>CM053581.1:67462915-67592398 GCA_028627135.1 Pseudochirops cupreus | reverse complement strand
CTGGCGCCACAGGCTCCACGTGACCACATTCAGCCTATTAGGGAACAGAGTATACTTTCAAATATCCAAGGGTCCTCAGAGTCACGTAGCCACTTTAGCCAAGGGCCTAGGGGCAGGGAAGATCTTCAGATTCCCATAACACCAAGTTTTGCTATGATCTTCCATAAGCTCTCATGACTGAAAGTATCAGAAGCTTTGGTCAGATCAACTGATGTTGTGCACTCAACTCTGTTCTGCTCCTGGCATTTCTCCTGGGGTCGTCAGGGAAGCAAATCGATTCTTCCTCAGCCCTTTCTGAAGCTACACTGACTCTCAGTTGATGCCCATCTTCCAGGTGAAGAATCAGCCTATTAAAGAATCTTGGCAGGAATCTTGCCAGCAATTTCTAAGAGAGAGACACCACCCCTCTCCTACTCCCATGATTGTCTCAGAACAATCTGTTTCCTTTACCTTTATAGAGACGGACAATGGAGGCATCTTGAAACTCCTGGGGAATAACAGAAATTTTCAGTTAGCTTTTGTGAGAGCAGTAGACCCCACCCCACCTTGTAAATTTCAACTGGAATAGAATCAGCATCAGATGCTTCACCACATAAGAGGAACCTAATGGCATTCAAAACTTTTTCAGCTGGAAGCTCAACCAGAGAGAGATTGACATCAACCTGAGATGTACCATCAGTGACTTCAGCATTGCTTCATGAGTCTGTGAATCACATTAAGGAAGTGTTCTGCCTATCTCTCCAGGCTCATGTGCTTATCACTAATTGATGTGGCTCCATCAGTACTGATTAGTTAACATGCACCATAGGTCTTTGGCCCATAAATAGCTTTCAGAGCATCATAAAAGTGCTTTGGATTGTTACTGTGTGTGTAAAACTGAATTTCATCTGCCTTCTTACTGAGCCAAGAATCCTGCATCTCCTGAACCTTCACTTGCTCTTTACTTTTGATGGAGTTAAACTGCCTTCTTAGAGACAGATGAACTATCCTGACAACAAACCCTGTGGAGTTCTCATTTTTCATTTAGCAGCTTCTGAATTTCTCCATCATTTTTGTCAAACCAATGTTGGTGTTTACAAGTGTTCTGATCCAGATGAGCAAATGCCGTGCTGTACACCAAATCTCTAGAAGCTGCCCACTCCTTTTCTGTGCCAGTGTTGCCAACCATGTGTTGACCTACCTTTCCCTCCAAGTTAACAAAGAATTCTTCACACCAGGAGAAGCACTATAATCTGCTGACATTAAGTCTGCCTTGGGGCTGCCACTTTTGTTGAATGTAAATATTTAGCTTGGAGAGGATAATTTTATGATCAGACTAGTATTCTGCACCACACATCTCCTTTTGTCACTCTTAAATCCTGTCTGTCTCTTCTCCTTACAATGACATAGTCTATTAAATGCCAGTGTTTGCTGTGAGGGTGCATCCACAAAGTTTTATTGCATTTAGATAAACAGAAATGTTGGCAATGAGAAGGTCATGAGACATACAATCCTTCAGTAGTAAGTGACTGTTGCTGTTGCTGTTGCAATTTCCAACTCTATTCCTCCTAAGGACTCCCTACCATGTCTGGTAGTCTGTGCCTACTCTAGAACTAAAGTGACCTAGAATTATAAGCTCGTCTTCTTTTGGCACACTGATGATGAGAGTGTCTGGGTCTTCATAAAATTTTTCTTTGATCTCATCAAAGTTTATCATAGTCCAGTATTTGAAAAGAGACTATGGCAGTGCATAGATAAGCAATTAGTATAGGTAGGAATGGGTCAAAGGAAGCATTTCTACGCTTGCAGAATATATGGAGCCTACCCAGCATGTGTGAGTCTTCTTATCTCTATATCCCTAAGGCCCCACAAATCTACTTGCTCTTTGGCATTGGGAAATGTGACTAGAAAAATTGAAACTGCACTTCAGGGTGCAGATGTCACAACTGCCCTTATTCTGCCTAAGAGAAACCTGCCTAGGGCTCCACAACTGGGTTCTTGCTGTGCCAGCCATGTCAACTCTATCTAATGGGCTTTGTACCTCTTTTCTAAGCTTTCTTGTCTTTGGTCCACACTGATCATTAAGGTATCAGTTTCTTCCTTTGTCCAACTCTCTTAAATAACTGAGCTCATTGTAGTCCCTGGTGAAAGTGCAATAATTCATCCTTTTCTCATAAGAGAAACAACCCTAGAGAATCTCTCATATACTTTCCTCTGAACCCTTTCAGGCATTTAGGAAAAAGAGTAGGTAGCATACCACAGGTCAGAAATAGTACAGAAAGATAGGAATTGTGCAAGAATGAATTTCTGAACTCACAAAATTCTTAGAGGAAGAAGAGCGAAAGCTGTCAAAAAGACACTATTGTGGATGCACCAGGATTAAACAATTTGGTTTTTACAAAGGCATGAACAGACAATTGTAGCAATGGCAAGTAATGAGGAAAACAAAAAACAACAAAAAAGAGTTGGAGAGTGTGTGTGAGAGAGACAGACAGACAGAGACATACAGAGTAAGTTGTAAGCTCTGTTGGGTAACAGTGTTAAAGAAGTGATAGATAGGAAGCTGCTTGGTGTGCTAGAACAACATTAATAGATTACTTCTTTTTCTGCCAAAGAGAATGATCTGTGGACTGGAAAGCACAGAATAAAAATAGGTAATGAGTTGTTACCCAAGATCAGTGAAAGGGCACCTATTTGTCCTTGAAAAGTTCAAACCACTATGCCAAATGAACTACATCATTGAATACTGAAAACATTGCTAAAAATGATTGTTGAATTACTATTTGTGATTTTTTCAAAGATTATGGAGAGCAGGAGAGGTACCACAGAATTAGAGAAGGACACATGTCTTGATTTTGAAAAAACAAAAAAGAAAGCAAATAGAGTTGACAAGAGAGTGAACTTGACTTCAGTTCCTGTCAATATTCTAGAATATATTTTTCAAAGGATGGTTTCTAGATATAGAAATATAGACCTAGGGCTGTCATGGAAGAAATGATTACAAAGAGCTGACATAGTTTCAAAAATGGGTCATGCTAAACTATTTAATGTCTTTATGGGTGAGGTTATTATCCAAAATGCAAGGAAACACTATAAATGTAATTAACTTATATTTTAGCAAAGCATTTGACCAAGTGTTATGCTATTCTTGTGGACAAGATGGAGAGGTATATGCTAGATACAGACAGTTAGATGCTAGCTTAGAACTGATTGAATGACTGAATTCAAAGTGCAATCAGCAGTAGTTCCATATCAGCTTAGAAAGAATTCCCTGGTGGATTTTGCCAAGGATCTATACTTGGCCCTATGCTGTTTAACATTTTATCGGTGGCTAAGATAAAGACATCCTTAAAAAATTTGTAGATGACACAAAACTGGGAAAGAGAAACAACAAGCAAGATTAACAGAGTTAAACTCGTATTTTAGTAAGCTTAAACATTGGACTAACTCTAAAAATGTGAAATTATTAGGGATAAATGTAATGTGTTCAGTTAAAAAATTTCACCAAGTAGAAAACTGGGGAGGAGTAGCTAGATTGTTCCCTGGAAAGGGTCTGGGACTTTTATTGGTCTGCAAGCTCAATGAGTCAGCAGTATATTATCTAAAAATGTTTATACAATCTTAGACTACATTAAGAGAAGCATAATAAACAATTATATTCTGGTAATATAAAGAAAAATGTAAAGAAAATGGATGACTACCTACAAAAATATAAAATACTCAAATAAGAAGTAGAAATCTTAACCCATTCTGAGAAAGTTAAATTTTAACAAGTCATGAAGCATCTACAAGGGGTTCCAGGCTGATTTACAATTGAATGCTGTCAAATGTTTTAGCAGCAATGAATACCTATACTGCACAAATTACTCTCCATACTTGGGAAAGAAATCACTTTAACATGTTCCTTTCATGAGACAAATGGTCTTGATAGTTAAACCAGGAGAGATATGATAAAGAGTACTATAGTATGCTATCACCAATGATTATTGATGCGAAATTGTAAAAATAAAATCCTAGCAATAAGACTTAAGACCAAATGTTCCATTTTAACTGAATTGGATTTAGACCATGGAATCAAGATTGGTTCAACATTAGGAAAGCAATTAGCATAATCACTAAAAATGCATGATTTTATCAGTAGATGTTAAAAGACCTAATACTAAAAAAGTAAAAGCCTAGAATGTCTATTTTTAATATGACTTTTTAAGAGTTTTTATTTAAAACTCAAAACTGGAATTATTTGCAATAGAAGCTTTCCCAATAAAAACAGGGATAAACCAAGGATTTCTCCTCTCCTTACTATTAGTTGACATTGTTTTAGAAATGTTAACCATTCAAAGAATTGGAAATTGAAAGAATGCTCAATAATTGGGGAATGGGTAAACAAATGGTATATAATTGTGATGAAATACTATTGTGCTATAAGAAATGATGAGCTGAATGGTTGCAGGATGACGTGGACTTACGTGTACTAATGTAAAAGTGAAGTGAGCAGAGCCAGAATAGCCTTGTACATAGTAACAGCAATTTCGTATGGTGATGAAATATGAATGACTTAGCTTTTTTTCACCAATGTGATCTTACAAGATACTTCAGAAGAACTTTTCATGAAAAATCTTGTCTACCTCCCAGAGAAAGAACAAAGGTAGTCTGAATGCAGATCAAAAAATATTTTTTTGCTTTATTTTTTTCTTGGTTTTTTTCTTTCTTTTCTTTCATTTTAGGGAAGGGGATGGGGGTCTGTGTTCTCTTTTACAACATGACTATATGGAAATATGTTTTACATGACTGCATATGTACAAGCTATATCAAAGTGTTTACCTCCTCTAGGAGGGGAGAGAGAGTATTTGGAATTCAAAAATTATTTTAAAAAATGAATGTTTAAAATTGTTTTTACATGTAATTAGAAAAAATAAAAACCTTTTAAAAATTCTTTTTGGAGGGGGAAAGGCAGGGCTTTTGGGATTAAGTGACTTACCCAAGGTAAGAGCTAGTAAGTGTTAAGTGTCTGAGGCCAGATTTAAACTCAGGTCCTTCTGACTCCAGGGCCAGTACTCTATTCACTGAACTACCTAGCTGCCCCAAAAACATTCTTTAAAAGTAAAAAACAGAAATGTTAGCCATAGCAGTGAGACAGCAGAAACAGTGACAAAAGGAATTATCCCTATTTGCAGATGACATGATTCACTTACAAAACCTTGCAAAATTAGTAAACTATTTGATATTATTAATACTTTACAAAAGAAGCAGAATACAAATCAAATGCACAAATATCGACTCTAGACCTAGACTACAAAGGAATAATCATCAAAATTATTTTGTACTAGTCAAAAAAAGAAAAATAAATCAGTGGAACAGAATACATAAGCAAAAATCAGCTGAAACTGAACTCTCAAAAGCCTAGAGTATTATATAACCAAGAACATAAACTACCTAAAGATATAGATGTTTGGAAATGTTTTGTCTGACAACAAAAAGTATCAATATTTTTTTTTAAAGAGAGAACACAGAATTCAGTATCATCTATAATAGTAGCAGGAGGAAGGAAAGTTGGTATTTATATATTTTGTTTACATGTTTTAATATGCATTATTATATTTTTATATATTTACATATTTTATATATTTTCCCCCCACCTCACCTATATAGATGAATGCCTATAAAAGAATGACACTTTAAAGAAATATGGAGGCACATTGTCCAGAACTTGGATGGTGAGAGTCTTTGCTTTGGTAGAACACAACTGGAGATAATATTCAGTAGTAAACTCCACATTTCAGAAAGGATATTGATAAGTTGGTAGATAACCAGGATAGTGAAAGACCTCAGATGTATGTTATATGAGAATCAGGTGAAGGAATTGGGATTGTTTGGTTTGGAAAAGAGAAAACTTAGGCGAGGATATGATAGCTGCCTTCAAGAATTGCAAATACTATCACATAGAAAAGAAATGAGACTTGTTCTCTGTAGTCCCCAAGAGCAAAACTAGGACCCATTGGTGGAAATGGCAAAAGGACTATGGGATTTGATAAAAGGAAAACCTTCCTAAAAACTAAGTGTTATCCAAAAATGAAATATGTTGCCATAAGAGTTAGTGATGTCTCTTCACTATAAATCGTTAGACAAAAGCTATATGATCACTTATTGGTTATGTTACTGTTACGGGAAATTGTTATTCAGAGATTAGTTGGAATAGTCGACCTCTCAGGTCCCTTCCAGCTCTGCGATGCTATGATTCCATATTCTGCTGGAAGTACTGCCTGTATGCTTTTCTGCCTCCTCATCCTGTTGAACTTCATTCTCTCCATCCTCCTGAAAGGGACCTTAAACTATCATCTTTCTTAGAACGCCTGTTTTAGGATCTATTTCAAAAACCAAGATTAATGTTCCCTTTTCTTATATGTTGAAAAGGAAAGGAAGGCTATAGGAAAATTAAGCAAAGATTGAAGAAAAAGCATGTTTATATGTGCGTGTGTGTATATATACATATGCATATATGTATACATACGTATATGATATATCACATATATATGAGATTATTATAATTTGGAACACAATTCATTATTTTGTTTAATGTCTTCCATTACAATGGAATATATATATATATATATACACACACACACATATATATACATACACATATATATAATGGATTTGTTGTTATGTTTAATGTCTTCCATTCCAATATCACAAACACAGAGCTCCTCTCATTTATGAAATTGCCTGATTTTTTAAAAAGGGGAAGGGAAGGGAACAAATATTTATTACACACCTCTTATGTGCCGGGTACTGTCCTAAGCATTGTGCAAGTATTATCTCAGGATTATTGATGTGGAAATTCTAATGCAGTAATAGATACTTAAAGTGTCATATAAGGAATGGAAAGAGGATTAAAATACAAATAGGTTGGATTATAGTCTGATACCATGCCTTAACCCTTGCCTTGCAGCTAAACTTCACTATATATATATTATCTTCTTCTATTAGATTGCATGGCCCTTGAGGGCATGGAAAGTTGCATTTTTCTGTTTGTATTCCCAGCTATTAAAAAAGTACTTGACATATATTAAGTATCTAGTAAATGCTTTTTAATGTATTGATTTATTCATTTTTCATAGTTTAGTGTGGAAGGGGAAGGGTGGGCTGTGAAACTAGCTTTATGAAAAATGGCATACCTGAGATCAAATTGTTGTAATATGCATATATACAGTTCCAGGGCAGCACTAGTACAATACCCACTAATTTTGTGAGATTTTAAATGTGTTATTTTTTATCTTGCACAGTATTATTTACCTTCCTGTATTTTTGGCAAAACTTGTGAATTCATGTGAACATGAGCTTCATAAATATTTTTTTCTTTTAGCAAATTCCAAGTCGCCAAAAGAAAATTTTAGAGGAAGCTCATGAACTGAGTGAAGATCACTATAAAAAATATTTGGCAAAACTCAGGTCTATTAATCCACCATGTGTGCCTTTCTTTGGTAAGTACTGTTTTTATTTTTAATTGAATGATCAATATGTTTTTGTACAAAGTTGTTGTACTTGTATTTTAAAACAAGTGATAGGCATTTAGGAAATAGAATATATTTAAGGCCTTCTTTTGTTGAGAGAGGGGTGTGTGTGCGTGTGTGTGTGTGTGTGTGTGTGTACACAAATTTATTCTGTTTATCTCATGTATTAAGTCTTCTTCTCTCCTCTTTTCATTAATGCACTTAGTTCTATCTTAAATCCATGATACTCCTACTACCTGTCTTCCCAAAATAGACATTTATACTGATTACTTGTTTTTTTCTCACACTACCTTCTATAATCTTTTCTGGCAGCCTGGTACAGTAGAAGTTGTCTTGGATTTGGAGTGAGAGGACTTGAGTTCAATTCCCAGGTCTGTCACTCATGAATTCAGTGACTTTGGGCAAATCATTTCATTTCCTGGAGGCCCAATTTCATCTGTGCTGTCAGGAGTTTTGTACCAGATGGCCCTGTAAGGTCCCTTTGAACTGAGAGTCTGTGGTCTGACTTTACCGCAGTCAACATCACCTCTATTCTCGAAACTCCTATCTCGAGCACCAGTAATCTCTTATTTTTTTTTTAAATTTATTCATGTATTCATAGTTATGGCAGGATCCTTTCTCCTCCACTACTGAAAAAGCATTTTTTAAAAGGAAAATAAAATCAGCATAGCTGATTGATACATTTAAAAAGTCCAAAAATATATGTAATATGTATGTATTTCCTGTGAACCTCCACAAAGGATTAAATTGGGAGTGATTTCTCATATTACTTCATTTAAGTCATGCTTGATCTTTAGTTTTGTTACATTAGCTTTTGATGGTTTTGGTGCATAGCTGTTCTTTCCATTTACATTATTACAGTCAGTGTGCATGTTGTTGTCTGGGCTCTGCCCAATTTACTCTGCAGTAGTTCAAACAGATCTTCCCATGCTTCTCCATATTTATCGCACACATCATTTATTAGAATACATTATGTTCATTTACCACAGTTTGTTTAGCCATTCCACAAATGATGGGCATCTACTTTGTTTCCAATTCCTTGCTTTCACAAAAAAATGCTGCTATAAATATTTTGTTAAAGGTGGGGACTTTATTCTTACCAATGGCTTCCTTGGGGTATAAGCCCATTAATGGAGTCTGTGGTACAAAGGGTATGGACATCTTAGTCATTTTATTTGCATAATTACAAATTACTTTGTAAAATGATTTTACCATTTCACAGCTCTACCAACAATGTATTCATGTTCTTATTATTCCACAACATTGAACACTGCCCTTTTTGTCATCCTTACCAAACCTTCAATTTGCATTTCTCTTATTATTGATTTAAAGCATTCTTTCACATGGTTATGAACACTTTGCAATTCTTTTTTTAAGAACTATTTATTCATATCCTTTGACCACTTTTCTATTAAGGAATGGCTAAATCAGTGACTCCTTAATAATCAAATAGCAATAGTCCTTTTTAGCATAATCCTTGACTCCCTCTTAGTATTTGACAGTTTTGAATGTCTCTTCCTCCTTCAAGCCTTTCCCCACCTAATTGCCCTGACACAACGGTGTCCTGGTTCTTTTCCTGTGTCTCTGGCCATCCTTTTCCTTTCTCCTTCATTTTAATCTAGCACCCACATTTTATGGTTAGACATGTCCACCTGGATGTCCTCCCAACTCAAACTCACTTTGTCTTAAACTGAACTTATTTCTTCTCCAAAACCAGTTCTCCATCTAGACTTTCATATCTGTGACAAATACCATCATTCTCTCACTCAACCCAGCATTTCCCATAATTCTCCCAGGTCCACCCACCCCCTTTTTTCCATTCCTATTGTCTAGTCTAGTCCTTGATCACCAAATTCCTAAACTATGGCAGTAATATCAGTTTTCCATTCCCAGATATTCCCTGTCATTCTACCAGGATGATGGAGTATAGGAGAGACTGTCTGGTTTTATCTGAGTACTTGACTGTGTTTATATAGCTCTGACTGACAGCTGTGGGGGAAGGGCCAGCTTCACATGCATCACTCCAGGCCCACATCACTTCAGGATCTTTACTTTATATTCACTAAGCCATATCCCAGCCTACCCTCGTGGAAGCTTCGATACTTGATTCTTCCCTTTTAAAATAAGGTCTTAGACTTTGGATCACTCTAGTTTTTTGTTTTTTGGGGTTTTTTTGATAAAACCATTATTCCTGTTAAACAGTGTAATCTTTTTTTTAATGTGAAAAAATTATTTGGCTTTTCTATCATAACTAAGGATATATTTACAAATGTGAGTTCGCTATTCTACTGCTAAATCTGCTATGAGATTTAGATCTGTCTGGAAAGAGGCTTACTTAAATCTTTTGTGTGTGTGTGATTATCATTCCAGTCAAAAAGCACGTGTTAAATGCCTACTATGTGCCAGGCACTGTGCCAGGTTAGGGACACAAAAGAGAGCAAACCACAGTCCCTGTCTTTGAAGGAAGACAATGGGCAATGGGGGAGTCAACATGCAAACAACGACACAAGCTATGTTCAGAACAGATAGGACGTGTTCAAGAGAGGGAAGGTGATAGAACAGAATGAGGGGGGATCCAGAAGGGCTTCCTGTAAAAGATGGGATTCTAGGCTGGGACTTCCACGAAGCAAGGAGGCAGAGATGAGGAAGGAGAGCATTCCAGGAAGGGGGGTGGGTCATGGCCAGTGAGAATTCCCAGAGCCAATAAATGGAGTGTTTTGTTAAAAGAGCAATGAGACCAGCCTCACTGGATCACAGACTGTAGCGGGTAAGGGAAAGTATAGGGATGCTTAAGATGTAAAAAGAAGACCAAATAGATCCTAGAGCTGATAGAAAGCAATTGGCGTTTTTTGAGTAGGGAGATGCCATAGTCAGACCTGTGCTTTAGTAGCTGAATAAAGTGGCTTGGAGTGAGGGTAGGCAGACTCACCAGCAGGCTATTGCAATAGTCCAGGCATGAGGTGATGAGGGTCCACACTAGAGAGCTGGCAGCATCAGAGGGGAGAAAAGGACATCCAAGAGATGTCCAAAAGGTGAAATGCACAGGCATTGGGAACAGAGCAGTTTGGAATAGGTAGGGTTTGGGAGTCAAGAGCCTAACTTCTGATGTGTCTATAATACAAGAGTTCACAAATTCGACTTAAGTTCATTATTCTTTCATAGCAGAGAAATTTCTGTTGTGCAACATGTGGTTGTTCCTTTGGCCTAGAATACTCTTTCTTCTCTTTGTTGCTACCTCTTCCAGCATTCCTTCTCCCATATTTCTGCTCCAACCTTCTAATACTATGTATCAGTTTGTAACTGACTTTGTATACTTTCTTATATATTCTATTCCTACTCTAAATATTGTGTAGTATGTAAGATATTTGCATATGTGTGTTATTACTCTCATATGATATATGTCGCTACATGTGCGTAGACCTTGTGCTAGGTTATAAGCCTTTGGTGGGCAAGGACCGTTGCTAAATTACTTTATGCCTCCCCCAGAACGTAGACAATGTTTTGTTATTAGTAACCACTTAGTCAATGACTTTTGAGAGAGTGAATGGTGTTTGAGAGGTGGTCTGATGGACTATTATTTATTGTATACTTGGTAATGGTGGAATGGTGCCAGAGAGAGTATAATTTTATGCGTATTTTTCCTGAAACTTTTCATTGTATCTTTTAGGGATTTATTTGACAAATATCTTGAAAACAGAAGAAGGCAATCCTGAGGTTTTGAAAAGACATGGAAAAGAACTTATAAACTTTAGCAAAAGGAGAAAAGTTGCAGAAATAACAGGAGAGATACAGCAGTACCAAAATCAACCATATTGTTTGCGAGTGGAATCTGATATCAAAGTAAGTTCATTTATTTGGAGATGAATATTTTTGGCAAGTTCAGGAGGGAAATGACTGCCAAATAGAGCTGAGGCATTCCTGTGTAAAGCTTTCCTTGAGCACTTTGTAAGTAGCTGTACTTAACTCTATTGGAAGAAGCAGAATCATGTTTGTCTTTGTAGCCACAACTGCAGTGACATGTAGAGTGTTGTGTTCAGTTTTGAGTATGGTATCTTTGGAAAGGACACATTGATAACCTGGAGCAAGCCCAGAGGAAGGCAATGGGATGGTGATGGCCCTTGAGTTTATCAGCCCTCTGAGGCAAACTAATAGTTATCTGTGACAAATAACGTTTGAAGGACTGCCATGTGGAAGATGAACTGGATTTTTTCTGCTTGGCCACAGAGGGCAAAAATAGAAACAGTGGGTTGAAGCTTCAAACATGGGAGTCTAGGCTTGTAAAGAAAAACTTCCTAAGAGAGCTATCCAGAAGTAGAATGGGCTTCCTAGAAAAGGAATGGGTTCCTCCTCATTTGGGGTCTTAAAGCAAAGCCTGAATTCCACCATTACCAACTTATTGAATATGAGAATTATTTTTTGCTTTTTTTTGGAGGAGGGAAAGCAGGGCAATTGAGGTTAAGTGACTTGTCCAAGGTCACACAGCTAGTAAGTGTTAAGTGTTTGAGGCCAGATTTGGACTCAGGTCCTCCTGACTCCAGGGCTGGTGCACTATTCACTGCGCCACCTAGCTGCCCCAGGATATGAAAATTCTAAAGAGAATTCTTTTTCAAGTATACATTGTACGAGATTACCATTGAAATCCCTTAAAATTGTTATTATCTTTTTTTTTCCTTTTGGTCAAGGCATTTGGGGTTAAGTGACTTGCCCAGAGTCACATAACTAGTAAGTGTCAGGTGTTTGAGACTAAATTTGAGCTCAGGTCCTCCTGACTCCAGGGCTGGTACCCTATTCACTGTACCACCTAGCGGCCCTTAAATCCTTTACAATTCTGAAATTTTGTAATTCTATGATGAAGATTGAGTTGTTGGTTCTTTATGAAAGTATTTTCTTGGGAGAAGTGTGGAGAACCACAGGGAGAGAATGGAGGATGTTAGAAAAATAAAACTTTCCTTCAGATTATTCAGTATTCTCTTGAGTTTAAATTTTCAATAGTTAATGAAAAGCCTAGTAATAGTACATTTATTTTCATCTTCTTATATTGCAGAGATTCTTTGAAAATTTGAATCCAATGGGAAATAGCATGGAAAAAGAATTCACAGATTATCTTTTCAACAAATCACTGGAAATTGAACCAAGAAACCCTAAGCCTCTACCAAGATTTGTAAGCATGCAAATAAAAATCTACCTAGAATTCTAAACATTTCAAATAGTATTTCTCTGTAGCATATTATGTAATTATTTTGTGGTTTTTTTTTTGGAGGGGCAATTGGGGTTAAGTGACTTGCCCAAGGTCACATGGCTAGTTTTTTGTGTTAAGTGTCTGAGGCCGGATTTGAACTCAGGTCCTCCTGACTCCAGAGCCAGTGCTCTATTCACTGGGCCACCTAGCTGCCCTGTAATTATTGTGTTTTCAAAGAGCTTGGATAATAAGAAATACTGCTCGATTTCGCAGAAATAGCAGGTGTTATTATAAATGTAAAAGACAGGCCCTTTCACTCATTTGTGGGAATATTCACATTGGTCTGGGCAGAGATTAATTTGATAAACAAATCATCAAAGTAACAGACTCTCACTGGATTATACCTTTTAGAGAACAAGAAATATAAACTATTATAAGTTACAAGTAAAAGAATAAAAAATAGGTATGGGAATCAAAATTCTTACAGTAAAGAATGAACAAAAGTAGGAAGCAGTGACCCAGAAAATACTTCAGTTTGACAAGTTTTACTTCCTTTTCGAAGATAGTTCATATTATTTTCCAGTTTCTTGCCATTGCTTAGCCAACGTACAGCATCCTCACATTTTCAAAATACAGTTGAGAACCAGGAAGCAAACAAATAAGATTTCTGGGTGTCTAAGATAAGAGACAAAGTCATCACTGAATTGGGGGCTCTCAGTCTTCCTTTGCTCGTGATACAACAGTAATATTCAGTTGCAGCACACTATAGGGGAGTCTAGAGACTCTTGCACACACCTGAGATTGTAAGTATTAAGTCCCATACAATTTGTGGCACACTTATTGTGACTGGAGACAACCCTTTGAGAAATATTGCCCTGAACATTTATTTTCCTCATAGAAAAATCCCTCATGCCATCACTCAAAACCTGTTTACTCCCATTCTCCATCTAGTTCTGGCAGCCTTGCTTATCTGGTTTCTAGGGCTACAATAGATTAGAAACATCAAGTTAGGAAGGAGTTACTGGTAAATGTATTGATAGAAGCAAGAAGTGACAGCTAACTGCTTGAACTCAAGAAAGATCAATTACAATCAGATTGGTGAGAAAGTGAAACAAATTAGAAAATCTGCGTCAGTTCTTCATGAACACCCTTAACACCTGTTCTTATACCTGGTTCTTCCATCACCACAGATGTGGGTGGTGTGCTTTGATTGTGATCATTTGGTCCTGACCTGGGAGGTGGGAGGACAGAGATAAGAGGTACAGCAGACAGTTACCATTCATTTCACAATATCTAGGGCATCACTTATTTTTGTACTGCATGTGCTTTATAACTGACATCCATCAAGATAATCCTCGACCGTAATGAAAAGGTTAATTATGTTCAAAGGATTCTGTTAAGGTTTTTTTTTTATATTTAAGGAATTAGTTAAGCTAGCTGGAAAACTTGATTATTCAGAATCTTTTTCTCCATGGCTTCTAGAAAGTTTTATTCTAATTGAATAACAGAAAAATCTCTTTAGATTTGCCCAGACAAATTTATCATTTTCATAAGATTGTTTTACTTTTTCCCTATACTATATTAGGAAGCCCTATGATGAGGCTTAATTTGTCCATGAACACCCCAAAATCCCTATTTTTTTTATTCTGACATCATTTGCCATAGACCTGGCACAAAATGTTCCCATTTTCTCCAGGCTAGTCATTATTTCTGTAACTTGACCTTTTTACCCTTCATCCCTGGTCTGTCATTATCAATGCAATATATGTGAGGTAACTTTCAGACTAATTCTTATTCTACTTTGCACTAAGATATTTTTACATATTGTTTATTTAGATCTTTGTATTGTAGTGCTTTAATAAAGTGACATATTTCTTTTGATGGGTCTACAGCCAAAAAAATACAGTTATCCCCTTAAGTCTCCTGGTGTTCGTCCATCAAACCCAAGACCAGGTACCATGAGACACCCCACACCACTGCAACAGGAGCCAAGGAAGATTAGTTACAGTCGGATACCTGAAAGCGAGACAGAAAGTACAGCATCCGCACCTAATTCTCCAAGAACACCATTAACACCTCCGCCTGCCTCTGGTGCTTCCAGTACCACTGATGTGTGCAGTGTGTTTGACTCGGATCACTCAAGCCCTTTTCACTCAAGTACGTGCTAAAACTACAAATTCCTTAAAGTCCTTGGAAATGTTACACATGGGTGATAAACCTTCTTTTCTAATGAAAAAAGCTTGAAAAACTTTGTAGCTGATATTTATATGGTGCTCTAAGATGTGCAGAGTGCTTTGTAAGTTATTCTCTTATTTGGTATAAATAAGCATACTTCACAGTTTGTGCAACATCCTTAACGAATCTTACATAAACCCTACAGTAATATTCTGTATGTCATCCCTAACACAGGCACATTCTGCAATAGTGCTGGTATCCCCAACAGGACCGCACAACCATCCCCCTCCCCAAGATCAATCATCATTGCTACAGTGCTCATTATATGTGTATAAATAGTGTTCCTTTGGAACCAAATGATTCTCAGTCATACTTCACTTCATGTCACTGAGCCAATTAACAACATTAGATGGAATGTGCCTGTAATGTGACTTTCATATCGGTCAATCTGGTAGCAAGGCATAAAAGGTGTTACGGTGAAGATCTATGTGACCGACATTCCAAACTGCAGCACACTTCAGAACAGTGAAATTGCAGTTCAGCAAAGACAAAAGAATCATCTAAGAGCTCCTTGAAATTTATCATCGTAATGAGATTTGGCCTCTCCTGATAAATTGTGCAGCAGCCTGGCAGCTTAAACTACATTAGATAATTTGTTTTCTTTGTGTTCCTTTGGAAATAACTACAGTTTCACAGCCAGAAGAAAAATAGAAAATTCTTTTTTTTTCCTTTTTTTATAAATTTTTTTTAATTTTAGTTTTCAGTATTCTCTTTTATAAGATTTTGAGTTCTAAATTTTTCCCCTCTCCTTCTCTTCCCCCTTCTCCAACATGACATGTAATCTGATATAGGTTATACATATATAATCATGTTAAACATATTTCTGCATTAGTCATGTTCTGAAAGAAGACTCATAAAAAAGGGAAAAACCATGAGAAAGAAAAAACAAAAAAGAGAAAATACTATGCTTCAATCTGCATTAGGTCTCCATAGTTCTTTCTCCGAATGTGGATAGCATTTTCCACCATGAGCTTCTTGGGATTGTCTTAGATCAATGCATTACTCAGAAGAGCCAAATCTAACAAAGTCAGTCATCACACAGTGTTGTTACTGTGTTCAGTGTTTTGGTTCCGCTCATTTCACTCAGCATCAGTTCATGCAAATCTTTTCAGGTTTTTCTTTTTCTTTTGTCTTTTTGGAGGAGGAAGGGCAGGGCAATTGAGGTTAAGTGACTTGACCAAGGTCACACAGCTAGTAAGTGTTAAATGTCTGAGACCGGATTTGAACTTAGGTCCTCCTGACTCCAGGGCTGGTGCTCTATTCACTGCACCACCTAGTTGCTCCTCCAGGTTTTTCTGAAATCTGCCTGCTCACCATTTCTTATAAAACAATATTAATCCATTACATTCATATACCACAACTTGTTCAGCCATTCCCCAAATAGAAAATTCTTGAAACACGCTGTCATCCTCAACCTGTTTAAAGTTTGTGCCTCTTTTCCAATGTAGCCAGTCAGTTCTCCTAGCTCTAGACTCAAGAGGTCAAAAGGACACAGAGTCCTTTTGCCTATCCATCCCCATCTCCCCTACAGTACTTGTTAAGTACAACTATCCTGTCTGGTCTTCATCCTAGTTGCTTAAACTTTCAAAATATCCATCCATGTGTATCTACTTGCTACCTGTAAACATTTGGAGAGGCCATCCTACATAACTAGAAAATATTTCCAGTGATAACTCCAAAGAAATTTCCTAGACTCTTTCAAACACCTATCAAAAACTCTTCAATGACTGCATGTCAATCCTTTTTAGGAAAATGTACCCCCAAATTCCAGCTTTAAATTCTAGAAGTACACTTCTTCCTCCCCTCCCTCAATCCTATCAGCAAGAGCAAGGATTCTTCCAATTCCAAACTACTGGTAGTAGGTAGTGCCTGGGGCAGGGACTCCACAGCAAAGCAGGGACTTGGTGAGGGTTAAGATGGAAGCTCTGAGAGGAGGAACAAAGTGATGGGTTCAGTTGGGTATACAGAAGCTAAGACAGATAAAGGAATTAGAGGGGATTCAAACTGGGACAGTAAGGAGGAAGAGTAGTAACTTGAAAGGGCAAAGAAAGTTGGCAAAAGTGGTTTTAGAATAGAATTTACCTCCTATCCCTTTTGCCCTCTCCTTCCTGACAAGATTGTTGTTAGAATGACAGGACTCCTTTCTCCTCCATCTTGTTCCCTTTAATTTTAAACTTTTCTTTTGCTACTACTGTTGCTACTCAGTTAAGACTGAGGACAGAAAATTGGGCAAGGGAGAATGGGACTGAAGAACATATGGTAGAGGATTGTGTGGGTTTTTACTCCTTTTTTCCATATCTGTCCAACTGCCAACTGGCCAACATAAGTTGTACTTATAGTTGATATAGGACTGGGCTAAGATATGTGTGGACAGGTTGGATGGGGAAGAATACCAGATAGCTCTGGATTTCACAGAAATAAGATAGAAGAGAAAAGAAATTCTCCATCAGCATCAAGGAAGAAAGGATTATTCCTCATGTCACATAACTGGGATAACGTAAGACATGCTGAAGCTGAATACTGATATTTCTTATTTAATCTTTTCCTCCCCTTTTAGCCTATTGGTGAAATTTAATTTTTTTGCCATCTTAAAGTTCTTAATAGTAACTTCTAAATTAAATTGATACCTATCATAATTTAAACCTCCATACTAGCTTTAATAATATTAGACCTATATTCTTAATTTTCATCAGAGTGTATTCTGTGAATTAAAATATCAGTATCCAAAACTGTATTAAATGATTAAGTTTATCAAACAGTAAAATTGCTGATGGTCTACATAGGATTTGTTCATCTATCACACTGGTTCTCTTCCTGGGCAAGTTTGTTTTGTCACATAATGGCTTCTTACATGTTCTTAATTTCAAGCATAAGATTCATTGAGTCAGTATTTTAGTGCCTACTGTGTGCAAACAGTCTATTAGTTGTTGTATAAGGTACAAAGATGTGTTAATGCATAGTTTCTCCCTGAGAGGAGCTTCTATTTTCTTCAGAGATGCACATAGATTCAGACTTGAAAGAGTGAATCATCGGGAGAGGTGGATTGGACCACAGAGGAGATGGGTTATTTTTTAGAGAAGGAGAATGACACACTGAAAGTGGTATTGAAGGAATAATAATCTGGTAGTGATTTGTAGTAGCAAGTCTGGAAAGTGAGAGAAAAACAGAACCACTCTTTCTTTTGCTTCTTTTCTCTCCACTATGGAAGATGAGCTTTCAAAAATCATCAGAATCCACAAAAAGTTAGAAGTATTAAAGTCAGTGAACAGTCACCAAACCCAGACAGACTACATCTCTGGGTGCTTGGAGGAGTTGGTGTATTGGATGGCTGAGGCCACTGCTGGTCATTATTTAAATCCTGTTGTGAATAAGAAGTCCCACAGAACAGAAAGAGGCCAATGGTATCTTGATTCCCAGAGCACAGTTCTTGCCAGTCCCCTCCCTGCTCGAGGGTCAGGAGTGACTGTCTAAAATCTGTAGGATAATACAGAAATTTTACCTTTTTTTAATGAAGCAAACATGTATCAAAAGATCAAAGGAAACAAAATAGAGCTGCGAGCATAGCTCTTAGAAGAGAAGGAAGCTTTACCCTGAGCAGACATTTCCCAAAGATCTGTGTAGCATCTCAATCACTTCATCGTGACCAACCAGGGTTCCCAGCAGCGAGGGGCTTTCTTCCTTTTACGGTTCTGAATGTATTTCAATGATGATGATCTCTAAGAATGGTTATGGTAGATAAGTCTTTTCTTTTGGACAGGGTTACTAAATCAAGGGAATGTTACACACAGAGTATGCCTAGGTTTCTACAAGTCTTTTGACAGTCTTTCGTGGGGAAAGACTTGTTGCAGACAAGAAGGAGAGATGTGGTCTATATGACGACACATTTAGATGCTTTTGGAACCAGTTGAAAGATTAGACCCAAAGTACAGTCTCAAAGGGTAGATATCAACTTGGAGGGGAGGTGCTGCTAGAAGTTACAGGCTTAACATAGAGTGGCCCAAAAGTTAAGTGGACTCCCTTTCAAGGTAGTGGTGGAGACAGCTAGGTGGCACAATAGATACAGTGCCACCTAGACTCATCTTCCTGATTTCAAATCTGGTCTCAACACTTCCTAGCTGTATGACCTGGGCAAGTCACTTAACCCTGTTTGCCTCTGTTTTCTCTTCCATAAAATGGGCTGGAGAAGGAAATGGCAAAGCATTCCTGTATCTTTGCCAAGAAAACCCCAAACGGGGTCACAAAGAGTCAGATACAAGTGAACAACAGCACAAGATAGTGGAATTCCCCTTTACTAATAGTCTTCAAAGTTCAGGGATAATATTGAGAAGATAATCTACAACCTGGGCTTAGAGAATAATCTCTGGGACTCATTCCATCTCTGATGTTATGTGATTCTATGATTCTTTTTTTTTTTAAGAGGGGGGAAGGCAGGGCAATTGGGGTTAAGTGACTTGCCCAAGGTCACATGGCCAGTAAATGTGACGTGTCTGAGGCCAAATTTGAACCCACGTCCTCCTGATTCCAGGGCTGGTGCTATATTCACTGCACCACCCAGCTGTGCCAATTCTATGATTCTTTATTTAATATTCATTTGAAAATAAGGGACTTGAACTCAGGAAGTTGTTCAGAACTGCAATTAGAATTTTGGAAATTACTTGTATGAAAGTTATATATACAGATCCATAACTGAAATGTAATTGTTGCTGTATCTTAACGGCCCTGTTCTACTGTTGGTATAATCTATGTCATCCAAAGTAGTAAGTCCCCAAAATACATAATTGTCTGCACTTTTCAATGCATTATATTGTGTGCTAACTCGTTGAGCTCCTGGAGCTTATTATAATTTAAATTTGTAGCCCAATCTTATGTTATACATCTTGATGTTTCTGGAAGTTGTGTATACATAGTTTATTAAATGTTATTTTCTCACTCACTTCATTATCATTTTAGAAATATGTTCCCAGAGGAAAAAAAAAATATCAATCCAACTGACATTCGTATCAAAGATCATTCTACCCTTATCTATAGTTCTGAAGGCTTTTAATTCCCTCATTCCTGGGGGGAAAAAAAACAAAACAAGGACTTATTTTGAACTTTCTTGGATCAAGTTTCATGGGTGTTTCCTACACTGATGCAGAGAACAACCTTTTTATCTTGTATGATTTTTCTCTGTTTCCCTGAAAATCCTCCAAAGAAGCTTGGGCTCTGAAGGCCTTGCTTTTGTTCCTGTAACATGTCAGGGCTGCCATCGTATCATAGAGTCTGTCTATCCTGTGATTCTTTTGGCTGCACGCCTGGCCTGCCTCCTGTGCTGGTCACACACGACCTTGTCGTGGTCTTTTCCTTCACATATTTTATTACAGCATTTTTAGAACCATCATATATTTTTATTTGCCATCAGATTCTTTGTGATTTTAGTGTTTCAAGAATCTGGGGACATTTTGATTCCATGTACAATATTATCTCGGGGTGGGGAAAGTCTATTTGGCGATACAGACAGTTTGGAGAATCTCATCTTCATTCTTTTTGTCTTTCTCCCTGTTTACACCCCCATTTATAACTGTTCAGTCATCATGGTTATTGATAACCATTCAGTGAATATCCTTTATCTTTAGAGTTGTATCTTTCATAGTAATATGATTTTAATGGATGGGGCAGATACCTTATCCAAGAAGAGTATTCAAGGATGCATTTTCTTTTTCTGAAGAATCAAATATTTCCTTAAGTTAAAAAAAAAAAAGGCAAAAGGATCTTGTATTCTCTATGCCTCTTATGTCCATTTTGGGATGATAAAGATGTGATCTACTACAGAAAATTGTCTTCATAAGTCTGCCTCTAAGATTGTGGGTTTTTGGGGGGTTTTTTTGGGTAAGGAAACCCTAGTTACATGCATAATTCATTATCATAAAAATTTTGGAGTTTCTTTCAGAGGGTAATGAAGAAATACACTCTCTGTACCGCTTTCCATTCTTTTGAAATCTTCCCATCTTTGAGAGTACTTGAGAGTCATCAAATCTCTTTAAAACTGTATCATTTCCAGCACATAATTCTTCTATATTTATTTGGTCATCCTTCCCAACTAAATCTTCTTAAATGTCACTTTCTTATCTGGTACAGAAGTGTTTGTGTCAAAATGTGGTTGACTCTACCATTATTGCAAATGAGAATAGAGCACTACAAAAAATACCAATAGATCTGTTTCTTTTTTTATCTTTGTGCTTCCCAGTTTCATCTGCTCTCACTGGAATTTGGCCCAACCTGGCCAGGTCTCACCTGTGTAGGCTTACTTTCTCTTCAACTGCTTTTGGTGTTTTGTGTGATTAAATTTACATAGTCTTCTATCATCCTATAAAATGCTTGTACTCCAAAGTGGTGTTGCCTTTGGCTTCTGTATCTTGCTACTTCAGTAAGTCTGAGGCAGTTTATGACTACTTTCAGCCTGTTTTTTTATGCCTATGTAGTTTTCATCAGTTTAAAAACTCTTTCTAGAAACTGATAAAATCAATGTCTTTCCCTTTTCCCAATAGACCCCTCGTTGAACTGGTCAGGTTGGAGGTCTTATGATTCTACAACCTTCCTGTATGATTATTGTTTTGACCTTTGCTTAAATCAAACAGCAACCTGGCAACAAGTAACTGATTCTGGAAGTATTAACCAGTCAATTCCTATCTGTTAAGATGAAATGAGTTTCATGTTTCTTTTTTAAATTTCATTTGCTGCTCATTATGTCCATGCCTTTAGACATCCTTCTTGAATGTATTTTTCATAATACCAACATAGTATGTGGCTTCTTTCCCTGTCTATTTTCACATTGAAGTCACCAAGAATCAAGATATAAGTTAACTTATTTTGGAGAATCTTAAGTCCCTTTTAGAATTTCTCTAAATTCATTCTCTGCAATGAACATTGGTGCTATAGTTATTTTCCTGCTCATCATGAATAGATGAGCAGTGTCCTAGGAAAAGATGTCTTCAAGCCATCATTCAATTTGGCTGTACCATCTTCTGATTTCTTTTATAGTGAACGTAATAGTATGAAAATAGTTTAGTGCCTCCAGCATTATATCTAGTTAGTGGACAATAGACAAAGAGTACATCAAGAGTACCAACAGTTAAATTAATATGAATCATTTCCTAGTGACCAGCCTTTGAATAAAAACCAACCTTTCCATTGTTAGCAATGTTGGCTCTCAGGACAGCAAATATAGTCAAGAAGTTAATTAGTATTAAGCCAATCATATGTGTGCACTCACTTAAAATATTTTTCTGTGGTAAAATCATCATAATTTATCATTTAAACAGACGGTAAGCTTGTTTCCCTTTGATTAGCAAAGCATTTCAGAGAAAGTTCAAATAGTTTTAAATATTCCCACTGCAATCTTGTTTAAATGCTTAATGATCAAGCTTTTCCTTTTTGTTTTTTGTTTTGGGAGGAGGTAAAGACAAGGCAGTTGAGGTTAAGTGACTTGCCCACGGTCACACAGCTAGTAAGTGTCAAGTGTTTGAGGCTAGATTTGAACTCAGGTCCTCTTGACTCTGGACTCAGTGCTCTATTCGCTGCACCACCTAGCTGCCCCTAATCAAGCTTTCTCAAACACTTGAATATCATTGAGCACTTTATAATTTCTGGTTTACATGGTGAAAAATAGATGTAATAATTACAGATTTTGTTTGTTCATTAATCGTGATCTTTACTCATTTTTGAACTAATATAAGTAAAAGTAGAAAAAATTATTTCTTTTTTAAAATCTTCTGCAATTTAAAACCTTAGCAAATTTAAACTGGTCTTTTCTCTGCTTAGTCTGGATCAGTGAGGTTTTGCTCTGTTAGATATTAGAAAGGAGTTCTAAACTCATCAGGGCTCCAGTGCTCATACTCCAGTGCTGTACTTCAGGTATTTAGCAGAATTTCCCTGCTGGAAGACTCTCCTGGAAGAGCTTTTTTCAGGTACTTCTGGTCAATATAAGTTGTCTCTGAAAAATTAATAGAGAGAGTAATCATTTTAAGTGGATTTAACTCCCAAATCATTACCAGCAACTTTATTTAATGATTACTTAATGACAGAGGTTCTAACACCTCTTCCCTGATAGCATTTATAATTCAAATACTACTTTAAAAGCAGCCATCAGGCAATGAAATCAAAAATACAAATCAGATCATTCTCCAAATTTGTGGTAGAATAAGTTTGCTTTATATAGAAACTTCTTTTCTTTATGTAATATTCTTTCTGAACAATTGCAGGCCCTTCGCAGGAATGGATGATTTCATTCCTGTGCCTCCTGCCTAGTAAAGTGCTGTGTATACTACTGAGGTACTTCTGCTGAAATGACAGTATTGAGTTCATACCTATGTCGTAAGAAGGATGGTTTTAAAATTAAAATCTGTAGAACTCCTTGAGCATCTTGAAGGTAGAAATCATTGAAATAAGAAGTAATACATCAGCATACATTTAAGAGTATCCATTTGAGCTAAAAAGAAAGCCTATGGAAATAGACTCATCTCTGTAGGAAAATCAGGTCATTACTTTAAAAAAAAACCACTGAAATTAATACCAGTAAATACTAAAGTTAAGTTCAGATGATAAAATGGCTAACATCAAGATAATACAAAAAGCCTAATTGTTATAGTAACGTTAACGATTAATTCAAATCAACATACATAATTGATCATTAAGGCCTTCATTGTTACATAGCAAAAAAAAAAAAACAACCCACTGTCTTTTGAAGATTCATTCATTTAAAAATTGATTGAGAGCTTTCAGAGTTCTGATATCTAGGTACCCTGAAATTTATGTTAATGAATTTCTCATTTTCCTACTCAAATTTTCCTTGGGTCTGGTAGCAGTGGTTCCTGGCTTACAGCATCTTTTAAGTGAAGCTTTCCCCTCACAGATGATTTACTTCAATATTATTTCTGTGAAAACTTCATTTTAAAAGCAAAATACTGAAGAGATGTATTAAGTATAGTTACTTTTATTTGTAAAGTACAGAATTTACAGGCTTTGTGTACTCTGAGGGAAAAAATTACTAACAGCATTCATCATTAACTCTGTTTTAACTGTTGTCTTTATCCAGTTTTATGGAAGGAAACTAGCAGTTAACAAAAACTCACATCCTATGTGTCTTTTGAAGACAGATTTAAAAATCATTCAGGAAAATCACAGTCAAATGTGGTTCAAAGAGTAAATGTAAATTCTCAGTTTTTGCAAGTTGAATAACAATGGTTGTGAATAAGAATGTAGAGAGTTCTTTTGGAAGTTGGGTTGTTTTTTTTCAAAGACTGAAGCAGGACCCCATAACTATATCTCTATAATAACTGTGAATAGTTTATAATAAATGTTTTATTTCCATTTGGCCCATTGGCAGGATAGAGGATATTTTGCCCTAACCCTATATACATTTCATGTAAGTAACTATGACACCAAAAAGTTGATGTAACATATAGTCTCCAAATTCCTAATATATTACCTTAATGTTGTCCCTTTTTACCCCTAAAAAACAAGGTTTAACATTTTGGATACATATATTTGTACTGTGGACTAACATTATATTATTTAATATGGGCAATGATGATAGAATTTTTTTAATCATAAAATTCTTGACAAATTTCAGCGAAAAAAAATTCTCGTTTTTCTTGTTTCCTTTCACAGGCAGCGATACCATCTTTATCCAAGTTACACTGCCCCATGGCCCAAGTTAGTATATCTGGTTTAAGTCTCACCTGTAATACTTGCTATGGCTTTAGAACTCAAACCAAGTGTAACTTTTCCTGCTCAAACTTTCTTTGGGTCTGGCAGCAGTGCTTATAACGTCTTTTACGTGAGGCCTTCCCCTGTTCTTTTACCCTTTATCATAGATGATTTATTTTCCTCAATATTCCTCTAATTTATATGAAAATTTCTTTTTTAGAGCAAAATATTGAAGGGATGTATAGTCACTTCTATTTGCAGAGTACAGACTTCTCAGTGGATTTGTGTACTCTACTTTGGGGGAAAAAAAATAAAAGGATGACTAACAGTCATTCATCATTAACTAAACCAAAAGGTAGATTACTGTTAAGGTAGCAAAGTTTATTAGTAAGATTACTACCCTGGAACTGGGTTTTAATCCTGATTCTGCCATTTAAATACCTAGGTTTTAACTTCAGTTTTTGCATATCTCAGTTGTTCCTTCATTAAAATGTGAGACTGATAAATGCCTCTATATCATCACAGAATTATAATGAGGATAAAGAAGATAATATTTATGGGAAATGCCTGAACAAGAAAGGGGTCAGAGTATTTTATTTGGAAGGAAATTAAGGCCTCAGGAAGTTAAGTGACTTGTCAAAGGTCTCTCAGGAAATAAATGGCACCGCCTGGAATCCTCTTGATATTGGGACCAGAATTTTTTTTTTCACTATGCCTTCCAGATTCTCTGTAGAATCCAATCATTCTGTTTTTTTAAAAAAATTGATTTTAAGGAAATTTTAAGTCTTTTTTATTTGTAAATTTTTTTCATGTTCTTGGTAAAATAACATTTAAAGTTGCAAGCCCTAAATTATAATCACTACAAAAGTTCCATTGTGACTTAACACTTTTAATTATTATTTTAAGACAATTGACAGCCCAATAAATCAGCTAATATAAAAATCAAGTAGGTGAAGACTTTCTCAGTATAAATTTTAGGCTCTAAAAGGGAGCTTAAAGATCACCTAATCTGACCCCTTGCAGATAGGGAAACCGAGGCCCAGGGGAGATTATAATTTGGACGAAGTTACACAGATGAGATAGCCATGCAGCTAAATGAGCCAAACCTTACTTTTAAAATAAATTTATTAAACATGATAGTCTCTAAGAAAACAGAAGTGATCAAGTAGGAGTCATTCTTATCAATGTTAAACGTTCAGCTTTGAAGGCCAGAGAATCCAAACAATGTGACTACTTATCCAGAGAGTCATGGGATTTTGTGGCTAGAGAGGACCATGGAAATCATCTAATCCAACCTCCTTGTCTGAAAATGAAGAAACTAAGCCCAGAGAAGACTCTGAACTCGCTGTGGGTCATCCATGTTATGGAAGGGCCCGAACAAGAACCCAAGGAACACCATCCCATGTTCATCTCCCTCTATTGCCCTGCCTTTCTTTCCTTAAGTGTCTATTTACTTGACTCCTATCATTCTAACCAATTTAGTTCTTATTAAAAGTTTTATATGCCTTTTTTATCTCAGTTCACCTCATGATTTTTTATCAAAATTAACTAATTTTTAGTGTAGTTTTACGTTTTTGCTACTTGAGACTGACCCAGAAGTCCCAGGCTGATATAAAAGGCTACTCTAAGACGAGAAGTAATCATGTAAACTAGTAGATAGCACTTGAATGTTTGCACAGTGCTTTTAAACCTCAGAACAACTCTGTGATGTAGGTTCGACAGATACTTATTATCCCCATTTTTCAGTCAGCAAATGTTTATTAAACCCTAGGTCTGGCAGTACAGAGACAAAAGTGAAAGTTCTGGCTATCAGGGATCGAGAGATCAATCGACTCGCCTGTGGTCATATAACCAAAATTTGAACCCAGGTCTTTCTTATTCCAAAATCCACACTTGCTGCTATCTCATTCTTCTGTCAATTGCGCAACAATCTTAATATTAGGATTAGTGTATAATTCTCCCCCAATCTAGAGAGAAAAGCCCATTTTTCAGAACATAGGAGAAAAATGGCTTCTTCATACCCCAAATTATAGGACTTTTACCACTAGCTCTTAAATTTTTTAACTTTTCTTTGAAAAAAATTGGTAGGAAGTAACATTGGGGGATTTAGGAACTTTTCACTGAGAAAATTCATGAGGACAACTTAGGACAGTCAAAAACACAACTGTGATGCAAGGCCTATTCAACTGAGTCTGGTTCCCAGATCTTCAGATCAGACAGCCTATTAAAACCTGTTAAAGCTCTGGAAGGTAGATGTTGGTGAGACTTGGGTATGTGGATAGACATTCTTTTCCATACTGTTTATCCCAGCACAAGAGAATTCAGGAGGAATGGGCATTCTCCAACAAAGGGAGCACACCCACCCATCCATGCATAGAGATGAACCACCTTACATCATGACCAAGGGTCTGGCTATAGAAATACCCTTTGTTCATGAGGCAACTATAGTACAGAATATCTCCTAGGGAGTGCTTTTCTTAAAGCTGTGCTGAGAAATTTTTGCATGCATAATAGCAATTTGCTTTAAAAGCAAATGAAACTGGGTGATGGTTTTTTTGTGC
Source organism: Pseudochirops cupreus (assembly GCA_028627135.1). Lineage (NCBI taxonomy): Eukaryota > Metazoa > Chordata > Mammalia > Diprotodontia > Pseudocheiridae > Pseudochirops > Pseudochirops cupreus. The sequence goes on along the minus strand of CM053581.1, from coordinate 67,565,246 downwards.
TGCTTTCTTCAGATCCATATCTTGGTACTTCTGTGCATTGGCATTAATAAACATGAGCATAAACAATTTTGAGTTAAGCTTTTTCAGAGCTGCTAAATGAAATCAATCTCCTAAAAACAACTTGTGTTTGAATGCCCAACAGGATCTGCTTCGGTGTCCTCGATAAATTTAACCAAGAGCACTGATGAAATGCCTGTTCCCCCACCTGTGCCCCCAAGAAGAAGACCAGAATCTGCCCCAGCAGAATCTTCTCCCTCCAAGGTAAAAATGCAGGCAGGTGCTTGCTGTGGGAAATGGGTGGCTTCTGTTGCAATAGGTTATTTGTTTAGTGCTTAGGGTAGCAGATTGTGGAGAAGGAGGGTTCAGGGTCTGATTTCATGAGTGTAGGAAATTCCTAATATAGAATCTCTCTCCACCAGTGTACCTCATTGAGACATGTGGCACTTATTCTCATAGAATGGCTCAGAACACTTGGATCTCTAGTCACTTACCCATGTCATGCAGCCAGCACATACCAGGCAGGAGTTGAACCCAAATCTTTCTAACTCCAAATGCTGCCTCTTGCCATGTGCTTACTAAGCTTTGTATGTGACGTTAACCCTAATTAAGGGACCCAAGACTTAGACCCTTAACAATCTTAGTGAGATCTCCCCCGCTCTCCAGTCTATCCTCCATATAACTGGCAAGCTGATATTGCTAAAATTCAGATCTGATTATAATACCTCAAGAAGCTTCAGTGGCTCCCTGTTTCCTCTAGGATAAAGTGTAAAATCCTCTGACATTTAAAGTCTTTCACAACCAAGTCCCAGCCTATCTTTCTGTGTTGATTTCACATCACTTCCCCTCACACAGGCTCTGTTCCCGATCCAGATCGTTGTACTTGCAATTTCCAGAACACAGTGTTCTCTCTCCACATGGACTCCATCCTCCCCACCTTCCAGACTCGGCTTGTGTGCCACAACACCTTTCCTAATGCCCCTTGGCAGTCAGACTCTCCCCAATACCCCACACAGCTCTGTGTTTACTCATCTGTGTGTGTGTGTTCATTTGTTCATTTGTTTGTTTCCAGCCAGTATCACATCAAGCCATCGAAAGGACCGTTTGTTTTTGTCTATGTAGCCCCATTGCCTAGCGTGGTGCCTGAGACACAGGAGGAGCTTAATAAATGCTTAAATGAGATCATGAAAACAGGAAATAGTGATGTGATTCTTTGGTATTTATTCAGTCTTCCAAGAAGCCCAAAGCTCTAGGCTACCCACCAAAGAAAACATGATAGCTCAGCTGCATTAAATAGAAATGCCTTCTTGCCCTGTTAATTTGTCTTATTAAAAAAAAAACCTGGTATCTGATATAAAGGAAATGTTATCATGTTAGTGGGATCTTATCATACTGTGAGTTCCTTTCCTGAATCTCTAAATAGTAAATATGAAATGGACCTTGAATTCAGGGTTTTTATTTGAATTTAGATTATCTTTATTTTGACATTCATTTAGTGTTTTCAGTCTATATCGATGTGTTTCACTACATTATCACATTTTCTTCATATAAGGTTCATGATATATGATGTTGTGTTCTTGATCATCCTATAAATTACATTATTAATAAGTTTCTGTTTTATTTCTTGTTCTTATTTCTTTATTTCTTAGATTATGTCCAAACATTCGGATAGTCCTCCAGCAATCCCTCCTCGGCAACCCACATCAAAAGTCTATTCACCACGTTACTCCGACCGGACCTCGATATCAGACCCTCCAGAAAGCCCTCCCCTTTTACCACCACGAGAACCTGTGAGGACACCTGATGTTTTCTCCAGCTCACCACTACATCTCCAGCCACCCCCTTTGGGCAAAAAAAGTGAACATGGCAATACTTTCTTCCCAAACAGCCCCTCCCCTTTTACGCCGCCACCTCCTCAAACACCTTCTCCTCATGGCACAAGGAGGCATCTGCCATCACCACCATTAACGCAACAAGATGTGGACCTTCATTCCATCCCTGGGCCACCTGTTCCTCCACGACAAAGCACTTCTCAACACATCCCAAAACTTCCTCCAAAAACTTACAAAAGGGAGCACACCCACCCATCCATGCATAGAGATGGACCCCCTTTGTTGGAGAATGCCCATTCCTCCTGAATTCTCTTGTGCTGGGATAAACATTTTCCTGGCTCAAAGTCCATTGCTGGCAATGGATGCACTGAACCTGCCAGCACTGAGGAGTTTAAACATGTACTCCAAACACTAAATACTCTACTTTCAAATGCAGTATCCAGTGAATTGTCAGTGTGATGTCTAGTATAAAAAGAATGGATATTTCTGTTTGCAATGCAGAAAAGCTGATGTGGAGTAATTGGACCAGAACACAATGTTCTGCACCTAGAGATGGGACAAAGGGACTTTTCTAGCCAATGGACAGGAGCTGTGTTTGTGCATTGGTCTTATCAGCAAAGGGATACAAAGTGTAGTCTATTGTCCAGCAGGCCCACTTGGTCACCGTTTTTGTAACTCAAACATTATGCACTTTTTTTAAAATCTTAAACAGGGATCTTTTTATCCTTCTTCATTTCCCTTTGCTTTATTCTCCCTATTTTAAAATACATTCTTGAAAACCATTAAGAGGACTGTGAGGAAGATCTGTGGTACCTAACCTTGTTTAGAACCAAGGCAGAGCACTGGACTGCAGTCCTGTTTACAGATTCGAAGGGAGAGTCAGTAACTAAGGTGAATTTCTGTTTTCCGCTCATATATGTGTGTATGTATATATGTGTATATATATATATATATACATATATATACATATATATGTATATATATACACATATATATATATATATATATATCCTTTATGCACTCGTCGATGTATATCTGAACATCGAGTACTCATGGGTTTTATATGTAGTGCTGGCAGTATTCTTGCTGACCCTCTTCAGAATAGCAACATCCCTAACCCTGCCCCAATGTGCATTTAGACCCAGGCCTGACTGCACTGCAGCCAATTAGCAAAGTGTTGCTCACTTTTTACTGTCAACAGAAGGGAAACCAAGTAAAACGTACTGTAGGCCACATGGGCACCGTTTTGCCATTTTTACAGAGCATACAATTAATGGGAACTTTTTCAAACTGTGAGTATATGATTTATCCCCCAGAGCAGAAAAGCAAAAAAGCAGGTAATGGAAGAAGCCAAATCTCCACTAGCAGAAGAGTGTGAAGCCTGCACATTTTCTGAGGTAGAGACAAGAGCACCAGGGCAGATGCTTCCTACTGTGAACTTCATGGTGCTGTGAAGTCAGCAGTTCGGGCTCAAAAGCCTGCTTCTTTAACAAGAATTTTTCTGCAACAAGATGATAACTAGCCCCCACGTTGCCAAAGCAACATTAGAATGTAGCTAGGAAATGAAAACAGGAGCCATATCTGACATCCAGTCCTGATTTTGTACCTTCTGAGTTTTATTATTCACTTTGGGGCCACTTAAAAGTGCAATAATTGGGGAGGACACACGTTCAGTGATGCTACAGACGGTCAGAATAAAGTTCATAATTGGCTGTACTCCTCACCAAAAACCTTTTTCTGGTAAAAAAAAAAAAATTTGGCAGTCATTGGAATAAAAAGGAAGTAATTTATATTGCAAAAAGGTGTGTTCTGTGTTTGTAGAATAAACTATTGTAATGCTCTACTTAAATCACCATATTTATTGACTCTCCCTCATACAGTGATTAGCATGGGTACCTGGGCTTCACCAAAGAGGTACTTTTTTTTCTCTTTTAAAGAATAATGATAGTGCCAGTCCACAAAGGGGTTTTTTTTTGTTATTTTATTTTGGTTTTGGTTTTTGTTGTGTTGTTTTTGTCGGGCTTTTTGTTCATTGTTTTGTTTTATTTTGCCAGAAAGCATAATAGAGTATTAATTACCTTCTTTACACAAGGAACAATGAAAGTCTTATGTCATTAAATGACAGTGGAAATGAAAAAAAAAATAATGCTATCATCGATTAAATATACTACTCACTTTTAGAAGACTGTTAATCTATGCTAGTGTGTCACCTCCCCCAACCTCCCACCCCCTCAAGGTTTACTGATAATCCATTTCATGGCTCATAGCTGCACTGCTTTTAATGAAGCCATGGAAATGCAGGCACTCAATGTGAAAAGGAACACTTGCTGGGCATCAATGACAAGTGTCACGTTTGATTAACAGCTGAGGAATCGGCATATCGAGATTACCTTGCAGTTGCTTCAATCGTGTATATAGTGAATGTTACATAAATATACTTGGCAGGTTCATTTTAATTTAATTGAAATAAAGATGCAGATATTTCATTTGGCTGTCATACATTAAATTATTATATTGATAAATACTTCTTATTTCTCTCTGTTGAAAAGCAAAACACTAAAAGCAGCTGAAAGCACGTGTGGTACGCCTTTGTTTCCAATGCAGGATGTCTGTGTATTTAACAGTAAAAGAACCGTCTAAAGAGGAGCTCAAGTTTGGCACGCGAAGAAAAGCTCGGTTGGAATAAGACGATTGTAACTTTTAAGGGGAACTTTGTGAGTTTTAACATTTTCTAGGCACCATGTATGCAGTTTGTTAAACTTTGTCTTAAACATTGTACCTTCCTTAAGGTCTTTCGATATATCAAGACTATACATGAGACAACATCTACCCTCATCATTAGTTATCATACTAGGGTTTATCCATGAAACCTGTGGACTGCTTTTCTGGTTCTAACAAATACTGTGACAGTAATGCATGCTGGATATCAATTTTTTTTAAAAGAAGCTTTATTAATCTCCAATATAATGTCTGTGAAATGTGCAGTATTTCATCCTTATTTAGTGAGTCATGAATTCATCAGTATCTGCATGTTTCATCTGTGGCTAAATGAAGCAACATTTCAGCAACACTGTTGACTATGCCAGTGGGGGCATTTTTAGCAGTGATACATCATGATGGAAATAGACTCTTTTAATAATTTTCTGTGGTGTTCATTAGACCAGTATGGTATCTACACCATGATCATACAATTTAGTTTTTAAATTCCAGAAAATTGATTCTATCATCATTAAGCAGTGCATCTTATCATAAGTAGACCATGTCCAGTTGTTAGAGTTGAATCCCTTTTGTTTAATGAATGTAACATTCCTGTTTGGCTAATTGTTTTTCTCTTTTTAAGAGGTAGAACTTACTTTTTCTTTTTAAAAAAATCCCCTTAAAAATTGAGTTGCAAGTTTATCTTGGGTACAGATTGTCCATTAGCCCACAACAGAGTGATTATTGTGGCTTCAAGCATTATTCTATTAATAAATGCATGACTGATTGGTTTGAATATAGACTGCACTTTCCCCCCAAGATCTGGTTTTTATGAAACAATCAGTATTTTTTTTTTACCATAGACATATCTTTTTTCCTTCCAGAAAGATCTCTCTTTCCCTGGGGGGAAAGAAGTTAGGAAACCTATATTCAAACCAGTTCAGGTAAGGAGTACATATCCAGAAGCTCTCATCATTGTAAATCACACCTCATGCCCTCAGTGCACTCTCTGTCTTTCTCTTGCTTTTATCCTTCTTTCCTTCCTTATAGGTAATTCTGATCCCAAGTACCCTTTTCTTCATTAGACACTAAGAAGAGCTACTTTGGGGCCCATCCACATCAGTGATGAATAGAGTGGGTATTCATTTTGAACAATGTAGTATAAACCCTCACACCACCCTGCCTTTCGAAAAACAAAAGACTGATCTGAGGTTCAAGCCAGATGTCAGAAGGGCAGTGCTCAAATAGTGGTATAGTGTGTTTTCATTTCACATGAAAATTCAGAATAGCATGCAGAATTCCAATTGAATATCCTTAGGTGAGGGTAACGACACAAATAAACAGCTAATAGAGTTACCTTTAATAAGTTACAAACTATGTGTGATCTGGAGAAGCTTCATCTGAGTAAAGAAGTTTCTCTGAACAGAGTAACGCACCACAGGCTGTAGAGTGCAAATCCAGAACTACAAATCCATTATATGCCTTCTGGGAGAGCATCAATCTTCCAAACCTTATTTTAAAATGTTTTTTTTCCAGCAGGAAAAAAAAAACCTGCCCGCTAAGGTTTCATTAACCTGAAACAGTGCTGCCAATTTTTTAAAATTTCATTTGATAGGCTGACATCCATCCAGCATAATAAGATTAAATTTATTTTTTGAAAATGATTGTCTATATGTTTTTGAAAACACAAATATAGGAAAGTCCTAGAATTCTGAATGCATGGACAGAATCTAGATTAATTCCGTATTTTTTTTCCTCGAGAATACACTCCCAGGAAACATAAAGGAACAAAGATTTACATAATTTGGGGTTGTCAGACAAGAAATTACTGTGTTGGTAAATTATCTAGTAACTTGGGTGTTTTACTGATTCTCTTTTGGAAAGAATATGCCTTCCCAGAATGGTTCCATGAACAAATACAACTTTAGTTGTGGGTTGTTGTTGTTGTTGTTTTCATAAGTGGAAAATGGCTTTATGCTACCAAAATATCTCTTGGGATGTATGATCACTGGCATCTTGCTGCACTTGGAAAGCTGATCCTACTTTAACTATGTATTTCTCACCAATGCAATTATAATTCGTACCAGTGGTTCTGTCATAAGCATTGGGTTTATTCCAACTGTACTCATAAGGAAAACTGTTCTTTTATAATCACAAAAGAACAAAAGTGAACATTTGTTCTGAGATATTCTGTTGCTGTGAATGGTTCACTTACACTTTTTAGTCTTCATGTCTCTTCTCATCTCTCCCCTAATGCTGGTTTCTGGAGAAAGGGAGAGTTATGCTACGTCTTTTTTTTTTTTTAAGAAAGAAGATGGGGGAGGGGTGATATGTATAAGTCAATGTCTTTGATATTTTTCGCTTTTTAAGTATCACATTTTGAACTGTTAGAATCATTTCAAAATGCTTGAAACATGGGCTGTGAAGAAGTCATTCTAGGTCTTAAAAAAATAATCATGTGGCTCATACAGGAGAAAATGTAACACCCAAAAGCACTTGTAACTTGTTTTGTAAGTTTCATGCCTTATTTTCCATTTTTGACACCTTAAAGTGCATTTTCTGTCAACTGTGAGCAAATTCCCCTTTTGCCTTTAATGAAAATAGTGCATTAAGTAGCCAACTGCTGGGAAATTGCAAAGGTGAACTCTTAAGGGCAGCCCCCGGCCTGTCCCTCAGTAAACCAGGACAAATAACGGACAGGACACCATAGGCTTGTATGACTACACGGAGACAGAGCCTGTGCAAGATGCATGCCACTTTCCGTAGCTGCCAAATGTGCCTTTTATTAAGAACATCTGTAATTTTTTTTTTCAAAGCAAGTCAGCATTTGGGGGCAGGGAATACCTGGGGTGCAAATATCTGGTGAGCCTACCAGAGAACAAGCCTTTTTCTTCTGTTCAAGGGACTTGTGCAAATTTAAGTCAAGAAGCATTTGTGTAGATATGTGTGTTTGCCTTTTTTTTAATGGCATGGTTATTAGAAATGCTAGTGAAAAAGAAGACAAAAAAAAGCTGTTGGACTTAACCTGATGTAAGAACAACAATGTGATGATCTCCAAACTGGCATGTCTGAATACAGCCTATGTACCTAATCATGCCTATAGGGAATATTTGTATTCTGTGTCTGCAGCAGTATTGGGTTTGCATTTAAAGTGGTGGAAATAATGGCTGTTATTTTTCTGGCATTATTAAGATATGTTCTAAAAATAAAATTTAAAAAAAAGCCTTATGTAGCCCACATGTGTATTATTTATATTATGATTTCAGGGAGCAGTCTTAAATCTTATTGTTTTAGTGGTTTTCATTCCATTTCCATTTGTCATCAAGATATAGCATGAAAAGTAATTTTTCATGTTTCTTCCTTCTATCCAACACCTTATATCATGGTACTGAGGCGGGAATCAGACAATATTTTGTACTAAGTCACTACGATATATTTTAAAATATTCTTGTAACTAAGAAATAGTCACAAAAATAATAGATCACATTCTTAAATGTCTCCACTGAAGTCCTACCCAAATGCTTCATCATAGAGTGAAGTTAACTCTAGGTTCTTTAAACCTATGAGCACAAGTTCAAGTAGGTCTTTCCTACTAAGATCAGGACTTGAAATATGGGACCAGTGATAGGTTATGTGTTTCCTCCCTGTCTCCTCACTTCTTACAGCACCAACCCAAGGTCAGGAAGGCCATCTCTTTACCTTTTTTACCTTATTGCACAGTCCCCTTCACTCCTTCTACATTCCTACCAAACTTCTTACTGTTCCTTTTACACTGTACTCATCTTCCATCTCCATTCTTTTGCATGTCCTGTTCCCTTCGCCTAGAGTCCTCTCCCTCTTCACCTCCATCTCCTAGAAGCCTCAGCTTCCTTCAAGGTTCGGCTCAAGCACCACCTTCCACATGAAACCTTTTCCTGATGGCCACCTGCCCCCCCCCCCCCACCATGACAATGCCTTCCCCAAAAATTACCTTGCATAAGTTTTGCTTTATCCCTATCTACATACTGTCTCCTTTCGCTAGATTGTAAATTCCTCAAGGGCAGGGACTCTCATGTTTGTTTTGCATCCCCAACTTCTAGCATTATAGGAGATGTTTGAAAAATGTTTACTGGTTGATTTGAAGCTACTGTGTGAATTCATCTGTAGAAGGAATACCCACATCAGCAAAATTATAGAACCTTCAAGTACTTAAGTATTCTCAGGTAAGCTAGGATTCTACAAATTATTTCAAGTAAAAGAAGTGAAGAGCCTCAGAGATAGAACCTCAGACCTCCTCTAGCTAATCCATAACTCTCCAAGAATTCCCCTCTATGACATCGCGTAGAGCTTACCCAACCTTCTTTTGAAGACATCTAGTGAGAGAAATAAATGCAGTATCTTACTCCAAGAGCTCATTCTATCCTTAAGTTGTTCAGTTTTTTCACATTTTTCTCTCACAACAAAGCCTGAGTCTACTAGTCTGCCCTCAAGCCAAGGAAGACAAGTCTCTTTGCTCTTCCAAGAAAGGGATCATGTCTCACCTAAGACTTCCCTCCTGCAGACTAAACATCTCCAGTTCCACCCTAACTATTCTCACAGGACTATGCCATAACTTATTTGCATATATCTACTCAGAGAATTTGGGCTATTTGGGTAGGGAGGGGTTTGGAGAAGTGGGAGGCATCAAGTCCAGTGATCCACTTACAATATTAACTGGATGCCCAATATCTGCCAACAAATCTTTTCACTGGAAGGTTTTTAATGTATTGATGCAGACCGGGACATAAGGAGTAGTCACTATGCTTTGTTTTGGGGGGAAGATCCTTTTGTAAGGGACAGCCTAAACAAACAGGATAAGTGGAAGAAAGAGATGGGAGGGGGTACAGAACAGTGAAGCTGCCCCAGTGATGTCTTGCAGAGTTGGCATCCCTGCTCCCTATCAAAAGGCAGTGAACATGGGTACTTACTATGTTTCAGTCCCTCTAGCTTTAAAAACACAAGGATGCCAGTTTAAGTTGTGTTGGGATTTCTGAGTGAGATGATTTCACCTTCCCTTTCTTCCACATCATATAGACAATAGGAACGAAGCCCCAGAGAGGAGGGTAAATGATTTGTTTAAAATTGCACGGGTTACTACCTGGGATATACACCCAGGTTCTCTCTTGACACCAAATTCAGTTCTCTTTCCTCTGTAGCAGAGGTATTTGATAACACCAGGCCAGCTGGCCACAAGCCCAAATCAGACAATATGTCATTGTAAAATGTTTAGCAAGATAAAAATACAATACAACCTAGATAGCATTAATTTGTGGTTTTCTAGGTCAAGGTGTGTTTCTATTTGAGTTTGACCTCACTGCCACACCACACTGAGATTGGATGACAATATCACTACATGAACTTCTTCTCTTCTTCCCCCTTCCTTATTTAAATCAAAGCAGGGCCCAGATAAGGGCAATATTTAGCCTCATCTGTCACACACATTCTCCAGAGAAAGTCAAATCCTTTGTGCAGACATGAGTGTTTATAAAGTGCATTTGTCTCATTCCTCCAAATTGTTAGTTGACTGAAACCTAGTCTTTGGCCCCAAGTTAACAAGTCTGTTTCCTGCCTGGCCTTCTCCACCCTCATGTAATCCACTGGTATAAATTCACAATCCTCAGAATGAGGCATTTCATTTTCAAGTACCTTTAATTTTTTTCATCCGATAACTGAAGATGTAGATAAAGGGAAGGAAGAATAAATCTGATATTCTAGGTGATACTACTAGGTGAAAGGCAAGGGTAAGGAGGGGCAGTTGATCTTTATACAATTCTCAAGTGTTCTACATTTTATGAGTTACTCGACTCATCTGCTGATACCGCCTTTCTTAGATTCTCCAGAGACAACAATAAATGGAAATGCATGTGGGTGGAGAACTGCCCTTAGAGCCAAGATCTCATCTCAAATCAAACATCCGATACCTTCTGGCTGTTTGACTCATGTCATGTAGCCTTGTAACTTCTCAGTGATCGAAGCGATTCTCAAAGACTATGTTATAGGGAGGGTGCTGATGTGCAATGGCAGTTTCTTCATCTAGGAAGTCTCTCTACCAATGATCCAAATACAATGCCTCTATAAATTTGTCTGAGAACCAAATGCAGGACAGTGATTTTAAAAATTCATTTAGCCTGAATCTTCTGAAGAGATTCAGTTAGTGGATAGAGGGTTGGCCTTAAGGCTGCCTCCTCCATGCTGGCTGTGTGACTGGACAAGTCACAGAAGGTACCAACCTACATTGGTAGAGGGAGTTTCCTTACCTGGGAGTTCCCTACAGCAATGAAGTCACTGGACCGGTACCTCTCCTTTCTGTAGAGAGTTTGCATTGTATTCTATAGGCCTACAGAAGGGGTCTGGCACCTCAGAGACCATGTATGGAAATGTCATGACCTGTATATATGCAGCCTGCCAACCCTTTAAAAATCAAATTTGGATTATGCTATGCTAAATGATGTCTTTCCCAGTCTTCAAACTCACCCACACTTTTCTTAGTGGAGAGAAATGAGTTCTATCTCTAATGTCATTCCAGTAGTGACATCACATGAGAAATCCACAAACCTCAGTAATCTGCCCATCTCCGCCTTCCCAGAAGTATCCCCAGCAAACTGACCCATTTGAAATTTCACCGTGGTGGTCTGACCCTTTATCTCCCTCAACCTCTGGCCAGAGCACAGAAGTGTTCAAAGTATCACAAATTATTTAAACTGTATAGCACCTTAGAAATCATCTTTTGGCTTGGCCTCATGATTTAACAGGAGAAAGGCAGAAGGAAGAGGTAACCATTTGGCTAAAAGTGAGTTCTCCCAAGCCTCCTGACATCCCCCCATTGGTGGTGTTGGTGACCTGAGCTCTTATTAATTTGAGCATATCTGTGTAAAAAGACATTTGGCTATTACCCTGAATTCAAACCTCAGGAGTCACAAGCAGCCACTTGAAAATGAGAATATACATCAGTGGCCAGTTCCTGGGTTCCATTATATTTTTATTTCAATTATGGCTAAAATATTTTGCCTTTCAAAAATAAGAGGGGAAAAAAGATCAAATTCTTTGTCAGGCAAAGTGAAATACAAAAAGTGAACAAATGAGGAATGTTTTCCAGAGCCTTCTTGGCCTGTTATAGTCATGCTAATATCCATAACTCTCCATGGAGTACCTACTATGTGTATTCCTCTGTTACAGGCTGTATAACAGTATACTCTGTTACAGTACCTACAGTACATATAGTCACTGCCCACCACCCCACTAGCCTCGGCATTGTGCTGTAAACAATGTGCAGACCTTAAAGCATTATATAAACATAAGGTGTTATTATAAAAAGGAGGCAATTGTGGTACAGTGGGCAGAACACTAGAATTATCATCAAAACATGTGGGTTTGAATCCTGGCTTCTGCATAAGAGGTGTGTGACCTTGGGTAATAGAAAACTCTCCGACCCTCAGTTTCTTTACCTGTATTATGGGAAAAATTATACTTCCCCTTCCTGCAGAGCGTTGTGGTTAGGATCGATAAATTAAGTTGTTATTAGGATTAATAAAAAGGTAATATGAGGTAGCATATGCTAGTTACTCAAAGGAACCCACATAGATAAATCATCTAAGCTACCCGAGTTTAGCAGAAGGACTAATTACAAAATCCAGGGTAGTCAGGAAGGAGAACTCAAAGAAGAGCAAGGCTGAGAAGGAGGTGGAGGGAGTGCATTCGGGACAAGCTTATATACGTAGTACATGACTAGTTTTGACTAGAGAAGAGAGTCTATGTACATAAGTGAGTAGTGGGAAATAACATTGGAGAACTAAGTAGGTACCAAATTGTGGAAAGCTTTGAATGCCGAACTTGGGAATTTGCAGTGACCTGCAGATAATAAGGAACCATTGAAGGCTTTTAAGGAGGGAGGTGCAAACCATAAAGCAGTGTTTTAGAAAGACTCAAATATGAGAGCTAAATGCTGTGTGTTTGTTAAATATTCTTTTTTTTTTTTTTGCTTTTTTTGGAGGGCAATTGGGGTTAAGTGACTTGCCCGAGGTCACACGGCTAATAAGTGTTACATGTCTGGGGCTGGATTTGAACTCAGGTCCTCCTGACTCCAGGGCTCATGCTCTATTCACTGTGCCACCTAGCCACCCCTAAATACTCTTTAAAAGACCAAAGAGAGAAGGGCCTGGAGGCACTAAGAGAAGTTATTCAGCTGTTGAAGTAGTTCAGTTATGAGGAGATGAGGGACTGAATTTAGGCTAGGGGTGGTGTTAGATTGTCATTTTCATGTTCCAATTTTAGGAAAGAGAACTTATCACTGAAATTGATTGTGCTGTAGGTTTGACACCATACTATTTTAAAATGAAATTTTAGGGATGGACAGTATTTTCCAAGCCTTATTAGTATGGTTTATCCCTTTGACTGTAAACAGAAAATGAGGGAAGAAAAAGGTTTATGTTTTGCTTATGATTCAAAACAGACAATAAAACTAGGCTTCTCTTCTTTTTCTATTTCTAGTCCAGTTAGTATTGTGATATTCATGCACTAACTGAAAGCTATTTTCTGGCATAGTAGTAACATGAAATTTATGTTTTATGAAAAATAAAGTTAATATCAGTAAAATGATTATGAAAGTATGGCTAAAAATCTCACATCTGAATGAAATATGGAGACTTCTAAATTCTTGGCAGTCTGTTCATTTAGGCCTCCAAGCTCTATGGTATTTGAAAAGTCAGTCCCAAGTGTTAGGATATTGCACAAATAGGGATTGTGTTCAACATGTCCAAATATGGGCTAGTAAAAACTAAGAGTTCCTGCTGCTTTGTTACCTGTAACTCCTTAGGGAAAACAGTCAAACTTTACATTATCCCACATTGTCCCATTTGAAGCTAATATTTTGAGCCTAAACATGCCCTTTTGGGGCACATTCCATGTTGGGCACATTTATAGTGGAAATCTTGCCACCCCATTGAAACGTGCTGTCTTTTAGCAGAACAATATGGTAATAAGAATAGGGTACTCTTGAATGGCAAAGTTCAGCATTTCCAGCCCTGATGATTCTTATTCTGAGTGTGTTTGTTTGCAGGAACCAAAGGTGGTAAATGATGCTAGGCATTGTCAGTCTCACGCTTTCTGATTGGCTACATCAGACAGTGTTCCTTCTAAGGAAAAAGTGCATACAGTGGTGCTAAATCATGCACCAGCTGCTAGGGTTCACCATGAGCTCCAGTTCTACCCAAGATGATCTTTGCATTCATGATAAGGGGGTAAAAATACAACCAAACAGTCTTTGGACTCCAAAGAGTCTCTCAGATTCCAGTCTGGTACTGGTAAACGCATTGGCTTTTACCCTGAAATGTCACTGTTGTTAATACATCTCTTCAGCCAGAAAATTCAAGTCATATACCTTTACCTTTTGAAGCTGCCCTGTTAGGTAATTCACAACTTCTCTGTCACTTCCTTTTATAGGAAAGGTTTACAATGCAATCATTCACCTTACATGATTCACCTTAAGAATTAGCTGTATAATATATCCCAAGTACTTTGAGTTCTTTGGAGGACAGATGACAAAAATGGTTTGAGTTGGTCTTAACATGATACATAATTTAAGAACACTGAGGATCAGTTCATAGGCCAAACACTTAGGAAACATAAAATTCATATCCACGTTTAATATGAATGTGTCCAGTGTTATACTCAGGGCACAATTTCAAAGTGGAAGGTTTTTGTCTTTTAAAATGTTTATTTTCCTTCAAACTAATAGTGTCTTTCTCTATTGCTGGCTCTTTCAATGAGGAAGGCCTCACAAATTCTTCATTCCTTTTCTCACAAATGTCCAGGCATGATATTCAACATTATTCACAGACTAGTCTTCATCTCTCGTCAACGCTTTGCAAGTTGATTTGTTTTCAAATGAAAATATTTAGATCATTAGCTCTTCATCAATAATTTATACATTAAGCCTTTATATAGATACACGTGCACAGATGTATACACACAGACACTGTCCATCTTTGTCTCACCACTTGACAATAAACTTTACATATGTTTTACACAGCAGTTCCTTGGTCAAGGTCATTTGCAAGAGCAAGTTGGTTTCTGAAGAGATCTTGTTTGGTGGGTGAAGGATCCATTGAGGGGTTTTCATTAGTTTTTTCCCTGTATTCTGATCCACTGGACCTAAAATCTCAGCACACAGATAAAGTACAGGTTGATTTGGGTTTAAATGTTTTAGAATATTCTATCTATCCACACTGTTTGGCATTTGTCAAACTGTCATGTTGCCAACTTGGATCTAGTATAATGTTTAATTTTCCTAGTTTTACCCAAAGGGTAAGTTGATCTGGCATTTTCAGAAGTATAAAGTAAGAGGATTACCCATATTATGTCTGAAGGAGGGAACCATGAAAATGGTTGATCATAATTATTGTGTGTGGGGAAAAGTATAGTGTGAAATAACACTATCCTGGAGCAAAGAAAAGCTCAAAAAAGTTAGGGATTCATATTTTGAGGTTGACCTATCACAACTAGTACTCAAATTATCAAGTCCTTGAGTTAACTGGTATCCAAAAGCAAGGAGTTTAAAAATTCTAGAGTTCATTGTTTTCAGCCAACCTTACCCCAAACCCTCTCTATGGAATTTTAAATGTCTTTGTTTTGTTTTTTATGCATACATATATATTACAAACTCTTACTTTGGTTTATTTTTATAAAGACAGGTTTATTGAGGACGGCCATGCATATATGCTATACATGATAAAGTGAAGAAACGGGAATACAATAATCAGATTGAGGAGATACCATAATCTCAACCACCACCAAGGAGACCAAGCCCAATAGTCAACAATTCAAATAAATCCAATCAAGTCCCCAGGCGAGGGCACGTTCTTCCATTTTCTTGGTTAAACTGTAGAAGGGACTTCAGCTTTGCACTGCCTACATGTTGATCCTGTCAGAAGTGCCTGGAAGGGGAGGGGCTCTAGAAATTGCCTCTGATAAACCAGACTGGAATCATTAGAGAGCTTAAATTTGGAATTAGAAATTATAAATCCAGCCCCATGACTAGGAACCAATAACAAAGGATCTAGGTTCAAGGTATACTCAAGGGATTTCAACGTTAAAAATGAGGTTCCTGGTCCCAAAGCTCCCGTACCACTGAACAAGTTCTCCATATGCAGAGGCTGAGCCAGGTACAGTCCCACAATCCAAAAGGAACAGCAAATGACCCCCGTTATTTTTTCCAATCAAGTCCTAAAGACCCTAATCAGTGTTGCTAAAGCATTTAGGTTTTTAATTTTGGGGGTTGTTATTATTCTTTTATTTTAACTAATCTTGATGATATAATTCAACTATCTATGTTTTTCAAGGCAACAGGCTTGGTCTACACAACAATTAACATCCTGATGGTTAGAAATTTCCAGATGGTTGACCAGATTGTTCTACTTCTCATTTTGTTATTGTGTAGAAAAATCCTTAGTCTCCATGCTTTCCACCTTCCACTGATAAGGCCCACCATTCCCATATTTAACTGACCTACTAAATCCCAGTACAGAGAAAAAAAGGCTACATCTCAACACCTACATCCTTGGGGCCCATCTGTTGTTCCCTAGCGTACTGAAATGGCTTATTTGGCACTTAACTGCTCTGGTTTACAAATCCTATTCCTTTTCCCGATTTTAGTATTCCCTAAAATACTCTCAAGTGTTGCACTCAAAACCCTGCGTTCTCTCTCTCTCTCTCTCTCTCTCTCTCTCTCTCTCTCTCTCTCTCTCTCATTAATTCCAGTCTCCTTCTGTCTGAATTCACCCCTAGCGATAGCAGCTATGCACAAAATGTCCACGACCTCATCTTTTGGACTATTTCATCTTTGCCTCATATTGCATTAACCAAGAAACTAGGGAAGCCTACAATTCAACCCACAATTTTTAAGCCTCCCCGTGTCACTCAAGGATTTACATCTGACCCTTGTCTCCCATCAGTTGCCTCCCCACCTCGGACACCACTTCAAATATTCTTCAGCCAAAATCTATAATCTTGCTTTTAGTTGTTCCCATCTCGGCCATTTCTAGATCTCCCTGAAGCCCAACATTTCACACTTTGAACCATCCAACATGCAACTGGTTCATGTTTACCTGAAAATAGGCAAGTTTGGATGTCACCACCAGCCCCAGGGACCACAGAAATCTTCACCAGCTTCGTTCCCATTTCTGAAACAAAGGCCAAAACCGCCCTGTCTGCTTTTCAGCCTCTACGAGCTCATCTTTAGTTTTTTAACGACCCTCCTCATAAGCCAAACCTCCTCCTCTCATGTCTCCAGGATTCAGAACAGCTCTGTACATCTTGATTATAAATGTTAGCCAAAAACTAGATTGCTAACGCTTTTCCATTCCCAGCTTTTGCCTGTGACCAATGCCCCAAACCAATTTTCGCCAATGCTCTATTTCCCTTTCCAGAAGTCAGTCCTACCTGGCCTCCTGATAACCGTTTGTGTCCTACATGGCCACATGTAAATAACCATCAAAAAGTAATGTTGGGCCATTAAGTATCTACAGATATAGACGGATGAAAGGTGATCCGTGGGTTGTGTTTAAGGGGCCTGAATACTTGCCTTTTATCTCTCTATTTTTCACGTAAGAAGAAATCATTTGTATTTGTATAGGAAGCTTAAGCCAAGCATTGCATAGTCAAAGACCTCAAAAAGGCTACATGTCTGAGCCCACACAGCCACTTACACATGCACCCGAGGGCAGCTGTGAACAAAGGCACTGCCCTTCTGGGTGCAGCCTGGCAGGAAGCAGCAGAGGGAGGGACATTCAAATGCTCACTGTTACATGTGTAGTCTAGCACTCCAAGATCTTGAGAGGAGGAGGAGGAAGAAGAAAACCAGATGATTGGTAGCTTTTTCTTTTCTCTTAGGTTGAGAAAGCAGTTCTCTGGATTGTAAATCCCTTATCAGAAAATACTAAATCCCATAGAGCCTAGCACAGCACCGGACACACAAGGACTCACTGAATATGGGTGACTGATTGAAAAGGACCTACAGTAGATGAATCAATCAATAAGCAAAATTATTGTCCCCTCCTTAGTCCTGGACACCACACCTCTCTGAATGCTGCATTTGCTTTGTGTTTCTTCATCTCTTATTGAACTTGCATGGTCAGCTTAGACTCCCAGATCTTTTTTTCAGACTCGCTGCTGCCTAATCACACCTCTCCAATCTTTCCGCTGCCCTCACAAAAGTCTTTGCTAAAATGGCACGGGTAGAGGAAGTAGAAACTAGGAAAAGGCAACTAAAAAGTGAATACCTATCCTGCTACCTCTGTATCCCATCCCCTCCTGTCTTCACACTCTTCATTAGAATAAACTTCATCCAAACCGAATGGGAGATTGTAACGCTTCTCTGAATCTCTGATTATTTGTTATTCTATAAACCTAGCCAAGACAGATACACCTGAGTTCTCATGAAGGTTTTGTAGACAATGTCCAAGATGCTCCATCAGTGGTTGAAGCAACTGAATTAAAGGGGGCCATTCTACTACCCATTAAAAAATTCTGCTTTGACAATCCCTTTTAAATCTGAACACTGCAAAGGAAAACTTGGACTGGGGTGGGAGTACAGAGAGAAGGTCCAGAACAGTCATGAAAATCTGGATTTTGAATAGGACCAATTACTAAAAAAGGGACAGGACAAAATGGGGTAGTTGGTAGGGCACCGAGAACTGGACAATGGAGTTTCGGGGTCTATACTCATTGCATCATCAGTTACAAGTTCTGTTTAACTGTTGATGCTGGGAAACCCATTTATCTGAGTTTGTACAAAATAAAAATTGCCACAAGCCAAATAAAATAGGATTCACTAACAAATAATTTTCTATCATTAACTACGTTATGTAGGGAGTTCTATATGTAATATATATAACTATAAAACTGATAGAACATACAAATTATGATTGCTAAAAATATGTGAGGCCCTGTGATGACTGTATTCATCTGAATTAGTAAAAAAGTCAGGAGGTATTTCTTGGTGAGCAGAGAAGACTTGAGATCCAGTAAAGGCTAAAAAAAGTCCTGAATAGGAGTGAGCATGGGGATGGCTAAGGAACCTTAGATTTATAAGTTATATCCTGATTTTCTTTTGGGCAGCTTCTGGAGGCATCTCTGCACCTGATCTGATGCACACAGGCTTAATGTATCCTAGCAATCAGATGGTTTCCTATCAGCATCTCGGGCATTCATTTAATCTGTTGTGAGGAATATGAGAAGTTTGATTCTCTACCTATACTCTACCTACACAGAAAACAGCAATATTCAACCACAAAAAGAAGACACCTCCTATTCTTTCCTTGCTTAAATGTTCTGCTGTGTCCAGCTTCATAGCCAGCTAGAACCTGAAACAGCATTCTCAAACAGCATGCATTGAGAGTCAGCCAAATGATCCCTACACACCCCTCAGGACTGTACACTGAGAAAAGCCTGTCCAGGGGAGAAGAGCACAGTACTAATCACTGCAGAAGAGTACCTCTGTTGTTTCTGCCCCTTCTCTGTCTCATTTTGTCTTTGCCAGGTCCTTGTTTTGTGTATAGTGCTTGAGCTTAAGAGATTTTCTATGTCACTACATAAAGTCATAAAAGATTTTTTAATAGTATTCTTCTGACTCAGAGTGGGGAGAATGGCCTGAGTCCTCCCACCTATCCCACCACACATTTGCCCAGGTTTTTATTTTCTGACTTTAAAGAGTAAGTTCTTGCCTAAAGGGCTTCTTCACATCTTATTGTGATATCTGTAATCATAGCTTTTTGGCATAGTCTCATGCACAGAAGGGTATTTAAATGTCTTTGGATGAGGAAGATTGTGGTATCATCTGAGTTAACTACCACCAACATCTTCTTGATCATGCATAAGATACCCTACTCTCTCCTTCTGTACTCAGATGATAAAGCAAGAACAGAAAACTACTCCTATACACTGCTTTCCATGTACCGGTACTTTCACAGTACCAACTATGGCACCATAGATATATGATGTGCAATGACAGTTCATAAATACTGTCTTTGGGATAGGATGGAATGGTCCGGTAACCCTTGGCAAGCCAACAATACCAACTCTCAGGCTCTTGTGGGGCAGCTAGGAAGTGCAGTGGATAGAAAAACAGACTCAGAGACAGAAAAACCTGAGTTTAGATATTGCCTCAGACTCTTCCTAATTATGCAGCCCTGGACAGGTCACTTAACCTCTGTTACTCTCAGTTTCTTCATCTGTATAATGAGGATAATGAGAGTACCTACCCAATAAGTTTCTTGTGAGGATCAAATGATATAATAAATGTAAAGCACTTTGCAAACCTTAAAACACTATATATAAGTACTAGCTATCATTATTTTGTCTCTGTCATCACTTTTCTTCAGATGGTTCTCCAATGATTAAATGCAGAGATACCCTGAAGGGCAACAGGATTCAAGGGTAAGAACTATGGGGAGCTTTCAAATCCTAACATGCTAACAAGCTGACCTATCATTTTGTCTTGTACAAGGATGTGGTGACTCAAGCCAAAATCTGGCTGAAGCCTAGAATGGTAGAATTGAAGAAGACTTTGGGAGTCAGGTGGCACACCTCAGTCCCAGTGCCCTCCTAGATGGAAGGCCATCAAGCCATTGCTTGAACATTTCCAATTATTGCAAACTCTTTACTTCATAAGACAGTCTACTCCCCTGTGAGAAGGCTCTATTTCTTATGAAGCCCTTCCTGAGCTAAAATCTATACCTGTCAGTTCTAATTCTATCCCTCTACAGGAAAACCAAACTAGTCCCAAACCTCTTCTACATGAATCTTCCAGAACATTTCTTAAAGGTCTCTAGAAGTTTGGGGAGGGGACTAGGGAAAGGTAGTGGTAGTTTCATTGCTCCTAGCAAGTATATTGGCATTAAAAACTGGAATGGACAAACCATGAATACTGCCATCAAGGAACAATTCAGCTATGGAAGGAAATGGGCAGGAGCGATACTGGCCTCATGAGTTCTGAAGCCAGCTGCTTGTTCTCTTGCTGAGCATGCTAGAAGTGGTTACTGAGCCAGGAAAGACCTAGGACTATCTATGATTCTAGGAAAATGGGAATAATCCTCAAATGCTCTGCCCTTAAGCAAAGTTCATTTGAAGACAGTAATAGTTGAGATAAGAAAATGACTATACAGCCACAGCAAGCTGAGCATCGCAGCCAATCTGGAATTTAGCCATTGAGGGACTGTGTACAGTAAAGAATCCATTTATCTTTACCTTTCCCCATTCTCTCCTTTTAACAACAGGCTCTGAGCAACCAGTAATCTTGGCAAGAACCAACTTTCTGTGCCCTAACACTGATTTCAATGGTCTATTTTTTAAAGACACCATAGAAATGTAATTTTCCCACTCCAGATCTGTTCCCAGCTTCTCCCATCAAGAACATTATCTGAATCAACCAGCAACTGTTTGAGGCTCAGCAAGGTAGCCTCTCCACACACTGCTAAACTCCTCACCCGCCAATCAGTAGTAATCACATCCATTTAATTTCCCTCACCCTACAAAAGGCGAAGACTTTGTGGTTCAGACTGACTCTTCAGTTTTGCAGCCTACCGGGAGAAATTAAATGGAAGATTTTTCACTGCGAGAGAAGAATGTGGGAAATGACAGTCTATGGAACCACAGGCAGAAGCCTTTCAGCCTAAGGGGGTGGGTAAAGAAAAGAATTTCCACTACCACTACTGGACAGCTGCCGAGTAAGTAGATCTAATTTTAAAAGCACAGCCCTCCTTTGCATTTCTCTACCGCCCTTCCTGGTTTGAAGGGCTCACCCTCCTATGGAGCCTGCAGACTGGAGGAAGCACACCTATAATCCTGCCCACAGTCAAACTGGTTCCTTGGGGGTTAAGAACAGCACTAAAACATACATAGTTGCATCCATTATGGCTATAAGTTTCTACAGGTTTCCTAAAAGGTAAAAAGCACTTGGGTACCTGGATGGAGCACTTTAAAGGAAGGTTCTATTGGAAACACCCCTTATACCCAGTACCAACATCCCAAGATTCCTTGCTATCTCAGTGATGGCTACTGGCTTATTCCCAATAGATGTGTGTTGCTTGCCCCACTAGGCACAACTTGGATAGGGGAAGGTGGGAAGGTGCAGGGTCTAGGAGGCGGGAGAAAAGTTCCTAGTGGCAAGAGTGGAGCCAGTTTCTTTATGCATGGAAGGAGACCAAAATGAGAGGAAAAAAAAAGACCATAACTTAGAAGTCAATCCCTGGCTACAAGGAGCAGGCACTAAGCTTGAAGCGGCTTCTTGAGGCCAGATTATCATCATTATTGTTGTAGTTGTTGCTGTTGTGAAAACCTCAAGAAGGATCCCCGAGGGGAAGGAGTTTAGAAAGCTGTCTGATCTAAGGGCTACTCACTTCTTTTTAAAGAGCTTGCGGAAGGAGCTTCGAAAGCCCCCTTTCTGGTCTTGCCTGCTGGGATGCTGATCACTGAATGATGTTTGTTCACTTTCTCTTTCTTCCTTTGGACCGAATCTGGTGTTATCTTCTACATGTATTTCCTGAAAAAGAAACACACAAACAAAAAAATGTCGGATTTTCTGAAAACATTCTCCCAGAGTTAATAGTCTCCCGAAATTATTGTCTTTTTCTTCCCTCTTACCCTAAATTTAGTAGGTCTCTAACTTTCACCTAGGGCAGTTAGGGGCATAGAGTGCAAGTCCGGAGGCAGGAAGATCTGAGTTCAAATCCAACCTTACACACTTATTAGTTGTGTCACCCTAGGAAAGTCCCTTAGCCTTTCTTGCCTCAGTTTCCTCATCTGTAAAATGAGTTAGAAAAGGAAATGGCAAATCGCTCCAGTATCTTTGCCAAGAGAATTCCAAAAGGGAGTCATGCCAGACATGACTCAAAATGCCTGAACAACCTCAGACCCTGAGGTTGAACAGCTGAAGCAATGGGGCCTCTTGAACCAGGTGCTGAAGAGCTGTCTCTAGTTTCTTTGGGTGAGACTAACATATTACTGGTCACCCAAGTGTAGGGTCATGAAAGAGAACTAATTAAGAAGGCAAACAGTAGAGGGAGAGTTACCTAGAACTTAAAAAAGGGTAAAGGAATCAGAATTCCTGGATTCCATTTCAGACACCTTCATTACCATATTGGGCGAGTTGGTTGCAAGGAAACACACTTTTGGTTATCAGTTTTCCCACCTGTAAAATGGGAGAGCTGATTGTTTTCAGAGCCATATTTGCACGTACCCCCACCTCTGCACATGGAGAACAGATGAACTGGGAAGGTTTGGTTTGGTTTGGGGGTTTTATTTTTGTTCGTTTTTGTCCAAAGAGAGTGTTCAGTTATTGCACACAGTATGTTTCCAATTAGCACATAATGTCTTTTCTTATCTTGAATGTTTAAGGGGAGTTCTGGTAAGAACTTAGAAGCAGAATTCTACCTTAATGGAACCCCCTTCCTATTTTAATGTTGGATATCATCACCCAAGGAATCAGAAATGAACCCAAAAATTATTATGCATTTTGTGAACAGACAACTGAGATTCAAAAAAAGTCACTGCTTGAGGTATAATCATTTGAAGGCAGCAAAGAGATTTAAAGCAAAACCACCCTGGTGATTCTACAAAATTTCTTAGATTTGACAAAGGCTTGTTGCCCTTTAAAGAAGAAAGGGAAGGAGAGGGGGAATTGGGGTCTGTTTGCAGGACTTTTTCAGTGAGATTTAGGCTTTTGTCTGGTTTGAGTCAAGCAGTTATGACAACCCACTGAGGAAAAATCCCTAAACTTTACTTACACTGACCTGAAATATTTCATATTTAGTTGATTCTATGTGAATCTACTAAGATTATTTCAAAAACCTAGGTGATTTTAAAATTCTGGTTTATTGCAGAGTAAGTGATCAACAGTTTCTCTAAAACTTCACTCTAATTCTTATTTTTATTAATAATACCTTGCTTTTGTATAGCACTTTGGCCTTTCAAAGCACATTCACATACATTATCTCATTTGACTTTATAACAACCTAGGAAGGAAGGTGCTAATCCTCATTTTTATAATCTAGGAAACAGGAACAGAGAG
Organism: Pseudochirops cupreus; assembly: GCA_028627135.1. Classification (NCBI taxonomy): domain Eukaryota; kingdom Metazoa; phylum Chordata; class Mammalia; order Diprotodontia; family Pseudocheiridae; genus Pseudochirops; species Pseudochirops cupreus. The sequence continues at coordinate 67,541,642 of CM053581.1, read as the reverse complement.
AGGTAAGTGAATTGTCTGATGCCGTATACCTAATTAACAGCAGAACCAGGACTAGAATGTGGGTCTTCAGACTCCTGGCCAAGCACCTTAAAGGGCTCTAGTCCCTTCTTTGCTATGTTTACATTCTTGAAAGTTTAAGACTTCCCTGAGTGATAGGGAAGGTAGAGAGGGGAGACCAGGCAGGTATATGGAACACTTTCAGTATGAATAGGGTGGGTCTAATGCTGTTTCCTTGTGGGAATCTCATCAAGAAAGAGCTAACACCTTTAAAAGTATGGAGTGTTTAGGGTTGCTCTTCCCCCCACAGGAAGGTCATTGTCTGAGTCCCTCTCCCCTCAAGCCTCTTTGCTCTCAGTAGTACCAATGGCACATCTCTTCCCTGGCACCCTCAACAACCCTAACCATATTTCTGATACTAGGATAGATGGAGTTGGGAGGCCCTGCAACTTCTGATGCATTAACTCTTCTGATCTCCAGAAGGCAAGGATCGGTGGGTACACGCCTGGATTTTCTTGAGCTCCCTTAGGGTACACAGGAGAAGCTATGATTTCCATATAGCCTCAGCCAATACCAATGAGGAAGCAACACTAAGATCCCAGCTGACAGATAAATTCCCTGACTCCTCCTTGCCCATCCCCACTGCATTGCCATGACACCATTCACAAGAATGGGAGGGTGTAGAAGAGAAATGATTTTCAATCTACTTGCAAAAAAAAAAAAAGGTGAAGGCAAGAGAAATGCAGGAGGTCTAAGTGCTGGGACCCTGGCCCTAGCAGCCCCCAAAGTGCAGCGCCAAGTTAAATCGCCTCTGGATTGTGTCCTTCTTCTCATCATGGGCCAAGTGCAGGGCTTCCTGGGAATGCTGAATACTTCAGTTAGCATTATGTATGACAGGAACAAGGTCCTGGGCCACAGCTCTCTTCTGACTTGGCCTAAGTAATCTGAGATTACATCTTAGTCCAACACAGGAAGTTGCTTTTATTCCATTCAAATGCAGAGAAATACTATGGATTGGCTCCAGAAACATTAACCCTTTCATGAACATAAACAAGAATTCCTGTTTAAATTCTCAGGCCTTTATTGCACCGAGATGTTATGCTCTATGCATTAAATAAACTTAATGTGAGATCTAGCAGTAGTACCCTGAGTTTTTCCTCTCCTGGCTGCTTCCATTGGGGGCTTTTGTTTTCTTTTACTTCTTTACCTTTGTAGAGTTAGAATCACAGAACCAGAGAGTTGGAAAGGACCTCAGAGGTCATCTAGTCCAGCCTGTACCTAAACTGACCTCAAAATTTCTGTCACCTGTACCACCAGTTTTTTCCACAATGGAAATCCTGTTGCCCTCTCCCTTGTCTCTCGCCTCTTAGCAGCTACCAAGTTTTGCTGATCCTACCATAGACAAAACATAGGTTCATAGATCCAGAAGGATCGTGAGAAACCATCTAGTCCAACCCCTTCATTTTACAGATGAGGAAACTGAAGCCCAGCAAAGTTACATGTCTCATCCAAGGTCACACAGTAAGCAGCAGAGGTGAGATCTGAACCCAGGTCCTCTAACTTCAGAGTATGTGTCCTTTCAATGGTACCATTCTGCCTCCCTAGCACTTCAATATCTCCTGCATCCCTCCCTTCTTCTCTACTTCCACCACCAACAGCCCAGTATAAGTTTTTAGTACTATTGCCCTGGACTACCACGGTAGGATCCTCCTTTACCTAACCTCTCCATTTTGAAAGAAAAACAAAAGTACGGATCATAGCTTTGGATCCTTGAGAATTTATATTCAGGTCTACTGCCTTGATTTCCTCTGCCCCCTTCACTATGACTGATGACCATAGAAATTATTTTCTTCCTCCAGGCAAAACAAAAGCCTGAAAGTGTGAGAGTGGGAGGGAGCCTTAAGACCATCTAGTCTGACCTCCCACACAATGTAGGAATCCCCTCTATGATATTCAGAGGCCATCCAAGCCTCTGTTTAAGGTATTTCTGGTGATAGGCTCTCCCTACCTGAAAAAGTACTGTTTTTAGGATGAGCAGAAATCTGCTGTCTGGTACCTTTTGTGCATCACTTAGATGTCTATCACAGAAGGTGTGTTACAAAGAGTTATTTTCACCAAGGGAAAATCACTGAAACAGCTTTTCTCAGTTCTAGCTCTCTAATCTTTCCATATGAAATGATTTGCTTTCTTCCTACCTGTTAAGCTAGTCATAAGAGAGAACAGAGTACATACATGCAGATTATTTCAGTGTTTCAAAAATTAAAACTGGGAAGATGCACCAGCTTAGGAGAGGAAGGAAAGATGACTTTCCATCCTCTCTTGTGCTGCTTTGGCAATGAGCCATATCTTTCATGAGATGGTATTTCATGGGCAGGCAAAGATAATATATGTGAAACTCTCTGGATGCCTCAGAAGAAAGGTGCTATATAGATTCAAGGTATTGATTATAATCGTTAAATATCACCACTATTAACTAATACATGGAAGCTTTTTAGAACACGGGTATTGGGGGAGAGGACTAACATCTGCCTTAGGGCTTAACCATTAGGCAAGACTTCTGTTCTGTGTGTGGGATCCAGATTTGGTCCCCAGTACCCACTCAAACCTGTGTAATGGGAAGCCATGGCAAAGCAGGGTCTGACTGCTTTCTTTTCCAATCTTAGTTGGACAGGACTCCTAAGGAAGTAGCGTGAGCCCCAGACACCTAGACACACCGACTTTCTTTCTCCCGTGACCGCTGCCTCCGAATGTTTTTGGTTTGGTTTACTTTACCCTCCTTACTTCCAAATAGGTCTGTTTTTCACTTTGTGTTCTCTGGGGGGGGAAGAAGTTCCTTGGGGAGCTCCTAGCTGTGGCGGATGTGATGTGGGGCTGGGCGGTCCTCTCTTGTTTCAGCTGGACGCGGCCGCCGCTGCTGCTCCTAGTGCTGTAGAGTCTGGTGGTGACCCCTTCCGACGTGGACGTTCGGGGGAACTCCTTGAGGGAGCGGCTCAGCGGCTTCGTTTTGCCATGGACGGCCTCGTGCTTGTACGTGCTGCTGCTCACGGGGGACGTGGAGCTCTTGGGCAGGGGCGGCACGGAGTGCTCAGTCCTTTCGGATTCCATGGTAAAACTGACCGGCCTGAGGAAGCAGATGTCCAGGCTGGACTCGGAGGAAGCGGGGGAGCAGGCCTCGAAGAGAGGCAGGCTCTGAAAAGGCTCCTCTTCGTAGGGAGCGGGCAGGGTGAAGAGCTCGCCGCCGTACTCAAACTCCTCGTAGCTGGGGACGAAGGCGCGCGTGTCGGACAGCAGCTCGGCCGGGGCTCTCATGGAGCGCTCGAGGTTCCCCACGGCGTCGGGAAGGCCGGGGTCGTAGTCCATCTCCGGGATGGCCTGCAGAGGGCCGGCCAGGGCCTTCAGGTCCTGCTCAGTGGCACAGAATTGAGTCGGGGCCAGGAGGTTTTCCGGCCTCTCGTGTTTTCTACCCTCCATCTCCCAGTCACAGGGCTTCCCAGGCTGAATGCTCTCCATCAAGGTTTGCTGTTGACTTTTCTTCACTTGGGGCATCAAATGTCTTTAAAGGGGAAACAGAATACAAAAGAAGTGTGCATATGGTTCGTTAGTTCAGGCTCGGTCACCGAGCCAGAGCCTGCTCAAGGTCTGAGTACAATATAGCCTGTCAGAAACCGTTAAAGAATGAAACCGCCAACACCACTCCTCACAGACCCTCCCCAGGCTGCCTCGTAGGCCAGCAATGCACATCCAGGGGCTGCCATGGGCCACACAGTGCAGGGAGGGCCCCCAGCCCCGGGCGCTTATGCTACAGCCGGGACTAACCACGGGTCACCTGGGCAGCGGCCACCAAACGTCTCAGATGAAGGGGTTCCCAGGAGCCCCCTCCCCCTGCCTGGGAGAGTAGACAGTGTTGGTCCGTAAAGTAAAGCACATGTCGGAAGAATCATTCTCCTGCATCTCCGACGTAAGGAGGCATTGAGAAGAGATGACTGTGAGAGGCGTGTGGTCGTCACTTGCCCCTCCAGAAGGTCTGATCCCTGCCCTGGTCACCCGTCAATGCCCCAGAACCGCCTTCCTCTCCCCCCGATTCTCTTACTATACTTATATATTCATACTTTTTAAAAATCCACAGGAAAACGAAATGTGGTATGGAAATCAATGAGATACATTCTAACTGATTTTGGCCTGTCCAGCATAATATAGAGAGATTTCATGTCACCTGGATTCAAATCCCACCTCACACTGGTTAGTCGTGTAACCATGGGCGTCATCTAACCCCTCCATGCCTCAGTTTCCTCATCTGTTAAATGGGGATTATAATGCCTGCAATATCATCTTCTTGAGGTTCTGGTGAGGCCTAAATGAGATAATGTTTATAAAGTGCTTTGAAAACTTTAAAGTGCTATCTAAATGTCAGTTACTGGTATAATTCCTAGTAAAGCCAGAATTGGTTACCTACCTAGCGTCCAAATGGATGCTTGAGTGTCACACAAAGATTTTCAGTATTAGATAATTGACCATTTGACTAGTTTGTAAACTGTCTGGCCCATCCTGTCCATAAGATAGAAAGGCATTGTGGCATAATGAAAGAATGCTCAACTTAGAACCAATGGACCTGGGTTACAATCCTTCCCTTGCTACCTCTGTGACATTGAGCATTAGCTAAGTGCACTGAACCTAATTTTCCTCAGACAGGTTTTTCTTTCTTTCTTCCTTCGTGTCTTTCTTTCTTTCTTTCTTTCTTCCTCCCTTCCTTCCTTCCTTTCTCTTTCTTCCCTTCTTCCTTTCTTTCTTAGAGCCTTCTTGTACAAAATTACTAATATGGAAATGTTTTGCATGATTACACATGTATAACCTATATTGGATTGCTTACATCTCAGGGAGGGGAAGGGAAGGGAGGGAGGGAGGAATAGAATTTAGAACTCAAAACTTTTTTTCAAGTCTAAAAACTGTTTTAATATGTAATTGGGGAGAAAATAAAAAATATATATATAAAAAGAAAAAAGTTCTGTAAAATGAAAGTTGGATTAAATGATCTTTATGGCCTATTGTAACTCTAATTCCTATTCCAAATTATTCAAGTTAGATTATCACCTGACAGATAGAACCAAGTTATTATGAATTTATCAAAACTAATCGTGTCTTTATCAATGCAGAAGATCTCAGCCAAATACAGATTCCATGAGGTTTAATGGCAACCAAAATGTGCTTATTTGTGTTGACATTCTTCAGCATAACTCTACAGAGAACAGATGATTAGAAAGAAGCCTACATTGCTTTTATCTTTTGATATTAATGTAGCAATCAGACAGGGATGAAATTATGAACATTAGCCTGACAAACTCTCTTCTTGTTCATAGCCTGCCCTGAAGCAGTAGCTGGCGCTGGGCCCCAGTTGCCTATGAAGAGAAGCTCTTTCAGAACCTGCCTCTGCAAGAATTGCTTCCCCCAAATCTCTGGGTCCAGTCTAGATATTGGTATCCTGGAGAGAGCACACATCCTGCGGAGATCTTACTTAGATGGGCACAGCCCTCTGAATATCATGGCAAGGATAGAGCTGGCTTGTGCTGACCATATACACCTGGCAGGAGTTATGGGGGAAAGCCTCACAGGGAGGTCATTTGGAAAATTTGTCAGCTGAAACAGCAACCCAACTCTCATGGTAATATAAAGTTGAGAGAGAAAAATCAACTCTGTTATAACAACCTTAATTAAATTTGTCTTAAGATGATAGATCTGGAAACAAATTACAGAGTAACGAATTTAGATAGAAACAGATTCATTCTGGTAGAGTAAAGATTAAGAACTTGGCATGTTTGTTTATCTCACCCTTTCAGAATCTTGGGATCTATAGCTCACAAGGCTGAATCCATGCTTATCCTTCTGAGGTAAAAATGAATGTTGGGAAGTTTTAAAGTGTTAAGGACCAGACTGTCCCCCAGGGTATTTGATGTTTCCTGTGCTCCAAGGCTGACTGAACAAAATCCCAGCTTAACATGCCAGTCAGTTGCAAATGGAGACCAAAAAGATAAAACCCTGTTCTGTCCTGGAGTGGAGAATATCTGCCCAGGGACATCTAAGGACAAGCTGAAAAAGTAGTTTATGACATTTCTAACTGATGTATGGGCTTTCTTATGAAAATGAAGCCTTAGCAAGATTTAGAGGGTGAACTCCTTGGGGGCACAAACTATCTCTTGCCCCATTTTTTATCCCAGCTCTTAGCTCAACATTTGGCACATAGTAGACCCATAATAAATCTTGATAGATTGATTGAGGCAGGGACCTTAGGAGGCAAGGCTTAACCAGTTTAACAGTCTTTCTGGTTGCTATCAGGCCTCACACACAGAATAACTGATCCTCAGAACACAGAGTTCCTCTAAGACCTCAGAGAGCTCTTCTTTCCCATCCCAATGCTTGGGAGAAAGGGAAGACCTACTGTGATTTTTCTTTGGGAGACCTAAATCTCACTCTTTGACTTTGGAGTGGCTCTCTGTGCCTTCAGAGAACTCTTTCCACCTGCCCTTCTTTATATATGTCTCATCTTTCCCCCTTTTTGCCAGGTCCAAGCCCGAAGGTCTGGGAGGTAGGTGGGGTACAATTAAGACTAAAGAAATGATCAGGTGAGACAAATCTCGATCAAGTTGTATGAAAAGAAGCTGTCCCCCAACACTTCCAATGAACCTCAATCATGTTTCTATACCCCTTATGCCCCTGCCCCTTGCAATCTCTGGTACAAAGAGTAAGTCTCTCTCTAGGTCACTGCATCAACAGGGGGATGTATAAATGCCCCGACCAAGGGAACAAGATCCCAGCACACTATGATAGCATGGTTGGCCCTGGCCAGGGAACCTTCAAAGTTGACTGCTAGGGGCAGAGGGAATGTCCATGAACCTTCCCCCAGTGACGGCAGCTTACGTGACAGCTGAGCCAGGGCTGGTGGCAGCAGGGTACGGCTGTAGCATCTCTTCAGAGTGGATCCCACCACTGTCCCGGACAGCCTCAGGCCCAGGAGCTGGGGAAGCATCCTGCCCGGTGTTTGCACACTGGGAAGCCAGTCCTTTGTACAGCTTTGCCATGGATGACCTAACCAAGCAGAGAGACAGCTCCATTAATAATTCTCAGGGAATACGAAGGGAAATCAGGGTCATCCAGGATTTCCCCAGAACAGAGATGTTTCTCAGAGACAAGGTAGGTCCACATAAGAAGTGAGCTTGCCCTCTGGCAGGTGCTGATGATGCTTTAGGAAAAGGTGGGAATTATTGTGAAGTAGCTGAAATGGCCAGAGTTGATATGGAAAATGCTTCCCATAAATGCAATTCAATGAATATTTATTAAACAAAATGTGAAATGTGAACTATTACCGTGCCATAAGAAATGACAAATATGAAAAATTCAGAGACCTGTGGAGAGCCTAGTATGAACTGATTAGAGTGAATTTAGATGAATTAGAAAAAAATATAGACAATAAGTACAACATAAATGGAAAGAAAAAACCTGAATACATCATAATTATAATGGCCAAACTTGATTCCAGAGAGGAGTTTAGAAAATGCATGTCCATCCCTGCCTTGTGGAGGTGAGAGACTGTGAATATGGAATGTTACAGACACTGTCAGACATAATAGGTGGCACTGAGTAGTTTTACTGAATTGCTTTTTTTCACTTTTTTAAACTTAGTTAATAATTAATAACTAATATTTATATAGCATTTACCATGTGCCAGGGACTGGTATGTACAATTATTATCTTGTTTAATCCTCTCAACAACTTTGCAAGGTAAATGCTATTATTATCTCCATTTTACAGATGAAACTGAAGCAAACAGAGGCTAAGTGATTTACCCAGGGTCCCACAGCTAGTAAGTGTCTGAGACTTGGACTCAGATCTTACTGATTCTAGCCCTGGCACTCTATCCACTGTGCCACCTAGCTGCCCCCCCCCAAGAGATATTTGGAAATAAATTTATGTAAAAACAAAAGGTATTAATAAAAGCTATCATTTTAAATATATATTAAGTACCTACTATGTGCAGAACACTGTGTCAGGTTCTAAGAGAGATACAAAGATAAATGAAGCATAACTCCTGCCCTCATAGAATGTATGATTTCATAGAAGGCTGTGACAAATACACAAACAACCATAATACAAAATGTAACTTGTATGCTTAAGAAAAGTACAAAGAAAGCGTTATATGAGGTCTGAGAAGGCAAAGATTACTTTTAACTCTGGGAAATCATGGAGGGCCCTCTGGAGGAGGTAATACCTTGAGTAGGTTTTGAAGGGTGGGATAGTTTTCAGCAGGTAAAAATTGAAAGAAGGGCTCTTTAGGTGTTGGGAATAGCATACTCCAAGACATTGGAGGAGGACATTATGGTACATAGGTGGATGGTAACAAGTATTCTAGTTTGCCTTGAACAAAGGGTCCATGGAGCAGAATAGTTTGAAATACGGTTGAAGAGTTGGGGTAGAGCTACATTATGAGTGGTTTTCAATGATGGCCAACCTAAGGACAGACAAATCAATGAAGGATTTTTAGTAAAGGAATGACTTGTTGAGGTCTTCTGTGATTTATGCATATGGAAGATGCACAGGGTTTGGGGTATGGATTAGAGGAGGGAGAAATTGGAGGTGGGAAATATTTTTATCAGGTTATTACAGTAGTCCAGGTGAATAGTAATAAAGATCTGTACTAAGGTAGAGCCAAGAGAACAGAAAAGAGGGAATGAATGCCAGAGATATTTCAGTGGAATCATCAGGATTTAGAAACTGATTAAATAGGGGAGGTAAATGAGAGAAAGCTCAAAGGTAAAACTGAGATTTTTAAAATGTAAGTAACACTGGCTGAATGGCAATGCCATAGGCAAAGATAAGGAAATCAAAAGGATGAACTTTTGGAGGAAACAACAGTCCAGTGAGGGGACTAGGAAGTCTTATAGTGTCTCGACTGAAGAACTTTCAAAATGATGACTTCTCCAAAGTAGCTTGGGAAAGGTAGGTTTGCATGTGCAGAAGGGTGCCCAATGAGGTTTGTTGGGAGATTCTGATCTAGGCTTCTTAAATTCTTCCAGCAGGGATCCATCTTCCTCCGTTCTATTGTTGCTTCACCTCATTTTATGTCTTTCTCTCTATCCTAGTGTTGCCTCTAGTGATGGGCAAAGTGATAACTCAAGGATGTCTTATATCCTTACTTTGCTCACACCCTTTTGACCCTCCAGTCTGGGCTGTCGGAAACTTACTTCTTGAGTTTTTTCCTTTTCTGAATGAGCAGATCTTCATTGCACTGAAACAACAGGGTGTAGTGAGAGATGAATACTCGAAGGCGCTGAACACACACCAAAAGCAGGTAGTAGTCAGGGTGTTCTTGCTCAGTGAACTTCAGGACATTCTAGAAAATAAAGAGAAAAGAATAAGTTGGAAAATTCAAATAAATCATTGCCCTTTCCCTGATCTGCACATTACCTCAATCTGTCATTCCCTAAATGATGTATCAGAATAATTAGAAACAACAAAAAAAGTGCAATACCTTTCCAGGTGAAGATTTAAGCTAGTTCATTTCTCTCATACTAAAGCAACAGAGAAGCATCTATGGGCATTCTTGTTAGAAATCAGAACTGAGTTTAATGTCTTTAAACATGGAAAATTCCAATAAGCTACAAAGATCTTACAGGCAACACATTCCTTTGCAATCAATCAATAAGCATTTAGTTTGATTTTGCTTTTATTTTAAAATTTTTTCCAGTGAACAAACATATATTTCTCTCCCTCCCACCTCTATCCAAAAAGAAAGAAGAAAGAAAAAGAGAAGAATCCACTCTTGTTACAAATACACATGGTCAAGCAAGAGACACTTCCACATTGGCCACATCCAGAAATAATATGTCTCATTCTGTATGTTGAGTTCATTATCTTTCTTGCAGGGAGGGAATAGCATTTTTAATTATGGATACTCTGGAATCGTGGCTGGTCATTGAATTGATCAGAGTTTTAAGTCTTTCAAAGTTGTAAATTTTTACATTACTTTTATTATATTCATTGTTCTCCTGGTTCTCCTTACTTTATTCTGCAACAAGTCTTCCCAGGTTACTGTAAAATCATCCTATCTGGTATTTCTTACTCTTCCTCATTTCTCTGGCACAGTGGTATTCCATCACATTCATATAAACATTATTCGTTCAACCATTCCCCAGTTGATGGACACCCCCTTAGTTTCAAAACCTTGATCATTTCAGTGTTGTTATTTAGGAATTCATAGCTTCAGTGCTTTTCCCCAAGCACTTTATCTCAAGATGTATAGAAGGAGACAAGACCACAAAGACCAGCAAACAGGAGGCACCAAGGGTCAACATGAATGCCAAACCAGGAGGGGCTTAGCCCGGTGAGGCATCTGATGCAAAAACTCCATAAAACCCTTGCCAAAGTGATAGTGGAATCTGTTCCCTAAAACTAGGAAGTATCAGGACTGTGCCAATGCATGCCAATGATATTGTAATAATGGGAAACAACAATTGAGATAGTACAGTTATCCCTTCCACATCACAAGGATCAGGGGTATAGTACCCCCATGATCTGGAAAATCTATGTAAAAATTTTTTACCCTCTCTTCGTACAAGAGAACAAGTCTGAATTATTATGGTATTAAAAGACAGAAATGACAAAAAAAAAGATAAAATATGTTGATAGTATAATACATATATTATGTATGTCGTATTATACATGTATTTATGCATTTCTGAGTTCCTAAGTTTTTTCTGTGACATCTTCTGGCCTTCATGTGGCATCTGTATTTCCAAGGTGACATCAAGAGAAAAAAGACAAAGGCAGGAGGAATGCCAATGAGCATCATGGGAATAGGAGGAGAGGGCCTTAGTAAGCCTTAGTGAATGTGAAATCCTGTATTTCTGGCATGGAAAGAATTCTTGCTATGCTAAATACTACAAGGGGGCAGCTAGGTGACACAGTGAATAGAGGTATGGGCCTGGAGTCAGGAGGACCTGTGTTCAAATGCAGTCTCAGGTACTTCCTAGCTGTGTGACCCAGGCCAAGTCACTTAACCCAGTCTGCCTCAGCTTCCCCATCTTTTACAGATGAGCTAGGGAAGAAAATGGCAAACCACTCCAGTATCTTCTCCAAGAAAACCCCAAATTGGGTCAGAAAAATCCAGACACGACTGAACAATGACTTGTTCCCATAGCTACTAGTTTGACCTATGTGGGCCAAAAAAGTACTTAAATGAATCCAGGTCTCCTCTATGTAAACAGGTCCAGGGTACAGCAGTATTGAATTCCAAACCACTGTCACTTTATTGATAGTGACTATTCCCTTAAATTTACATGATGCCTTTAGTATGGAGAGTTTAAAGTCTTTTATAAAGCTTGTCCAGCAATACCTACCTGCAGATGAATAAGGTATTCAGGGATCCTCTGGACTATGTGAAAAAACAGCGTGTATAGGTCAGATTTAATCTCTTCTTCAGCCTGAATTCAAAGAAAAGTCGAGTTACTACTCAGCTTTCTTCAAGGGCCAAGTATCATCAGTAACGAAAATGATCATCATGCCTTTAGTAAGGAGCAAAACACAAAGGGTCCCACAGAGAATGTCAGTTTCTGGAAGGTACCCCAGAGGTCACCTCATTTTACAAAGGACAAACTGAGGCCCAGGGAGAGGAAGCAGCTTAGCTGAACCAGTTGAGTAGTTATATCACAAGGCATGTTTTTTTTCCTCTGTATTATAGTTCCACATTAATCCAGGCAACGATTACTCAGGGTAGGAGTGCCTTAAGAATGAATGAAAATGAATTTTTTTAAAAAGCCTTTCAGTGCTTACTTTTTGCCAAGCAGGATGGTGCCTGGTAGAGTAAGCAGTAGTAGGTACTCACAAACACTGATTAAGCACCTGCTATATGAAAGGCATTATGGCAGGCTCTAGGAATACTGAGACAAAAAAACAACAAGGAAATGGTTTTTACCCACGAAGAGCTTATATTCTATTTGGGAGATACAGCACATACACAAATGGTAATAACATGCAGAATAACACATAGAAATAATATCTGAGAAGGAAGAGAACATTAACAACTAAGGGGATCAGGAAAGAATTCTGACAGGAGACAGCACCTGGTCTGAACCTAGAAACAAGCTAAGGATTCTGAGTCAGGTAAAAGGAAGGAGTACATTCTAGGCCTGGGTGGGATCCACACTGGGGAGGACATTCAACATCGGGCTGAGGAGTTTATATGGTAGCCCAGAGGCAATGAGGAGCGATACTGAATCTTGAGCCAGGGATTGACACGGCATGCATAGGCAGACCTATGTATTAGGAACGTTAACCTGGAAGCTACGTGGAAAATAAATTAGAAACAGAGGATATTGGAAGTGTGGAAATTAATTAGAAAGCAGGTACACGGTGATAAGGACCTGACCTAGGATAGCGTCAGGGTGAGCGGAGAAAATATGAACAGATTTAAGATAATGTTTTGGAGACAGAATTAACAAGAGTTGGCAACTGATCAAACAAGGGAGGTAAGGGAGACCCATAAAAATAACTTCAGACCTGAGTTTATTCTGTGAAGACCACTGGGATGTGTTCTGAGTAGTCATTTCTGGTTTCAGCTAGTGGATCTGTTTGTATCATCCTAGGGTCAGTCTACTCTCCAAGGGTAAACAGTGGCCCGACACTGACAGAAATTCTGTTTAATGGCCTGGAAATTGTCCTCCTTTTCTTTGTGAAGTGAGTCTGGCTCTTTGCCATCTGTCTCTCACCTTCTGTTCACATGGCTAGTTGATTTAACATCAACGCTGAAGGGTTTAATTTCATGGTTTTTTTTGCTTTTAGTCTTAGTTAATTTACTACCTAGGTAACTTTGGACACTTTATTTAACCTCTCTGGATCTCAGTTTCCACACTAGCAAAATATAGGAGTTAAAGTTTGCTATGGTTCTTCTATATTCTATGAATCTCTGAGCTGGAGAAATAAGAGAATGTACCACACTCGTCCAACCCTGATGCCTCAATGTAGCATGGAGGAGACATTGGGTTCACTGTTATTTCAGCAGCTCACAAACTCTATCAAAGTCTACTAAGCTAGAAAGACTTCATTTCTTTTTCCCAGAAGCCTGGGTCTGCTAAATGAGGACCAGCATGGCTAAGCACTAAAAGGCTCAGTAATTACCTGTAATTTGGCCCCTTGGGGATGAATTCATTGTCTTCGGTAACCTATGAAACCATACTGGTCCAAATACAGTCTACCACCAAATAAAGGGGACACCCCTAAAATGTTATCTCTTTGAAAAGAAAACAGCATGTGGTAGCGAACATTGATACAGCATTTGAAAGTCTGCAAAACCTTTTGCATGTATTATCTCATTTGATCCTCACACAAGCCCTGTGAAGTCATCGCTCTCATTCCCATTCTCCTCACAGGATCTGAACTCGGATCTTTCCTGGCTCCAAATCCATCCCTCCATCCATTAGTCCACCTAGTTTCTGCCGAATGTAGACCACAGTCAGGTGTTATACAATCCGGACTGGGAGGGTGGGCAGGGGAGTAGCTTCTATTTGAACCACTTCTTGAGTATCTATTATTTGCAAGGAAAGTTTCACTGAAACAATGGTACTCCCAATTTGCAACTGCTGTTAACCAAGAGTCAAATGGCTACGATGTGCCCTGCAGGTTCTAGAATAACAAAATGTCCTTATACAGAAATGAGAGCTTGAAGGACCACAGGTCTGCAGGTTGCATCTAGATGAGTTATGAGTAAATAGGTAGGCTGTAAGTAGCTCCATTGTTAGAGGATGGTGCTTATGAGGGCAAGGTTTGATCCCTGAAGGAGCACCTTTTAACCTTGACACAGTATTCTCTAGGAGTCTTGAAAAGGACTCTGGCTCCAACAGGATCTAAATGAAAAAGGGTAAATGGTCCAGCACACACCCATTCCCCAGACAGCTCAGAGTTGTTGCCATGTTCAGGCTCATAGGTCAGTAGGATCATTTTCATATAGATAGTTAGCTCACCTCTTTCAGCACCACAACATGGACCAGAGAAATGCATTCAGGCAAGTCCCTCAGGTAAGCAACATAGTAGTCCAAGAAATTATTCTTAAAAATAAACATAAAAATGCATAAGAATTGGGAAACATCCATGATTATACCATGTATTTTTATAGCAGCACACATTACAAAAGAAGTCGGAGTGCTTTACAGGTTCTCCAATTTATTCTTTTAATTTTTCTTATTTATTTTTATTATTCAGTCATTTCAGCTGTGTCCAGCTCTTCGTGACCCCATTTGGGTTTTTTTTGGCAAAGACACTGGAGGGGTCTGCCATTTTCTTTTCCAGCTCATTTTACAGATGAGGAGCTGAGGCAAATAGAGTTAAGTGACTTGCCCAGGGTCACACAGTTAGTACATGCCTGAGGCTGGATTTGAGCTGTGGAAGATGAGTCTTCCTGACTCCTGGCCCAGTTCTCTATCTACTGTGCCCCCTAACTGCCCATTCTTGTGAAACAATTGGGTTTTATTTAATTTTTCTTTAAACACATTTTAAAACCCTAAATATAGTACTCCCTACAGTCACAGACTGATAGCCAAAAGAGACCTTAGAGATCATTTAATCTAACCCTACCATTTAACAGAGGAGAAAACCTCATGAGGCCCAGAGAAGACATGACTAAGGATGTGTAGATAGTAAAGAACAAAACTGTGATTTGACCCCAGATCTTCTGACTCCAAATGCAGAATTTTTTCCATCATTCCATGTTTAGTATTTGTAAAAAAATATATCTTTATTTTAAGGTTAAAAAAAAACTATAAACCAAGAGGAAAAAAAAATCCTTTCTGAGCTGACTCAAGTTGTCAAATTTAATAGACTGAAAGGCATGTTTTGCTTTGAAAATTCTTTTAGTTCTAATGAGTTGTCAGAAGATAAGTGAGAAATGTCTCCTCCTGTAATACCATCTATGATCTGTCCTTGTAATTTTAATGTGCAGAATCTGCAGACTCTCAGAAGTCAAAGGAACTTAAAGGCCATCCATCCACTCCAATTTGTATTTAAACAAGGATTCACTAGACACTATAACTGATAAGAGGGCACCCAGCCTTTCCCTGAAGAGCTCCAGTGATGGGAAAGGCATTTCCTCCTGAGGCTGCACATTTTGCTTCTTTTTTAAAATTTTTAAAAATTTATTTGATTTATTTATTACTACATTTTACTTTTTACACAGCTTCCTTGTTAGGCAGTATGTCTGTCTATACATCAAATCTAAATTTGTTTCTTTGCACCTTCTACATTGCTGCTAGTTTTAATCTCTGGGGTCAGCTACAACAAAATTTATGGGTGCAACCAGAACAATTCTCATCTGTCTTCCACAGGACAACTCTTCAAATAACTGAAGAAAGTTTTCCTAGTCTCTTCTCTTCAGTTTTCTCTTCACCAGATTAAGTATCTCCACTTTCTTCTGCTAATTTTCCTAATAGCATTAGTTCAAGGTTGTTCATAGACCAGTTGCCCTCTTCTCCAGTTTTTCATTATCCTTCCTAAAATGTAGTGCTGATAAATTGCAGGTGTGGTATGTCCAAGACAGAGCATAGTGAGAAGGTGGGAAGCACCTTCTCGGTGCTGGACACTTTGTCTCTCTTAATGCAGCCGAAGATGACATTCACTACATATATCTCATGTTGCTAACTCATGTCGACCTTTTAGACCGGAAATGTCAAACAGCAACCGACAACACTTTCAAGTGCAGCTTGAACCAGATAAAAATATAATTGGGAAATACTTTACAAAACAAAATAAAACATAAATAATAATTATGTATGGTTTTCTTTTTAAATAATACTTTATTTTCTCCTAATTGCATTTAAAAACAATTTTTAACATTTATATTTTAAAAATTTGACTTCCAAGTTCTCTCCCTTCCCTTTGCTAAGATAGTAAGCAGTTTGATATAGGTGACGCATGTGCAATAATGCAATATGTGGTTTTCTAAGGCAGTATGTAGCTCATAGGGATCTTTATCAATGGTTTCATGGCCCCCATTTCTATTTGAGTTTGGGACCAGTTTTGCAGACCACTAAAGCCTCTAGATTCTTAAAGTCCCTAGTGCTGCTATATGGACAAGTTTCTCCCATCTTGTACTTGCAAAGATGATTTATTTGAACCCAAGCAAAAGAGTTTGCATTTATTCCTTTTAAACTTTATCTCATGGGTTACAGCCTACTGTTTTAGCCCAAGATATTTTTGGATCCTAACTCTGTCGTCCAAGATCTAGCTATCCCTTATAGCTTTGTGTCATCTGTAAATGTGACTAACATGCTATCTATGCCTTTCTTCCAAGTCATTGAAAAAAATGTTAAATAATAGAGAATCAGTCTTAGACCCCCTAGTGTACTCTACGAGAGTCCTCCTTCCACTGTTTAAGTCTGCTCATTCAACCAGTTCTGAATTCACATGACTATGCCATTATCTAATCTATATGTCTCCATCTTACCTACAAAAACAGTATAGGAAACTTTGTGAACGGTTTTGCTAAAATCTGGTAAAATATATTTAGCACAAAAGAAAAGAATAATCTTGTATTATTGTTTCTTGACAAAGCTAAGTTGATTCTCTATGATCACTGCTTCCTTTTCTAGATATTGATGAACCTTCCCTTTATGAATACATATTGGAGGGGCAGCTAGGTGGTGCAGTAAATGGAGCACCAGCCCTGAAGTCAGGAGGAACTAAGTTCAAATCTGGCATCAGACACTTGACTTTTAACTAGCGGTATGACCTTGAGCAAGTCACTTAACCCCAATTGCCTTGACCTTGACTCCCCCCTCCAAAAAAATTATTTAAAAAAATTTTTTAAAATAATACATATTAGAATTTTGCCAGTAATTGAAGTCAAGCTTACTGCCCTCTTTTGTAGCTTAACTGTGGACTATCAAAAGAATGTCAAGAAGTCATCTCATTTTGCCTCTTGCCTCTCAGGAGGAAAGCCAAAGCCACCAAACAGGATGGCCTTCCAACCTAGTTTTAAAGATCCTTGGGATATAAAATTAACAAGACATATTAAATGGTGGAAGAGTAATAAAATAGAAATAATACTAGACTAGCAGTCAGGAAATTTGGGTCTTCATCCCTACTCCACTACTAATTAATTGTGAAACCTTATCATAGTCACTTCTGTTTCCTCATCTGTAAAATGAGATGGTTGGGCTGGATGGTTTCTAGAGTCCTGCCTACCACCTACTACCATCCTATGATTCAAATTATCTATTGCCTAAGTGAAACAAATTAAAAAAAGGTAGTGATCCAAATATTCCAGTTCAGTCATGGTGAGGGCCAGTAACCAAACTTACTTCATCATTTGTCAATTTAAGGAATAAATCCCCCAGGACTCCTTGTCGTGGCCATTTCAGGACCCTCTCTTGCAATGCATGAAGTAAATCCAAATGTTGCTGGACCAGGTACCTCAAGGAGCCTGGGAAAAGACTAGAAGCAGAATAGCCCTACATGATTATACGAACTGAACATCGAACGGGACAGATCACTAGGAACATAAGAAGCATGAACCATTCCCTGTTCTAAAAGAAATATTCCCTGATCCCAAGCCATCACAGACTTCTGAAGCTGTAGGAAGGCTCCTTCATAGAGACTACTGAACAAATGTTATTCAGTCTTAAAGCTTGCCACCTTTACAAGTGTTTAGAATTTCTCATTTCTTTAGGTGAAATAAAAGTGGATAGAATCCTGATATTGGAGGTTCAAATCCTGTCTTTGATACTATGGTTTTCTCATCTATAAAGTAGGGGAAATACCTGTACTATCTTCCTTATATGGTTGTTTGTGAGGCTAAAATGATATAATGTATGTGAAGTCCTTTACCAAAGGCTAGCTCTGACAGTGTTCCCCAGAAATGTAGTCTCTAGAGCTCAAATAAAAGACCGAAATAGGGGCATGAGTGAACTAAAAAAAAAAAATCATCAGTTATGGCTCAGACTTAAAATCCTGGAAGTTGACAGTCTAAGGCAGGCAGCTCTGTGGTTATCTTCAATGGATCTGTAATCTCATTAATATGGATTTCGCCTCCAGTCATTAAAAAAAAAACCTCACGGTGCAACAGGCAAGATTATTATCCTGGCTCTGTAATAGAAAATGTTTAAACATGTGACACCTAGTGGTACTTTCTGGCCTATCACCTCTGTTGAATTAAACGTGGAGGGTGTTTACAGGGAAGCTGTTACAGGGCCTCTGGTCAGCTATTAGCTGCCCTACTACACATTTATCTTGCTGCCCAGCTATTAGAGGACACCTGTTTGTATCCAAGGCCATAGCTTTCAGTCTGCAATGATTTATTTAATTCAACAGATGTTTATCATGCCCTGCTAAGTGTAAGACACTGTTCTGGCTCTTGGGCAAAGACAAAAATGAAAGTATAGCATTTTAAAGACTTCCACAAAGCTCTGTTTCCTATTCATGGGCTAAGCCAAGAGTTACATATTTCCATAGTTTGTGCTGTAGCAGCAGAAGCTTGGTTCTTCTGGGTTCACTTGCCAGTGATGAATCACTGACTGAGGACAGGTACCCTCCCACTCTAAACACAGACTTATTTCCCACTGCTTTGGTGCCGTTGGAATATACAAGAAGAAACATTTGAGGCCAGAGTTTTAACAGCTTTTTGTAAGTAGCAGCTTTGGAGAGAATTTTCACACCCAGTGTTCCCTATACAAATGAAATTATCAGTCCACAAAGTCCCTTCCTACTACCTGCAAACAATCATGTGACACAAGATAGCTGGCTAGTGCCACTCCACATCCCAAGAAGAAAAAATAATCTAGACCTTACAATAGACATGTAGTTTGTAAAGTTAAAAAAACAGCATAATCCTCAACCAACTGGGGATCAAGGGATTATTTCCTTTGTGTTCACGATACAGGCCAAGACTGAAAAAGATGCAGAAGACTAGATTTATCTATCCATTGCAAGGCTGGTTTTGAGGCAGGCAATATTATATCATATAATATTATGTTATTTTATTTTATTTTATGTATATATTATATATGTTATATATAATATACATATAATATATTATATATTATACTATATTGCCATTGTCCATTGCTCTAGACTTACACAACTTGGAGAGATAATTAGGACAAGTTAAGTCTTACATTGCTTGAAAGACAAAGTCAACAAGGATACCTTCTCTCCTTGGTACTCCTCTTCCCGTCAGATCCCTGGAATGTGGCTTTGATCTTCAGGACCAGGGAGATATTGATGACATATTTTCGTTCAGATTCAAGCAGCTCCAGAGCCACAGTTTGTCTTTTGGCTTTAAAAATTAACCCAAATAAAACAGTTGGAAAAAAAAATCAGAATGTTGTAATTTGATATTTAGGGGTTAGTCTTTCGCTGAAAAATTGAGATAATAAAAACTGCATCATTAACAGAAGAATTCACGAAATTTAGCATTGAATATCCATGAACTTAATTCTTTTTTATTATCATAGTACTATAAAACTATTCATTTTTATATCAAATACTTAATCCTAGATTAGATTTGCCACTAACCAGCCATGTGACCTGTGGCAAATCACTAATATCTTGAGGGTTTTAGGTTTCCTTATCTATAAAATGAAGGAATAGCATTAAATGATTTATCTTTGATCTTTTCTAGGCCTAACAGTCTTTAATTCTGTGATTCTGTTGCAGATAATTTCAGATTATGCTTAAGACAATTTATCCAGAGTTGTGTTACATACTAGATATACCTTTAAAGGGAGCCCTTTCTACCATCTACCTATGAACCATGTGTCTTTTCTTCAGTTTCTCTACAGGAAAGAGGGGAAGGAAAAGATGATGAGAAATGAAACCAATTTTGCTACTTACTAGAAACTATTATAGAAGTGACTATAACACCTAAAATCTGTGGCTAATTGAGAGGCTTTGAACATCTGTGGATTCCTATCTGGACTGTGACTGCCGATCGAAAAGTCAACCAACATTTATTACTTTAACTGAGCGAGTTGTATCCCTGTTTGTTATGTGTGAAACCATGACAGAAAAGTTAAAGTTTGATTTTAGGCCAATAAATCATTCCTTAGAGTGTAAAGACACTTATTTAATCCGTCATCTTTCAAGCACTAGCACAATATTTCCAAACTTTTCCTTAACGTTTTGGAGTAATTTAGCAAAAACAAATACGTAAGGAGTTTCTGCTGTGGAGAAGACACTCTGGTAGGACTTAAGGGGGAAACCACAATGAAGAAAACATGATCCACCCCTTGGCAGAGGGGTGAGGATCTGGAGACGCAGAATGAGGTACACGTCTTTGGGCACAGCCAACAGAGCCACTTGTTTTTCTTGATTATATTTGTTACGAGGGAAAATTTCTATGGGCTGAGAAGAAAGGAAACTGGTGGGTAGTTATAATGATGCAAAAAAAAGGGAGAAAGAGTAAACACCACTAAAATATTTTTAAATATACAGGAAAGAACAAAGGAAGTTCAGAAAGGAAAACAGGGCGATTGCGTTACTGCAGTGTCCAATTTAGCATGAACTTTTTAAAAACCGCTCGTAACAGAAGCTCACAGTTTCACATACAATCCTTTTTTCCTGTTCTTTGTCTATTGAAATGTTTGTATTTGTTCGTTCGGGTTAAGTTTGCAATAAAAAGAGAAACCTGTTTTTAAAAATTCTTCTCAAGGGTTTCACAATCTAGGAGAAATGAACAACTAAATCATCCAAGACAGACAGTTTTGTATAATTTTAATGTTAAAAATACTTTATGTTTTTAAAGATATTTACATATAAACACATTTGAACTTTTTCGACAAAGAAAATTCATAAACTTTATATTCATTGCATTCTGGTTTCTTATGAACTGAAATGTTTGTCACTTTCTTATTCCTCCCTCCTCTTTTCTATAGTGCGTTTTAACCTCCCAGCAAGTTTCTTTCCTAAAGCTTATATACTTCAGCATATCTGCTGCCTCAGAGAATTTTGATAAAACATGATGCTTTATCCTTCCTCTTTGATATTTCCTCTTAACAAGACAATGTAAACGTTCACTAAAGTATACCTATTCAATTTTCATAAACTTCTCCTTATTTCTCCTCAAGTCTTTTACAAATTCAGAGATTAGTTAATACTATCTCCTTTTCCCCGCACCTTCTCTTAGGAGGGTACAACTTCTCTTATTCTGGAATTGCATAATACTTTTAACTATAATAATATATGATATAATAATATAATATGACAGAACCCATACGGCACACATTCTGCTTCTGCCACTCATTAGTCATGCAACCATGAGCAAATCACTCTATATTCCATTCCTTCATCTGTAAAATTGTGGGGTTGGAGCAGATGGTTTCAAAGGTACATTTCAACTCATCAATTCTACTAACAGCTTAAGGAAGGTAACCCATCAATGGTACTATCAGCATGAAGAATAAGGAAGCATGAAAGAAAACACGGCCCCACATCAAGAAGGCTAAGTTTGAACTAGGACGTCTTCCTAGTGCTGTGCAGATATTTCATCATGGTGTGAAGTTGACCTTGGGTTCTATGTCTGCTAAGTATGGAATTGTCAAGTTCTCCCCCCAAAAAAAAGACTTCCAATATGGTCTAGGTTGCAGAATCATAGGCTAATACATTTAAAGTTGAAAAGAACCTGAGAGTTAATCTAGTTTAACCTCCTCATTTTACAGATGAAGAAACCGAGGGGACTGTTTATAGATCTGTCGTGATTAGTTTTTTCAGCCATAGCCACTCAAAGACCATCTACAAAATCATAAAAAGGTTATCCTTTGCATCAGTGGAAGCTATAACCTTGCTGATGAAATCATGGACTCCCTGAGTACTGAAGAAGTATGTAAATCAAACTAATCTGTTAAGACAAGAGAAGCTGGCAAGGAAGGCTGACAACAGACTGTAAAAACAGAAACGATTTGCTTAGCAAATGGATGGGGGCAAGTCCAAAGGGAATTAATTCAGACAGGTTCTTGTAAGAATTGCTATCATCAAAATCCATAGTGCTATTTAGTAGGGCAAAACATGAGAGTATAGTAAATATTCACTATTGATATGAATAACTATGTAGGAGTTTGTGATCAATCACTAGATTAACACAAATTGGAAAATGTAAGCTAGGTATGATTGTTCGTCATTTATTTATTTTCAGTAAAAAAGTTTCTAGCCTCCAATGCAATGTCATGAATATATCAGGAACTCAATAAATGCTGCTGAATATAATAGAATAATATGGTCTGAATGTGTAAGAGCATAGTGCAAACCTCACTCTGGGCTTGAGGGGGAACTATGACAAAGTACCCTCATCCATATGCCACGAGTCCAAGAGGGTCCTATTCAGTATCAAATAATAGAAGCCAGACAGGGTTGGTCAGTTCTCCTGAGGTGACCAGGGTCCCAAAAGTCTGAACTTTATCTAGAATTGTGGCCAGGGTAGAGCCTGCCATTTAAGATTTTTTCATCTAGCATCACACATGAGACTTACCAGATAAAGATGTTTCACATAATACATTCTCTAAGGAGCTGTGCCTGCCTTGGGCTGCTTCCTTCGGTTTATCTGGGTGATCCTTGGATCCATACTCCTCACTCCATTCCTTACTGTCCTTGGGCTGTCTCCACAGCCCAGAGGTCAGGGGACCCTTGGTCTGAACGTCAGCAGACAAGCAGGACTTGAGGTTTTCTTCTGCCTCGGGAGTTGCTGCATTCACTCCTAAAAAACATAAGATGCGTCCAGATGGAAAATGCTGCCCACGTCTAGAAAAACAACTATGGAGTCCGAATGCAGATATTATTCGCCCCCTCTCTTTTTTTTTCTTTTTTTGTTCCTTCTTTCTCGTGGTTTCTCTCATTGGTTTTAATTCTTCTTTACAACATGACTAATACGAAAATAGGTTCAATATGAATATATGTGTAGAGCCTATATCAAATGATATGCTGTGGCATACAATTGGGTGGGCGAGGGGGGAGATGGGGAGAAAATTTGCTACTCAAAATCTTATGGAAGTGGATGTTGAAAACTAAAAATAAATTAATTAATTTTTTAAAAATTTCAAAACGTCCAGCAGGTCATTTAAGATGTGGAATTGAAGCTCAGGAAAGAGACTAGGCTGAATACATGAAGCTAAGAATCATCTTCATAGAACTGATAATTAAATTTATGGGAGTTTATTGGGTGACCAAATGAGAGAGCGTAGAGAAAAAAGAAAAGCATGTAAGACAAAGCCTTGGGGTAAACACACAGAATACATGATATGGTGGTGATGAGAAGAAGCTGTCAGATACACAGGAGGAGGAGAGAGAGACAGACGTGGAGAGAGTAATATCACAAAAACCCAGGGAGGGAATAGTAGCAGGGGGAGAGGATGGTTGTGTCAAATGCAGTAGATACTGAAGGGTGAGGACTGAGAAAAGGCAATCAGCTTGAGCAAGTAAGAGATTAGCTATAACTTCAAAGAGAATAGTTCCAGTTGTGCAATGGGGTAAGAAGCCAGATTGCAAAGGGTTGAGGCATAGGAGAAAAGGAAGTGGAGGCAGTGTGTATGAACATCTTTTTCTAGGAGTCTGTGAAAGGGAGAAGAAATATAGGGTTATAGTTTGAGGAGATGGGGGGACGGTTTGAAGATGGGCAAAACTTGGATATTTGTAGGAAAAAGAGAAGGAACCAATAAAATATAAAAGACTGAACAATAGAGAAAGAAATGGGATGGTATGACTGGAAGAGCCATCTTCTAGAAAAGAGGAGAGGATATAGGATCAAGAGTACATGGATAGGAGCAGCTAGGTGGTGCAGTGAATAGAGCACTGATCTTGAAATCAGGAGGACCTGAGTTCAAATCCAGCCTCAGATACTAGATACTAACTGTGACCTTGGGCAAGTCACTTAACCCCCAATTGCCTTGACTCCCCCCCTCAAAAAAAAAATCTAAAAAAAGAAGGGCCACATCTTTATGGGATACTGCAGGGAAGGAAAGAATGGTGAATGATGTCATGGGGTCTGAGAGCTGGAGAAGGGGAGGAGCTCATGGAAAATGGACTTTATTTTCAATCAACAAGGAATTATGTGTCAGGCACTGTGCTAAACCCTGAAGATATAAATACAAAGAACAAAATAATTCTTACTCTCAAAGTATTTACATTTTAATAGGAATGACAGACAGATAGACAAATAAGTATAAAGAGAATAAATAAAAATAAATGCAAGGTAGTTAATTGTGATATAAATAGAAAGGGAGGGTACCAGCACCTGGAGGGATCATAGGGCTTTATGTAGAAGGTAATGCTTAAACTGCATCTTGAAGGAAGAGAAGCATTCTATAAGGCAGAGGTAAGAAGTGCATTCCAAGCAAAAATAAGGAGATGGGAAAAGGAATGTCATGAATGAGGGACAAAGAGAAGCCAGTCTGACTGGGATCATAGAGATCAGGAAAGGGAGTAATGTGCGATGAGGTTGGAAAGATAGATTGGCACCAAAGAGTGAAGGCCTTTAAAAGCTAAACAGGGACATTCATATTTTATCCTGGAAGAAAAGGTGAGCTGCTGGATTTTGTTGAATAAAGGAGCAGCATGTTCAGTTCTGCATTTAAGGAAAATCACTTTGGCAGCAGTGTGGATGATGGAGGAGAGTGTGGAAAGACTTAAGGTTGGGAGACATAACAAAATTGTTGCAATAATGTAGGTGACAGGTGAGGACAGCCTAAACAAAGGGAGTGGCTATGTTAATAGGAAGAAACATCCAGACGTGAGTGGTATCATGGACACAGAAGTCTGGAAAAAGCATTGGTCTTGAGGACAAGATAATGATCTCTGGACTTGTTAGATCTGAGATATTTCAAAGACATCCAGTTTAAAAAGTCCAATAGGCAACTGGTGATGTGAGACTAAAGTTCAGGAGAAAGACTACGGTTGGATATATATAATTCTGAGTTATCTGCATAGAAATTAAACCCATGGGATCTAAGGAAATAGAAAAGAGGGATCATGTAGAGGGAAAAAATTAAATGTCCCAGAGAAGAGCCTTGAGGAACACCTAAAATTAGGGAACAGGATATGGATGATGAGCCAGCAAAGGAGATAGATAGGTAGGAGGATCAGGAGATGGTTGTATCATTATCAATGCAATGTCCATCCATGTCTCCTAAGGACCTATGATAAAGCATGTTACCCATCTCCTGACATAGAGATGATGGATACAAAGTACAGAAACATACATTTTTAGAAATGGACACTGTGGATTTGTTTTGCTTAAGTAAATGTATTTGTTAAAAGGAATTTTTTTCTTGGTTTAATTTCTATGCAAATGACAGGCTCTCATTATTTAAAAGTGAATATCATATATATGGAAGAACACAAAAAGATTTTCATAAAGAAACCTCTTTTTGTGTTCTTTCATATATATGAAATGCACTTTTTTGGTGTTCAATCCAGAATTTTAAAAAACTTTTCTTAGTGAAAGTAAAAAAATCACACTACCTTTTGAAACTCCTTTTCTATACAGGTTTTTAATGTCATGTATTTCTTTTTACATATCATATTAAAGCTTGTTGCCTTCCTTTTCTTGCCCTAAGATCAAATTGAACAATGTATATAACACTATCTGTCTATAAGACACTTTTTTTAAAAGAAAGTATTTATATAACAACTTGAACTGACAACATTGTGCACGTATATCATCTTGAAGTATTATTTCACATTGAAAAGAAGACAAATATATTGATAATTATAAAAATTATAAAAAGGGGCTTCTTCCTAGTTTTGTACTAAAAAATCATTCAGATGAGTTAAGTCCAAGAACATTAACACTGTAGCAGCAGTCTCAAGTCTCATTTTTATAGTTGATATATTTGAAAGCTGCTTCTGTGGATAATTTTCACCCATCATATTTTCAGCTAAATTTGATTTCCCAGAATAGATTGTTAACTTTCCAAACTACTTTTCATTGGTAAAATGAGAGTGATTTTTTTTCTTATGAATGAAATTTGATACTTGTAAGTTCTTAGTTTATAATTCAGATTTGATCAAGGTATGAACAACTGAAGAAAAAAACTTGCTGGCTGAACAGGAAAATGCTGTGGAATTGTACTGTGTATATATGTTGGGAAGAAACAAACTTAACAATTTCCTCTGTTGAGCATTAATCAACATAGTGCAACTCCTGTTCCTGTACTGTATTTTATATGCAACAGATATGCTTTAATACTTTAATGAATTTGTGCATTAATATTTTCAATTTGTTAAACTACTTTGCTGCTACAAATTTGCCTCCCTCTCACCTTTATTCCCTTTACAATGTAAAACAATTTGCTTCATTAAAAATTGTGAACATGGATGTTAAAAAAAAAAGATAAATAATGAGAGCCTGAAATAGATGGTGACAATGAGAGTCATTCAAATGGTAAGCATTTATTAAGCGTCTACTATCTGCCAGGTACTATCCTAAGCTCAAAGACAGAAATGAAACAAAAGGAAGGTATCAGAGAAGGCTGTATAGTCATTATTAAAGACTAAAAAGTTGTAGTCATAGCCAGCCTTATGTACAGGCAGAGTATCTTTACACTCGATTTAGAATTTTTCTAAGAAAGGGACAAAAATGTCCAAAAATCTCATTACTAAAAAAACCTCCAGGAAAATCAAAGAAAATCCCCATAAGCATGTGCCCCAAGATATTTAGAGCAGTACTTTTTGTAGTAGCAAAGGACTGGAAACATAGAAGATATATATGGATTAGGGAATGACTAAAAAAATTTTGATATATGAATGTAATGGAATATTACTACTCTATAAGAAGGAATGAACATGAAGAAGATAGAGAAGCAAGGAAAGACGCATGAACTGATACAAAGTGAAGTAAACAGAACCAGGAAAACAATAATTACAAAATCTACAACCATGTAAATTGAGAAAACAACAACAAAACTGGAATATATATATAATTAAAAGGGCTTAGCTTGGCCCTGAATAGAGATAAGAAAATGTACCTCTATCCCTTCTTTGGAGAGGCTGTTGCTGTTTGTCCTTCACTGTCTAATAGGACTATTATGTCATGGAAATGAGGCCATGACATGCAAATGAATTGGATTTAAGTGAGGAAGAGCAGTGCAAAGTCACCAGCTTCACTTTCTCCTCCTAAGCCAACTGGGTCCAGTGGCAAAATATAGATCAGGATGACTGGAGATGGCCCTGCATGCAGTAGGAGACCTGGGCCTTTTTAAATAAAGCCTTTAACAGGTTTCAGCAGGATTGAGGCAACACCCATTCAGTGATTAAGGTTAGGTAAGAAATGAGGCAGAGAATGGCTTCTTTACCTAGTCCAAAAAAAATCAATCTATCAATCTGGGAAGGAGACACCTCAGGGGTTCCGGTCAAAACAGAAACAATTGCTATTTACACTCACTCTGAGCCATCAGGACCCAAACAATAACCAAGTGGGGCTTGGCCTGGGACCTAATGGGGGATCTTGCTGAAGAACATTGCATGAACTTTCTGACTTAGTTGATATATTGTTGCGTTTTGCTGAACTATTTTTTTTCTCTGCTTGATTCTTTGCTACAGGGGACAGCTATCTAGGCAAGGGAAGGAAAACGAATGTATTTGGGAAACAAGGTAATATAAAAACAGAAGATAACAATTTTTTAAAATTTAAAGTTTTATGCTCACCAGGACTCATTATTCCTTTCACATTACTGTCTCCTGCGTGAACTGGTCTGGACTCTGGGATTGTAAAGAAACAAAAGAAAGAGAAAGAAAGCTTTTCATTCTCTCGAGCAAACACGAGTATGAAGGGGAAATTTTTTCAATTGTTTTTGAGTAATGGAGGCCCTTTCTGAAATTTTTACTCTGGGACCTTAAATTTAAATCTAATCAACAACTATCCAAAGCACGGGGCCTAGAGTCAGAAAGATGAGTCTTCTTGACTCCAGACTGGGCACTCTATCCACTCTATCTACTGCACCACCTACTTGCCCCATAAACATACTAGCCAACCTACAAAAATTTTGATTGGCTTGGTTTCAATTTACCAAATCCATTCTTTCCTTTTTCCCAACCTGACTATCCATCCTCCTCTACTGCCTCCCATTACACTAGGTAAAAGACCACAAACATTTATCTACATTTCAGACACTCAGAATTTTCAGACTTTTCATAAAACTTAAATGAAGATAAAGTGATAAGAGGTATATTTCATGGTTTGGTTTGGTTTTTAGTAAAACAAAGTCTATTTTCTATAGAGTTAATGTCTGATTTTCATATGGATCTTGTACATGTTGATTTTGTCTGGATGGGTTGGATAAGTCCTAGACTAAATCTATATGGCATTTATAGAATTGCTTAATACAGTGAAAAAAAAAATCAGTCAAATCAATGATTGACTAAATTTTCCTTTAGTTTATTCAATATACCTCAACTACAGACTTACCCGGTTGCTTCATCATGGCATTAAAGTGATTGAGAGCTCCTGAAAGCTTTGCTAGTGAAATATAAGCTTTGGCAGGTCCTGCACCAAGATGGAAACCTTTGGAGTCTGTGCCCAAGGATGAACGAATGTATCTATTGTCCAAGGACCAGAATACCTCAATTTAAAGAGGAGGATCACCAGAATGGCCACAATATCACAAATTTTTCAGGCAAAGCAACTTGAAGCATCTACTAAGTTATAGAGGAGTTGCAATTTGCATTCATCATAGAAGTGCCCATACCAACAAAATTCCATGCCCTTCAAATACTGATGTATTAAATGAGCAGTTATCTATCACCAACAGCATACATGGCACTGTGCTTGATTCAGATATGCAGAGGAAAGAGGAGCCACTGTCCTAATATCTTATGAACAGTCTATAATTCAGTTGAACAGTGTTCTAGCTTTAGTCTTTTGGTGGTAGTGTCCATACAAAACCAATATAACAGAATAAGAAGGAAGAACATTTGGTCAAATAGATTTTTTTTATCTACTTGACAACAGCAAAAAAAAAATCTGTTTAACTGATAATTGACTAATTAACTGACTTATTTTGCTGAGTTAACCCCTATTCACCAGACTAAAACTTTGGACCTTTCTTACATGAGTTTTGTTTTTTTTCTTCCCTAGTGCTATGGACAATTTCAGGGCTATATTCTAATGCTTACCTCTTCAGTATTGTTAGCTTATTATATTTTAATTATATTATTAAATTATAATTTAATATTCAATTCCACAGTTGAACCAATGGGAGCAGCCACAACATAGTTCTATATATATTTGCATACAATGAGTGCACAGAATATTTGGTCTGGAAGGGATCTCCGAGGTCATTTACATGAATTTTCCCCAGAAAAAATTTTTTTAAGATTTCCAGGGAGGGCAAATTCACCACCTCCTAAAGCAACCAACCCTACTCTTAGATAGCATGAACTACTAGTTATGGAGTTGAAATTTGTCTCCACAACTTCCACTCATTTCACCTTGTTCTGCCAACTGAGGCAAAGCAAAATACATCTTGTGTCATTGCCATTTAAGAGCTCTTCATTTACTTGAGGAAAGTATCATGTTCTCCTGGTTTCTGAATTCTAAGACTTCTTTTCTCCCAGCTAAACTTCCCGAGTTCCTTTAATGGATCCTCATGTGTTTTATGAATTCGAGGCTCTTCACTTTTCTGGGTTACCCTCCTCTAAATACTCCCTGGTTTACTAATGTCCTTCCTAAAAACTGGTGCATGGAATTGAGCACAATAGTCCAAATGCAGCGAGGTGGTACAGTGGATAGAGTGCCAGTCCTGGAGTCAGGAAGACTCATCTTTCTGGTTTCAAATCTGACCTCCCATACTTACTAGCTGTGTGACCATCAGCAAGTCACTTAACCCTGTTTGCCTCCGTTTCCTCATCTATAAAATGAGCTGGAGAAGGAAATGGTGAACCATTCCGGTCCCTTTGCCAAGAAAACCCCAAATGGCGTCATGATGAGTCAGAAATGACTGAACAACAACTCAACAACAACACACCAGATATAGTCTGATTAGACCGAAGTTCAGCAGGTCTATCAGAGGCCTCCTCCTGGAAGCTGTGTCTCTCTTGCGGCTGCAAAGGTCACATTCACTTTCTTGGCTGCCATATCACACTTGCAGTCCTTTAAAGCCCCAGGATCTTTATCAGACAAATTTCTCTGTCATCACACTTCCCTACTTGTGAAAATGCATGGGTTCATGAAAGTTTTTTTAGTTAGTTTGAACCCATATAAAAGATCTTAGCCTGCTCCTTTCGTCAAATGTGACTTT
This sequence comes from Pseudochirops cupreus, assembly GCA_028627135.1. Taxonomy (NCBI): domain Eukaryota; kingdom Metazoa; phylum Chordata; class Mammalia; order Diprotodontia; family Pseudocheiridae; genus Pseudochirops; species Pseudochirops cupreus. The sequence goes on along the minus strand of CM053581.1, from coordinate 67,511,394 downwards.
TTCATATTTGTGAAGTTGTCTTCTTGCTAATTTAGAAATATTCAAGTCATGTTTTTGTTTTTCCAAAAGGCAAAGAAAGCTTAAAATAGGCAGGGTATCATAGGCTCTTAGATTTTCCCAACACTTTTCACCATTTCAATGACATGAAGGGAAAATTTCCACAATATACTCTCTAGAGATGGAGAGAATTTGGCCATTTCTCCCAATCACCAAAAACCTATGTGCAAAAAACACCCCAAACCACTCAGAGAACTCAGTCTGATTGCAAACTGTACCTTTCTCATAGGCCTGAGTTGGCAAAATATTTGTAAAATCTTCACTTGTCAAAACAGGTTCAGGGATATTGATTGAGCGGAAAGGACTACCTTGGGTAGGTGCAGCTCCAGCTGGTGACACATGCTCTTCCTTTTGAGTTTTTCTAGATAAAGAAAACAATGATGAGACCAGTACCAATGTTAACATCTTTGGGGCCTGTCAAGTTAGACTATTTCCCTCTGCCCCCATAAAATAAAAATAGTATAAAAGAAAAATCTCCAGAGATTAGCTCTTAGGGACAGCATTGGTTCCCCTTTCTGTTACTCCCAATATCGGGGGCAAATGTTTATAATGGAGATGGTTTGCTTAGAACCATCTGGGTCCTGTTTTTCCTATAGCTCAATAACAAGATGTAAAGCAGCTAATAGGGTATGCAAATGAGTTGCTAAAATTGTTACCTCCAACCTCTTCCCCAGATTCTTAGAAGTATGTGATTCATACCTCACTGGAATCAGACTCCTCAGATTCTTCCACATGGGCCGGCATGAACAGGCTGTGCATATATTCTGAGTAAGGGGCTCTGCTTGGCTAGGCATCCATTACATATATTCCCTATATTTACACTAAAGGTGAAAGTATTCAAAATATCTAACAAGCCTACCCCTTTGGGGAGTGAAAAAAAATCAACTTATATCTGTAGCTTCCCCCTCATAAGAGAGAAGGTTTCCTGGAGCAATATATAGTAATCCTAAAAATGTTAGGAACAAAAAATAAAATTCAATTAACCGTACTCCTGAAAAGTCTGATGCCAATTATAAACAAAAGTTTGCTCCATACATTGTAATCTTCAAAAGAAATGACTTGAAAGAAACATTAACTCTGAACTTTAAAAAATATCCTATTTCAGTGGCCCCTAAGCCTGACAGAGTACAAGATCTTTCCTGTATAGACCTCTTCAGTAGATACTTTCTAGTTGTGTGACCCCGGGCGAGTCACAACTTCTAGTGGCCTCAGTTTTCTCAATTGTAAAATGGAAATAATAGCAGCACCTACCTCACAGTGAGAGGTGGTGAGAATCAAATAAGATAATATTTGTAAAGCACGTGGCCCGGTACCTGGTACACCGGAGGTACTTAATAAATGCACATTTCTTTCCTTTAGTAGGAGTGATCACGGACTGGGGGCAGTGTCTCGACCCACATACTCATTTTGGGTACTGTCTTACTATCTTCCCTCCCTGTCTTTGGCTCCAATTCTCTATTAGATGACAAAAGATCATGCTCATTGGAAAAGAAAACAAAAACAAAACTCAAATTCTGCCTTCTGTAGATCATCAATCATCAGAACTTCCTCCATCCCAAGAAGCAGTTGTCTGTCTTCTTTCAGCTTCCTCTATTTCCCAGTGTTGCTTTTTAAAATGTTTTCTTGCCCTTAGTCTTCCTCATCAGCTTAAACTCACTGTGAGCTTTCTCTCTCTTGTAGGTATACACCATTCTTATAGGTATACACATCCATGGAAAATGCTGCTTTTGTATTCATCCTCCATGACCTATCCTTGTTTCTGTCTTTTGTGCACTTCGTTTCCAAGTCTATTGTGGTCAATGAGTTCCCTGTGTATCCACATTGTTTTCTTTAGACAATTTCTCCTTTTCTTCCTCTTTAGGATTGTTTATATGTTCTGAATTTAATTAAGAGCTTTCTCTTTCCTTCTGGCATGACTTTCCAGTTAGAATGTAGGCTATGGGACCCTACCTATCCTTTCTCTGAATTCTTAGAAATCCATCCTCCCAAACTCTGGTGTGAATATCAGACTATGCCTCTCCACTTTCACAAAGTCCAAGACAGAGTGGGAAATAGAGGGGAGTATGCACTTCTCTCACAGTGTCCATTATTCTCATTCCAGCAGTTTCTCTTCATCAGTAAGAATCAGATTCACAATATAAGTTCCTCTCTGTAGTTCCTTCATTTTTTTTTTGAAGAATAGAATTATCTTTCTCTTTATTTTGTTTTTTGCTTTTAGGAGGGGGGAAGGTAGGGCAATTGGGGTTAAGTGACTTGCCCAAGGTCACACAGCTAGTTGTATTGTGTGTTAAGTGTCTGAGGACAGATTTGAACTCAGGTCCTCCTGACTCCAGGGCCAGTGCTCCATTCACTGTGCCACCTAGCCACCCCAGAATAGAATTATCATTAAGGCAAATTAAGAAAGTATTAGCTGCTTTGCTTTGACAGAGAGGCAGTAGATTTTTGACAGGTTGAAATCCTCTATCACTTTTTTATCATGCCTCTACCTATGACCTTAGATACATCACTTAACCTCTTTGGGACTCACTTTTCTGGTCTCAAAAATGAAAGGTTTGACGCCCAGACCAGAAAAAAGTGTCTTTGACATAGAAAACATTTTTAAATTGTTTTTTGGATTAGACTAAAGTACCCATTGCCTTGGAAATCTGCCCTTGGTACTTGGCACCTTTCCCTGCAAGGTACTTACTTGGTTTTCACTTTGCGGGACTCTCTTCTCTTTTCTTGCTGAAGTTGCTCAATTTTCTGTTGCATTTCTTCCTGTTTGGTGGTAATGGCTTGAATCATTGACATGGCATTGCTAAGTTCTTCCTAAAAGAAGAGAGTAAGCATAAACTTAAAATGGTATATTGAGTAAAAGTATGTCCTAACCCCAGGAAGAGTGACCTATTTCTATGATGACCCCTGGTGACAGAACTACAAAGATGACCAGTCTCTTCTCTAGAAAACCACTGGAAAAGGTAAATTCTCTACCTGCATTACTAAGAACAAAAAAACCCAGCCCAACAGGGAAAATTAAAAAGCATGCCTACCTTGAAATAATTTAATGAATTCTTCATCTCTGACACTCTTTCTTCCATTGTGCATCGACAGCTCGTAACTTTCTCTTCCAAAGCATATTCTCCATGCTGAATTCTCGAAAGCTCTTGCATTGCTTCCGTGAAACCAGTTTTGAGCTCAGAGGCCAATGCCTGCAACTAAATCATTACGAAATTACATATAACTACAGCTCCTGAATTCTTCTTCTTCGACAAGGTGAACAAGCAAGTCTGGGATTCCTGGTAATCTATAAACCATTAAAACAGTAAACTAAATGAAAATGATTTGGGGTAGAGGGAAAGAAGAATGATTAACCCAAAAGAATACCCTCTTACAAATACAGTAGTTTTCTACTTCATTTATATTTTCAGCATACACAAATTGAAAGCATGGACACCCTAATTATACCCTTCCTGACCAAGTTCCATCATAAAGTTGCAAAAAATTTAAAAGATATGGAGGTTGTTAAAAATGGTCTATATACTTATATACAGGAGGAGGTAGTGGGGCAGGGTGTTTCCCTTCCATTCTTGAATTAAGTATAGTATCCCAGAACTATACATCTTGGCACTGGTTTCTCTCTTTAGATCATGTTAATGTCACAGGCACATGAGATGGAAATATCACAGCATGGGACAGACCCTTTTTTTTTCTTTTTTTTAAGCAAGTTAAAGTGATGGTCAGACCTACCTTCTTTGCTATGTCTTGAGTATATATCCCTTCATCTTAAAACTTGAAAATGTTGAAAATCAAAGCAAATATAAGTGGTCTAAAAAGTCATAACGTAGTGATAGATATCCATCTAAGAAGCAGAAAAATCTCTGATTACCTGAACTGATGAATTATTTGGGTAACTTGTTATAAGGAGAAAAAGTATATGGTATATATTGTATATACAAATGGTTATCCTTCCAGTCCTACTGATGCATTCATGGTACTGTGAAGACTATAATAAATTTGCAATCCTTAATGTCAATTCCTAGTATACTGTGTTCTTTCTAAAAATGAAAAGCTCTCTAGATCTCAGTTGTCCCTTATTAACTAAAGTTTGGATGGCCATGATAATCTTGGCTTCATTGATTCGACTCCATACTGTGTATGTTGCAACTCACAAGCCAGCTTCCTCCTAAGTCCTAAAGTCTTTTAATCACCAATTATGTATATATTTTTTAAAATTCACAGAAAAATTACACTGGCATTGGAGGAAGAATACCTGATACATTTTTGAATGAAATGCACAGAGAAGGGATTTGAAAATATGCTACAGGTGAACATGCAAGAGGGAAGTAAAGTTGTTGTTTTTCTGCTCCTTTTTGTATATGGAAATGTTCATCTATGTTGAAATGTTGATATTTACTAAGTTCATAACAGTTTTTAATGAAGCCTTAAAAAATTAAGTAGCTGGCTGTTCTTGAGGGTTTTCTTACAAGGGGAAAGTGCTATGAATGTCCTCTGATGTTATCACTCTTGGTGCCGTGGAAAGAGTGTGTGATGTACAGCCAGGGGAACATGGTTCCAAGTGAACATGGTTCTTTCTAATCTCCTCTATGGGTCTGTTTCCTCACCTGTTAAATGAGGGCTAGATAACATCCACCTCTAATTCTATGATTCTATGGACAAAAGCAGCAGGGTGAATCATTAGATGGGAATAGCCCATTTCTAGCTAAATGGCTAGGAATAATGGAGAATCACTCATTTTAAATTTCCTTGGGTTTTTAGAAAACAAAGGACATGAAAATACCTTTGGAAGCAAAGTGTTACGGGAGTAAAAGGTGATGATCATCTTCTACAAACTTTTGTGGGAGAGTTCTGTGGCAATAGACATTTGTCTCCAAGTTTGAATTGTAAGCTTAGCAGTAAATCAGAGGGGAAAAAACAAATCTGAAGGAATGGGGTACTTAAAAGTTCAGTTTTATTCATTTAATATGTACATTGAAAGAAATTTACCAATGGAACAGAAGAATATTGTCAGCAGGAATATCCATTCTAAAGAGAACTTTTTAGGAGGCCTAACCTATTCTCTAACTTTTTTTATACAAAATATACCAAATATTTCCTTTGTTGTAAGGGAAGAAGAGCAAAGGCTCATTTAGCTTTAACAGAATTCACTGTATTTCTAAACGCTTGAGGAATAAGAACAATCCAAACAAGTGAAATGAAAGGTCCCAACTTAGCATGGCATTTCCTGCTGTAGAATGACCTCATGGGGAAATGAAAAGAACACTGAACCCAAAGACCTGGGTAACCAGTGTTCACATCCTAGCTCTCTGCTTACTAACTGTGGAACCTTGGACTTAGCCTCTCAAAATCTCAGGTTCCTCATCTATGAAAAGGGGGATAAGAATACTTACATTCATACCCCCAATATCTTTGTGAGGATCAAAGGAGATAAAATACATGAACTATGTTGTAAACATGAAAGTGCTATATAAATGTTGTAAGAAGTAGCAAAGGGTTTAGTTTCCACAGGACTGCAAAAATTGCTGAAAGAAGGCTACTGATAAAATGGCGTGTCCAACAATGTCAACTATTATTTCCTCCCACAGCAGTGTTTCCTAACACTACTCTAGGACTTTATGGTCCACTGGGATTCATGAGAGGATTCTTAGAACCTGAAAATCATGCTAGGACAGGCTAAGAAACTGAAACCAAAGAAATTATTCTGAGGGGAGGGCCTGTCATATACATAGAGCAGAAAGGACAAGGGAAATAATGGCAACCAGGCAACAACAACCATACATACATACATATGTGTGTGTATATGTATGGACGAAATCAACTGTGTTTTAGCTGACTATTTCATACATGTTAGTGGTGGATTTCTGCACTGCAAGTGGGTCATGCAAGTCAATCTGATGAGGTCATTTAAGATGGACCAGAAATCAAATCAACTGATTCTGGTTCAGCATTTTTTATTATATATGCTTAATCGTTGTTGAGGCAAAAAGCAAAACAAAACAGGACAGTTACTGTATAGCATTAAAGGCAAAATAAATATGTTTCTATGTCTAATGTAAAAAACCCTGAAATTTACTCAAGAGCTCAAATGGATCCTTGGCCCAAAAAATATTATAGAACCACTGTCTGACAGAAACAGGTTTCACCATCAAAAATGTTCTTATGTGGCCCTATACTTCCCCCCCTCCTTCCCACTCCCACCCCAAGCCAAATGGCATCTCTGGAGCATGCCTGCCTGGAATAGAGGGCTTTTTCCTATTGATAAACCAGGTCTCCAACTGAATGACCACCTAAATAGTATTTCATGGTAACTACTCTAGTATGGGCACACTGGATTCTGAATTGGTTACTAATAATGGGTCCTTTTTGATCTGGTTTCTTTAGAAATTTTTTCTTATATACCAGTGAATAGCTTGAGTTCCTGGTAAATACATCCATTGGGTACCAGTTATCCTGGTGACAATAATTCTCAACAAGGTTCTTTATTAACACCAGGCATTGGGATGAAAAATTCACCTTCTTCACGACTAAACCCCTGAGACAATCTCTCTGGAGCCCTCTTACTCTCAGGATTTTTAGCTCCTGACAGCTTATTATTATTAACAATAATAATAATGAAAAATAATAGCATGTATGTAACGCTTTTAGATTCACAAAGCGCTTTCCATGTGTTGTTTCATTTTCTCCATCTCTCCCTTTTATTCCTGAGGACCCTCTAACTCTGGTCTCACTATTTCTTCTCTGCTGTCTCTCTGCCTCTCTGCATGGCCAGCCCACGGCCCACCCCGCATATCAGAAATGGGTGTCTACCTTGTTCTCCAGCGAGTTGAACACGTCTCTCATCTCGTTGATTTTTTCATGGAGCTGCTCTAGAGAGGTAATGATCCCTCCGTCCTGCCGCTGGAGCCGGGCTCCCACTGGAGGCAAGTTCGGGGAAGACATGTACTTCGTAGCCTAGGGCACCACAGAGGGCATCTTAGGCTCAAAAAAAAAAATGGGGAGGTGTGTCTGGACTCTAGTTAGGGTTTTTAGCTGTTCCTGTTTCTCTATTTGCTTTATACTCTTTGAGCTCCTCAAACACTTAAGGTGGATTTAGGTCAGTGGTTTCCAAACTTTTTTTTGCACCAAGGATCCCTAACACCTCAGATTCAATTTCATAGACTCTCATTTGGTTTTTAATACCTATTTTCCCTTCCCTTCCATCAAGAGGTCTTCCCCCCTTTGTCAGGAGGCTGAGATGAGACAGATTCAGGGGACAAGGACAATGTCCCAGGGTATCTTGCAAAGCCACATATAAACGGGATTGGATAACCATAACGAAGAAGTCTAGGCAAATGTCCATGAAGCCAGGGCCCTCGGCAGTATTTCCAGAGGATAACAGTTTACTTCTCCACAAATGGTGTCACTTACCACATGGGACACTAGGAAAATTGCCAGACATTTTTACCCAGAAGATGATCCCAGCAGCCCACCCCCATCTAAGTCATTGATGTATATTCTTCCTGACTCAAGAACCCTGCAAAGGGCAGAACATGAAGCAAAGACTACCTACCTTCTCCTTGTTGGAATCTCACTACCCTCAACCAGGGATTCATTGGTTTGGTTTTTAAGGGGTGTGTGTGTGTGTGTGTGTGTGTGTGTGTGTGTGTGTGTGTGTGTGTCTGTGTGTGTCTGTGTGTGTCTGTGTGTGTGTGTCTGTGTGTCTGTGTGTGTCTGTGTGTGTCTGTGAGCATCTGTGTGTGTCTGTATGTGTCTGTCTGTGTCTGTGTGTGTGTGTTGGGGAGAAGGATTGAAACGGTCAAGGATATTTCCCAGATTCCTTTTCTCTATGCCCCATTTCTTGTCCCCAAAAGGAGCTAGTCCTTTAATTCTTTTTCTCAGGGCCGCACTTTAGTTCAGGGGTTCTCACACTGAAGTCCACAGATCCCCAAAATGTCTGTTTAAAGATTTTAGTGGGCTGTGAACTTGAATGGGAAAAAAAAATTACATCTTCATTTTCACTAACCTACAACTAAAATGTTTCATTTCTTCTAATTGTTTAAAAACCATTATTCTGAGAAGGGGAATCTGTAAGCCTTTACAGAGCGGGGTCCATGAAACAAAAAGAGTTAAGAAACCCTTCTATAACTGGTTTGAAACTTGGGGGCTCATAGCAAGACACTATTTGATTATATTCTTAATTAATTAAGGAAAACATTAAATTCACACACACAAAAGAATATCAAATCTTAAAAGCAAAAAGATAGTGAATCTGAGACCCAGTGAGTTCCAGAGTGATTTGCATCTTCACTACTGGTGTAACAGAACTGATCAAACTACATCAGTGGTGCCTTAAAAAGTATCCCCACATAAATGGAACAGAAATTCTGATAGTGGCTCTAAGGCAGGGGTTCCGAGTTTTGCAATCAGTTATCCCTTTGCCACCTGACTGAATTTTGCAGACCTCTGCTCTAAGGTTGTAATATTTCCAAAATCTTTAGTTTCTTATGGAATTTCAGGGCTCCTAGCTTAAAAGTTATATATAAAATATGAGCTCTATTTTAAATGAATTTGCATAATGAATTAAAATTTTTATTCTTCTAGCACAGATCAGATCCTGTCCCAGGTAACCCTAAAAAACTATCTGTGCTCTTTCATTGTCCTGGAATCTTACTACAGCCATTATTGCTTGAAATAAGGGGAAATCTTGGAATTCTTGTGTGTGTGTGTGTGGGTGTGTGTGGGTGTAAATAGACCCCTCCATTATAATCTTGTTTATTGTTTGCTGAATTTCATAGACTCATAGAAATTGAAAGAGGTCTCAGAGATCATCTAATGAAACTTCCCTCCCAGTATGGAAATCCTTTTCTACTACATCACTAGCAGATCTTCAGAGAGTTTCTGTTTCCATACTCTTAATTGACAGGGAATCCACCATCTTACTGCCCGCATCCCTCCAGGTCAGCTCTGATCATTAGAAAGTTCTTCCTCAAAGTCCTTGGTCAATCAGACACTGGCATAGTGTGGTGTTAATGTCTCTCCAGGAAAACACTCCTGCCTCCCCTAAGCCCAGATGCTAGTAAGCCAGTGTCTACAAACTCCGACCCCTCAATAGTCCACCAAGGTATGAGGTGGGCATCTCTCCAGGATTTAGGTCTATATTTATAATAAAACCAAAATAGCACACTCACTCCCTCAAGTTATATTAAACCTAATAGCTGCAGTATGAAGTGAAATCCATAGCCAACTTTTCTAGCTAATTTAATAATACCTGAGAATACACATGAACAAAAAATATGGTCAGAGAAAAAGTAAGCAAAGAAGGCTTTTGAGAAACTGGTGGGCAAGTGAGACATCAAGTTGGCAGTGAGTCTGCTCATTTCCCTTTGCTATACTGACTAGAATAATGTTCAGGGGACCACATTAGCTCACCTTGATCAGGTACACAGTAAGAATTCTATTTACATCATCTCTGGAGACTTGCTATTCTTCCTCTTTATATACTCTTAACCACAGTAGCAGACAGACCCTACTTCCCTTTTCCTTAGAACATATCCTCCATTTCCTGCTTCTAACTTTAATTCCAGCAGTATCTCTTAGCTTTCAAAACCTTTTTTTAAACACTTCAGATTCCCAAGCTTAGGTAGCCAGACTCAATTATCCTTGCTACATTACCAAAAATTTTAATGAACTTCAGTAGGAATAGAGAAAGTTATCTGACCTAAGCAGAGATCCATTAGGCCCAGTGATAGATAAGGTAGTGAATTCCCTGAATGTAGAGACTATTTCATTTTGTCTCTATAAACCAGCATCTATCAGTGCCTAGCATACAGTTGGCACTCAATAAATGCTAATGGAGAAATCCAGTGTTGAGTGTGTGATCCCCCATTGACACAATGTTTGGATGCCAATGTTCTGGGCTGGTAGTAAAATTGAATGGCCCCCCCAAAGGCAAGCCAATCAAATCCCTAAATGCCAGGTCGGTTTCCAGAAACAGTAAGCATTAGCTACTCCCACCCCACTCCTCAAAACCCAAGCAAATATCTAATCACTCTCTGGGCTGCCTGACCCTACCTGGTTATTGCCACATTCCTTAGAGTGATGTTGTCCTTATTGAAGTGCATCATTGTTTGGATTCAAGATCCAGGCATATTGTGATTTATTTGCACATTTCTAGGATAATTGTCCCAGAAACTTGCAAGAACTCCTTAAGTAGGGGTTTATATCAATAGCATTGCTTAGTTCTCTAGTCATTATTCTCTTCGGTATTCTCATCATCCATTTCAACAACTTGAACTATCAACCCAATGAGAATGACATCCTTATTTCCATCCTTTACCTCTCTTTCAAATCTCAGTCCCTCCTTACTCTCTACCTGAGTGACATGCCAGCACTCAGATTCTGCGTTTAGACTCAGCCAGACTGTCCAGACCACACCCGAAGTTTGTGTTCAGTTCTAGGTGTTTGGTTCAGGTGCGGCTTGTACTTAACTTCCCACTCTATAATTCTGAGATATATCTAAGTATTCATTTGCAACTACTAGAGTGTGGTTTAATGAAATGGAATTATACATTAGACAAATACTCTTGCTCAAAATGACAGCTAGGTGGCACAGTGGATAGAGTGCTGGACCTGGAATCAGGAAGAATGAAATTCAAGTTCAACCTCAGACACTTAATACCTATGTGACCCTGGACAAGTCATTTAACTCTGCTTCAGTTTCCTCATCTGTAAAAATGAGCTGGAGAAGGAAATGGAAAACCACTCCAAAATCTCTGTCAAAAAAATCCCAAATGGGGTCATGAAGAATTGAACATGATTCAATCAACTGAAAAACGAAGAAAAAATTTGAAAGTAATATCTGAAAGTAAGTGCATATATAAGGAAAGTACACGTATGTCTATGTATCTATCTATCCATATACACACACACACACACACACATATTCTTCTCCCTCTTTCCCACCCATCGCCAGGACTGTTGTTAAACATTTACCAGCACACCTCTATTCTATAAACAATTCAACAGAAGGCTTAGGGAGTGAGGACCTCATCACCAGACAGGAGGCCTGGTGACTATAGGCTATTAATACTAATAAATGGCAATTATATAGTACTTTTTAATTTTTTTTGGAGGGGGGAAGGGAGGGCAGTTGGGGTTAAGTGACTTGCCCAAGGTCACAGGGCTAGTAAGTGTTAAGTGTTTGAGGCCAGATTTGAACTCAGGTCCTCCTAACTAGCTGCCCCGCCTTATATAGCACTTTAAGATTTGTGAAGCTCAAATTTGATCTTCACAACAGAACAGGTGTCTAAGCCTAGAGGAGGCCACAAGGGAGGGGGCCTCCAAAATTAACCACTTGCCTTGCTCTTTAACTTAGCTCTTCCTTTGGCTTTCATGATTCAGCAAGCATTCTTCTGATTCTTCTTGTCACAGATTCAGAGCTAGAAGGGACCTTACAGACCACCTAGACTAATCTCCTCCATCTACAATTAAGGAAACTAATGCCCAGAAAGTCTAAGAAACTTGCCAAGGTCAACAGGTAAGATTTGAACTCAGCTCCTCTGATCCAAAATCAATTCTGTTTCCACTGTGCCTCTGCTGTTTTGTCTCCTTCACTGGATCTTCTTTTTCCTCTTCACACTTCTTAAATATGGGCTTGCACCAAAAGCCTTCCTTTCTCCTTTCTTCTTTACTCGTTAACCCCTCTTCCTTGGCATTCTCATCCACTCCCACAGCTTTCAGTGCAAGAGGACTAATACTCATATTTCTATCCCTGCCTCTGTCCTAAGCTTCCTCATTTCCAATTCTCTGCCGGACATTTCCACCTTTATGTCATGCCAATATGTTCTTCTTGTTGTTGTTCAGTCATTTACACTTGTGTCTGACTTTTCACGACCCCATTTGGAGTTTTCTTGGCAGAGATAATGAAGTAGTTTGCCATTTCCTTCTCCAGCTCATTTGACAGATAAGGAAATTGGGACAAACAGAGTTAAGTGACTTGCCCAGGGTCACACAGCTAGACAGTGTCTGAAGTCAGAGTTGAACTTAGGTCTTTCTGCCTCCAGGCCCAGCGCTCTATAGTCTGTGCCACCCAGCTGCCCAACATAACTAAAACCAAACTCATCACATTTCTCTCAAAACTAGGTCATCCTCCTGGCTTCCCTATTTTTGTTAATGCCACTATTGTCCCATCCAGAATCTCAGTCATTTCTCAATTCCTTCATCTTCGTCCCCACCCCCACTGCCATCCAGGCACCAAACTCTATTAATTCTTCCTTCATAATGAGTCTCAGATCTTTCTGTTCCTTTCTAGTTCTTCACTGTCTCCTCTCCAGTCCAGTCCTCTCTTGGGTTCAACTCCTTCCTGGGACCCCTACAATAGCCTCCTAAAAGCTTCTAGTGCCTTTCCCTTCCAAAACAGATTAATCTCACAAAACTATTGCTTTTACCATATCACTCCCTTACTTAAAAAAATAAAATAAAAAAAAATCTTTGGCCATAAAGTATAAGCACACTAGCTCGTCACTTAGCATCCTCAATAACCTGATCTCAACCTACATTTCCAGTCACTCCTCCTAAAGGAAATCTCCACATAAGACATATAACACATAGTGAATAGAGACCTGTCCTTTGATTCAAATTTAGATTCAAATCTTGCCTCAGGTATTCATTAGCCAAGACCATTGATAAGTGAAATGAGGCATGTAAAATGCTTCACAAACTTTGAATAAATGCTGCCTATTAATATTATATATTATTACAGTAGTGTTTCAGAGCCTTTATTTCCTCATCTGTAAAATGAAGATAATAATACTACCTATTTCATATTCCAGCACCATGCAAACCTTAAAGCCCAATATAAGTGTGTTCTTATCATTATCCCAAATTGTTGTTGCTCAGTTATGTCTGACTCTCCATGACCCCATTTGAGGTTTCCTTGGCAATGCTACTGGAGTGGTTTGCCATTTCCTTCTCCAGCTCATTTTATAGGTGAGGAAACTGAGGCAAACAGGGTTAAGTGACTTGTCCAGAGTCATACAGCCAGTAAGTGTTCTGGATTCAGGTCTTCCTGACTCTAGGTTCAGTGCTCTGTCCACTGCACAACCCAGCTGTCCCTGTATTATTCTAGCTAGAAGCAATCTCTTGTTTTGCTAGACTCTGATACCACTTATTGTATGAAGTATTCATATGTTACTTGTCATATATTGTCTTGCATTGGAACTCTAGGAATCTAGGACATCTTCCGCAAAAGACTGAAAGCCTCTAGAGTGCAGGGACAGCATCTGAATATTTCTTTGTATTCTTACACAGAGTTTTTCATGTATGCAATAGGCAAGTGGTATTTACTTTATGAAAATGGAAGGTGAGGGAGTGATAAGAAGCGACCTTATGTACTATCCAGTTTTGCCTAGTGCCAGCCCTGCAAGTAGACTTTTCAGGAAAAATCACAGACAACTCCAACTGTCCCACCAGCTGGACCAACTCCCAGCTGGGAACCTATGTTTTTGAGAAATAGTAAGAAAGTATGCCATAAAGAGAATATTGTATTGTCTCTAGGAAGGCTTCATATCTTCAACCCCTCTAAAGATGTATCTATCCTAGGGAAAGGAGGACTGAATTAATCTAGATGGTTTTAAGTACAGAAAAATGTCTTTGTTTCATTCAGCCAGGCAACATCCAACAAACATTTATTAAGTTCCTGGTATGTACAGAACTCTGTGCTAAGTATTATGGGAGATACAAAGATGAAATAAGACATAATTCCTGCCTTCAGGGGCTTACAGTCTAGAAAGGAAACTAAAACATAAAAGTATAAAAGATCGTAATAAGTGCTGAAGAGAGGCAACAGTGTCTTGATGTCATTTTTACCTCATAGTTAGGGTGAGAAAGGGCATCAAAGAAGGAAAGCAATTAGTGGCCAAATAAACTATACCTATCAGAGACAAAGTAAAAGCCTTTCAGTGGAATGACCTGTATTAATTACTCAGATATTGATTAATTCAGTAACTTTAATTGGGAATTTATGCATTATTTGATAATCTTTTTAAAGAATATTTTTCCTTTTTTTGCTTTGTATCTCCAGAGTCTTGTACACAGTAGGTCTTAAATAAATGTTCATCGAACTGAATAATCAATAACTAATTTGTATATGGAATCACCAGAAAAAATTTTAATTATCTTTACCTGGTAAATCTGCGTAGATGGGCTGTTCACTGGCATAATCTCATTCTCTCCTGTAGGGATAAAGAATTTCAGTCAATTAAAAATTACTCTGTGATGATCATTTTAGTATCTATGTATATGGAATGAGACAACTGGCAGGACACTCTACCCATCACTACATGACAAGAAAACAAATGCTTCTGAATGGAATGAGATGATTCATGCTGTTCTAGGCATCTCGGTGATTAAACCATAATCAACCAACATGGCACATGGTTGAAATTGTGATCTGCCACCTTAAAGGAAGTTTCTCAGCTAACTCTATTGAGTAGTGCTTATTTGGAACGCCACGTAGTCTCTTCTCTCATGCCCTAATATATTCCCTGAAATTAGCTGAAATCTTGGCTAACAAATAGATTGCAGAATCAATGGGTCTGTCCCTTTCTTTTGCTTAACAAATCTTTGTCTTCTTTCTCCTATCTACTATCCTTCTCTCCTTGCTTGGTTTTCTATAACTGTAACTCTGTCCAGATCAATGAGTCTTCTCACTTAACTCCACTGTCCCCTGCAAAAACTAGCTAAGTGGAAAGGAAGATTCTCAATACTCAGGGAATATGGGAAACCAGCAAAGGTATTGGGAAGGGAGTGAGGAAAGGAGAGGGAATACATTCTAGTAATAACATGGACAGGAGGGATATGGAGAGCAATGGGGCTGGCGAGGGACAGGATAAGATCCAGAAGCCCAAAAGTTCTGCAAATAAGAACTATTTCTATTATCCTTGGGGAGAGTCAAGACGGGTTTATAACATATGCCTTCTTGAACCACTTCAGCTATAAAGACAAGGCAATCCATGCAAACCCTCCGTTTAGTTTACCCTCTGCAGAACTGTGTGTAACAACCAGTTTGTAGCACAAAATCCAGTTGTGTAAGTCAGATAAGTGACGTTCAATTGTGGGGACATGTTGAGTGTCTTCTAAATACCACACTTGGGATTCAGCCTTGTTTAGAGTCATGCTGGCGCAAGTGAGCATTTCAGTTGGATCAATCCTAACACAACCAGTCCCTAAATTATCAGCTATATGGGTTCAACATACAACTAAGATTCCTGTGTAACTTAGACAATATTATAAGAAGTAGACACCCAAATCTTCAATGAGAAAATGGCCCTTACAAGATCCAGATAATTTGTAATTAAACACTAATCCCAGCACAAATCTATTTAAGTAGTATTTGGGTAAAATTCTGGACTTTTTTCACAGGAACGCTCTACTTATTCAGAAGCAATTATTGCCAAGAAAAATATTACTGCTTGGTATGAATCATGCTACTGATGTTTCTTATTTATTATTTAACATCCTTTAAGCATTTCAAAGTACTTTATTGTCCTCATCTGATGGCAATTATTATCTCCCCATTTTAGAGATGGGAATATGGCCGGAATAGTCATGACCTGCTCTACTGGCACACATCTGAGCTATTTGTAAAACAGTACTAGATCACGCATCTCTCAACTCCTAAGTAGAAAATAGAAAGTGGGAGGATTCTGACCTTGTTTTGTTTTTTCCATCTTGCCTGCGGCTTCCCTGAGTCCAGATGATTCTTTAGTATTGTATGGTCACCCCCATGATCAGGTCACGTCCCTCAGACTGGACCTATTAGTTGAAACCAACCATCAGTGACAGCAGGAAAAATTTAGGAGGGAGGAGGGAGTGACCAAATTCACTTTATGAGTGATCTTTTCCAAATATGGGAATATCTGTAGCTATTAATATCTATAAAATATCTTTTCCAAATCCCCAACCTTTGGGAATCCGAAGATGTTAATAATAGGATTATAGACAAAGCTATTAGGGTCCTTAAAGATCAGCTAGTCCAAACCTCTCACTTTACAAATGAGGAAAGAGAGATCCAGAAAGGAGAGGAGATAGACCCAAGGTCAAACAGCCAATAGTAGACAGGAGAGTTGGGATTGGAACCCAGATCTCCTAACTCTAGATTCTATACCCTTTCTACTATACTGTATTGCTACTCCATTAAGTTAAGTGAGATGGGAAAGTAAAAGATATATATATTTGAAGATAGGGCTTAAGCACATCAATTCAACAAAAATTTATTGATTAAAAAACATTAAGTGCCTCCTAAACTCATTTTAGAGTTGGAAGGGACCTTAGAAATTATTTAATTCTTTAGTATTACAGATGAATAAATTGAATTCCAAGAGACACAGAGGCATGATGGCTAAAGGTCCAACCTTGGAATTAGTAAGACTCAGATAAAAGTCCTGTCTACAACACGTCAATAATGTGATCTAGGCAAATATGTCACTTCATCCCAAAATCAATCTGATCAATCAAGAAACATTTATTAAGCTTCAAGCCTGTGTTGAGTGATGAGAGCACAGAAATGAAAGTGAAATAAGCACTTTACTCAAGAAACTTACATACTATCAGATGAGACATGTATAGATAAATATAGACATATAGATAAGGATATGGATATATGTATGACATACTATATATGGGGGAGGGGGAAGCTGCTAAGAAAATCAGGAAAAGCTTCATGTAGAAGGAGATGATTGAGTTGAATCTTGAAGGAACCAAGGGATTCTAAGGCTTGGAGGCAAAGAGTGAATGCATTCTAGACACAGGAAACAACCAGTGCAAAAGCATTAAGATGTCAGAGTGCCATGTATAAGAAATAGTAAAAAGGTCAGTTTGACTAGAATGTAGAAGGGAAGTAATATGGAATAAGGCTGGAAAGGGGTATTGGGGCCATGCTATGAGGGGCTTTTCAATACTCCAAAGAATCTGTATCTACTTCTCAAGGCAACTGAGAGCCACAAAAGCATATCAAATAGGTGAGTAACAGTGTCAGACCTGTGATATATCCATATAAGATAGATGGGCCCATATAGGTTGTTTAAATGTCTGGATATGACTCATGGAAGGCAAGGATAAATATCTCCGAAATCTGACCTACCCACTCAAATATTGTTAGTCTTGGGATATGGCATTTAGAGGTGTAAGAGAAAAGTTGCTTCCCTGGTCACTCATAATGGTAAAAGTATTATGACTAATGTGGAAAAATTTAATATGATTGTGCATGTATAGCCTATATCAGACTGCATGTCGTCTTGGGGAGGAGGGAAGAAGAGATGGGGGAAAATTTGGAACTCAAAATCTTATAAAAGTGAATGTTGATGGGGTGGCTAGGTGGCTCAGTGAATAGAGCACCAGCTCTGGAGTCAGGAGTACCTGAGTTCAAATCTGGCCTCAGACACTTAACATTTACTAGCCATGTGACCTTGGGCAAGTCACTTAACCCCAATTGCCCTACCTTCTCCCCTCTGAAAAGCAAAAAAAAAAAAAAAGGGAATGTTGAAAACTAAAAGTAAATTAATTGAGTATTTTTTTAAAGTGTAAAAGTAGCCTTTAGCTTACATTCACTAGTTTGACTCCTTCCCACTAAGAGCTAGTTAAATGAATAGTAAATAGAGTCATTTATCCAAGTAAATGTCGAACAGAAATTGGAAAAGTTCTACAGCTTAGAAAATACCAGAAAATACATGAATAAATGAGTTCTTCAGCCCAGAGCAAGATGAGATGTACTCCACCGAAGAGAGTGTCCCTGATCTCATTCAAGGAAAAGTCTCCAAAGTCTCTAGGGAGGCAGCCTGAAAACTGTGGACACGTTGAAGAACTGGTTTCCCCTAAATGTATATATGGATATGGAAGCAAGCTTCCAAGTCTGTCCTTTCCTCCCTGTGGTGCTCCCAAAGAGTCTCTGGAGTCACTTCTGCCCTTTATATAAATATGCAACATTACTTCAGCATTCTTTCCACCAGTCATGTCTTTACCCACATACCAGAAGCATGGAAAACACTGGGTTAGTTAGAAGCCTGGGTTAGAAGTGTATTGACAATGCATGGAGAAAGGATTGCAGTGGGGAGAGACTTAAGTCAAAGGGACAAAGAAGGCTATTACAATATTCTAGGAGACAAGTGATGAGAATCAGAGCTACACTGGTGGCTGTAAAAGTAGAAAGAAGGTGACAGATAGAAGAGTGGTTGTGGAAGCAATTTGGCAACTGATGGAATACAGAGATTAAGCAAGATTGAGGAGTAACCCCATGGTCACAAACCTAAGGGACTGGAAAGATGGTGGCATCCTCAACACAAAAAGGGCAATTAGGAAGAGAGATAGGCTTGAAGACTTGGGAGAGGAAGATGAATTATATTTTAGACATGTTGAGTATAAGATGCTCCTGTGCAGCTAGTAATGCAAGGTCAGGGCACTTAGGTGGCAGAGTAGTTAAAGCACTGGGCTTGGAATCAGAAAGACTCATCTTCGTGAGTTCAAATCTTACCTCAGACACTTACTAGCTATATGACCCTGGGCAAGTCACTTAACCCTGTTTGCCTCAGTTTCCTCATCTGTAAAACGAGTTGGAGAAGAAAATGGCTAAGTGCTCTGGTATCTTTGCCAGGAAAACCCCAAACAGGGTCACAGAAAGTTGGACACAATTGAACAACAAAAAATGCAAGATCACAATTTGGGGAAAAGACTGGGGATGGATACATAGAAATACCTGTGTATAGAGGGTAACAAAAAGCAGAGGAGCAGATGAGATGCCCAAGTGGTAAGAAGGACCCAAGACAAAGCTTCACTCATAGTTAGCAGGAGTATATAAGATATAATCCTCCAAGACTATGAATTGCAAATAAATTGCCAATCTGCTTTACCGGAGGGAGTTTCTACACAGGATGTTCCCTATAGCAATGAAATGACTGATTCATACAAAACAAAAACTGATCCTTTCCCCCTACCCCAAAAATATGGAGGTCCAAGGAGTAAATTTACTAGATATTGGAAGAACAACCATATAAACAAGGCTCTGTTCCTATCTCCCATCATCTTATAATCTAGTAGGAAAAATGATATATATTAATATTTAAATGAGATAGGGCCTGGACCTATAATTTCATTTCCAGGCTATGAAACTCTACTAACATAAATCAGTACCTTTTCTTGCAATTTACAGTGTTAGAGTTACCAGGAACACAGAAATTATGTGGCTTGCCCAGATATAACCAGTATGTATCAGTGAGGTGACTCAAATCCAGAGTTTTTCAACTTCAAGACCATTTCCCTGGCCACTCTGCCAAGTTCCCTCTCAATTAAAGGAGTGCCTATGAGACTTAAACAAGGTGCTTTGAGATTCTACAGGAGAAAGGCAAACTGCGAGTTGCATTAAGTTTAACTGCAAAGAGTAAGGAATGCTTTAAGGATCTCAAACTCTGTGGTTGTATTGCTCTAGATGCTCTCTTCATTAACACAGATTGCAGCCCCTCCACACTTTCCCAGATGCCTTCATGGGCTACTGCAGCCCAAAAACATGAATTACTTGGTCCCCACCTTTGATAATTTGGTTCAATGTGCCACAATCTCTTTGGGGAAAAATAAGTTCTCTTCAAAGTCAAATATCAAAGAGATATTAAGAAGGAAAGGTTGGAGTGCAACCATCTTTTCTCTAAATCTTCTCTATTTTGCCCCCCACTCCACACTCAATATAGTCTTTTTGTACATAGGCAGCATTCCTTAAACACTGACTGCCATAGTACTGGGACTTAGTAAGAGCAGATTTGTATAAAGTGTGATAAAGTTTACAGTGTTTGACATGTACTTCCTCATTTGAACCTCATGATAACTCTTAAGGTATTATTACCATGCCCATTGTACAGATGAGGAAACAGTCTTCAGAAGTTTAAAGGATTTGTCCATGGCCATACAGCTAGGGAAAAGACAGGCAAGAAATCTTCGTAGTTTATATGGGAAATAAAGTTCTGCAGTCTTTCATTATTAAGGCATCATTAAGCACATATCTCCACTGATTCTAAAAAAATTTTTAAAGCCTTCATGATCAACAGAAGGCAAATAGGATAGATATTCTTTTTCTTTTTTTGCCTTTTTTTTGGAGGGCAATTGGGGTTAAGTGACTTGCCCAAAGTCCCACAGCTAGTAAATGTGTCAAGTGTCTGAGGCCAGATTTGAACTCTCTTAACTCCAGGGCGGGTAGGATAAATAGTCTAAAAGAAAGAAAACAATAGTAACTGTAACTTATAGGAAAGCAGAGTAATTGGAACATAAATTCTCATTACCTAATAGCGTTCACAGGAATTTGGAGAGTAGAGGGGGAAGTGACTTTTTTCCCCCATTAGACTACATGTTATACATGTCTTTATCATTTTATTTATATTCACATGCTCAGCCCCCATCATGGTCTGTGAATTTCCCTCATACCCCACAGTGAATTCTTCTTTACCTTTTTCTAGATCAACTCTGACTTTCTCTATCATTCTAATAACCCGTAGTCCCTGCTCATCTCTCTCCACCATATTATTGTGGTATCTGCTCATTACTTCTTTATCGTTCCTTCTCCTCCCCTGCTCACATTGTCTATCTTTCCCCATGGAAACAGCTTCTATCCCTAGAGATAGCCCATGCCAGAAGCCCAGAGAAGTCTAATTACCATTGGAAGTTCAGAATGAAATTGAGGGGGTCGAGGATCTCTTCTTAACAATAGATTGGTTTGACTCTAACATGTCATTGCCTTCACCAATAGATTGTAGAAAATATAGAGCCTCATATATTGTCTGCAGAAACTATCAAAAAGTCTAGAAAATAACCTCTCAGGAGTAATAAAGGATTTTTACTGTTTCTTCCACATCCACATTAATAGAAATATTATGTATAAGACAAACTGTTGGAGTTAAGGATAGGATGAGTAGTTTGCAACCATGATACAAAAACTGAGTTAAGCAGCATTCTGTGGAGATCAAATCTATGACCTTAACCTCATTATCACTGTGCTTCAACTAACAGAAGTTAAAATAAGAAATGATTTCACACTGAAACAAAAAAGAGATTTAGGTTAGAACAAGAGTGATACATGGAACAGACTACTGAGTGAGAAGTGGAATTGTCTTCCCTGGAGAACTCTAAAAATAGAACGCACAGCTAAATAGATTGCATGGTTTAGGGTCAAACCTGCATAGATGCCAAGGTTGAATTAGCTAATCTCTGGAGGTCATTTGTATCTCTGACATTCAATCTGCTGGTTCCTAACCACCTCAAAAAAGGTGATACCAGTGGGGGCTAATGGTATTGTGGGACAGGGCTAGCTCTGGGTCTGAATCATGGGTAGGACACACTGCATGTATGACTTTTGGTGAGTTGCTTAAACCTCTGTAAACCTCCATTTCCTCGCCTATAAAATTGGGAAAGTGGGCTAAGTCACCTCTGAGGGTCCCTGTCTGCTCAGAATCTATTATCTTACTGTATTTATTATGATAGACTGAATAAATCCATATATTTTAGCTGATAATTATCTTAAAATGCCATAAAGAAAATGGTGATAGTCCAATGTTTTTCCTGGATAATATAACCAAATTCTTTAAAGTTCATGAAAATTTCAATAACTATTCATTACCAAAAATATTCCTTCCATAAGCTGACCCAGAACACACTCACTCACACAACTCTTCACTGTACGGATGCATATCGGTTATTCCTCACTCTCACATAGACACACAACCACAAATAGCAGGACTGTGGGAGACTTTTCAGTTACTACTGTGACACAAAATGAAAGTTTGGTGCCTCTGGGAATAGAAATTAATTGAAAGCAGAGTTCAGTTAATTTCCATTACAATGTTCTTTATTGAATGGGACTTAGTTGCACATTTTCAATTTAGTATAAAATGAGAACTTTTTAAGAGGGTGAGGAGCTATTTCTCCCTGGGACTAGGATAGTTCATCCGGGCAAATTCTGCCAACATTTTGGAAGAGAGAATTTTATACAACCTTTATTAGGCATTTCAGTGATGGGGGGCAGGGAGGGCATGAAGATTGGCGGAAATATTTTGAGGTTTTTCCTCTTCCTTATCAAAATAGCCCCTCATTTCAGGAAGGGTGTCTAGTTATGCACAAAAGTCAGGTTAAAAGTTTCCTGTTAGAAGGTCTCAAGTTGGTAGTTTTCACTGATTCCATTTATTAGGATTTCTTAAGATAGAAATCAACTGAAAAAAAGATCAAATAGCCTGAAATTTCAAACTAGTAGGGTCAGAGATTTAGAGCTAAAAGGGACTTTAAAGACCTTTCGATCCACCTATTCATTTTATACACAAGGAAACTGGGACACAGGGATAGGAAGTATCTTGCCCAAAGTGATACAATGAAGTAGAAGAGGCAAGATTTTGAATACAAGTACTTTGACTCCAAAGACAGTAACCTTTCTATTATACCGTGTTACCTAGTATAATACTACTGTTCTGCTCTTCTTAAACCTTTACACAAATGAGTTGCTCTGAAATCATTGACCTTTAGACTATATGATAGCTATTATTATTGCAACGTGAAATCAGTGAGGAAAGATAGGAAAGGTTACCTATAATCCAATAAAGAGGTATATTTTGTTACCTGTACCTTTCTGGAGGGAAGTCTAGGTTGTTTATACATTCATATGTATATAGTCATTCCTGTACTCATAGCCATAACTAGTCATCATTGCATGTAAGACAAGTTCAGATGGTGGAAGAGGAAGGGGAACAACATGGTGGTAGTAGAGAGGACAGCCTGATCATGGGTGCAGACATACAGAGAGTGAGGATGGTTCACTTCACAGAGAGTCTTAGTTCTCATTGTGGTTGGAGGAAAGGGATGAAATAGCCATGATGGTGGGACCCCAGGAATAGTTGCTCTGTGCTCCGTCAAAGGCTCACAAAGTAAGAAATGCTGATCTGCACTGTGAGGACAAAGTATGCTTCCCCACCACACTGCTTCTAGATATTGGCTTCCTGGGACAAAACCCAATCCACCCTGTCCTAATTACAGCTGTGTGAACACCATGCTTTGAAGAATTTCTTAGCCTGGTCTCTGCATGAGGGATTTTTAAGCTAGATTTGACTTTCCTTCACCACCATATCCTCCTCTCCCTTGGATCTGCTGGAAGGGGCTCCTGCTGATAATTCCATCTGTATCTGATTAAAAGTTCTCTTTTTGTCTTACTGTGTAAGAGACAGATACACATACAAAATAGATTCTGTATTTGGGTTCAAGAAATGTGAAAAAAAAAGCTGAATTGATTCTCTCCTTTTATACTTAGTGGAAGAGGAAAACAGAAAAGAAGATAAAGTGTGGGCAGATAGGAGAAAGGAAAGAGGAGAGAGAGGTACTACAAAACGATGACTCTCCTACTCACAATTCTTTTCCCTGTTTTGCAGAAATAAAACCTGGTGTAGCTAAGTGGTTTGCCATTAGTTTTTCAGTAAGCATGTTAGGAGCTAAAAACACAGAGTGACCAATACAATAACTCTAGATTCCTCCCATGAACTATGATTCCTACAAGAGACAGGACATTTGTGGCACTCTAGAGAGATATCCTTGGGCGCGCTTTTATCAGGTACCTTGTGAAATAGACCAGCAGTCACTGAAGTCTATTTTGGGGTAGGAAGGAAAACCAGGTTATTGCTGCCTGTCCTAAGAGAATTTTCTTACTAATTCAGCTAACGTGCTATTCAATTAGGTTCAGCCTTTGGCACTCTCTAAATTGAAATGGACCACTTACTATCTACTCGAAAAGAAAATAATGTGATATCCAGAATCCAGCCAACATACTTTGAAATGAGTATAAATCTCCCGAAGTATACCAACCTCCCTGTTAAGAATCTCTTAACAAAGACCCTTGTAGAAAGGGAAATGCAGATCAACCATAATCAATCTCTCAACACCCCTGCATGAGTAGTACCATTTTCCTATTCAAAGAAAGCATTCTTTCTACTCATTTCTTCAAATACACCTACGGTTTTGCTCACTCGGTTCTCTATACCTTAACAATTCACTTTCTCCACTATCTCTATCAAAATCCGTTTGTATTTGAAGCCAGAGGGCCTGGGTTAAAATCTCATCTCTGTTCATTACTACCTTTGGGCAAATCATATAACCTTTCTGGTTCTCAGATTTCTCATCTATAAAATGAAGGTGTCAGACTAGAACCTAATCCCCGAGCTCCCTTCCAGCTGGGATAGATACATCAAAACCTAGGTCACGTCCCAGTCCCTCTGCAGTGTTCTCCCTCCCCACCACAGCCCACAATGGTCTCCCCCTCCACTGAACTCCTAGGCAGCGGTTCTCAACCTGTGGGTTGAGACCCCTTTGGGGGTCGAATGACCCTTTCACAGGGATTGCCTAAGACCATTGGAAAACACATATTTCCGATGGTCTTGGGAACCAAGACACGGCTCCTTTGTCCACCTCCAGGCGGGTCCGCCCACATGCAGATATACCCACATACGAGTATGAAAGGGTCGCGGCATTAGAAAGGTTGAGAACCACCATCCTAGAGCACTTTGTCTTTACCTTTATTTGTCATTACATATCTTTTAATGTATTGTCTTTGTCCATGTACAGAATCACAGAACTTGCAAGTTTAAATGCACCTTCAGAGGACTCGACTCTACCCCCTACCTAATCTAGAAACAAACCCCTCTTCCCATATACCTAACAAGTGGTCATCCAGGTTTTGCTTAAGGACCTCTAGGGAGAAAGGGGAATCCACTGCCTTCTAAGACAGCCCATTCCTCTTTTTTTTTTTTTAACTTTCATTATTAGGAAATTCTCCTTTACATCAAGCCTAAAGCTTCTCATTCAGTCCTCTGGGGGCAAATCCAGTGTCTTTTCTGCATGCTAATCTTCAAATACTGGAAGACAACATGGTGGACCCCATTAAGTCTTTTTTTTTCCCAGCTACCCAGTCCCAGTCCCTCCAATCACTGCTCCTATGGCATGATCAATGGACAGATCATGACTCTTCACCATGAGAATCAACCTCATCTGGATGTTCTCCAGCTTAATAATCTCTTCCCAAATAAATTATGAATCCCTTCAAGGCAGAAATAAAATGTATTAAATGACTACTGTGTACAAAAAGGGTGCCAGGTGTTAAGAGACAGTGCTTGACTTTAAAGAGTATACATGGTATAGTACTGGATAGAAGAGCTTCAGTGGGGAATTTAGTTGGTGGTGCAGTGGATAAAGCCAGGAGTCAGGAAGACTTGAATTCAAATCCAGCCTCAGGCACTGCCTGGGTGTGTGGCCCTGGGCATCTCTGTCTGCCTCAGTTTCCTCTTCTGTAAAATGGAGAGAGATGCTCTCTTGTTGTGAGATTCAAATAAAATAATATTTGTAAAGCCCTTTATAAACTTTAAAGTATAATCTAAGTGCTGGCTATTATCAGAAATGCTTGTTGAAGGCCTGAATGATGGAAAACCAGTTCCCTGTGATCAGGTCTGCATGCAGCCCAGAAAAGGGCACTCAACCTTGACAAATGTGGACCAGGAACCCTTCCCCCACCACCACCAAAGGTTGGATTTGTTTGTTTGCCTTTTTATTTTTGGTAGGAGGGAAGGCAGGGCAATTGGGGTTAAGTGACTTGCCCAAGGTCACACAGCTAGTAAGTGTCAAGTATCTGAGTTCAGATTTGAACTCAGGTCCCCCTGACTCCAGAGCTGGTGCTCTATTCACTGCACCACCTAGCTGCCTGATTTGTTTGTTTGTAAGTTTGTTTTAGGTGGGGAGAAGCCTGCTGTTCTCTTCTAGGCAGCTAAGGGGTGGAATGAGCAGAATGTTGGGTCTAGAGCCTGGAAGACCCAAGTTGAAATCCAGTCTCAGTTCCTAGCAGTGTGAACCTGGGCAAGTCACTGGCTGCCTCAGTTCTTCAAATGTAAAATGGAGATAATAATAGCACCTACCTCCCAGAGTTCTTTTTTTTTTTTGCAGGAGGAAGGCAAGGCAATTGGTGTTAAGTGACTTGCCCAAAGTCACACAGCTAGTAAGTGTCAAGTGTCTGAGGTTGGATTTGAACTCAAGTCCTCCTGACTCCAGGGCCAGTGTTCTATTCACTGTGCCACCTAGCCTCCCCAGAGTTGTTCTGAGAATCATAGGAGATAGCATTTGTAGAGGAGACAGGAATAAGCATTTATATGGCACCTTTGATGACAAAGGTCTATATAGTCAAAGCTATGGTTTTTCCAGTAGTGATGTATGACTGTGAGAGTTGGACTATAAGGGAAGCAGAATACCATAGAATTGATGCTTTTGAATTGTGGTCTTTGGAGAAGACTTTTGAGAGTCCCTTGGACAGCAAAGAGGTCAAATCAATATTTAAATTAATTTGGGCTATTCACTGGAAGGGAAGCTGAAGTTTAAATACTTTGACCACATAATGAGTGGATGGGACTCATGTGAAAAGATCTTGGTGTTGGGAAAGATTGAAGGCAAAAGGAAAAGGGAAGGGCAGAGGATGAGATGGATAGATAGTGTCATGGATGCAATGATCATGAGCTTGGACCGACGTTGAGAGATTGAAGCAAATAGAAGGGTCTGGTGGGCTTTGATCCATGGGCTCACAAAGAGTCAAACATGACTGAATGAATGAACAACAAAATGTTCCAGGTGCTTTTCTTAACACTATCTCCTTTATAAATATTATCTCCTACCTCCCCCATCTTCCTGACTTGATATGGTCTGGAATCAACACATTCCTCAGTTGGGGATTCTACCTTCTTCAGAAAAGCCCATTCACTTACACCCTCTACACTCCTCTGATGGCCCCCCCCAGTAATAACAATAACAACTGCCATTTATGTAGGATGTACTACATGAAACGCACTGTCCTAAGCACTTTACATGTGTTATCATATTTCTGTGCATTCCCTACACAGTTGTGCACGACAATACATTTTACTGTGCCCATTATACCTAACATTCCCCCCAGACCAGCCTTTGACAAACGCCCTGTGACCTATAACAGTTTTCTTCTGGAATCCTTCTTTTCCTATGGATACTGGAAACCCTATTATGATTTTTGCTAAGCATAAGGTGTAACCATGAGTGAATGAAGCATTTATTAAGTACTTACTATATACAGAGCCCTGAGGGTACAAATAGAAGAGACAGTCTCTTAATATTAAGAAACCTACTTTCTATAATGAGGAAGACAACACAGATTTTCACTAGGGCTCCCATCCTTTCTGCACAGGGGGTTGTTTCTTTACCAAAGCTGTAGCACTTTCTTTACTGCTGAGAACCTTCATGGTACAATGGGATTTGGAGTCAGATTAGTTTCAGAACTCACCTCTGCTCCTTAATTCTGTGACATTTGGGGGAGAGGGAACCTTTAAAATGTATAAGAAACCAAAAATGTGAAGCTGGGCTGGACCAAATATACATAAAGGACCTCTGTGTTAGAAGGAGCACTATTTCAGGGGTGTTGAGAAATCAATTCTCAATATATTTGAAAGAAAGAATACTGGGGCAGCTAGGTGGCATAGTGAATAGAGCATTGGCAGGAGGACCTGAGTTCAAATCCAGCCTCAGAAACTTGACACTTACTAGTTGTGTGACCTTGGGCAAGTCACTTAACCCCAAATGCCTTGCCTTCCCCCCTCCAAAAAGAAAAAAAAAGAAGAATATGAAACATGAGGGGAAAAAATTGGACTTTACTATTACTACTCCCCTCTACAAAAAGAGAAAATGTTAGTAACTACTGACCTACATATCTACTTTCTTGTTTCTACTAAATTTGGGAATAATCTTTGCACACCTTGCTGAACAGACATGTTTTCACCAGTGATATTCCACAGCAGACTGCTTTTGCATGTCCAAGTGTATATAAAAGCATGACTTTATTAAAATGTCTAAATACTAATTAAAGTATATGATCCTTACTAGCCAAGCTTTTCAAAGAAACAGGCATGGAAGTCAAATTTTATGTTGTTACAATTTTATTACCCATGGTGCTATTTTGTGTAATGTAGCTTTTCCTGCTTAGCTCAACCATATTTATTTTTACACTTTTCTTGAGCAGACCATATCTTTACCGTAACAAAATTAACTGAACTGTGTAGACAATACAAGAACCCACTGTGTTTATTACTATTTTTAAAAAGCATTTAATTTGATAAAGTGCTGCTTTAAAGACTCATCTCCAACAAAGTGTCTTTCATGAGCATGTTTAAATTATGTAAGATTCCTTGAAAGATGGAACAACAGAGAAAACTTTCTTTGATGACTCCCTAATTATTAATATCAAGTGACACCTGAAACTGAGAGAAGTATTATCCAAAGTTGTTAGTCCTTGTCATGAAGAAGATCTATCACAGATTCAAATTGAACGGGATTTCCCTATAGACGGTAAAATCCTCCAGACATTCCTGCTTGGAGATGATTCTGTGCTGATTGTATCAAGCCCTGGAATATTATAGAATCTTCTGAATGAGATCTGGAATCACTCAAATGAGTTTTAACTAAGCTATCCATATAGAAAAAAAAGTGGATGATAAATGCCTATTATTCTGGCTATGATATGCACTTGGATCGATGGCTCACAAAGCTGGGCCATCGGGATATTTATCTTAGACAGACACTGCACATTGACAAATAAATGGATTGAAAATTAAATAGGAAAAAAGCAGGCTATTCCTCATTTGAGAAATTGCATAGCGCTTTCTCATCATCCCAAACTTCTCTCTGAAGCAAAGATCCTTCTTTTACCATCAATAGTCTTCCAGAGATATTACGTGGCTATTGTTCACCAGAATGTTCAAATAATTGCAATAGTGAGTCACCCAAAGGCCACTGGATAGATCCAGGGCAACCATAAGTAGGCTGCTGCTCTACCAAAGGGAGATTTTACAAGATAAGGGTATAATGAGAGAGATATAGGACTGGATGGGGAGGTGAGGTGTTGTCACTCAGAAAGTATGCAATTGTGACCTATAGGTGGCCAGTTTGTTCTTTTGGTACCCACAAAACATCAGGAAAGCGAGAGCCCTGTACCTGTAGTAACTTAATGGGAGGACATAGATGAGAGTTGCCTAGGACAAGAAGATGTGGTTGGCTTTTGACAGAGGGAACACAATGAAGATGTGAATAAGATCACAGATCCATATTTTTATCAAAATAATATGTATGACCTAGAATTACTGATGTTTATGTAATAGACTCTCGCTGGCTGGATTGCAAGTTCCTTAAGACAGCAGGCATGCTTTACTATGTAATTGGGGAGGTAACCCCTAAAATACCTAGTTCCTTGCACATAGTTTTTATTGTTGTTCAGCAGTTTCAGTCCTGTCTTACTCTTTCTGACCCCATTTAAGGTTTTCTTGGCAAAGATACCAGAGTGGTTTGTCATTTCCTTCTCCAGCTCAGTTTACAGATTAGGTAACTGAGGGTGAAGTGACTTGCCCAGGGTCACACAGCTAGTAAGTGTATGAGGTCAGGAAGATGAATTTTCTTGACTCCAGGCCCAGGACTCCATCCATTGCACCAACCAGCTTCTGCCTTGCATGTAGTAGGAGTTCAATACATGTTTACTGATGGTATGCATCATTATGCTAGAATTGATCCTGGTTGGACAATTTTACAAAGCAGTTCCTGATTTTTTTTATTTTTTTTGCTCAGAGCATAAAATTATTCTTTGCCATGAGCAATCAGGAGATTGGGGAGAATACGCTGGGGGAGAACGGGGAAACTGGATGGCAAGTTCATGGCACAACTGGAGAAACTCAAGGCTGGGGCAATATGGGAATTTGTTCCACTTCAGTATGCATATTTGTTACATGGCTTTGTTTTTCTTTTTTTCTTTTCCAGAGAGAATTGGAAACAAATGTTTTAAATAAAAAATGAAAGGAAGGACAAAAGGAAGATCAGAAAGAAACACAAGCAGGGCAGCTTTGGAAGCTACAGGTCAAACTTACACTTAAAAGTTATACATAGTAAAGATCAGCAGTTTCATGCATTCTCCTTTTTTCTGTTCTGCTGTGTTTATGGAAATACCAATTTTATTTGGTATTTATTAAATTTAGAATTTTTAAAAAGAAACTCAAGGTTCTGAGAACTACTAGTTTAATGTATGGGATCTCAGGATAAGAGCTGGTTGTTGAACTCCATTAGATTGTAAGCTCCTTGAGAGGAGGGACTGCCTTTTTACCTTCTTTTATTCGAAGTGCTTAGGGCAGCTAATTAGTACAGTGGATAGAGCCCTGGGCTTGGAATCAGGAAGACTCATCTTCCTGAGTTCAAATCTGGCCTCAGACACTTACTAGCTGTGCGACCCTGGGCAAGTCACTTCACCCTGTTCATCCCAGTTCCTCATCTGGAAAATGAATGGGAGAGGGAAATCACAAGCCACTCCAATATCTTTACCAAGAAAATGGGGTTAAGAAGAGTCAGACTCAAGTGAACGAGAAAATTCCCAATGCTCAGCATAGCCTAGCTCCTAGTAGGCACCTGATTAAGGATTGATTTTACAGATAAGGAAACTGAGTTCAGGAGAACTGACGACTGACAACTCTCACAAGTAGTGTGTAGCAGAGCTGAGAGTGTGAACTTCACCCTCAGGGGGACACAGAGGCACAAAGTCCTTGATGAGGCATTAATCCCTTAGGTGCTTGTCTATGTTAACAAAATGAATATTCAAGATAAGGGATTGTTGCTAACTTCTCTTGATGACTAGTGAACTCCTAGTGCACTGGAGAGAGCCAAGGAGACAGGGACTAGTGTGGGTGGATTCCATAGCTGGACCTGGAGGTCGAATCGTAATTCTGTTGATCAGGAGACATGAGTGGGTTGCTTACTTCTCCCCCTCCAAGGAAGCCTCCATCAGGGTAGCACACCTGAAAGTTATATAGAAGAAAGGTAGGGCTAAAAGGAGGAGGAAGCGCAGCTTTTAGGATAGGAGAGTGCTTTGCTTTTACTGGAGAAGGCCAGGATAAGGGAAAGATTCAACCCTTGAATGTGTATGTGTGTGTGTGAATGTGTGTGTGTGTGTGTGTGTGTGTGTGTGTGTGGTATGTGTGTGGTGTGTGTGTGGTGTGTGTGTGGTGTATGTATGTGGTATGTGTGGTGTGTGTGGTGTGTGTGGTGTATGTATGTGGTATGTGTGGTGTGTGTGGTGTGTGTATATGGTGTGTGGGGGGGTGTATGGTGTGTGTGTGTGTGTGTGGTGTGTGTGTGTGGTGTGGGGGGGGTGTGGTGTGTGTGGTGTGTGTGTGGTGTGGGGGGTGCGTGTGTATTTTTGTTGTTCAGTCATTTCAGTTGCGTCCAACTCTTTGTGACCCCATTTGGGGTTTCTTGGAAAAGTTACTGGAATGGTTTGCCATTCCCTTCTCCAGTTCATTGTACGGATGAGGAGACTGAGGCAAACAAGGTTAAGTGACTTGCCCAGGGTCACACAGTTAGTACATGTCTGACTCTCCAGTTTGAACCCAGTCCGGCTTGATTCTATGCACTATAGCACCACCTAGCGGCCTGTGTGTGTAGATCTGGGATCCACCCCCACCATGTCACAGATGGAAAAATGAACCCAAAGTAGTCAAGTGACTTGAACAGAGTCATGCTGGTAGTCAGTGCAGAGCTGGGATCCTATCTTGAACTCAGTTTTGAGTCCTGCCTGTCTCTGTCTTTGCAGAGTTTATTATTTGGAGGGTGGATTGTCAGTTAAATTAAACCTGCATTATTAGCCTAAGTGTTTGCATGAGAGTTAAGGGTCCTTTCCCCTTTTGGGGGTGATCTAGATATGAACTAGATTCTGATATTTCCAGGGGGAAGCCTTAGGTAAGAGCATGAACCAAAAAGAGATTTAAAATCCCAAAATTGAACTTGGTCTAACAGAATTCAATTTCTGTTCAGTTCAATGACCTTTATGAAGCACCTGCTGTGTTCCAGGCACCGTCCTAAGTCCTAGGGATACCAAAAAACAAATAAGGCAAAAGGCAGTTCCTTCCTTTGAGAAGCTTCCAATCTGGTGAGGGAGACAACGGGCACATAAATCTGTACAAAGCAGGCTACATAGAGAATAAATGGGAAATCACCCACAGAGAGAAGGGGTCTAGGCCATGGGTTATGCCGTAGTATTTCAAAATGTCTGTGGTTTCCTTGGTGTGGTTGCTGCCTTCATCGGTGCGGATCAGAACCCATCCATGCCTTAGGAGACAGACCAAAAAATTCATCACCTGAGTTTAGAGAGTCTGGTCCTCTAACAGCAAACCTAGAGTCACTCTGTCACTAAGCCCTGACTCGTAGCCTCCCCTGGTTGGTGCTACCTACCATAGCTTATGTTCCTCTAGAACAACCTTCCAGAACGCAGGGTCAACTCTGCACTCCAATGAGTCATTGGAATGGGACTTTGGGGGAGGAAACTTGCTATTATGGAATATAAATGTATATAATAAGGATAATTAAGGTTATACTTAATGTCTCTAAGCAGAAGGTTTCAGTCGTAGAGAAGTGCTGGAGTTAATATGAGTGCCTGTTTGTGTGGGGGGGAATGTGGGGAGGTTCCAAAGATGAATAAAGAAAATAGTATATGATTTGACAATGTGGTATGGGATTCTCTCACATGTTTTATTTTTAATTAAAGACAGGATCAGGCCTAGCCAAAATGTCATTTTCCCCCTTCATCAGAGCCTACCCAGTTCTGCAGTTTTCCAACTTCCTCCCTTTCCCTCCCCTGCTCCTAGAGCATCTTCCCCAGTGACCCCATGCCTTTACATCAAATGTGCTTGGGGCTTCATGTCCCTGGCCTAAGCCCCTGGGCTGGGGTGGGGAATGTCGCTGATCTCCTGGCTTCAATGCACCCAGTTCGCCTTTGCAATGAGGAGCAGACCTGCGCAGCACAGGACGTAGGATCACAGAGTCGGAAGGTACTGGAGACATCACCTATTTCCGCTGACATCACTTGGAATATACTTCATATTTACTTGTGTGGGGGTGTTTTTCCCTAAGCTCCTTCAAGGCACCAGATGTTTTGTTTTTGTCGCTGTATCTTCAAGGTGTAGTGCAATTTTTTTTTACTAGACCTGTGATTTCATGAATGTAAAGAATGTCTAATAAGATAACTTCCTCTCCCTAGGCAGATCTGCACCCTCTCTGTGGTTTAGAGTCTTATGGAATGGCCTAAAATACCCGAAGTGTAATGCCTTGCCCTGAGCCATATAGCTACCACACAGCAGAGAAAGGCCCAAAGCTCAGTCCTCCTGACTTTCCAGGCAGCCTTCCAGTAGACTTTTAATAAATGTTTGTTAATTTAGGTCCAGAAAGAGAAAATGATTTACCACAATAATCCAGATTTATTGAACAACTCAAAATATGCTAGAAAACTAGATTTGAATTTTACATGAAAAACAGCATTACGATTGTTATTGTTTCATTCTTTTCAGTCCTATCTGATTCTTTGTGACCCCACTTGGAGTTTTCTTGGCAAAGATACTAGAGTGGTTTGGCATTTCCTTCTCCATATCATTCTACAGATAAGGAAACTGAGGTAAACAGGGTTAAGTGACTTGTCCAGGGTCACACAGCTAGTAAGTGTCTGAGACCAAATTTGAACTCAGGAAGATGAGTCTTCCTAACTCCAGAGCCTGCACTGTAACTGCACTATCTAGCTGCCCATGTAAAACAGCATCATAATTTTTTAAAAAATATAACTCCTCCCTTGAGTAACAAAAAAAATTCGAAAATTAGATAAAAGTTACCAATAGAAGTCAGTCATTCTTAAGAGGCAGAGGAAATTTGGATACTTCATCTAGGATGCCAACTGGGAACATAGGGTTGGGGAAAGGCAGCAGCTTGAAATCTAGGCATACCTCTAAGCAGGGATTCTTAACTTTTTTCTGTCATGTAGCCCTGGTGAAGCTTTTGGAGCTCTGCTCAGAAAATATTTTTAAGTGCATAAGACACATAAAATTTCAAAGAAACCAATTTTAATGAGGTGATAACGGCATGTACTCTAGTGGTGGCAGTGTCCAAGGAGAGAAGAAGGCATATTGGAGAGATACTATAAGGAGTAAATTAATAAGACTCAGCAACAGATTTATGTGAAGGGATGGGTTGGTGAAAGCAAGGGAGGATTCTAGAAGAGCGCTTTTCAAAATATTTTAAAAGCAGGTCCACAGACTTCAGGGTAAAAATCCTGTCTAGGGCCTACTTCTCTCTGGCGGGCAGTCAACAAGCTTTTATTAGCACAAAGGGTACTTTGTGCTAGGCACTATGCTTAAACACTGAGGCTACAAGAAAGGCAAAAGTAATCTCTGCCCTCAAGGAACTCACATTTTAATGGAGGAGAAAATGTGGGGGAAGTTATGTCCATACGAGATATATACAGTGCCAATGGAAGCCAGTCTCAGAAGGAAGACACTGGCAGTGAGGAAAACTGGGAAAGAAGGCCCCAAAGCAGCAGGTGGGAATCGAGGAAGCCAGAGAATCCAAGTGGCAGGGAAGAAGAAGAGCATTCCAGGTATGGAGAGGGGGCAGTCTATGCAATGAAGGGCACAGAGACATTGAGATGGGGTGTTGTTCACGTGTGTTTGGGGGGGGGGTCTGCGTGTCCGTATGTCTGTGTGTAACAGCAAGTAAGCCAGTGTGGCCAAGAGGAAGAGGCCAGGTTGTGAAGGGTTTTAAATATCAAAGAAAGGATTTTACGTTTCATTCTGGAGCTACCTCTTATTATAACATTATAGCTTATCTCTAAGACTCAAGTATTCCCTATTAAAATATGAATAATGGAAGTGGAGGATGTCATGAGTTAATGTTTATCAGTTAATAATACCTTTTCAGTTATTAGTACACAAGAGAATTGAGAACAAGAATGGAATATACACAAATGAATGAATGGATGGATGGATGGATGATGGATGGATGATGGATGGATGGATGGATAGATGGATGGATGGACAGATAGACGAATGGATGGATAGATGGATGGTGGATGATGGATGGATGGACAGATAGATGATGGATGGATGATGGATGGATGGATGGATGGATGGATAGATATGCACATGGCAAGAACTTGAAAGAAAGGGACAGGTGAGAAGAAAGGAATTAAAAGGGTGCCAAAGACAAGCTTTGACTACTTGAGAATTTTGTTTGGGGTTGGCCCTAAAGTCTGTCCTACATCTATAACTCTCCCCAGAGAATAGGTAAGAAGGGAAAGGGGCTTAGGTACTCCTTAGAGGCCAAATCGTTAATTTTGTAAGGGCAGAAACTTTTTTTTTTACATTTTTATACTTTCCACAGAATTTAGTAGAGAGCTGAGCATACTAATGTTACAAATATTTGTTGAAGCTTTAATTTTTTTCCCTATGCATACCCTGATATCATCATAAACACACACACACACACACGTACACACGTACACACACACACATCTGTTCCCATAAATTCATCTCTAACAACAAACAGTTAAAACTAACCAGTAACACTGACCATGTGGAGAACATTTATATCATTTGGAACCCACTGTCTTCCCCCTCTTTATTCAGAGGAGGGACATCCATTTCATCAGATGTCCAGAGTCTCCAGGGACAGTATAGGTCGTGGCCTTCAGTAGATACTTCTTGCCTGGAGAAGGCCCCAAAGCAGGAACCATCACCACTCAGTAGAATAAAGACCAGAAACTCTTTGCTGATAGATTGTCTAGGATTTCTCATGGCCTAAAAGTGTTTATCTCTAAAATAATTTAAGCTTAAGGCCCTCTGTAAAATTTTACCAGGTTACTTCAATTCTAGCTCATTAACCTTAAAAATAGCTGCAGTCCTCCTTTCTTTTAACAATTGATACACTTTTTCTAGAAATACACTTTATAAGAAGTCTTATTTAAGAGTTTGTTGGGAAGTAGAGGCTTTGTAAAAAGAATAATGAAATGCGTAATTTTTTTAAAACTACTCTTGAAGCACCCCCAAAAAGAGAGAAGAAAATGTATCTCCTTCTCCTTTGCAGAGGTGGGGGACTATGACCATAGGACTTGGCATACACTCTCAGACTTCATTGATATGTTAGTTTTATAAAACAGTTTTTTTCTTTCTTCTTTAAAGAAAATCTCCAGAAATTTCATTGTCCCCCAGACCACTAATCCTGCTTCCAATCCAGCCCCCATAGTCATCACTAAAGGGGAGCACTCCTGGAGAATGGCCCAACATCCCTGTCCCTACCAATACCAACTACTGACCAACCACTAGTGATAGTCACGTAAGCCCAAGAGACCCAAGAATAACATTACCACCCACCATCCCCAATCCTGCCACCATCTTTTACCTTTTTTTGTATCCTTGGGCACAGTGCCTGGAACATGATAGGTGCTTAAAAGAAGCTTATTGACTGTCAGCCTCTCCCAACCCCCAGCCATGTCCAGGGGAGCAAACTTTGCAGATATATGACCACCAACAGTTTTGGCCTTCCAGATGTTTGAATACCAGAAACAGATGTGATTTTATT
The DNA here is from genome assembly GCA_028627135.1 of Pseudochirops cupreus. Taxonomy (NCBI): domain Eukaryota; kingdom Metazoa; phylum Chordata; class Mammalia; order Diprotodontia; family Pseudocheiridae; genus Pseudochirops; species Pseudochirops cupreus. The sequence continues at coordinate 67,474,869 of CM053581.1, read as the reverse complement.
GGTGGAAATTACTTTGAAGATGCATTACCAAATGCTTTGTCACTATACCCTCAGGACCATGGATGGGGTCTCTGCCTCTGGCCTGCCGCTGAAAGTCATGACTGTTTTTTAAGGGAGCTTTTTTGGAAATTCAGTCCAGAAAAATACTGTTGTAACATAGCTCATTGTCACCTGGTGTGATGTGTAAGGATAAATCATGTATACCCTTGAGTTCTATAGAAATTGTTATTACTGATATCAGTTTTATCCTTCCTGCTCATATGAAGGAAGAGGCAGCATTGGTGAGTGCATGGAAAAGATTATTTGGTTCTGTAGTGAAGGAGACCTAGAACTGAATCCTGGCCCTGCTATTCACTAGCTCTGTGACCAAGGGTCATAAGGCAGCTAGGTAACATAGGGCATCTTATCAGGAAGACCTGAGTTCAAATCCTGCCTTGGGCACTTACTAGCTGGGTGACCTGGGTAGCAGCTGCCAGGGAACTTTCCTGTCTCTAGAGGTCTTTCAAGCAAGGGCTGAATGAGTGACTTCTGCTCAGATAAATTGGAGAGGGGATCTTGGCCAGCTGGGACTTGGCCTACATAGCCTATGAGATTCCTTCTACCTCTGATATTCTCTTGAATTCCATGAGTTCTTGGATTAAAAGTTTGGTCCAAGTGAGGCTTTGCTGGTCATCATTAGTCAACTCTTGTCAAAGTTAAAGGACACAGCCCTCCTTTAGGTAAATCCTAAACTGATTTTTGGGAGGGTGGAAGCAAGTCACAGTTTCGTCCTCCGTAAATGGGAATAATAGCAAAGTTATTGTGAGAATGAAATGATTGATATATATATATACATATATGTGTGTGTGTATATGTATGTGTGTGTGTGTATATATATATATATATACATACATATACATATATATAATATATATATATATATATATTTATATACATACACATAAACCTTAAAGGAAGATATAAGTATTAGCTGTTAATTATTTAACCTCTGGATCTCAGCTTTCTCATCTGCTCAAGGACCAAGATGGTATACGATACCTTCCATAAACAAATCCTACAAACTTAGATCCTTTGAATCTATGCAACTGTGTGTAGTTTCTTTGTGCATCACAAGAGCATTCAATTCAACGATATGAAATGCTCACCAAGTGTGAAGCTCTCTGCTAGGAGATAGAAAGCCTCAAATGAAACAGTCCCTGACTCTAAGGCGTTTCCACTCTCTAGAAGCCCTTTCATTTGAAAAAGGAGAACGTGGAGGCCCACAGAACTGAAATGACTTGGTGACAAGGGTTGTGAACCCAGGCTTGAAATGAAATCTGATTTATAAAAACAGGATAATAACCTACTCTATATTAACATGAGCTATTATTCTTATCTCCCATCTAAACACTTGTGAGATAAGAACTTGTCCTCCTCTGATGAGTCCTTGAGGCACAGATGGGAGCCTTGAGTTCCTGAAAATTATGCCAGTGGAGTGAAAGCAATGGCAGCTCCTACTCAGCTGGAAAGTCTTCAGGCCTGAGCTCAGTGATGAACAGGGTCATCTCCCTGCATCTGGGGCTGTCTCCAGTTGTCCTGATCTCTATCTTGCCACTGGGCCCACCTGGCTCCATAGGAGAGAGTAAGGCTGGTGACTCTGTACAGCCTTCCCTCACTTAAATCCAATCCATGGCATCACCTTCCTGATGTCACGGTGCTCTTTGAGAACAAAGGACAAACAGCAACGATCTGAGGACCAGTTCAGCTGAGACTAGAGATATTAATCACCAGGTTGCCTACAGGACCAATATAATCTTTAACCCCTTTCAACTCACAAAAAATCATTTATTAAGGCGTAGTGGAAAGAGATTGTGATTTGTCAGGGGAGAACCCATCTCTATGAAACTATTCTGTATTTAAGCATTACTCTTACACACTTGATGAGCCACCCAGTTCCTTTATTTATTAACTTCCTCCTTTCTATTGCCCATCTCCCACATGTTTCACTACTGGATATCCCGGATGAAAACATGGGAAACTGTAAGAAATGATTACTAATAATCAATATCTTGGGAATATTCAGTTCTCTCCCTTCTTCCAAAGTCCTGAAAGCTGTCTCTTCAAGGATATCACCTAGAATGAGGTTGAATTAACTCTTCTGATCTTGGTCAGACTCCACCCAATTTTACAAAGCATTTAGTCTGGGTGGGGCTAGGTGGCGCAGTGAATAGAGCACCAGCCCTGGAGTTCAAATCAAGCCTCAGACGCTTGACATACTTACTAGCTGTGTGACTTTGGGCAAATCACTTAATCTCAATTGCCCTCTAAAAAGAAAAAGAAAAAAAAAGAATTTAATCTTAGGTGGGGAAGCCCATTGTGTAATATTCAGGCTTGGGTGAAGACAGATCCTTTTGTCTAGATAGCCCAAGGCTGGGAGTGATCTGATATAGAGTTATTTTCTCTGTCCCAGGATGACATGATGGTGGGTGACCTCAGTCCCTCATTGAAAAGGGTATTTCAACTGTGAGCCCCCTTTGCCATGATTGTCTTTGGTCTAAGAGAGATGGTCTTATTAATAAAGTGATTTGATTACCCAGAATCTGTCTCTCAAACTTTTTTAAATGTCACAAAACCAAAGAGATATCAAAAGCAAATCAGTCAATTTTGGTAATTGAGTATCAGCTTTTTACTGGGCCCATTGCTAAAGCTTTTCCAGCTTAGCAGGTCCAGAGATTGAACTTCACAGCCACAACCTTCAAGAATCCAGCATCACTCCCATGCTTTAAGGAGACACTGAAATAGGAATTTATTGCCGAGCACTGGAATACATACTGTTGTCAAAGAACCAGGTTTGATATATTCAAAGAGACTCATCATCAGATTGGCCATAAGATGATGAATTTTTCAACCACAGCAATCCTCAAAGGCCATCTATTAATTTATAAAGAAGTTATGAGTTGCACATGATAAAGTACCCATTACAACAAAATCATGAATCCTTAAAGTACTAAAGTGGTAGCAGCTGCCTGGGGACCTTCCTGTCCCTAGAGGTATTCTAAGTAAAGGCTTAATGAGTGACCTCTGCTCAGATATGTTGTAGAGGAGGTCTTGGCCAGCTATGACTTGGCCTACATGGCCTATGAGATCCCTTCCATCTCTGAGATTCTTTTGGATTCTGTGAGTTCTTGAGTTAAAAGTTTGGCCCAAATGAAACTTTACCGGTCATCATTGGTATACTCCCATCAAAGTTAAAGGCCATATTCCTCCCTTCTATAAATAACAATCAAGTTGTTTGGGGGGAGGGTACAGGATATACTTTGAAAAGGTTTCTTTGAGTGGTTTTTAGGAAGTATCTGCTGGAGAAAAACAAAATGTATCAATAAATTAAAAATAAAGAGACAAAAATTCAGTTCATTGGTTTTTTGACAGATTTCATTTGTCTAAGTTACTTCTGACCTTTAATGTCTTGGATTATCGAGAGATGATAGCACAAGATAAATTACCATGTTGTTTAAGAAATGGATGTTTTAAATATGAAAATGAGAAGATACATATTTAAAAGGAGAAATTAAAGCATATATATGTACATATGCATTTTTAAAATTACTCAACACTTAGAAAGCTAAAAGGTTACACATGCTGTCGTCAATTGGATTCGAAGTGGCAGGGATCCAGCTTGGGTGTTCAAAGGTGAAGCTTGGAGTGTGCAGTGATTGGGTCTAGCGGCCATGGGAAACACTACTGCTCTAAAAAGGTGATGGGCAGTGTGGTGTAGGTGAAAGAGCAGGGCGCTGTGGATCACGGGAGCCTGGTTCAAACCCACACGCTACTGCTTACTGTTTGTGTGCCCTTGAACAAATTGTTTACCTCACTCTGCCTCAGTTTCCTCAAAGAGTAATACCTAGTTGACAGAAAACACAACTTGCTAACAAAGAAATGTGCCAAAATAGTGCAAAGGATATCTTTAGAGAGTTGTATGATCAAAAAAAGAAATGGAGAAAAAACCTCGATTAAATAATAGGCTCTAATTTTTTGTTGTTGTTGCTCAGTCATGACCCCATTTGGGGTTTTCTTGGCAAAGATACTGGAGCAGTTTGCTGTTTCCTTCTCAGGCTCATTTTATAGATGAGAAGACTGAGGCAAACAGGTTAAGTAACTTACCCAGGGTCACACAGCTAGTAAGTGTCTGAGACTAGATTTGAACTCAAGAAGATGAGTCTTCCTGACTCCAGTGGAGACTGAAAATCCTGAATCTGCCTTAGGATCCAGAGTTGGAAAGTGGTTTAGAAATAAAACAACCCACTCCCCTTCTTTCACACTTGAGGAGACACAGAGGGGCATGTGCTTTGCCCAAGGTCACAAAAGTAGCAAGAGTTAAAACCAGGATTTGAACACAGGTTTTCTGCCCCACTGGTCTTTAACCATAGGTATAGGGCTGGAGGGAAGCTTAGAGACTCTCTAGACTCCTTTATTTTACAAATGAGGAAACTGAGGCCCAAGGCAGTGAAGTAGTGTGCCCAGTGTTATACAGGTAAAAAAGCATTAGAGGTGGGCTAGGTGGTGCAGTGGATCTAGTGCCAGGCCTGGAGTGAGGAAGATTCATCTTCCTGAGTTCAAATCTGGCCTCAGATACTTACTGACTATGTGATCCTGAGCAAGTCACTTAACCCTGTTTGCCTCAGTTTCCTCATCTGTAAAATGTGCTGGAGAAAGAAATGGCAAACCATTCCAGGATCTTTGGCAAAAAAACAAACAAACCCAAATGGGGTCACAGAGAGTGGGATACAACTGAAAAAATGACTGTAACCACCCCTGCCTCCAGTCAGTGCTCTTTCTTTTCTCTGTACCAATCACACACACTGTCTTCAAGTCTTATCCTTACAAATACTGCCCCAGAATGGCCATATCTGTCTACTCCTACTATTACTATTTATTTTAAAGGAAATTAATTTTATATCTCCTATTACTGTCTGCTCCTTAATCCTAGATATTTTCTTTAACTCACTTTATCAGAGATCCTAAAAGAAACTTACAAATTAGATAATCAAGTTTTGTCCCCTAGGACACCTAAATCCCTCCATAGTAGTAAGGTGTTAGATGCTCAAGTAAGGAAGGCATAGTATTTTCTGTTGGGTTGTAAATTGAGTAGTGGTGGGGACAGGAAGGAAGGTGCACAGGGATTACCTTTAACATCTTCCCTAAGAGGTAATCAAGAAGGGATTATTGATTTCTTAATTTTAAAAAAAATTCCAAGAAATAACACCAATGGATGAGCCACAGAGGTGAAAAGAAAAGCAATTCCAAATCCAGGGGACCCATGTTTGAATACCAGCTCTACTACTTTCAGTTGTTAATTTACTTGGTTTTCTTCATTTGTAAAAAAAAAAAGGATGATATATTACCTGCCTCACAGGGGTTTGAGGCTGGGTTCTATAACCTGTAAGTTCTATAGAAATGAGTTTTTGTTTTATCCTAGTATGTAAAACTGAAAGCAATAGGAAAGGGAAACGATTAGACTAGGTCCCTAATTCTAGAGAATAATCCATCCCCTGAAGTGATCTCATGTATTCAAATTTAAAGTTATTTAAATTAAACTATTTAAAGTTATGCCTATGTAAAATAAAGTCATTGGCTTCTAGCCCAATGGAAATAGGCAGCACATATTCAAGTAATGGGACCCATTTGGGGGGCTGCTTATTCCTGGACCTTGCTAGAGAGAAATACTAATCCTAGTGATCTGAGAGGTTAATGCACCGTCCCCCCATCCCTCGTGGACAGCTATGGGGAAATGGGGGAAGGGGAGGTGTGGGATTAGATAGAAACCAACAACTATCCCTTGAGCCCCTGCTGTGTGCAAGATGCTATGTTAGGAGCCAAGAACTATCTTCAGTAGCCTCAAAACTTCTCCCTATTATTTCTTCATTTATTTTAGAGGGAGTTAATATTAGGTCTCATTTAAAATTAAGAAAGATTGGCGATTTTCCTCCTTTCAAGTACTGTAGGTCTTCTGATTTGTTTAGTTATCATCGACTATGCATCATTATTTAACAACGAGAAACTTGTGGGTATCGGCGGAACTACCAATGTACCTAAAACTGAAACAAATGATTTCCTCTTCACTGATGCTGCACTCACCAGAAGCAGCCGTGGCCAAAAGAGCCAGAGCATTTGTCGCAACAATACGGCCCCTTTTTGCACTTTTCAATCATTTAGTCCATATCCATGATTTCGTCATTGTCGGAAACTCCTGGTGTGGAAATTCTGTCCACAGTTGCTGATCAATAACAAAGACATAGAGAGTTCACTGAGGCGTTAGCGCACGACCTGTGACTTGACCTTGGCCAAGCCACTAGTATATGTCAAAGCCCAGAACTTGAGCTCTCCAGATCTTCCTACTACTAGTCTGGACCTACTACACCAGGCGATCTCTACTTCCTAACTATAGTGGTCAACACTTAGAGACATAAAGGGACATTTTCAAAATAGCCCACAAGATGATATAAAAATGAACCCAACTACTAGATACTTAAAATATATTTACTGTCAGTTGATTACCATAAATTCAGATACCAAGATTCCAGTACTATTTATGTGCTAAAGCCTTCTTTTCCCTGAATGTGAGGATATATAGTTGCTAGTTGTTTCCCGACCTGCTCCTAAAACGTGCTTTGCATGGGCATTCATTGATAAAGATACTTTGAATATGGTAGCAAGCTGAGTAAACTCTATCCATCCATCCCTTCACCCAGTTTCTTCCCAGTAAAAAATAGCTTTGTGCTGAGGATTCTCAAGTAAGCCATCCAAAATCCTAAAACTGTTTGCTGCTTTAAGTGAGGGTGTCGACTAGCATAGTCCATTCAATCATCCATTCCATTCCTCCTTCCTTAATCAGGTGTAAATCTGAAGAAGTTTTCCAAATTTCTGCATATATGGAGATTGCATTAAGACAACACTACGAGATGGCACAGATATAGCTTGTATTTGACTTGCTATCATACTACAAAGGTGAGAATTTCTTTATGATCTCCCTGACTATCTAACCCTGCCACTATTCATGATCATAGATATATGTACAAAGTTCCAATGCCTAAACATTCAGTTAAGATTGCAGAAGTTAACAGAAAAAACATTGCAGCATTTTAGCAAGGGATACAGGGAATAACAATTTTATACCTTCTTAGGTCTGTGGTCTCATTGATATAGATGCTTTTTCCAACCACAGAAATCAGAAATCACACAGAGCCCCTCATCCTGCTTGACTCTTGCCCATGTCCTCCCACAAATTCTCAGCCCATGAAACGATTTAACAATGCTACAATTTAATTAGAAATCTGACCCTTAAATGACTACCTGAAATATCAGTTGAGATATTTTGAATTTAAATCAGTAAATAGTCCAATAGACACCTGATTTTTCTTTTTTTTGTAAAAAAAAAAATCCTGGTTTTAAATCATTCAAAGCACATAAATAACATATCCACTTACCCCTACAATAGTTGCTATGATTAAATTCTTCTCAGGATCAGAGCTTATATGAGTGAAAAATTAATGTAAAAATAAAAAGAGCAGCAGCAGAGAGCTAGCTTGTTTGACTTACCCTGGAATGAGACTGTCACATACCAATCAGTGACTTTAAATGCAGGGATAACTAATGTCTCTTCTCATTATGTAATCTCTAGGTCAAACTCTAGCATCGACTGATCATAAAACTGAACTATGTTGAATTTCATAGAACAAAAAGAGACCTATAAAAAAGTTAATGACTTTGATCTTTAAAAAAAATAAAAGTAGAAAATTTTGTATTTTAAAATAATTTTATAGCATTAAAAAGTTAATGCTTAAAGAGTAAACTTTGAAAATATGTTTCCCCCCTCTGGTGCTCTTGGATAAATCAACTACTTTGATAGGATGATATTTTCAGGGAAAAGTCAATTTGAAAAAGTGACATTGAGAAGCAAAATACAAAGAAAAAATGAAACTTGTTTCAATCTAGCTATTTCCCTAAAAAATCTTTATTTTAAAATGTTGATACTGTTCTTCATGTCTTTATATGTCTTGGAATTTTTTTATACTTTCTCTTAGTCACTCTGACTTTGATCTCTTGGAGTGCCTACCACAATGATAATATGTAATATTAATACCAATAGTGTGGTATGGTAGAAATTCGTCTCAAATGTGGAGCCAGAACTACCCACTACCTATGTAACTTTGGCTAAGTCATTTCAACTCTCTGGGCCCAAGTTTCCCATATTTATAAAATGGAGAAGGGGAGAAGGGTCCATAAGATAATTTCCAAAATCAATTTCTGTGCAAAGACTGTGATTCTATTAACACCTAATAATGTGTTTTATCTCCCAGAGGAAATAAGCTTTAACTGATAATGATACTGTAACGGCTCATATTTTCTTCCAAAGAAATCCTAAACATTGTGAAGTTTTCATAAAGATTGCTTTACTAATTAAGAACTATTCCCTAAGTGATACGTGGACAAAGCACGTGCATAGTTTTCAAAGGAAAAAGCACGATCTATCAACAACCATCTGAAAAATTGCTTAAAAGCACTAGTAAGTAGATAAATGAGAATTAAAATAACTCTGAGGAATCTATTCACACCCATCAAAAATGGAAAAAATTGAATGTTGGAAGGCTTGTGAAATGACAGGCATGCTAATTCACTACTGGTAAGGCTGTGAATCGGTCCAACTGCTCTGGAAAATAATGTAGAATTCTGCAAGAAATAGTTCATATCCTTGGACCCAGAAATCTAATTACTGGGTTTATAACCCAAGGAGATAATTGACAAGAGGAAAAGATATATGTGTGCTTGTGTGTATGCACAATATATATGCAAATACACACAAATATATGTGCATATATATATTCATAATAGCACTATGTAAATAGGTAAAAGCTATGTGCCTAATAATTGGAAAATGGCTGAAGGAGCTGCATGGTAGAGTTTAATATGAGTGATGGGATCAGAACCATAAGGGGTCAGGTCTTAGGCTCAAACACACCACCCTTGTGATAAATGAATTAAAGGAATATTATTATATTGTGATGCTAATGATGAATATGAAGAATTTGGGAAGAATACATTAATATCGCCTAAAACAACCAGGTCCATCAATCTCTTAAACTCTAATGATTTCCATCTTCCCTTGACATTGGACACCCAAAGTAATCATGACCTTGATCTAATCAGCACCCATAGTTACTCCATTTCCAAGATTCAGAACTCTGAAATTCTTCTATTCTGTCATAGCCACCTATCTTTCTACTTTGACCTCTGCCCCTCTACTCCTAAACCTATTCTTCTTCCTCATTGTGATTTCACTCACCCCTGGTAACACAGTCCATTACTCCTGCATTGCTCCCATTTAATACTTAATAATGATAGTTAACATTTATATATTGCTTTAAGGTGTGCAAAGACCCTTACATATATTATCTCATTTGATATTCACACCAATGATGTATAATAGGTATTATTATTATTATTATCCCCATTTTACAGACCATAACACTGTGGCTTAGAGAGGAAGTGGCTTGCCCAAGATTACGTAGTTAGTGTCTGAGTCAGGATTTCAATTCAGGTCCTCCCAAGTCCAAGTTTAGCACTTTACCTATTCATCACCCAGCTAGCTTTCCTTTCACTGTGTCAACTACATCACTGAATGATTCAGGTATATACTAACAGCTACTCTTGAATCTCCTGCCTCCTGTGACATTGTACTATCACCAGTCATGCTTTGTCAGCCTCCTACCCTGGTTTGCTCTCTCCCTAATCCCCAATCTGCCTTCCCTATCCATACTTACCTGCTACAGAATACTGCTGTATACAACTGTGCCAACTGGATTCACTTCAAGTTCATGTTGTCTAATTTTAACTGGGCTCTGACTGCTATCCAGCAATCAGCTTCTTCCCCAATTGACTCTAACTTTAGCAGCTATGCCAAACTTTCTCCATTCTCCTATACTGGTTCTTCCACTCTCCCTCTTAGTATAGGACCTTCCCTGCTTCTTTACCAGAAGTGGGATGAGGGTAGGAAGGGAAGTCATGTTTTGTGGGTTTCCTTATTTCCTCTACCCCACACCTCGAAACTCATCTTTGTCATTCCACAGCCTAAATTAGAACTGCTCTCAACAGCAACTGTCATAAAAACAAGGAGATGATTAGTTGCTCCTACTCATTTCAATTCCTTTATCTGTCCCAAATGACTCTAAAAGTTGAGAGATTATGTAGTAACCCAGGCATCAGCCCTAGGGAGGATAAGAAGAAACTATACACAAGGCTTAAGAGTTCAAATGAGGTTTGTTCAAAGAAATTCTTTATAATCATCTGACAATAAGAGAGAGAGAGAGAGAGAGGGAGAGAGAGAGTGTGTGTGTGTGTGTGTGTGTGTGTGTGTGCACAATGTTAATGGGAGTTGAAGATCTTCCCCACCCATTAATAGGCCTCACGTGGAGCCCATTACAGGAAGCTTGACTGGAGGGAGGCTTGTTTTTCGGAAAGGCCCACACCTTTTGTTACTTTGTGATTAGGCAGTAGGTCATGAGGGTTGTGATGCCCTCTGACCCTGAAGAAGTGTGTATATACTCTGAGGTCAGCATTTTGCTTTGGGGCTTACTTATGGGAAGAATGTTTGAGCGATATAGCCAGGTGAGACTCTGGGTAGCCATAAAGGAGCCCTCTGGCTTTGAAAACCGAGATGTTGGTGCTTCTCTCTCTGGTAACTGTATACATAGCTTTGATCAGACAGCTAGAAGCCCTGTCTGTTGGCTTGTGTTATTTTCTCTGTCTGTATTTTTTCTACTTGTAATTTGTATTTTCTCTGAAGCTTAGAGTGCTAATTTTTTCCCCTGAACTAAGTGAATGGTATACGTGTACGTATATATGTATATATATATGTATATATACAATATATGTGTGTATATATGTGTGTGTATGTATATGTGTGTGTATATATATATATATATGTAATTGACCCCTTTAAAGTTGCTTTCCTTTAGAAAAGCAGCTCAAAGAACCTGTGCCAGCAGCAATCCTGGGTATGCTGGGGTGTTTGCTCCTATGGGCAGGGGTGGGAGTGAGGTGGGGGGCCTTCCAATTCTGCATCCAGACTGGGGTAAGCATGTGGCATTTTCCAGATTGCAGCGGTGTGACAGCTCCCAAATGGCTTTCCAGTTTTCCCTTTTTATGAAGGAAAAGTCTAATTTCTGATCTATGTTAGAGATGACATTTCTTGGATGGTGATCGTAGCTGTCAGATCAATGCTTTGGGCATAGCATTGGAGTATAACATTGGTAGAATGGGATGACAACATGGGACTGAAATGCTTCCTGATTTTCCTAAAATTTTCTAACAAGGGGGACACCAAGGCCTTATCTATGATGTCATGGGTCCATTTGACACTGTGAAATTAGTGGGAAAAGAAGGAGAGACCTCAGCTGGTTGGGGGGGTTGCTTTTTTTTTCTTTTTGGAGGGGGGGAATGCAGGGCAATTTGGGTTAAGCAACTTGCCCAAGGTCACAGGGCTTGTAAGAGTTAAGTGTCTGAGGCTGATTTGAACTCAGGTCCTCCTGACTCCAGGGCTGGTGCCCTATGCACTGCACCACCTAGCTGCCCCCTCATCTGGTTTTAAGGGTGACAACCAAAAAGTAAGAGACAAATAACACATTCTAAATACCAATTGGCTAGCAAATACAAGAAGAATGTTCTCCCTATCCCCCATAATTTAATGGGACTTGGGTGATTCTCTCAAGAACCAAGGGGTTTATTGAGGTGTTCATGTTTCATTTTTTCCTTTAAGAATTCCATACATTGGGCAGCTAGGTGGTGCAGTGAATAGAGTACCGGTCCTGGAGTCAGGAGGACCTGAGTTCAAATCTGGCCTCAGACATTTAACACAAAAACTAGCTACGTCACGTTGGGCGAGTCACTTAACCCCAGGTGCCCTCCAAAAAACAAAGAAA
>CM053581.1:67432081-67462415 GCA_028627135.1 Pseudochirops cupreus | reverse complement strand
CTATTCTCTACCCTGTCCCTGTCCCTTTACAGGAGTGTGTACTTCCATCAACCCTCCCCTCCACCCTTCCCTCCCCTCCATCATCCCACCTCTCATCTTCATCCCCCCTACTCTCCTGTGTGGCAAAATACCCAGTTTAGAGTTTATGTCATTCCTTCCCTAAGCCAAGTTCAGTGAGAGTAAGGGTGACCCTTTCCCTTTTGCTTTCCTGTACTTCCCCTCCTCAATGATCATTTATTAAACACCTCCTATGTGCCAGGCACTGTGACAATCAATGCTAAAACTCTTCAGGGCTATCCTTAGAATCCTAAGGAGAGATGGGGCAGCCCTGCCCTGGGAACTCAGCCTTACAATGTGAGTGTAAGTGGCTTTCATTTTAAAATTCTATTATTTTATATACACAAGTATATGTATATACAACCACAATTTTGAGACATAAAAGAGCTTTTTAGTTCTTATTCTTCAAAATTTCTCTGTGGTTACAGAAAGGATGCATATGCCTGTCTTTTCTTATTTTTTTCTTTTTCTTTTTGGAAGGGAGAAGACAAGGCAATTGAGGCTAAGTGACTTGCCTAAGGTCACACAGCTAGTAAGTGAGTCAAGTGTCTGAGGTCATATTTGAACTCAGGTCCTCCTGAATCCAGGGCCAGTGCTCTATTTACTGTATCACCCAGCTGCCCCTATATGCCCTTCTTTTCACAGGAGAAAACAAAAGCCCCACACTGGTAACTGACTTTCTCAAGATCACACAGAAATTTTAAGAAATAGCTCTCCCTTATGCACTGTGTGTTTGGTTTATTAGAATGTGCTGCTTTCAGGTTTGGCTTCTTACAACTTTTAAGAATGTTTCTCCCAATTAATATTTATTCATTCATATCTTTTAAGATATACATATATGTATATATGTAGGTGTGCATACACATATCAGAATCACTTCCCAGTCTGTGCCCCATTCATTGAAGGGTAGCAGTACTTGGGTTATTTTCCCTTACATTAACGTAGCCATTGAACATGTTCTCGTTTCTATTTCTCTGCTCTTTGTTAATTCATCTACATTTTCCAAGGGTTCTCTGAATTGCTCGTATCTGTACAGTTTTATAGTGAAATATTCCCTGGCATTCTTATGCCACAATTTGTTCAGCCATTCCCAAATTGATGGGAACCCTCTCAGAATTTATTTTAAACTCTCTAAGATTCTGAAAATAAAATTGCAAATGGAGGAATGGATGGATGATTTTATTGGATAACTCACAATACAGTAAGCAGTGCATGAAACTTTTAAGGGAAACACTTGACCATAATCGCTTACGATTAACATCAATTTGAACGTTATTACTTTAGTTTCGAGACCTACATCTGTAGCTTTAGTTTCAGCCCCGGTGCAGCTGTGTAATGAAAGGTACCACTCCATTCCAATCCATGAATGTCAGTATATTCTCCCTTACCTTCCACCCTGAAACAGTAAAAATGTAAGGTGGTTAATATGACGTACTCTGTTCAGAAGTATCTGCTTCCCTGAGCAATAATGCATTGCTGGGGTAACTGATGCACTCTGGACCCTAGATGCTTGTTTCTTTCCTGTTTCAAACTTTGGCCTGATACCAAAGTATGGCGTTAGTGCAGGTTTCTAGGAAGGATTTTATTCCAGCCAGTCCCTTGTTTCTCAGCATAGCTGATCTGTGGGATATAGACAGCTAATGAGTTTTTGACGTGTTAATACCTTATTATCCTTTAAAGTATGAACACACCTCTGATTTAGTCAGAAGGAAAGGATTTCATTAAATGATCAAAAAATGGGACAAATCCTTGTAGGATTTCAAATAGCCAAACCCTGGAAAAATCAGCAATTTGGGTGAATTGCAGGAGCCAGTAGCTGAAGGACTAAGCTCTTCACCTCTTTGGGGGAAGATAGGGTTTTCTGCCCTCTTTCCCCTTCCCTGCCCCACCCTGCAAAGGCATGTAGCATCAGAGCTATTCATCCAAGAAACAATTCATCAGAGACTCAGCTGGAAGAGTCAGCTAGAGAGAGTCAGCTAGGAATACTACAGACAGACAAAAATACAGAATAAGAATACAGTTTCTAGGAGCAGCATCTCTGACAAAAGAAAAAGGAAGACTCTGGCAATGGAGAGCTGCAGAAAGGAGCAGACCCTGGGTACTCAAGGTTAGCTCTCTCTTGAACCTGTAGCTGGTAACTTGGCCACCTAATGGGAGGGTAGGCACAGGTGGAGAAGAGAAAATTCTGAATCCTCCTTGTACCTCCTAACAAGTGGTAAAATCCTTTTGATGATATGAACTCATCCAACTCATGGTAAAGTATAAACTTAATTTGTCCTGGGTACTCTGGGTCCTTTAACATCTCATATGAGGATGAGATTGAGTTATGGCTGGTCGCATACCCTTGGACTAGTCTCTGAAATGAGGTCTAGAAAGCTATGGACAGAAATAGAGAATCAGAGCTGAGCCAATCAGAAAAGAAGTCAGTGACACACAGACTGGTTTCCTAGGGGAGGAAGCCTGCATGGTCACGTGATATTGACCCATCTCTAGGGAACCACATAATCCCAGGAGAGAGAGAGAGACCATGGCAGCCCAACTGGTGGAGACAGTAAGAAGACAAGGAGTTTTCTGACTGAGCCAGGAGCTAGGGAAACCATGGAAAGCTGAAAGAAGTAGAGAGGAATTCCTGGGCAACAAGTCTTCTGGATCTAGCGCAGGAGTTCCTGGGCTGTTGAGAATAGGAAGAGCCCCAGACCAAGGGAGGAAATGAGTGCTGATACAAAGCATCCCAGGTGGAGTTGAGGAGACTCCATGTGGAAGAACCAACCTTCTCTGGGAGGATCTATGAGGAAGAAACAGACCCTCTTGCAATGCTAGATGCTATCCTCTTGTTGGGAGTCTTAAACATCTGTGTTAAGTCTGGGGGACTGTGTCAGTCCCTGGAAGATCCCCTGGGGCTCACCCTGGGGGTGGGCTGCTTGACTTTATAGTGACCAGGGTGCTCCCCTGTGCAGGCCCTCAGTCCTAGCGGAGAATGCAAACTCTCGGGGACTGTGGAAAGTGAAGCATGGGGCCTCACCACAGAGCTAAGAAAAGTGGTTTTAACTGTTTGTGGGCTTGAGTGCAAGTCCCTTATTTTGTGGGCTTTATCAAGTTAAATAAAGCTTGCGCCATATTTAATGCAGCTGGAGCGCTGCCAAGGACCTAGGTGAATTTTTCCTTTTGTCATGGTGACCTAGTCACAAGCCTGACAATGATGCTCACGAGGGAAATCCTGACATGGGCACATGAGCCAATAGGGATTTATATGAGAGATGTTCCCAAGATTTAACCTGGTTCATGAAAAAACAGTCCCTGGGCCATGGGTTCACCTAAATATTCTTTTCATTACTAAAACATTTAATGGGATTTTCTTAAATTAAAAAAAAAAATTTAAGATTGTTTCCATTTGGTTTCACCAAAGCTGGCTTGGTGAATAGGTTGCCATGAGACTGAAGGCAAGGCTTTGCCTTATAGAACCCTGCTCTTTTAAAATTTACTATTATTTTTCCATATGCAAACATATATTTAGAAAGCTTCCGTTTTGATAACTTTTCATCTAACTTATTTTGCTCACATCTTTTCAACAGACAAAAAAATGCTGGGGCGTCTAGGTGGTGCAGTGAATAGAGAACCAGTCCTGGAATCAGGAGGACCTGAATTCAAACTGCCCTCAGACACTTACTAGCTGCGTGACCTTGGGCAAGTCACTTAACCCCAATTGCCCCTGCAAAAAGCAAAAAAAAAAAAAAAATGCCATCACCTGCCACAGCTACACAAGAACCTGGTAAAGTAAAATGGGGGCAATTATCTGAAAAATTTGTAGGAACTCCCAAAAATCACTTTGACCTCAATTATCAGAATATTTTAGGTGAAAGTAGTTTTTTATCTGAATTACTCAGAAAATTGCATGGATCTATTTCATATCAGGTATACACACAGGCACAACCAACAGAAGAAGAGCTTAGCAGGGAACTGTTCCTGAAAAGCTCCATGTGACAAAACAAAATCATTAATTATATTCTAATGAATGTCTCTTACGCTGCTCCACTCTAGGGAACATGCATGAAACATGAAGGAACATCAAACAAACAGACTCGAGCTACATCTCACCAACGGGCGTTGCTGATTTTACGTGTTCTTCTCATGCTGTTTACATGGCCAGTCTGTCACCTGCCCAAGTGGGCTGGTCTAGCCTCTTCTGCTCCTAATTTCCATAGCATTCTCGGCCCATTATGCATCTATTTTATCTCACTCTGCTTCCATAAGAATAAGACAATCCCTCTGTAAATAGCCCTGCTATGGATCCTACAACCATATACTTAGAGATGAAAGGGACCTCTGAGGTCATTGAGTCCAACTCCCTCATTTTATAGGTGAGGAAACTGAGGCCCAGAGAGGTTAAGTGACCTGCTCATAGTCAGTCACTCAGCAAGTGTCAGAGATAGAATTTGAACCCAATTCTCCTTGACTCCAGTTGCCACATTCTATGTCTATGTAGACATCTACCATACAGTTAAATCGCCTTTAACTTTTAAGTATCATCTTTAGCATTCAATACACTGTGTGATCAACACAGAAATTTTTAATTTTTTCAGTGTATTCTCTTGATATTTCCTCATCTGATCTCCATAATACTCCCCACGTTGGTTAAGTATTATTACCTCCATTTTATAGATGAAGAAATTATAGTACAGAAAGTTTAAAGTAATTTTTCTGATGTCACGAAAGGAGTTAGAAGTAAGGCTATCACTTTACTCCAAACTCACGCATCAATGCAAAAGAAGGGAAAAAAAGTCAGGTCAGATTCGTAATGAGAGAGTTCTGGACTGAACATGGAAGACATGAACAAATAAATAAGAAAAGAAATTAAAATTAAAGAAATTTAATTTAAAGTGCATTTCCTTTCAGAAACCCAAAGAATAATTCCTGTTTGGTCTTTCCCTCTCTGGTCTTCTTTCAAATAAGCAAATATGCTTAGAAACTAAATCTATTTTGAAAAATTATGTTTTATGTGGGTGTGATATTTAAACAAACTACTCTGAAGGGCAGATAGACAGCTCAGTGAACAGAGGGCTGGGCCTGGAGTCAGGAAGACCTGAGTTCAAATGTAGCCTCAGACACTTACTAACTGTGTGACCTGGGTAAGTCACTTAACCTGTGTGCTTGATCCACTGGAGAAGGCAATGGCAACACTCCAGTATCTTTGCCAAGAAAACCCCAAGGACAGCACTGGCATTCTCTATAGTCCACGGGGTCAAAGAGTCAGACACAACTTAACAAAAACTCTGAAAGGAAAAAGCACTAATAATATGATTTAACTAAGGTATTTGATTTTTTTTTTAATTTCACCTGTTTTCTACGAAACTTCCAGTATATTTTGCTCCATTTGGAAACGTATAAGTCCCTGTTCCATGATACATGTTGTCCTTGAACTCTCCTTCATACACGGCTCCTGAAAAGTGTTCAAGTCTTCCGATTCCATTCATCTGTTCAGGTAAAAAGGAAAACTAGTGACTTATTTTCATAGTGATTCCCAGATCTTATATAACTAGGAGGGGGACTGGCTAATGAGGACCAGTCCTTAAAGCATTTGCAGATATTCCCTGCCTGGTTTCAGTCCTTAAAGTAGGGGTTCTTAACTTCCTTTGTGTTAGGGGCCTCTTTAGCAGTCTATTGAAGTCTATGAACAATGCTTTTAGATGCATAAAATGCACAGAATTACAAAGGAAAACAATTATATTGAAATCCAAATAAAATGTTATTAAAAAAAATAAAACAATATATCCAAGGACCCAGGTGAAGAATGCCTGTCCTGAAGTCTGCTGGGTAACCCCTGCCTGGTTTCTAAGTGGTTTTAGCTTAGAGCATGCACAGGTACTCTCAGTCTGCTTCAAATGAAACCACATGAGAAATTTGGGGAGCTTGATTTCAGTCAAGTCTTCTCATTGGCCTCACAACTGGAAAAACTGATGATTCAGGAGCCAATTCAAAACGACAAAAAAGCTGTGATCCGGGCCTCTCCCAATCTCTTTTCCTAGGAGGGCAACTACTTTGAGGTGCCAGGTGGGGGAGGGGCGTTTGGCCTCATTCCTCAGCCTGCACACCACACGTCACTGCCTTGGGTCCATTTGTTGTTTTATTCTTTTCTGGTCTTAGAAATATTCTGAAATGGGACTAACCAAGTGACCTGGTGAGCACCAGAAATGGAGAGGTCCCATCAGAGATCTCATCTACAACCAGAGGCAGTAGCAGTAACCCCTGGAGTGGCAGTGGCTGACTGCAAAAAGAGACAGACTGTGAGTCTCAGGGAAACAAGTAGTGGCTATGGATTTTATCAAGGAACTGGCCCTCAGAGCCCAACAGAGAATTAGAGCTAGAGGAAATTTCGTGAGAACTCCACAAGGGAGAAAGGGATGTCCAGGTCCAGGCCAATACACGTTGGTCACAAGTGTTCTGTAATATGTGCACCCACTAACACTGCATCTCAAGTCTGAATCTGTATTTCCAGGAGGACTTTATGGAAGCAAAGGAAGGGTGTGCCTCAGGCTTAAAGGGAATGTTCTGCATCGATTGCTCTATATATACACTCTCAGTAAGTCTCTTTTCCAAAAGCTAATGGACTTTCATTTGGTTGATAATGAAGAGCACCCAAAAGGGGAAAGTTCAGGAAATAGTTAGAAACCACACCCCATCGGGGTTACTGGATAGAACCCGGAAAACAGTAAGGAGCAGCTGCTCTCTTCAGACTTGGCCAGCCATTTGTCACTATAAGCTGGGAGAGTGCCCCAAGAAGGGGTGCTACATGTACAGATCTACTCTGTCATCCACCCAAGTGTCCTAATTTAATCAAGTTTGCGCTTAATTTCAGTAGTCATATTAGCAGATTATTCTAGATCTATTTTACCTCTCATAAAAACAGGACAAGCCCTTTCCTGCCAGCCTTCATATGCACCTGTGGCCACATACTATACAGTTCAATTGTCTTTAAGCTTTAGCTATCACATGCAGCATTCCACACACTAGGATTATTTACTCATTCTGACTACTATGCTAATAATAGCATACTGATTAAAAGTGAAAAGAATTTGCATTACTTTGTCACCTTTCCAGGCCCCTGTATAGGTTATTCCATTGGGGGTGGTATGAACCCCTGCTCCATTTCTTTCAAAGACTCCAGGAGATATTCTCGTACAATCACCCTCTAAAACAAGAAAAAAAAATCCAAGATTGGATGCAAAAGTGAAATCTGTTTTAGCAGAATGTGAATTTTGTACCAGCTAGCCTTCTCTGTCCCATGGATCCAAGATGAATGAAGTAATCTGTCCAAGGTCATAAAGTCAGTGTCAGCGCCTAAGGGCCCACTCACATTCTGGAGGCCCACTCACATTCTGGAAGCCCACTGCTCTTTCTCCCTAAGCAGTTCCTATTTGGGTACACCTCTTTTAATGACAAAAACCTTTTAAATCATCACATGATATTACTTGTGTAGTAGTAGTAGTAATAATAATAATAATACTTATATAGGGCTTTAAGGTTTACAAGGTACTTTACAAAGATGAACTCATTTGATACTCCCAACAATCCTATGAGATAGTGGCTATTATTATCCACATTTTACAGAGATACTGACTTGCCCATGGTCACATCAAAGTCAAGTCTTTTCTTACTATAAGTCTTTTGTTCTAATCATTGTGCCAATATATGATAAAATTATAATTTTTGGTACACATATGGATTTGTGGACCAGTTGTAATAATTCAACTCCCAAGCCTAGGGAGGAAAAAACTCTTTAATCTGTTCCTTTGACTTCTGTGCTTTATGTTCCAAAAGGCTGGCTCTAGGTGAAATTCATTACATTTAAGAATTAAAATGTTTAATAAAAGCTTTGTAAAAAAAAAAGTGGCTGTTTTTACTTGTTATTTAATATTTACTTATACAAAAATAATTTAAAGAAATTCTTACCATATTTGTCTCCATTTGGAAATATAAAGCATATTTTGTATACTTCTGGGTCTGTTTTAAAAAAGAATAAATGTCATTTAAGCTTGGAGATTTTCTTATCAGAAGATATATCACAATTAGCACGAATTGACCCACTATATCTTAACACAGCAATATCACAATGACTTGGGAGTCTCTTCAATATCTATTTGGTTAGTGCAGAGAAATAATGCAACAAATTCACCAAGGTCCAGTCAGTCCTCAAGCAATTTCAAGTCTCTTGATAACTAAACAGTTTCAAAGTTCCATTTGGGATCTATCACAGAACCACCTGCAAAGTGTCCTCCTGATCAGTCTCAGAGGGGGAGGGGAGAATATTAGAGACAGAGGCTTATGTTAGTAGATGGATAGATATATAAATAGGAATGTTCTGAAGACAAATCGCTTTCCCCAACTGTTTTATTGAATGTAGATCTGAGAGGTCTTCTAGTCCAACCTCATAATTTCTTTTCAAAATTAAAGGGGCTGTGTTTTGGAGATGTCACGGTATAAATGGATTTAAAGGTAGGCTGTGGATTCAGATTCCAGCTCTGCTCCCCTGCCTGTCACAGGGTGACCTTGGCAAGATGGCTCGACCTTTCTGGGCCTGTTTCCTCCTCTGAAAACGAGGAAACTGGACTAGACGCCCTTCTGGCTCCACATCGATGACTCCATGGCACCCCTCAGGACAAAGACAGTCCTGCTATGGCGGCACTGCGGGCACTCAGTCTTGGCACCCGCTTTCCTGGGCACCCCACGGACACACCAGCAAGGAGAGAGCCCCACAGAAGTGTGGTGGCAGCAGCCGTAAGACCCACGGGTGGACTACTCGGTCCAATGGGCTCTGTTTTACAAATGTGGCAACTGAGGCCTCAGGAGTCGCGTAATCTGTAGCAGGGAAAGATTCCCTCATCTAGCCCAACTTCTCTGCCTCAATTTAACAGTTGGGGAAACTGAGGCACGGGGCAGGTGCAGCGATTCGTACACTGTGTCCCGCGGTAAATGGGGACAAGGTTGGAGGTAGGGGCAGCCCCTGACCCCACCCCGGCCACCTTTAAATTCTTCTGCTGACACCTCGTTCATTTTCAGGAGGGGAACAGATCTCTGGACGATCGGCGGCAGCGGCAGCGGCTACTAGATTACCCCCCCACACACACACACCCACTCCCCACACCCACACGCCCACCGAGCCGCCGCGGGTGCGGGCTCAAACTGGCTACGCTCCTGGGAGAAATACCGCCAGACGCGCGCCTAGGTGGTCAGGGAAACGCCCCCCCCCCCCCCGCTTCTGACCCGGAAGTGGAAGTGCCGAAGCGCCGGCCCCCCCCACCTCCCCGCGGAGGAGCCAATCAGGACGCGGAGGGGTCGTGAGGGGCTGGACTAGCACCGCCCGGAGACAGCGGCCTATCCGAGGCTGGTCCTGGCCCTGGACAGCCTCCGAGATCGAGTTGTCGACCTCCTCCCTCTCCCGGGTCGAGGTAAGTAGATGGGGACACCGCGACTCCTGCCCCTTTAGCAGCCCTCAGGCCTTCTGAGCGGCCGCTCGACCTCGGGAGGGCTGAAGGCTGTCAGGTCTAAGCCTGCGCTTGATCGCGGGCCGTCGCTGCCGGTCTTGGGGGGAAGGGGGGGCATCCCTTTCTAGGGGGGGACGCAGGGAGGGGCTGAGATCTCGGTGGTGAGGGATGGAGGAGAAACGACTGTGTCTGCCGACACCTGGGATTCCCCGGGCAGATTTAAGGAAAGCCTCGGCTTAATGGACCGTCATCTCCATCCGAAAAAGGGTAGAAATGGGCTCCTGGGAGGGAGAGAAGGAAGGGGAGGGGGAGGCAGATGTAGAAGGCATTCCACCATGTGCCTAGAAGTATTGAGACATTACGAGAAAGGGAGCGAGGACCAAAAGGGTGTAGGTGCAGGGCAAAGAACATTGGGTTTGGAGTCGGTAAACCGAGGCTCGAATACCAGTTCTGCCACTCACTGGGTAACTTCACACACAACACCCGAGCCTTAGCTTCTTTGTCTTTAAAATTAAGGAACTGGTTTTAAAAATATTTAACCACCCTCCCCCCATCCCCAACCCCGGTTAACGGATAACGGTAATCCAAGCCTAGGTATGAATTAAGGGGTGATGTCTTTTTTTCTCCCAACATTGATTTTTACAATTTTGAGTTCCAAATTCTCTTCCTCCCCCACCCATTGAGGAGGCAAGCAGTATGATAACCATTATATATGTGAGGTCATGCAGAACAAATTTTAAGGGGTTAATTTCTAATGCTAAACCCTAAGGGTCAGGAAATCTTTTCTTCTTGTATCTAGAATGTAAGAAATGTAATGAGAATCTGATACTCTCATTAAAATAGATTGGATAATATAGTATCTATATGTGAGTTCTAGAGTATATTTATAGCCTTTTATTTACAAATCTAGGAATGATGCGAGAAGGTAGTGTGTGGGGAGAGTTATGTACAGTGTAAGAAGAGTGTGACACCTCAAAACTCCAATCAATGTCACTAACAGGATGCTTTATACCCTGATTAACTCACTTTATTCAATGAGGTATAGAATCAATCAGAGGTATGAGCTAGGTATGAACAATTCCTGGACGTTTCTGTTGAACGTTGCAATGGTGTAAACTACTACAGACAACGAATTAATTTGGGGAGGATGAAAATTTGAGTCATTGAATGAAAGCAGATGGCACTAAATAAGAAATGTTTTGTGGTTGATTGAAGAGAACTAATCACACACCCTGTGAAGCTTTAGATATAACAGCCACCTAATTTGGAGTTGGGCATTCCAATAGTAGACTGTCCTAGTGGTGGCACAGCTTCAGCCACGCCCCTGAAAGGGATTCACTTGGGCTAATGAGGTTCACTCTCCTATTCCCAACACTCCATCAGAGGCTGACCATGAATTTCAAAAGGCCAAAATGTGGACTACCATCTGTGTCTTGGGTAGCAGTGTCCTTGAATCCCAATGCAGAGACTGCCATTTCAGCCACTGTTGTTCTAGGGACACTTATTGGAGAGTTAAGCGAGGCACTATACCCAGAGGTTTCTTATAACAATAATCATTGGGGGTTAGGGAGGTGGGGAGAGCCCGGAGGACTTCAGACAAATCACCCTGGTCTTGAAAAGGTAATGCAGGTCGTGCCTACCATCAGGGTGACACAGTGGATAGAGCTTTTGGGGCATCTGGTAGCAAATTGAATAGAGAATGGGCCTCAAATCAAGCAAGATCTGAATGCATATCCTGTCTCAGATGCTTATGAGCTGTGTGGCCACTTCACTTCCCTTGGCCTCAGTTTCCTCATCTGCAAAATGAAGGATTTTACATAATGACTTCCAAGGGCCTTTACATTTCAGAATCTATAATCTTTTGATCCTATGATAAGTCCAGGATCTTAATTTTGAATTTTTGGAAGCAGTAGTCAGGTAGTATACAGATTAGTGCTACCACAACACCCTGCAACTCATAATGCTGAAGGAGCTCATTGATTCTGAGATCTCATCCCTTTTACTGTGTTAACTTTAGCAACCGTAACAGGGGTGGGGTAGAAGGGAAGGGAACAAGTATTTATATAGTGCCTGCTATGTGCTGGACATTATCAGACATTGTCACAAGTATTATCTTGTTTGATCCCCACAACAATCCTGGGAGGTGGGTACTATCATTATTATCCCCATTTTACAGTTGAGGGAACTGAGGCAAACAGTATTAATGACTTGCCCAGAGTCACACCAGCTGGTATGAATCTGAGGCTGCATTTGAACTCAAATCTTCCTGACTCTCAGCATTCTATCCACTTCACAACCAGCTGCCTAACAGCAATTCATGTACCACAGGAACGGAAATCCACATAACTGATAAATCTACAGCCCTCACAAAAGGAAAGTACACACTTTCCACTGGCCTTCTTCATCAGTTTGATGGTTTTTATCAAAACTTATAGTCAGTGTTAACCTATTAGGATAAAAATTTGGCACAGTGAACTCAGCTGCTGTGCTGACTGAATAAGGACAGAAACTGGTGACATGTTATCCATGATTGACATGCTCAAATGAGATCTCAGTTTAGGTTATAAATGGAATATTTTTCTACATATATTTCTAACATATTCTATGATCCCCTTTGATCGTATTCCTTGTCCATATTATTGTATAGCACCTGCTTGCTTTACTTAATGCTTTTTTATGTTTAAATACAAATGGATAGTAGAGGGATTCTTGAGGTGTAGAGCTGATGTTTCAGAAGCCTTTTTTTTTTAACAAAAGAATCAATTTTAGGGGATTGCTAATTTGTTTTTACAGAAATCACAGTATCCCATTGTTGAGTGTGTCCTGCTTTGGAGCTTTTCCTGAATTTACCTTTGTGTAATTTGTATATATCTGTCTCTTTGCAAAGAAGGTGAGAGAATTTTACTTCATCCTTGCATTGTTCTTGGAGCAAGGCTGTAAACTGGAGCCAGAAGTCTCTTGTAACAGGAATTTTCATTTGGTTTGGTTAGCGTTGTTGCTGTACTGCAAAAAATGATCTTGAGTCTTAAATCTGGGTGACTTTATTTTCCTTTAGTTATGACATTTTAAAACTTTGAGATTAGGAATACAGTGGGTATAAATATGGCAATGATAGGGAGATGAGAGTGTTTTTGTCCATAGAGTGTGATTTTGTTACTGTCAGTAGACCTTAAATACAGTGAGATGGCTGTCTTGAAGTTCAGCAAACTCTTTAAGCTAATGTTAGAATAAAATAATTTTCGAAGTAGGAAATGATAAAAATATCCTCATGAAATTTAATTCTAATTTATTTCCAATTTGGGGAGAATGTCTACTTTACATACATCTTTCATATAGTAAATATATTTATGAAAAGGTATGGGGAACCTGCAATTGCTGTGGTACAGGGAACTTTCATATGAGAAGACTCCTTCTACCAATGCAAATTGACACCTTCTAGTCTTACCTGCCTTGAACATCAGGAGGGTAAGTAACTTACCCTGTGATCACACAGCCAGTATATGCCACACATGGGATTTGGACTCAGGTCTTCCTGACACCAAAGCCATCTCTATGTCTGCAAAGCCATGTTGCTTCTCTGTTTCTGAGAAGTTATATGGAAATTAAAGTTTGTAAGATCCAATTTTTAAAAGTATTTTAGGGTGGCTTTCTAAATAGGAATCATTTGTTGAATCCTATTTCAGGTTTGTATAAAACACTGTGTACATGTAATTTGGCTAAACAGATTATGCAAACACTTACAATAAGAAGCCTTGAAATAATACTTATTTTATTTCCCGTCTTTTTAGGTAAAAATGAGCTCTTTTGTGAGAAGAAAAGGAAAGCCAAACAAAGGAGGTGGAAGAGGTGGTGGAAAAGGTGGAGGAGGAGGACGGGGTGGCAAGAGTCATGCTAATAAATCTCAAACCGGTGGCAGTAGGAAAGGCTCAAGTAAAATTTGGGATGATGGAGATGATTTTTGTGTCTTCGGTGAATCAGGAGTTTCATCCAGGTCATTATCCTTTTGGAATTTTAAATCTGGGAACAATTTCAGTTGCATGAATATAAAGCAACTTGTATAAAGATGTGTGCGAGAGTATCAACAGATACTGCTACAAGTTAATGTTTTCTTAAATTTATGTAAATAGAGAAAAGCCTCAACCTAAGATTCTATTTAAATTAATTTGATAGAATGTAAGCTCCTTGAGAGCAGAGACCATTTTATTTTTGTCCCTGTTTCATCTCTATGTCCCATCATGTGTTGTTCCTTCCTGTCCCTGTCCCCTTCACCCCTCCCCCCTCCAGTTCCTGGAATGCACTAGGTGCTTAATAAATGAGTATTAATTGATTGGTTGAAGTATAAAACTGCAGTTATCCTTTTTTGCAAAAAAAAAAGTACTTGGCTGTTGGTAAATTGAAATGCTATGTTCTGGAAACAGTACATTTCTGAGACAGGCTAGCTGGGAAGAGGGTTTGGGAGTTGTTTTTTAGGTATTGTTGAATTTCAATAAATATTTCCATTCAAGAAATATTTGTTAGGCTCCTTCTAGGTATTTGAACTACAAAAAAGAAATAAAGAACAGTCCTTACCCTAAACAGTTGTACAGCTTAATAGAAGGGATAAGACACATTCACAAACAAAAATCCAAACAAAATGCTATGAGAAATTTAAGGATGAAGAGATCACTTCTACTTGGAGATTTCATTGAAAGACCTTTGTCTTACCTTTCTTCTCCCTCAACCCCACCCTCTTCACCTGCCTGCCAGATCAATCCCTTTCTTCTGGCTCTATCCAACTACCACAGCTCCCTCCATGAGCTGCCTTCCAGTGTTCTATCCTTAGTCCACCACCACCTAAAGGCCAGGGAAGAAATTGAAGGCATCCTGCCCACCTCTCCTGCACTCTGACCAGTCGTCAGTGGTTCTGCCATTTCTTCCCCTCATCCAAAAGGCTTTCCTATGACCAATAACATTGATTAATGAAGAGTTGAGACTTTCTTCCTTTGAAATCCTAATTCATTTCATCCACTTACCTATGATCCTGATTGTTCTCGCCAGTACTTAGTCTGTCAGATCAGGAAGGGGAACCCAGAACAGTTGGAGTACCTAGAGGGACAAACTAATGAATTAGCTTTTTGTTGTTTTTCATGTAAGAATTATTTTGTTCCAGATTCTTTCATTTATCATTATTTACTTTTCTGAATTTGGGGTTTTTTTTATTTGTATTATTTGATGTGATAGAAAAGAGCTGCCTCTAGGAAACCAATTACTTTACCATCTTCCAAGGAATTCCAAGGAATCCTTCCCTCATTAGCCATCTTTGTTGTGGGTTTTGGTTTTTTTGTTTGGTTTGTTTTTTTTAATTCTCCTGGAAAAGAAATGGAAGCAAAATAATTATTGATTAGTTCTCCCTTCTCATCTTCTGTTATCATCATTCCATTTGTTTCTAAGCGGTATTCCTGTCCCTTCTTTGATTTTACTTTTTTCCCCATTAGAGCTAAAAGGATTTCCTTTTTGTTGTCCTTATATTTCCTTGCCTGTGTCAGCTTCTTTTGAACTTACAAGACCATTTTATGCTTTTGTATTTAACCCTTGTTCATTTTCTTCTCTCTTCTCTTTGTACCATATCACTATCTAGGCTAGTTGATGACTTACCTTTTTATCTATAGCAGTCTCTTTAGACAATTTCCCTTTTTCTTCCTCATCAGAATGTTTTTTATTTATGCCTTCAGGATTCATTCATCTCCTTCCAGACTCATCTAATATAGAACAGTAGGTCCAGAATATCCTACTTATGTTTTCTGTGAACCATAAGAAATCAGTTTTGCTAACATTAATACATCTCTGATGTCTTTTATCTCCTATTGATTCTCACTGCTCTTAGCTCTCATCAGCATTTATCTGGGCTCTTGTGATAGGGTTCTAACATTTTTGTGTCTGTAATCTGTAACTTATCCTTCCTCCAATCCATCCAGCACATTACTTCCAGAATAGTCCTGAAATCACAGTTTCCCTAACACTCAGAACCTGAGAGGCAGCCTGCTGTACTGAACACAACAGTAAGCCAAGAACCAGAAGATACGGATTCAGACAATGCTAGCTCTAATGCCAGCTCTAGGAGAGTGGACAAATCATTACTTATCTGAAACTCAGTTTCTTCACTGCTAAAATGGAAATAATGATACTTCTAGGGTTATTGTTTGGAAAGCACTTTGTAAACTTTAAAGGATTAGAGGAATATGAATCATTATGAAAATTCAAGTGACTTATAAAATGAAGTCTAAACCCTTCACATTATCTTTCCAGCCCCAAGTTCTACTGTTTTCATATACATAAACAAACTGGACTAGTCACTATTCCTAGAATATTTCTTGTTTTCCCATCTCTACACCTTTGCTTATGTTCTTCCTTCTGCCTGAAATACTGTCTCTCTACATTACCATTTATTGAAATCCATCCTGTTTTTCAAGAGTCAGTTTAAGTGACATTCCATAAAGTCTTTTCAGCTCACCCCAGTGGAATGATTTCCCCCTCCTCTACATCCTTGTAGTATTTTATTTGTACTTCTTTTATGGTATTTTTATTCTCTCATTTTACAGTTATTTTATGTTTTTGCCTTTTCCTCTTTTTTCTTCATTTAGATTGCAAATTCCTTGAGGGCAAAGACTGAGTCTTTCTTCTATAAACTATAATGCCTTGCACATAACAAGTTATACCTAACATTGACAAACAGGGAGAGACTGTTAATTGCTTTCAGATTATGCCACTGCCTTAGAGAATGAACTAATGATAATGTGACAACTTTGCAGTTTTTGCCTAACAAATCCAATTCACATGCAAGTCAAGACATCACCATATGATGTCACTGGTCCTCTTTGAGAACTAAGGGTGAACAGCAGTGATGATACCTCTTACTTCCAAAATGTCTTATCATAGAGTGAATCACTATTGTGTTTTCCTGTGTGCCTACTGGATTAGTGAAAACAACCATAAAACAGCTGTTTAACTGGTCAGGTTTTTGTAGGCAATATAATGAGCGGATGGACACTCCAGAAAGATAGATCTCCATCCATATCTTTATGTTCTTTGTCTTCTTTAGTAAGCTGCTTGACAATCCATTTAATGCAAAGTGTGGTGAGTGACTCCAGGGAATAGGTAACCTCAGATCATGGCTAAATGTAGAATTTTGGTCTGATTTCCTTTTTAGGCCTAGCAGCAGCACTAGCAAGGGAGGAGCACAACCAAAACGGAGGCCTGAAACCAGAGTACCCTTACAGACTCTCCATATGACTTCTGAGAATCAGGAGAAAGTCAAAGCTCTTCTTCGAGAACTCCAAGGACAGGAGCCAGAGGCTGGATTCGAGTTAGTTGTTTTATCTGACTATGCCAAGTCCTTTGTAGACTCTATTCAATTATTTCTTCTCATCTACTGCTTTTTCTGTGTGTGTCAATAATTGCTTCCGTGTCCCTCTTTGAAAAGAAAGTTGTGGTGGGAATAAGTATGTTTAATCTTTAAGTAGGAAAATTTGAGTCTCTCAACATTAAATATAAGATTACAGCAGTCATAGAAATAAAACTTCATGGTACCCATGGCAGTCATCTAGCCCCTAATCTCACAATAAAGAAACTGAGGCCCACAGAAGTAAAATATCTTACAGTCATCCAGGTTGTAGGAAGCAGATCCTGGGAATCCAGCCCCTGTCTTATGGCTTCCAATGCAATAGTCTTTCCACCATACAGTCCTGCTTCCTATAATATAACAATCTTCCCGACTCCATAGGCTTTTACCGTAATCTTGGTTACTTTTCATGTTTTTTTTTAAATGGCTTAAGACTTGCAACTTCAGATAGAGAAGTTGCTCATTTCACATCCCAAGAATTAATGTATAGTTAATTATGGACAGCTCCTTTTCCTTATTCAGTCATCATTATCCCAAATTAAAGAGAAGGAACTTGGGGGGAGGGGAATAAGCATTTCAGTGGTTCTTCTGGAAGGGAAAGGACTAGAGTGGGTGGTAGCTGAGTTATTTCTGTGTGTCAGACTAAAGTGACAAGTCAGCTAAGGCTTTGTTGACCTTGGAGTGGCCATGATCTGTGTCCTGAGGATCCTTGAACTAAATTGTTAGAAACTTGATTAGATTCCTCTTTGAAATAAATTCAAATTATATTATTACTTCAGTAATATGTTAAATATCCCTTTTGTCAGAGGAGGTGCTTCTGGGGAGGAAGAAGAGGCTGATTATTGTGATGATGAGCAGTACTGGTCTTCCAGTCAGGAGGCTTCCCTTGTTCATGACCATGGACCTGTGGAACATGCTGGTTCTACATTTGTGAGACCTCACATTCCTGAGTTTGAGGTATCTCCATTTGCAGTCCAGAAACTCTCCAGGTAAGTGTTTTCACGTGGGTGCCTGTATGCCCTGCTCCCTTCCTCTTTCTGTGTATGTGTATTTCCTCCACTCTTTCATCTTCTCTCCTTCTTTCTGGCCCTCCCTCACATATGCAAGTGGAGAGCCACCTCATAGACAGGAAGATTTGGATTCAAATACAATATTTAAGTGCTGGGGATGCTAAGTGTGGCAAGGAGTGTGATATGGCAGCCAAGAAAACTCATGTAGTCTTGGGCTGTATGGAGAAGTGTAGTGTTCAGGACGAGGAAGGTGAGAGTCCTGCTGTACTTTGGTCACATCTGGGGTGCTGTGTTCAATTCTGAGCATTGTTTTTTTAGGAAGGACATTGACAAACAGAGGAGGGTAACCAGAAAAGTGTATTTAGTGTAGATTATACATTTCAGGCAATCTTTTGATCAATCAGCATGCTTTAAGCCCTTACTATGGGCCAGAAGCAGTGGTAGGCACTCAGGATACAACTAGAAAGAATGAAGCAATCCTTGTTCACCTGGCTCTTACATTCTAATAGGAGAGACAAGTCCATCTACAATGTATTATTTTATATATAAGGATAACTATGTAACTGTGAAGTGAATAAATACAAAGTAATTAAATACTGTGTGGTTTGGGAGGGAGGGCAATTGGGGAGATCAGCAAAGCTTCAGAGTTTATAATCACCTGCTCGTGGGTCTGCCCGCCTCAAGTCTGTCCTTACTCCAGTCCATCCTCTGTTTAGTCACTAAAGTGATTTTCATAAAACGTAAGTCTGGTCATGTTACACACACTCTTCCCCCGTCCCTCCCCTCCCCCAACTCCAGTGGCTTCCTGTCTCTTCCAAGACCAAATATAAAATTCTGGGTTTGGCATTCAAAGCCCTTCATAACCTAGCCCCATCCTACCTTTCTTTTCAGTCTTCTTACACCTTACTACTTAACACATACTGTATACTCTTCAATGTAGTGGCCCTGGCCTCTTTGGGGTTCCATGAACAAAACACAATCTCTCAGTTCGGGGCATTTTCTCTGTCTTCCATGCCTGGAATACTCTCTCTTCATATTCACCTATTGACCTTCCATTAAAATCCCACTTTCTACAGGAAGCCTTCCCCAGCCCTTCCAAATTTTAGTGCCCTCCCTCTGTTAATTCCTATTTATGCAATATAGAGTTTGCTTTGCGTGTATTTATTTATGTGTTGTCTTCCCCATTAGATTGTAAACTCTGTGAGGGAAGGGACTGTCTTTCATCTCTTTTTGTATCCTCAGCACTTAGCACAGTGCCTGGCACATAGTAGATGCTTAGCTTAATAAATGCTTATTGATTGATTGGCTGACTGATTGGGACTTGACCTTCATGTTGAAGGAACAGTGGCATTGTGTGAGGCTGAAGTAAGGAGGCTGTACATTTTGGGCATGGGCCGAGGGAGGAGCAGAGAAGATACTCTTGCTGGGGAACTCCCTGTACCGGTGAGATTATCGTCTAGATTCTAGAGCAAAGGTGTGTAAACCAGCATCCTCAAGGCCACATGTGGCCATCTAGGTCCTCAAATGTAACCCTTTGATTGAATCCAAACTGCACAGAACAGATCCTTTTACTAAGGGGTTTGTTCTGTGAAGTTTAGATTCTGTCAAAGGGCTGCACTTGAAGACCTAGAAGGCCATACATATGTGGCCTCAAGGCTTCGGGCCCTATATCTAGAGCATTACTAAAGCCACTTTGGTATTTTCATCACCAAGTCCCCGGAGATATAAGACACTCTCACAATTTTGTTAGGCCTGCTCAATAAAGGAACAGAGGATCCTTATGACCAAAATCACGCTGGCATCTACTGGAAGTTGGATTAACTCAGAAATTTAAAAACAATTACTCAAGAGGGAAGGTGAGGAGAGGAGAGAACAAGCATTTATATAGTAATATGTGCCAAACACTGTGCTAAGCACTGTACAATTATTATCTCATTTGGTCCTCACAACAACCTTGGGAGGGGAGATGCTGTTATCACCCACATTTTACAACTGAGGAAACGAAGACAAACAAGTGAAATGACTTGCCCAGGGTCACACAGCTTGTAAGTGTCTGAGGCCAGATTTGAACTTGGGCCTTCTTGACTCCTGGCCCAGTGCTATGTGAACCAGAGTGTCTTATGTTCCCAGAGTCCTAGCCCATGTCTTGCTTATCAGTCAGCCTTTCTTTTAAAAACAAACAAACAAGTTTAAGACAACTAGATAGTTTGTCTAATTGGGAATGCCTAAGGCCTTTGGAATCCATGCCCAATGATAAGATACAAACAGAGAAAGAAGAATTCAGTCCGTTTCAGCTTATGGCTGTTAGTAATAGTGGTTTTATTTCTGTTACAGCAGGCAAGTATGACTGTCTCCTCTTAAAATGCCAGGTTTAATTGATAACTTTAGAATGGAGACTCTTGTTTCACTGTGTGTCTTCTTACATCACTGTCTCTTTCCACATTGTGTTAGAGACCCTAAAGTACCCTTTATGGTACTTTGTACATTGTAGACAGTATAGTTTATTGAAGTAAAAATGAAAGTAAGTCTAATAAGAAGAAGAATTATTATTAGAGCAGCCAGAATTTATGTACTGCTTTAAGGGTTAGAAAGTTCTTTATATGTGTTAATTCATTTGCCCCTCCAAAGAACAAGAAGGTACTATTATTATCATTCCCCTTTTACAGATGAAGAAACTGAGGCTGAGAGAGTAAATGACTAGCCCAGGGCCACACAGCTGGGAAATGTCTAAGGCCAGACTTCAGGCCCAGTGCTCTATCTACTGAGCCCCCTAGTGCCTATTTGCGGTCACAGTTGACAGTTAGTGGTTAAACAGACTTGGGAATAAAATGCCCATAGCTTGAGAACCTGATTCTTTGTATTAAATTTATGGTGTCATGATCAAAAGGAGTCAGGGAGTTTGTATCATGCCCTCCCTATTCTGAAAAAGAACAGAAGATCTTTATGGCTAGTGTTATCACTGACATATGCTCAAAGCCATAATCTCTTAGTAATTTTAAACACATAATTACACAAAAAAACTAGAGGTCCCCATGATTCCACATTAGCATATTTAGCAGAATTAAATTATAGTTATTTCTTATTACCAGAGTAAATTTTCACTGATTCCAGACCTATTTTCTCTTAATGTAGATATGGTTTTAATCCTGAATATTGCCAGGCAGCATTGAAGTCCTGTGACGGTGATGTTGGGGCCTCCCTGGAACATTTGCTGTCTTGGTGCTTTTCAGAAAGATATGCAAAGAGGATGGAGATCTCTGCAGCAGCATCCCGTGTCAGTCGAGAAGAGTGTATGGAACAAAGACAAGAAGAAGCTTTTGCTCTCCGGTCAATCTGTGGAGAAAAATTTGTAGAAAGAATTCAGAACAGAGTCTGGACAATTGGATTGGAGCTGGAGCACCTAACAAATAAACTCTGCAAATCCAAACAGAAGAGAAGTGCCAAAAATGTACAGACTTCCCGTGAAATCTGTCAATTCTATCTCCAAGGAAATTGTAGATTTGGATCAAAATGCAAATTTAGACACGAAAATCCCTCAAGACAACTTTCAAGAAAAGCAGAGCGATCCATAGATGATTCTCATCTTAGATCTAATGGAGATGTCTCTTTTTTATATGAACTTGAAATTAGATTTTCTGAAGGTAGCAAATATCCCTTCCAAGCACCTCTGGTGGCATTTTATTCCACCAATGAAAATCTACCTCTGGCTTGTCGTTTACACATTTCTGAATTTCTTTATGGGAAGGCATTGAGATTTGCTGAGACTGCTGAACCTGTAGTATATTCTTTAATAACCCTTTTGGAGGATGAAAAAGAAATTGCCGAATTACTAACAAATACCCATCACAAGTATAGCGTTCCTCCTGTAAACTCGTTGCCAACTCCCCCTGTGAACAGAACAAATTATACTGCCAGTCGTAAACCCATGGTTCCAAATAGTTCCTTTGTTTCCAGTCTTGTGCCAGAAGGTTTGTAAACTATCAAAAGTATTATTCTTTGGGCAAAGGGCAGAGAAAATCCACACTGAATTTAGAAATCAGACTTTCTGTGTGCTTCTGCCTATGATAATGGGCAAAGCATTTACCTTTTCTGCCCTTAGAGCAGTCACAAGCAGAAAGTGAAAATGGTTCCTACTTCCTGCTGTACTTGTAAAGAAAATTACTTGAACTGTGTAGAAGTATCTAGATTTTAAATGAACTTATTTTATTTGCCCCAAAGATCTATTTGATTTATATATAGACTGACAGGAATCCTGTATGATCTTAACATATACATGGGAGACAGCCTGTTGCAATAGTCTTTAATGCGACATATTGCTTTTTTGAATTGATTACTTTTTTTATACTCAACAGAAAAGGACAGTGGGATCTTGTATTCTCTGAACATTTTAGTCATTTAGAATATAAAGATGGTCTGCTACAGTCTATTTTAAGAGATACTGTGGAGGTAGAAACAACATGATTTGGCTACTGATTAGATATGTGTGGTAGGAAAGAGTAAAGAATTGAGTATGATGCTAAGGTTGCCAATCTGAGTGACTGGAAGGTGTTTGATGCAAATAAGGAAATTCAAAAGGGGATTGGGTTTGGAGAAACATCCAGTTCAAAATGTCCAATAGGAGATTGGAAATGTGGAACTGACACTTAGGAGAAAGATTGGGCAGGATGTATAGATGTGAGAATCACCAGTTTGGAGATGATGATTAAACCCAAGGGAGCTGACAAGGTCACCAACTGAGATGGTATAGAAAGAGAAAGAGGACACCACACTACAGAGTTGCAAAAAATGTGATATAGCAGCCAAGAAAACTCATGCAGTCTTAGGCTCTCTATAGTGTTGAGGACAAAGAGGGTGAATATCTTGTCACATCTGCAGTGTTGTGCTCAATTCAGGGCACCATTTTTAGGAAAGACTAAAACTAGGGAATGTTTGGAGAAGAGTAACCAGAAAAGTGAAGGACCTCAAATTCTTAGTCCACATAAGGATCAGTTGAAGGAGCTGACTGTAGAAAAGAATACTTTAGGGGGACATCATAGCTATTTTCAAGTGTCTAACAAGCTGTCACATGGAAGTGACCTTAGATTTGTTCTGTTTTCCCCTAGTGGATGGAACAAGAAGTTACAAAGAGACAAGGAAAAATTTCCTAACAGTGCTGTGTCAAAGAAGAAGCAGAATGTTTTTTGCAGGTCACTGCAAAATTTCCATTGCTTGAAGTGAAACCTTCAATCCTCTGTTCTTATTGCTAGCTCTAGTAACCATTCTAAAGGGAACTGCTATTTATAAACTACATGTTTGCCACACTTATTTTGCTAGCCCTGTGGACTCCTTAAGAGTGTATTCTTTATAACTGACTTTTCGCATAAAATTTATTTCACATGATTTCATGTGACTGTTCATACATTTTTTTTAAAAGCAGTACTTCTCTATGCTACCAAAATTCCAGTGGAAGCAGTGCCTTGATTTTTTATTTTACTATCAGGTTTAAACTCTTATTTTAGCAGATATGTTCAGAGAAAGGTCTATAGACAGTTAAACTATTTCAAAAGTTTTTAGTGAAATGAAAAGAAGCATCTGATTGAATATACTTTCAAAATTTATGATACCCTTAACCTACCTCCTTCCTCTCCATTTTTATAAATTTAGTTGTTTTATTACTTGGAAAGTGCCCTTGTTTCTTTGTCAGTTTAGCCTGATGTTAAAAATGTTTCATTTTTTTTCTTTTTACTATTTAGTCAAGAAAGAACCAGAACCTGAGGAGGAGGAAGATGAGGATGAAGGTCTTACACCAGTTATTGTAGAGAATGAAAGCTATGTCAACCTCAAGAAAAAGATTTCCAGGAGATATGATTGGCAGGCTAAGTCTGTATATGCTGAAAATGCTAAGATTTGCAAGAAGTTTCATATAAAAAAGGTAGAGTATAGTAAAACAGTGCTCAGCAGTTCATAACAGATAGGAGAAAGGGAGCTTGATATTCCTCCTCCCACATCCTATTGTCACCTTGGTTTGTTTAACTTTTCTGTATGTCAGGTTCTCTTCTGACTTTGAATATACCCATATACCCATAGGGTAATGAACACAGTACAGAGTAATAGGTGATTACAAAGTCCCAGTTATTCTCAGAACCATGTGATTTTTAGTACAGTAACAGACCAAATGATGCTTCGAACAACATTTGTAGCCCTAAACTAGATATCTACTAATAAAAAGATTAATTTTTGAAAGACATCCAAATAAAGATTATTTCAGTACCTGTTAAGTAAACTGCCATGGCAAAGTTGTTTCATCACTTGAGGCCTACCTTTCCTCATATGTAAAGTGAAGGAGTTAGGGTGGATAATCTCTAATGTCCCTTTCAGCTCTAAAACTTTATGATTTTACATTATGAGGGAAAATGCTAACTTGTACATGGTGACATCAACATTCAGAATCAGAGTAGATTTTTTTTGTTGTCTCTGTAAATGTCAGGCAATCAAGCCTTTAAAAAAATAAGAATAGAACATCTCAGTTGTTCAGAGGTCACACATATATGCAAGTGCGATGTACTGGAAATTATATGGTTTTATAAATTTCTTAGGTGATGGAAACTCTGTTCACAATTATAATAGATTGCCAGTGGCCCCATGGCTGCTTTGTGCTGAGCTGGGACTTCAGATGAGGTTCTTGGGCAAGAGCTGTCTTTATGTGAAGAAATTCAGTTATTGGTGCTTGAAAAGGGTATTTTATGTGATGGAGAAACTATTACTGGGTAAAACAGGAAAAGCGTTAAACCCAAGGAGTGAGTTTCTCTTGTAGGCTCTTTTTAATGTCCTCAAGGCTTTGTGGGATAATGATTGCACAACCTGATTGTCTTGATACCTTTGGATTGTATTAGGCTTCCAGACAATACCAGTCAATTCTGCAAGAGAGACGATCACTCCCTGCTTGGGAAGAAAGAGAAACCATTCTTGATTTGCTGAGCAGGCACCAAGTGCTTGTTGTGAGTGGTATGACTGGGTAAGAGTGTGATGTATTCATTTTTGTTGTTGCTGTTTGGTTTTTGTTTTTTGGTAAGGCAGTCGGGGTTCAGTGACTTCCCCAGGGTCACACAGCCAGTAAGTGTCAGGTGTCTGAGGACAGCTTTGAACTAGGGTCCTCCTGACTCCAGGGCCAGCGCTCTATCCACTATGCCACCTAGCTGCCGCATGATATGTTAATAGAGATTTAATCTAAATGCTGGCCTGTGGTATGACCCCCGGTTAACCTAGACCAACTATACTCTAGGAAAACAATATTTGTTTTCATTGGAGTAGAACTTTTTTTGTTACTGTTTTTTAATAGTAGTTGGTACTATCTTGGTTGGTGGGTTTTTAAAATTTATTTGGGCTATTTTCATTTTCTTTCTGACAAGTGCTTATACATAGGTGGAGGGAGTGCCCCACTTTTAATCCGTTAAGTATTGAAATACCTTTAGGATAAGATTCCCTAAGAGGGCTCATATTTGAATTTAAAGAAAATAATTTCAGTGTATTTATTTTGAAAAGGAATTCAGCTTTAGGATTTTCTGTGGTTTCTAGAGCTGTCATTTTGGGCATAATATAAGACATCTTTTCCTTGTTTCTCCTTTTTTCTGATAGATAGGAAAATCTACTCAGAAGCAAATGTGAATTTAATTTTGTATATTTTGTATTTTTTTTTAACATAGAAGTATATTATATCAGGACTCACAGGTATTTGCAGTACTGATGTAGCTATAGTTTTCCCCATCCTGCCTAAAATCTAAATGAATATTAAGGAAGAAAACTATCCAGTGTTTTAATAATTACATATAATATTGTTATGTAGAAAAATGTGCTGTACTTTATAGTCTCCAGTACATTTAGACATGAACTAATCTTTTAGACAAAAATATAATCCTCAGAAGTATTATGCCTCAAAAAGAGAGGCATCTAGGTGGCACTATGCATAGAGTCAGGAAGACCTGAGTTCAAATTTAGCCACAGGCACTTACTCGTTTGACTCTGGGCAAATCCTTTACCTCTGTCTGCCTCTGTTTCCTTGTCTATAAGATGGGGAAAAGGGTTGTTGTGAAGGACCAAATGAAATAATATTTGTAAAGCATTTTACAAGCCTGCGAATGCTATAAAAATGCTCCTCATTGTTACTTTTGTTGTTATTGCAGTTACCATTATCGCGATCATGACCCCCATTGTATAGGCAAAGAAACAGATTGGTCAGGAGATTGGCCTTTTCACCTGAGGTCTTCTAATTTGAAGACTCCTAATCCTTTGTTTAGCTACTATGGATTAAAAAGCGGATTCTTTTTTTCTCACAAATGAGATGAAGCTACACGGCTTATAAGTATAACTGGTTTTATCCCTTTCCCACAACATATGATCGCTTAATGATTTTTCTAAAGAAAAGCTAGGAAAAACTATAGAAATTAAGACTTTCTCATATAAACTTTGCTTTGGGTGGGGACGTGGGGGTCTTTTTGATACAGATGTGGGAAAACTACGCAGATCCCTCAGTTTATTCTGGATGATACTCTGCACGGACCGCCGGAGAAGGTAGCAAACATCATCTGCACCCAGCCTCGACGGATCTCTGCCATTTCTGTAGCGGAACGCGTGGCTAAAGAGAGAGCAGAAAAGATGGGTCTTACCGTGGGGTACCAGATCCGCTTAGAGAGCGTCAAGGTATGTACAGTTTGTCCACTTATTGGTAATGTGTTTCCTGTTGTTACTTCCAAAAGGGTACTTTTGATCTAAAGATCTGCAGACAATTTGGATGATGACTCTTTAGGCCGTGATCATTGGAACAGCATGAAATGCTTCTAGAGAAATTTTGAAGCAAGTCTTCTTAATCTTCATTGATAGAAATTAACAGTTAGGTTTTTTTATTTTAATTTTTTGCATTTTGTCAGGATAGTGATGTGTTGACCTTATTCAAATAAGAAGCAATTTAATTCTGATTTGTATTTGCTAGCCACAGTTACTTGTCTATTTTATAATACTTCCTATTGTTGTTGTTGAAACGGTTATATGAAATAGAACAGAATTCACAGCAAGAGTATTAGTTAATCTGTGTGACCTTGGGTAAGTCACTTAACCCCAATTGCCTTGCCTTCCCCCCTCCAAAAAAAAAGAGTATTAGTTAAATTTAGGTTTGAATGAATAGAATAATAGAGAATACTAAATTTAAAAGGGATCTTCAGGTTCAGTCACCTTGATTTACAGATAATATTAATTCTTAATATTAATTAAATTTTAATTAATTAAATTAATATTTCTTTGGTGCTTTAAGGCTCACAAAATGTTTTTTCTCATAACTCTGTGTTCAGATAGCATTATTGCCATTTTACAGGTGAGAAAACTGAATCCCAAGACCCAGAGACCTAGTCATTTGACTAGGGTTGCAGAGTTGGTGTCAGACTCAAACTCAACTGTGCAAACTGCCAAGCCCGTGCTTTTTCCTATTATGCCATATTGTATCCTGGTTTTTTATTAGTTTGTATCTCTTCCTATTCAGAACTGTGGGATAGCAGAGCTTTTGGTGTATATGTCTGGTTTTTTTTAGCTGACTAAATGTCTATCTTTTGTCCTTTTACATTTAAGTCTTCAGCTACCAGACTGTTATACTGCACTGCAGGAGTGCTCTTGAGAAGGCTGGAAGGAGACACAGCTCTCCAGGGAGTCACCCATATTATTGTTGATGAAGTTCATGAGAGAACAGAAGAAAGGTAAGAGGCACAATTGCATCAAATTAGGACATAGTTGAAAGTCACTTCTAGGTCAGCTTCATAACACTAGTGAATTCTAGTGAGTACCATAGAGAAGACCTAGGCTGGAAGTTATGTCAAGACCTAATATCTCATTTCTATGGGACTGAAGATGCTAGGCTGGCAGCTTCTAGTCTAGTCAAGATCCATTCATCATAGGAGGTTATGATGGTAGAGATAGCTACTCGCCATCATCATCATTATAATGTGTATTTTATAACATGCATAGATATATTTTTTTTAATGAAAAAAAATCTACTTGGGTATAATGCCATGCCTGCTATATTTCATTCTGCCCCAATCATGAACTAATTCTCTTAATCTCTTTTAATCATTTAAGAGTTATTAGTTGTACAGAAAGAAGTTGGACTATTATGTGAAGTGGTTTGGGGCATGCTTTGGAGCTCTCTTAAAATAGTTGGAAAAGGGGAGAGGCACCAAAATAGAAGTCATGTAACTCGCAGCAACCAAAACAGAGGTACCACAGCAGAGTGGAATGGCAAGACTATTCCAACTTAGTGACAGGGGTAATCTTGAACACGTTAAGTTTAACAAACATCGATTAAGTGCCTATAGTATCCATGCCCTTTGCTTCATGGATCTGTGATTTCACCCCACCAGAGACATGGGGATGAACCTGTCCAGTGTCAGCTAGGCTAGTCCTTAATGAGAGACATCACTAGGCCAATACTGTAAGCCCTTCAGCATGGTAGAGCCTGCCAGAGCTTGGGGTCTGTTGGCACAGCTTTCAAGAACCCAGGGCCAAAACAATTCCAAGAGACTCATGTTAGAAAGTATTGTCCACATCCAGAGAAAGAAATGATTGAGTCTGAATGCAGATCAAAGCATGCTATTTTCACTTTTAAAAAATTTTTTTCATGGGCTTTTTTCCTTTTGTTCTGTTTCTTCTTTCACAACATGACTAATGTGAAATATGTTTTACATGATTGCACATGTATAACTTATATCAGATTGCTTGCAATCTGGGGGAGGGAAGGGAGAAAGGTAAAACAATTTGGAACTCAAAATCTTTCAAAAAATGAATGTAAAAATTGTCTTTCTATGTAATTGGAAAAAATAAAATACTATTAAATTAAAAAAAAAAACCCAGGTGCCACTTCTATAGCACCATGAACAATCAGAAAAGGAAGACCTAGAAAGACAAAGACAAAAACGAAATGTCCCTATCCCTCAGACAGTTTATATTCTACTGAGGAAATGTAGCATGTACACAGATATAAAGATCAAATGTAATTGGAGGAGGAAGAGAGCACTAATACTTTGCAAAGGTGTTGGCACATAGTCTGAGCTTTCCAAGAGGCAGAGATGAGGAGAATGTATTAAAGGCAGGGTGGTACAGTTTATATGAATGCACAGGGGAAGGAGATCAAATTTGGAGTTTGGAGATAGCCAGTTTGTCAGAGACAGTTGAGTTACAGGATAAGGAGTAATGCAGTAAAGGACAGAAATACAAGTTTCCAGGTCAGGCTATGGTAGATGTTTGTCTTTTATCCTAGAACAATAGGCAGTTACTGAGGATTTTTATGTAGATGAGAGCATAGTCAAATCGGTGCATTAGGAAGTTTATATTGTCAGCTGTATAGAATGAAGAGAGGAGAGATTGGAGACAAGGGAATGAGTTAGGAAGCTACTGGATAATCTAGATGAGAGGTAATGGGAGCATGAAATAAGGTGGTAACTTTAAGTAGAAAAAGGAGATGGACAAGAGAGATTTCATAGAGGTAGAGTAGACAAAACTTGGCAACTGACTGGATATGAGATTGAGAGAGAGGAGTCGAGGGGCAGAGCCAAGATGGCAGCATAGGAGCAGCAAGGTTCCACAGCTCCCACATAGCCACCTCAAATACCCATAAAATATGACTCTAAACAAATTTTAGGGCTCTCAAACTCACAAAAATACACCTCCCACTGAAGGCAACTTGGCAGGAAGGGATCATCTCAACACTGGGAGCCAAAACCAACCCAGCCTGAAACCTTGGGGCTTGGCTCCAGGGGCAGCCAGGACAAGCTGCAGCTGGAGCCTTCAGGAGAGTGGATCAGTAGCAGCTATGGCAGTTTCCAGAATTATCAAGCCATAAGAAACAAGAACTAAGTGAAAGGTCAGAGGAACTCAGCTAAACTTGGGGGGGAAAAAGCGGTCCAGCCAAACTACCTCCAGGGCAAAGAAGCAGCAGAAGTGGCAGCCCTGCAGCCACCTCCACGTGGCTGCTTCAGAGCTCCCGGCCTGCAGACTACAGTGGGGCCAAGCGATTGTTCAGAGGCTAAGTGCTCTTGCGGTGAGCAGCCTGGATCCAGATTGTGGTTTTGGGTGGCGGTCCTGGGGTGTGTTTTCAGTGAGCCAAAGCTGGTGGGAGCTGCAAAAAAATGGCATCCCCCTAATAGCTCCAGCAGCTGCAAAAACTCCAGCAACTTGGGACAGAACTTTCCTCTCTGGAAGCAGAGTTCCACAGAGCTAAAAAAAATCAAGTAATTGACTGGCCAACTAAATCAGGCAAAGGAAGCAAAGTAAGAACAGCAACCGAACTCTAGATTCCTTCTTTGGGGACAAGAAGGATCAAAGCATGGAATGGGAGGAAGACAACACAGTCAGAACTTCCACACCAAAAGCTTCCAAGAAACATGAAGACTGCC
>CM053581.1:67366960-67431581 GCA_028627135.1 Pseudochirops cupreus | reverse complement strand
AAACTCTAAACTGGGTATCTTGCCACACAGGAGAGTAGGGGGTATGTGGATGAGAGGTGGGATGATGGAGGGGAGGGGAGCGTGGTAGGGGAGGGTTGCTGGAAGCACACACTTCTGTAAAGGGACAGGGACAGGGTAGAGAATAGAACAAGGTGGGGGTGGGAAAGGAGGGAGGGACATATAATCAGTCTCTCACAAAATGCCCACTGTGGAGAGGTTCTGCGTAATTACACATGTGCAGCCTGTATTTAATTGCTTGTCCTTCCAGTGGGGGTGAGTGATGAGGGAGGAAGGGAAAGAATCTAGAATTTAAAGTTCTATAATCAAATGTTAAATATATATGTGTGTGTGTGTGTGTGTGTATATATATATATATATATAATTATTATTATCATTGTCATTATTATTATTAATTACATCCAACTGGGAATTAAGATACACAGGCACTGTGGTAGGGAGATCCATCCTGCCCTACTGGAAAGTCAGAGGGGCAAGGGGGAGGACATAGGACAGAGCAGATTGGGGGAGGGGTTATACAATGGGATGGTTGTTTTGAGGTGTCGGGTAGGGGAAAGATGGAGAGAAAATTTGTAACTCAAAATGTCATAGAAATGAATGATGTAAACAAGAAAATAAATAAATAAATTTATTTTTAAAAAGAGAGAGAGAGGAGTGCATGATAACTCTTAATTTAGGAAACAGAGTTTGGGAGGGTGATGGTGCTTTCAACAGAAATGGAGAAGTTTGGAGGAGAGGCAGATTTAGAGTGGGAAGGTAATCAGTTCTGTTTTGAACATGTTGAGTTTGAGATGTCAATAGGGCATCCAATTAGAGAGTTGTCCAACAGGTGCTTGGCAGTTTAGGATTGGAGTTCAATGAAGAGATTAAGACTGGATTTATATTATTTAGAAGTCACCTGCTTTGAGATGCTAATTGAACCCACAGGAGTTGGTGATATCATCAAGGGAGAAATCTAAAGAGAGAAGAGGGCCCAGACCAAAACCTTGAAGGGCACTCATGATTATAAGGAAGGAAATGGAACATGGTCCAGAAAAAAGGTTGAAAAGAAGTGCTCCGGCAGCTTAGAAGAGAATCAGGAGAACCAGTCATGGAAACCAAAGGAAAAGAGTGTAACCAGGAGGAAGAGATGGTGCAAGAGGCTGAGGATGAAGAAAAAGCCCATATTCAATCAGTTATTGAATCCTGTTGATTCTGCTTCCACATCATCACTCATATCTCATCCCTTTTCTCCACTCAGCCTTAGACCAGGAGAAGTAAGTGGGAGCTGAATTGTAGAGGGCTTCCAGTGCTAAGCTGAGGAGTTTTGTCTTTTATTCCAGAAGCCATAGGAAGCCATTAAAGACAAGGCCTTGAGTCTAGTTCATCTCTTGCCTTGACTATTTCAATGTCCACCTCACTGGTCTCCCTGTTTCCAGTCTTTTTCATCTCCAATCCATCCTCCATCTGTCTGCTCAATTGATAGTCCTGAAACACAGATCTAATTATGCCATCTCTGTACTCACCTCTAGGATAAAATATGAATACCTCAGACTAGCACTTAAAGCCCTCTACAATTTACCTCCCACTTACCTCTCCAGGCCTAATTCGTATTATTTCCCTCTGTGAACTCCCTATTCCCATCAGATTGGCCTATGAATTATCACTGTGCATGTCTATGACTTCCTATGCATTATCCCTGCCACTCCTTCCTTGCTTCCCCTCCTTAGCATTTTTAATGTGTTTTTTTCATCCAATTTTATTTTACTTTCAGTTTTGAATTCTCTCTCTTCCTCCTTTCCCTCCCCTACCCATTGAGAAAAATAAAACTCATTATTAGTATATATTGTCATGCAAAACAAGTTCCTACGTTAGACATATCCAAAAGAGAGAGAGAGTGCCAAAGGTAAAATATGTTTCAGTCTGTACTCTGAGTCCATCAGGTTTCTAAGTGGAGGTAGCTTCATCATGAGTCCTTTGGAACTGTGGTTGGTTATAGTGTTGATAAGAATTCCAAAGTCTTTCAAAGTTGATTATCTCTACGGTATTGTTGTTATCGTATAGATTGTTTCCTGGTTCTGCTTATGTCACCTTGCCATCAATTCACACAAATCTTCCCAGGCTTTTCTGAAACCACCATGCCATTTAGTATTCTATCACATTCATACTATAACTTATTTAACCATTCCCCTTTTGACGGACATGCCCTCATTTTCCAATTCTTTGCTTACACACACACAAAAGAGCTGCTATAAATATTTTGTGCATATGGGCCCCTCTCCTCTTCAATTTCTTTGGGGTATAGACCTAGTATCAGTATCATTGAGTCAAAGCATATGCACAGTT
This sequence comes from Pseudochirops cupreus, assembly GCA_028627135.1. Taxonomy (NCBI): domain Eukaryota; kingdom Metazoa; phylum Chordata; class Mammalia; order Diprotodontia; family Pseudocheiridae; genus Pseudochirops; species Pseudochirops cupreus. The sequence continues at coordinate 67,429,238 of CM053581.1, read as the reverse complement.
TAGTAACTTTGGGGGTATGCTTTCCAGAATGGTCATACCAGTTCATAGCTCCACCGGCAATGCATTAATGTACCTGTTTGCCCATAGCCCCTTCAGCATTTGTCATTTTCTTTTTTTTGTCAGCTTTGTCAGTCCAATGAGTATGATAAAGAATTTCAGTTGTTTTGATTCACATTTCTCTAATTTTTAGTTATCTAAAGTGTTTTTTCGTATGAGGTGTTATATCTTGTATTTCTTCCCCTGAAAACTGCCTTTCATATCCTTTGACTACCAATTAGTAAAGGAAGATCACTTGCACAGCTGAGCAGACAATAAGCACAGGAGGATGGGTAAGGAGAAAGAGAGGGAGTTAACCAGCAAGTTACAGCAAAAGTCCAGGCAAGAGGTGCTGAAGGTCAGCATCAGGATGCTGTTGGTGTCAGAGCAGAAAAGTGGGGCAGATAGAGGTGTTACAAAGGTAAAAATGGAAGGATGTCGCCACAGATTGGGAAGAGGAAGCATGAGCTAAAGCAGCAGAGTGATAGAAGGGGCAGTGCCTGATTTATTGTGTTAGGCTGGGGAGGGAGCAGCCAGAACCTCCAATGTGGCCAGGAATCAGTGTCTTTCACAGAGATCTATAGGTCTAATTTGGAAGGTTAATGAGATGGAAGAGCCCTAGAATGTAAGGGTAGTTTGTTTATAATAGTTGAAGAGATAGAGGAGGGTGAGTCAGTCCTGCAGTAAGGCATAGCAAGGGAAAAGGATTTTTGCATCAGCAGACAGCAATTCTTAGTTATAGGGATTAGTAAACATGAGAGTGGGAATTGAGTGAATAGAGCACGGGCCCTGGAGTCAGGAGGACCTGAGTTCAAATCTGGCCTCAGATACTTGACACTTACTAGCTGTGTGACCTTGGGCAAGTCACTTAACCCCAATTGCCCCTCCAAAAAAAAGAGTGGGAAGTGATTAGCCATAGATCTATTGACTTGGGATATTATTCTCCAGGGTCCTGGGATGACAAAGATCAGGGTATGGGCAGCTTCCATAGCTGCTTTTTACAAACTCTACAGAACTAGAAGTGAACAAGGCTAAGTAGAACAGAGTCCACCTGTGGAAAGGCAGAGATGCGAGATGGGATGTTGTATGTGAGAGCTGTGCCACAAAATGACTAATGTATCATTAGACTGGGAAGGTGGATTGCAGGTTGAGAAGAACTTTAAACATTAAACAGAGAAGTCTATGCTTACAGCTTCTCATTTGATCTAAACAAACCACCATGGGAGGCTGGTAGTGCAATGGGAACTTTATTCATATTTTACATATGAAACTCAAGTAGGTAAAGGAACTTGCCCAAGAATACATACCCAGTAAGTGTGGCAGAGTTGGGGTTTAAATTCAGACTCTTTCTACTATACCACATGTCCTCAAAATCTAAATAAATAAATTATTGTCCTCATTCCTAAAAGAATATAACTAGTGAAATACATGTGTAAAAGGCAGTCATGAAAAGCTAAATGACCACAATGTCAAAAACACAAGTAGGTCTGAAGAAGAGACAGACCTTAAAAAAAAGGAAAGGAAAATACAAAGACATTAAAATGTGGGAAACAAATTTAAAAGGTTGTTATTAAAAAAATCATCAAACCACCTTTGCAACTTGTAACTCATTTAAAGTCATTTGTGAATTTGCATTGTAGGGTTTGAATTTGTAAAGGCTATGAAGTTTTTAAGGAAATAAAAGTGCCGAAAAGGGAAAAGAACCTAAGAAAACAAGTACCTATTGGGAAGTCTGTTTCTGTTGCAAGATAGCAGTCATGAATTTAAAAAATGAGGAAAATCTGAATGTTACTTGATGCTGGATTTGGTTGCCATGTGGGCATCTTTTTTCTTCCCTTTAGTGATTTCTTGCTGCTAGTTTTAAAGGATGTTATGTTGCAGAATCCAGATCTTCGTGTTGTTCTGATGAGTGCTACTTTGAATGCTGAGCTTTTCTCAGAATACTTTAATTCCTGTCCAGTTATTAATATACCAGGTGAGAAAAAATGTTTTCTTAAATTTTGTATTATTATCCATGCCTAAATACATGCAAAATATTTTTAAATTGTGCTTCAGTAAGGAAATATGTTAATAAATACTTTTTTCTGGATAAGAAATGATTATGTTAGCAACAAATCAAACTCTTGGCATTTTTTGACACTGACATGTTAATAATATCACACCTAATTTAGGAATTTTTAGTTGCACCTATGATTTAAATTCTCAGTTATTTAGAATTCTTGGCTCCCCCATCATGTTTAATATACAACCTTAAAATAGTTTTATCATAGCAGAGTTTTAGAAAGAAGCTATTTGTTATTATAATATGTGCTTTAATTATAAAGATCATAGAATTTAGTAAATATTCTGGTACTCTTAAATAGTGTAGTTAGAATGCCTTTTAGATATCTTGGTGCTAATTTGCTTCAGATCACTTAATGTCTCTGGGTTTTAACTTCTCTGTAATTTTTTTTACAAAGAAATGGTCTGGAAGAACAAATTGGTAAATTGTTAATAGCATTTGTCTGGCCAAAGTAGACATTAGTAGTGGATTAAGAGGAAGATAGAGTATATCAAGTATACAATATAGTATACTCGATTCCAGTTACTATTAATTGAGTGTTTATAGATCCTTAGCTGAAAGAAATTCCTTGAGTCAGTCAGGTTTAAAAAAATGAGTAAGCAGTCAAATTGTAATTGTCCCCACTTTTCTAAGGCTACTTCCCAGCCAATCCTCACCTTCCTGTCATCATTATTAAAAAGCATTTTTTAAAAAAATATTTGATGTAATGGAATTATTTAATTGAACTTTATTTCAGAATTTCAAGTCCCTGTACTTCTTGCTTTTTGTTTAACAATGAATATCAGTAAACCTGATCAAACTTGCTAGTGATGATTCACTGTTTAATTGATTTTAATGCAGAGGTTCCCTAACCATCCTCCAGGGGCATCCCTTAAGTCCCCATGTGTGTCCTTTGTCATTTCCACTAACTTCCACTCACTTTTCTTTCTGTGTGCCCACAGTTTAATTTCTGTCCTACTTTTTTCCTTTTTAACTTTGTATCATTTCAAAAAGCTCTTTCCAGATTTCTTTACATTCTTCATATTTATAGTTTCATTTATGATTTCTTGAAATATACCTCTGGAAAACCAGACTTTGATAAAGTCCATTGGGATTCAAATGGAAGTACTTTAAACCCAAATAACTCTGGCTCTCACTTATTGGCCAGTAGGTCATCCCAAATCTCAACTGCTCATTGTTTGGATTTCATGGCTTAGAGTGAGTGTAAAGAGAAATTGTTTCTGTTTTGGCCAGAAACTCTGAGGGTCTTTTCCTCCCAGATTGATTCTTTTGTGAAGGCAAACTAGGCCATTTTTTGCCTCAGTTCTTACTTAGCCTTTAGTCACTGATTGGGTGTTGCCTCAGACAAACTGAGACCTGAGAAATACCTTAGCTTTAAAGGCCAACGTCTCCCACTGCATCTGGGGCCACTGCCAGTCAACCTCACTTGACTCAGACTACTCTGGAGACATCTGAGTCGAGTGAGACTGATGACTTTGCACAGCTCTGCCTCACTTTCAAGTCAAGACATCACCCAATGATGCCATTTGATCCTCTTCTAGAACAAAGTATGATGAATAACAAATAGTTTCAAATTATATTATAGTGTTACGCTATATTATTGTAGCACAGTTTAACTAACCATCCCCTATTCTTGGACCTTTAAGTTGTTTCTGTTTTTACAATTAAGTAAAATGGTACTTTGCAGATCTTTAAACAAATAACTTTTTGTTGTTTGTTGTTTAATGTCACCTTTAGATAATGGTCACCAAAATGGAATTGTTGGGTCAAAAGATAGGATTATTTTTCTAACTTTTGCTAAATACCGCGCTGTTCTCAAAAACATTCTGGAAGTTTGCAATTTTATCAGTAATGAGTGAATGTTTCACTACCAGTTATCTAGAAACTTTGGATACTTTAGCGGCTACCAATTTATGAAGACATTCTTGCTGGTTCAGAAAAAATCTTAAATCGCTCTTAATGCAGCTTCATCCAGACCTGTAGTTAAAAATTTCCTCTCACTGGCCATTTAGGCAGTGGATGAGAAAGCTAATAAGCTAGTTGGTTTCATTCTGTTCTTCAGTACACCCTTAGCGTAGAGCAGGGTTTTGGGGTTTGTTTGGGTTTTTTTTGTTTGTTTTTTGCACATGTATGTCTTTAGTGAAAATTGTGGATGGACCAGTACAAATTCCCACTGTGGGGAAACAAGTCAAAAGTCCGTGGTTCTTAGGGATGGCAAGTCAAATAACTTAATTTTTCAATAGGAAGGAGGGGACACAGGACTGATTACTGATTCCTGACAAAATTACCCCCAGCGAGTAAGAAATCAGCACAAGTTGTGTGTTCAGAGACACAAACTTGCACACTCAAATATTTAAGTATTACTGAACTGGAAAAAAAAATTCCATGCACAAATTAATGGAAAAGAAGGGTCCTCTAGTCTCACTGCTAATTTCTATTTTTATTATCATATTATATTATTTTTATTTTTTAAAAATTATGGGGAAATTGAGACTCAGAGATGTTAAATAACTCATCCAATATTGTATAGTGAATCTTTTGGCTCCTTGAAATCAAATGAGTGTTTAGTTATAGAAAAATTGATAGTAGAGAAATTGTCAACAAGCATTTGAGTTGCTTACTATATTCTAAGCATTGTACTAAGCCCTGGAGATACAAAGAAAGGCAAAAACATGGCCCCTTGCCCTCAGGGAACTCTGAGGGATGTGTGTGTCTGTGTGTCTGTGTCTGTGTCAGTGGCTATGTGTGTAACGGAAGCCAATCTCAGACAGAAGGGAACAACAAGAATGAGAAAGGGGAAATAAAGGGAGACAAAACAGAAGAGGTCTTGAGAAGATGGGATTCGAATTAGGTCTTGAAAGAAGCCAAGGAAGCCCAGAGTGGGAGGTGAGGTGAGAGTATTCTGGGCATGGGGGACAGTGTGTGCCAGTAGCAGCAAGGAGGTTGGTGAGACTGGATCTCAGATAGTATGGAGGGGAGTAAATTATAAAAAGATTGGAAATGTGAGAATGGACCAGGTTGTGAAGGACTGTAAATGTCAAACAGGAGACCATAGGGAGCTGCTGAAGTGTATTCAGAGTTGGGGTAGGGGAAGTTGGGGAGCAGCAGTGACAGGCTTAGTCTTCCACTGCAGGAAAATCACTTTGGCATAGGAGATACCTCCCAAGTGGAAGATGAATTAGAGTGGGGGAGGACTCCAGGCAGAGAGGCCAATTAGAAGACTATTTGATAGTCTAGACAAGAGATGATGAGGGCCTGGTTTAGAATGGTGTGAGAAGAGGACACACGTGAGGTACTGTGAAGGTAGACATGACAGTAGTTTGGATGTGTAGGTGAATGTGAGGAGCTGAAGTTTAGAGCCCAGGTGATTGAGAAGAGGGACACTGCCCTCCACATTAATAGGAAAGTCGGAAAGAAGAGGAGGTTAAGTGAAAAGGGGAGTGGGCAGGAAGAAGGTAAGTTTGAGATGCTTGCAGGACCAGAGCTCAGAAGAGAGACTAGAACTAGATGTAAAGACATGGGAATCACTGGCATAGAGATAATCATTGAACCCATGGGAGTTTATGAAATCACCAAGTAGGACAGTATAGAGGGAGAAGAAAAAAGGAACTATAACAGAGGCTTAGGAGATAGCCTAATGTCAGTAAAATATTACAACCTACAGTTCTTCTTTAAAATGATTTTTTTTGTCAATGAATCAGTTTTCTTTCCCTCCTACCGCTACCCCCCCCCACCACTGAAAAAAAAGAAAAATGAAACCCGTGTAACAAATATTCGTAGTTAAGCAAAATAAATCCCACATTGGCCATGTCCAGAAAATAAATATCTCTTGTTCTGCACCCTGAGTGTATCACCTACCTGTCTTTCAGGAAATGGATGGCATGTTTCATCACCCATCCTATGCAATCATCGAATTGGGGAGGGGGAAGGCAGAGCAACTGGGGTTAAGCCTAAGGCCACACGGCTAGTTTTGTGTTAAGTGTCTGAGGCCGCATTTGACCTCAGGTCCTCCTGACTCCAGGGCCAGTGCTCTATTCACTGCACCGCCCGGCCGCCCCGAATTGGTTAGAGTTCTTACAGCTTTCAAAGTTTTTGTTTTCACAGTAAAGTTGTTCTCTTGAGTTTCTATAGCCATTATGTAAAGTGGGGTCTGCTAAATGTTATTTCTAAATGTATTTTTTACTTCCAGATAAACTGCTAATATCCATAGAAGTAGAAAAGGAATAGAATCATGAATAGTAATAATCTTTTATTTCCGTAGCACCTTAAGGTTGGCCATGTGCTTTTGTAAGTATTAATCACAGTGGCAAATAAATACCCCCAATTTTTTATCCTTCAAGTGTTTTTGTCAGCCCCCTGTTGTGCCTTGATACAAAGCCTTCAGCTATTGACCTGATTAAAATTAATAAATGACCTGCTTACAAAATTCAAAATCATGGAATCATGGAATAATGATCATATAAATTTAACATTAAATATTAGTCAATTAGTCTTTCCTTATAATTGTTTACATGTAAATAAATGACTTTTTACAAACAAAATGTCACCTTTTCAGTCACTTCTTCTAAGACTCCATGAAGGTTCTTTATCTAGTCACATTCCTTTTTCTTCTTATGTGACTCTAGCTAATGTTCTCTGTTCCTGAAGTTTCACTTTTTTGTTTTGTTATTTCATAAAATTCTTCCCAGATTTCTTGATACTCTTCATACTTATTTGTCTTAGCTGCAGTAGAGTAGTCCATAACCTTAATGTACCACAATTTATTCTATCATTCTCCTATCAGACATTTAGACTGCTTCTAGTTTTTTTTCAATTACACATAATGCTGGTATAATTGAACAGATAGCTATCTTTTTAAAAATTACATTTTCAGGGTATATTTCTAACAGTGATACTATGGGGTCAGAGGTTATTTCTGCCACTAGCTGTGAATGAGGGTACCTGTTTGTGTTCCACAATCCAAACACCATTGACTTTCATTGGTTTTAGTTATTTTTGTCAATTTGATGGATATGAGGTGGTACCTCAAAGTGGTTTTAGTTTGTATACCTTTGATTATAAATAAGATTGAACATTTTTAAAGGCTTATAAACAATTTGTGTTTTTTCTTTTGAAAATTATGTTCACATCCATTTACTCATTCAAAAACCATTTGAAGTATTTTAAGCCTGTTGTTGATTTAGCCTTAATACAGAAAAACTATGTACCTTTCTAAGAGCTTACTTCAACCAAGAGGCATTCTTTTCATATTTATTTTCTCTTCGTAGGCCGGACATTTCCTGTTGATCAGTTTTTTCTGGAAGATGCAATTGCTATGACTAAGTAAGAAATATATTAAGGTTCGCTGAAAACCAGTGAAAAAACCCAGGTTTTTTTTTCTCCTCTACAGGCCATTATCTAGTATTATGCCAGTCTTTTATTCATTTGTTTTTATTGATTAGTGTCTTCCTTTTTATATATGCTCCTTGATTTTAAGTGGTCTCATATTAGAATCTATCATGTCTTCAGGCCAGTTCCAATTTATTGTTGATGTGATGAATATAATTCTATTTTGTGCTTTTTCCTTAATAATCCCCCAGTTCTTTAGGCAAATTTGGTGTAAAAATCCATATTCACCCAAAAGATAAATTAGGGAGTGAGTTTTATAAAATGAAGAATCATTTTTAAAGTCACAGTAAGATTTTTGTAAATAGCTAGCATCCCCAGTGCATTTTAAACTTATTTAAATGCAATTTTTTGGATTTTAATTTATTGTGGGACATGTGGTATGCTAATATTTAATAATTGATTATAATATGTAAAGAAGGGAAGAGATTTTTGTCACATGTTTGTTCACAAGGAAAACTGAGACAGCATCATTTAGTGGCTAGCAAGCCAGCTGCAGAGTCCAGAAGACCTAAAGTCCCACCTTTGACACATAATAACTTTTTAGTTCCCCATACAACTCTTAAGATTATGTATGAGCTGAAGAACAGTTTGGAAGGAGTTTCCTCACTGAGGGCTTCCTTACACCAATGAAATCAGAGATCTGGACCCAAAAAAAGGAAACTATGACAGCAGCCTTTGAAGTGGCTTATCCAAGTACTATTGAAATTCAGTAGCGCAAGAAGGATTAGACCCTTACTTTGAGTGTACCTGCTTAATATTAATTTTATGGATACACATGTATTTGTGATTACAAAACATATCAAAATTTAGTTTTTCCTGTACTTTTTGGTATTCTCCCAATTTGGTCATGGTTGACTTTACAAATCTAGACCAAAGAGAACATTTGTTATTACCAGCATTGTTTTCTACTCCTTAGTTAAATTAACTACATACATATCATCAATGCATTTGACAAGCAGTATTTAACAACTTTATCAGTTGAAATTTGGCAATATTAAGTTAATTAAAGGATTAAGTTCTTGCAAGGGTTGGAGGCGGTGCAATGAGCTATCTTGGTTTAAATTGAAAACAAAGTTGTTAACATGTAGCTTTTTACACAGTTGTCTTAAATGTGAATACAGTGATTCTAGTTGTAAAGTTTGTGCATTCTAGCAGCCTCATCACATTGGCCTGTTCCCCATTAGAGAGAGCTAGATTTGGCTCTAACATGGCTCGTAACATATATGAAACTCTTCAAATTTACTACAGGCTATGTAATTAAATTTTTAAAGGTAGCTTAATGAACCTGCCCAACTTGCTTCTTGACAGAATTGAGGGCAACCAGAAGGACTTTGGAAGAGTGGCACGGTCAGCAAAAGTAATGGCACAGATCAGAGCTACAGTCTCCTGCTCCTGGGGAAGCTGGTATTGTCAGGAGGCTTGTGCAGGCCAGATGCCACTGTGATTGGTATTCATTTAATGGGTATTGAATTCATTTGCTTTTGTTCCTCAGGTACGTGATTGAGGATGGTAGTCCATACATGCGTTCCACAAAACTAAATTCGGAGGAAAGAAAAGCAAGACGCAACAGGACTGCATTTGAAGAAGTAGAGGAAGACCTGAGGCGTTCTTTGCATTTCTCAGATGAGAGTTCTGTCAAGGATTCAGTGCCAGATCAACAACTAAATTTTAAGCAGCTGACAGCCCGCTATCCAGGTAAGATATTTTCTACACTGTTCATGAGCTTACTTTAAGACTCTAAAGTTGCTTTCTCCTATTTTTTTTCCTGTAACGATGATTTAGTACCAAAAATGAAAAATGAGAATTTATAAAAAGTAAAACAAAAATAAAGGAAGTTATTAGAAACTATTTTTACTATATGCCAATGAAACTGACAAATTAAACAAACAAATATTAAGAAAAATATAAAATGCCCAGAATAACAGAACAAGAAACAGAGAACCTAAATAACCCAGTCTCAGGAAAAAAAAAAAGGAATGGAACATGCCATCAATGAATTCCCAAAAGGGGGAAAAAACCAAACCTCAGGACCAGGTGGATTTACAAGTGAATTCTAGCAAATATTCAAAGAATACCTAATATTATGTAAAATGTTTGTAAAGGGGCGGCTAAGGTGACACAGTGAATAGAGTACCGGCCCTGGAGTCAGGAGGACCTGAGTTCAAATCCAGCCTCAGACGCTTAATACTTACTAGCCATGTGACCTTGGACAAGTCACTTAACCCCAATTGCCCTCCAAAAAGGAAAAAAAAGAAAATGTTTGTAAAAATAAGAAAAGAGGAACATTTACCAAATTCTTTCTGTGATACAAATCCCTAAACTAAGAATAGACAAAACGAAGAAAACTGTAGACCAATATCCCTAATAAATTATGACATAAAAATTTTAAATAAAATATTAGCAAAGAAGTTACAACAACATCAAAACAGATTATATACTCTGACCACGTTGTACTTAAACCAGCATTCAGAGTTGGTTCAATATTAGAAAAGCCATAAAAATTGTAGACTATATTAACTTTTTTAAATGAACAAAATCACATTGTCTCAGTAAATGTAAAAAAACCCCTACTTTAGACAAAATGCAACACCTGTTTCTATTAAAAACGCCAAAACTATAAGAATAAATGGATTTCCCTTAATATAATAAGTAGCATCTATTTAAAACCAAAAGCCAGCACTCTCTGTAATGGGAGTAAACTAAGAGACCTTTCTAATAAGATTAGAGGTAAAGCAAGTATGTTCATTATCACCACTGCTATTTAATAGAGTGCTAGAAATCCTAGCTGTAATAAAAGGACAAGAAAGAAATTGAGGGTATAAGTATAGGCAAAGAAAGAACAAAATTACTTTACAGATGATGTTAACCCTAGTGAGTCAACTAAAAAAGTAATTGAAACAGTAGATTTGCAAGATATAAAATAAATCCATATAACTATAAGCCCTTTAGGACAAAGTAGAGAAATTCAATTCAGAAAAACTATTGAATAAAATATTTGTCTACCTACCAAGCTGCACACAGGAACTATATGAATACACCTCTAGAACTCTCTTTACAAAAGCAGACCTAGATAATTGGAGAAATATTAATTGCTTACAGGTAGATAGAACCAATACAATAAAAGTGACAATGCATATAGAAAGGAAAGGGGCCTGGTTATACCCCAGTAGTACCAGATTTCAAACTATGTTACAAAGCAATAATCACTGAAACTATTAGATACTGGTTAGAAAATAGAGGTCAACAAATGGAAGATTAGGTGTACTACATACAAGTGCAAGCCAGCATAGTAGCCTGATGTTTGCCAAACCCAAAGACGACAGCTTTTGGGTAAGGACAGCAAAAACTGCGGGGAAAACTGGAAAATAGTCTGGCAAAAATTGAGTTTAGACCAACATCTCACACCATCTAGCAAAATGAACTCCAAATGAATACCTGGCAGAAATAAATGATCATATCACAAACAAATTAGAGGAGCAAGGAATAAATTACCTTTCACAGCTATGGATAGGGGAGCAAGCAGTTCATGACCAAAAAGGGATAGAAAGGATCACACAAAACAAAATGGACAATTGTGATTATATACAATTTAAAAGCTTTTACACAAACAAAACCAATGCAGCTAAAATTAAAAGGCAGTTAACTGGGGGGGGAATCTTTGTATCAAGTTTTTTCTGATGAAGATTCTTATTTACATCATATGTTAAGTAATTGGTTAAAATTTATAAGCACAAAAGCCATTGTCAAAGGATATGAACAGGCAATATTCTGAAGAAGAAATCCGTACTATCAACAATCAAATGAAGAAAATGTTCCAAGTCACTAATAGAGAAGTCCAAATAAAATCTGCTTTGAGGTTCCACCTTGTGTAGGATTGGTGAAAATGACAATGTTGGAGGACAACAAGTATATTAATACATAGTTAGTGGATGTGTGAATTGTTCTTACCATCCTGGAAATCAGTTTGGACTTATGCCCAATACCTGAACCATACCCCAAAGAGATTAAGAGAAAGAAAGAGAATCTAGATGTTCAAAAATATTTACAGCAGCTCTTTTTTTGTTGTGGCAAAGAACTGTAAGCTAAGGGAGGACCCATCAATTAGGGAATGGCTGAATAAAATGTTATATTATTATGCCTTGAGAAATGATGAAAGGGACAGTCTTAGAAAAACTGAGGAAAATTTGTATGAATTGATGCAAAGTGAAATGAGCAGAACCAAGAGAATTTATACAATTGGAACAATGCAAAAATAAACAACATTGAACTTAAGAACTCTGATGAATGTAATGACTAACCATGATTTCAAAGGACCAGCAAGGGAACATGCTCTCCATCTGACAGAGAAAGAAGGAATGGACTGAAAATGCAGAAAGAGACAGACATTCATAACACTCCCAATGTGGGCATTTGTTTTGCTTGGCTTTCCATGTTTCTTACAAGGGTTTGGTTTCTCAGGTTGGGGGATAAGGGATAGAGTGAAACTAGGGGAAAAGTTCTGTTCCCTCCCTAAAAATGAGAAGGCAAGAAGTAATCACACATAAGTAGAACGGATTTGAAGGTTCCATGTCACCAAACCTGCCATATTAAGTGCTTCCTGTGCCATGCACTGTGCTGAAGCACTGGGGATACAAATACAGTCAGAAAGAAAAAAACGTTAAATTCATGTTGAATTTATCATATACTGCATAAGCTTTACATAATAGAGGTTTGCAATTTCATGTATACAATACTCTCCTGTTTTGTAATATATAGAGAAATGCTCATTTATTTGGTGTTCAGAATTTTTAAAAAACAAAATAAAAAAATTCAATTAGATGAGCTAACATGTCAATTCCAGCTTAAAACATTCTAAGACTCTGTGATGTTCCTTATTTCTGACTGAAGAAATCAATGTGTCAGTAGTGAGTCCCTCTTTCAGGCAGATAGATAGATAATATACAAATATTTAAAAGTATTATAAATATGTATATATAGTAGATTATAAATTTGCATATTGTAACTAAATATATGTAAACATATACTTTACACATGCATATATTTTATAGATATATAGTTATTCATGGACCTGATCATACTACTGATTAGCACTGGAGCTTTAAGCTGCTATTTTTGACCTGGACCACTTTGTACCTTTATGAAATAAACATTGAAATACTGATTTGTGTTATTCTATTGGCCTTTATTTATTTTCAGGGTTTAGTAAATCTGTAATCAAAACAATGTCAGTCATGGATCTAGAAAAGGTTAACCTTGAATTAATAGAGGCCTTACTAGAATGGATTGTGGATGGAATGCACTCATACCCACCAGGTAATTTCTGTTTGTGTTTTTTATGCGCACGACAACACACATACACACAAGAATGGCAAAAGAAGGTATAGCATTGTAGTATAATGAAGATAGCTGTAGAAGGAAGGAATGGAATTAACAATGGGCCCAAAACATTACTTTAGCCATTAAGTTTTGCATCTTCCTCTAATACAGTGGTTCTCAACCTTCCTAATGCTGCGACCCTTTAATACTCGTGTGTGGGTATCTGTATGTGGGTGGACCCACCTGGAGACAGACAGAGGAGCAGTGTCTCAGTTCCTAAGACCATGGGAAATATGTGTTTTTCAATGGTCTTAGGCAACCCCTGTGACCCCTGTGAAAAGGTCGTTTGACCCCAAAAGGGGTCGCGACCCATAGATTGAGAACCACTGCTCTAATAGAATGGTAATGTGAACATTATTAACATGAACTAAATCAGCTAACTTGGGTTCTAGCTCTTCCTTCTGCCCATGTTTGCACTCTCTAGTACCTAAATACCTTTCTGTTTTTCCAGTGGCACATAGCAAAGAGAAATTAATGTTACATTGAATGACAGGGTCAGTTCCAGAAACAAATCATAACAAAAAAGTCAAATCCAATGAATAATAACTGTGACAGCTGTGTAATTAATGACAATAGCGGCAACAAATCAATGTTAAATACACCAAAAAAATATCCAGGGGCGGCTAGGTGGTGCAGTGAATAGAGCACTGACCCTGGAGTCAGGAGGACTTGAGGTCAAATCCTGCCTCAGACACGTAACACTTACTAGCCGTGTGACCCTGGGCAAGTCACTTAACCCCAATTGCCCTACCTTCCCCCTCCAAAAAACCAAAATATATATATATATATATATATATATATATCCAAAAAGGGTAACAGAAACAAGCAAGTTGATTTGGTATCCACTGTTTTAAAGACAGTATACACATATTTATTCTATGTTTAACAGTAAGAAATGGAAGTTTATGGACAAGAATACAGCAGTTAACAGTCTTTTAAAATTTTCTTTTGTTTTTCTTGCTCTTTTTTTTAATTTTAATATTGGAAAACTTATATTTGCCAATGGAAAGGTTTTTTTAAATAATTGAAAATCCTCTATTTGTATTAAAAAATTAACTGTACAGTTACAGGATGAGGAAGATATGCGTTAACAATATATTAATGTGAAAGACTTCAACCTTTTGTCTATTACAACATCATTATGAGTCAGCAGTGTGACATGACTCCCAAAAAAGTGGTATTCTTTGATCTCATTAATAAAATTTATAGGCCTAGGACAAAAGAGGTAATAGTCTCCATTATAACGTACCTTTGTTAGATCTGAAATAATCAAATTCACTGACAACCTATTATGAAAGGGGGCTGGTAGTGGGGCAGAGTTAGCAAAAGTGGGAGGCAGAACTAAAATCTTCTCTCTTATCAAGAACATTAACAAAAATTGAAGAGCAGTTGAATAGAAATTGATTGAGGCATAACCACACGCATAAAAGAGGGTCGCTGTAGCTAAGAACTAGCTCTGTGGCATTTTGAGATCTTGGCTTTTCATTCCTTCATGTTTTCTTAATCCATTTTCATATTTACTGTTAGAGAGAAGTGGCAAACAGATGATTGTTTTCTTGAGGGCAGATATTGTTAGCAGGGAACCAGGAACGCCATAGCTGTTCAGCAAATATTTGACTAAAAGGAAGGGTTGGCAGTGACTCCAGTCGTGTTAATGACGTGGGTAGCCTTGGGCATTACATTTTTCATGCCTGTTTTTCCAGTTCCATAGAAAGAGTCAGCTTAGTGTAATGAATTGAATAATAGAGTTGGGGCAAGCAAGACCTGTATTGAACTCATTTACTAGCTGTGTGACCCTGTGCAAGGCATTAACCTTTCTGAACCTCAGCTTCCTCATCTATAAAATGAGGGGGTTCGACTAGATGGCCTCTGATGTCTCTGCCAGGTCTTATTTGTCAGGATATTTTGTCCCAGGGAACATTCATGATTATTAAGTGAAATCACATGTAGATTTATAGATTGTTATTTAAAATTCCCAAATCCCTTGTGAGAGAAAAACAATCTAAAGGATACAAATTATAAAATTAAAAAATGCTTATTATGACTACTTGTTGCTTAAAACTGATAAATTCATAATATTTTATCAATATAAATTGATCTTAGCTCCTTCACATTTCATCAGAATAATTCTCATATATTTAGGTGCTGTATTAGTATTTTTACCAGGACTAGCAGAAATTAAAATGCTTTATGAACAGCTACAGTCTAATCCTCTCTTCAACAACAGACGTAGCAAGCGGTAAGTTCTTTGTTTACCATCATACTGAGCCATTTCTACAACCAGATAAAATAATGAGAAGGAGTTAAAAAGTTTAAAGTTCTGGAGTTAAAGAACCTGGGTTCAGATTTTGCCCCTGATGCTGATTATCTATATAACTTGGATGTTTTCTGAATGGAGGACTGACACTGTAAGGTTTACAAAATCAGATTGGCACAAATACACTGTGAAGTCAGTAATCCAAGTGTTTGTCTCCATTTCAGAGATGATGAAACTGAGGTTTAGAAAGATGAAGTGTTGAACAGCTAGTAAGGGCCTACATAGAACTCCCCTGACCTTCCAATTTCAAGCCCAGTGTTCTTTTTCATAGATTTCTCTGCCTCCAATAAGAGGTATAACAAATATACATACCTAAATAGTTAATACATTCATACTATTCTAATCTTCAGCACCTATTCATTCAGCATTTAGTATATCCAGAGAAAGCAGTGTCCTGGGCACTGGAAGAGACTAATAAAACAATATACGCTTCCTTTCCTCAAATCTGTGTCAATTTTGGCTTTCATCAAAATAGGAAAATATATTTCATGTAAGGTAACATTTTTTTCTGTCTGTTGAACTCATTTTAGAATCACTAAATGATTTCCTATCATTGGTCATGTTCTGCAAATGTTCCAGTTTGAAAATGACCCATTACATATTGAATCAACCAGAAATACTCCAAAGCCTTCTTTTGGTAAATTCAGAGCAGTGTGAGTGACTGTCAAACTTATCCACACTGGAAAAACAAAATGAATAAAACGTAATTGTGGCTATTGCGTTGGATGTAGCTAAGTAGGCATCCCAATGAATTAGTTCTTCAACGTGTGCCTCTCCACCCCTTCCCAGCTCACTCTAGCTATTCTGCCTCCATTCAGGCTATCACTTCCGCACCAATAACTGGGACTGCCCCTGGGTCCTTTGGACCTGATAGATTAGCAGCTAACCTAAACTTTACAGAGTAGATTGATTCCCTTAATGATAGGATTTGTTCTATAAAACTTGGACTCAGTCAAAAGGCTGCACCCAAGGACCTAGAAGGCCACATGTGGCCTCGAAGCCTCAGATTCCCCACCCCTGCATTACCTTTTACATTATGTTTACATTATCACAATGCCTGGCACACAGGAAATGCTTAATATACACTTTATAATAACTGTAGACCTCAGTTTCTTCATCTGTCAAATGAAAGGGTTGGCCTACACAGCTTTTGAAGCTCCCTCCAATTCGAAAACTATGATGAGTCTCTTACTAGACACCTCCTCTCTCCACATATCTATGTGTGTTTATAAAAGCCAAATATTAATGAAAAAATCTTTTTACTCCAGAAAGTCAGTTTATTCCCATTTTGTTAATGAAATATATCTCTTTGCTCCACATATTGGCTAAACCTACTTTCACTAAGCCCTTTCAGTTAGCACTCCCTTGCCTAGAAAAAGGCAAACTAGATTCAGTTACAGAAGATAAGATTGAGTTTTTAGAGAGATGTTTTGATAGGTATATTTTCCTATCTACTGTTAAAGTGACCTCATCAACTCCCATGGATTCAATTACCATCTCTATGCTGATGATTCTCAACTCTATCTTTCCTGCCCCAATCTCTTTGCTGACTTCTAGTCTCATATCTCTAATTACCATTCTGACATCTCGAACTGGATGTCCAGTAGACATGTTAAATTCAATGTGTTCAAAAGAGAACTCATTATCTTTCACCCAAACCCTCCATCTCTCCTACCTTCCCTATTGCTGTAGAGGGCACCACCACCCTCTCAATCCCTCAGGCTCACAAGCTAGGAGTCATCCTGGATCCTGTACTATCTTTCACACATACCTTCACTCCCCAGTATCTAAGCTGTTGCCAAGGCCTGTTGATTTCACCTTTGAAACATCTTTCAAATGTGTGCCCTTCTCTCTTTTGACACTGCCACCACTCTGGTACAAGGCCCTCATCATCTCACACCTGGACTACTGTGATAGCCTACTGGTGAGTCTGCCAGCCTCAAGTCTCTCCCCACTCTAATTCATCCTCCATTCAGCCACTGAAGTGATTTTCTTAAAACACAAATTTGATCATCCTCTGTTCAAACTCCAGTGGCTTTCTGTTGCTGCCAGAAGCAAATACAAAATGCTCTGTTTGGCATTCAGAGTCCTTCATGACTTAGCCTCCCTCTACTCTTCACCCCTTCTCCAGTCTTAAAATTTTTTTGTTGTTGTTCACTTGTTTCAGTTGTGTCCAACTCTTCATGATCCCATTTGGGGTTTTCTGGGCAAAGAAACTAGAGTGGTTTGCCATTTCCTTCTCCAACTCATTTTACAGATGAGGAAACTGAGGCAAACAGTAAGGGACTTGCCCATGATCACACAACTAGCATGCATCTGAGGCCAGATTTGAACTCAGGAAGATGAGGCTTCCTGACTTCAAGCCCAGCACTCAATCCACTTTGCCACCTAGCTTCCCTCTTATACTTACTCTAAGAAGTATGTACTCTTTGGTATGTACATGTATGTACATGTATATACATGTACTCTTTGGTTCAGTGACATTACTCTCCTGGCTGTTCCACAAACAAGACACTTCATCTCTTGGCTCTAGGAATTTTTCCTGGCTATCTCCCATGCCTCCACAACACCTATTGACCTCCCTAACTTCCTTTAAGTCCCAACTACAATCCCACCTTCTACAGAAGCCTTCTTCAACCCCTCTTAATTCCAGTGCCTTCCTCTGTTAATTATGTCTTATTTCTCCTGTGCATAGCTTGCTTTGTATATATGTGTTTACATGTTGTCTCTCGCATTAGACTGTAACCTCCTTGAGGGCAAGTACTGTCTTTTGCCTCTTTTGTATCTCTAGCACTTAGCACAGTGCCTGGCGCACAGTAGGTGCTTAATGTTTACAGAATTGAATTGTAGTAGGAATAAAAATTCTTTATTGGATATGTTTTAATATCTAAGGCAAAGGTGGTTGATGTTTGAATATAAAAAAATGCAATATTTGCATTTCTTAAGCTTCAGAACTAGTAATATGAGTGAGAAAAATTGCTCATATTGTTTCTGAAATTTTATGGTGGATAAGAAATGAGAGGAGATACTTTGCTTTTTAATTTGGTAAATTTCTCAAGTACTGAGTTCAAATAACTGATATATACTGAGTGATCAAAAAGCTTCCCACACAAAGATCTGTACAAGTTTAGAGGCAGGTACTGGTAGTTAGAGCCGTGTGGTTAGTTTTTCATAAGAATTGTCTGTGAACAATGATTGGTTCTTTTAATCCAATGATAGCTGTTCTCATCTCTTTTCAGGTGTATCATTCTTCCACTTCACTCATCTTTGTCCAGTGAAGAACAGCAGGTTGTGTTTGTTAAACCTCCATTAGGAGTAACCAAGATCATCATTTCCACCAACATTGCAGAGACATCTATTACCATCGATGATGTTGTTTACGTAATTGATTCTGGGAAAATGAAAGAAAAGAGGTATCCTTCAGTGGTTTCAGGTGGGGGCTGGCATGAAATGACATAAGATAGGGTTATGTGAAGGGCCCAAAGATATTTTGGTGAGTGAATGGGGCACAGGACCCCAGAGCAACTCTATTCTCTACTCACTTTAACTAGAGACCTGTCCCTCCCTTTGTGTACAAGATGAAGTTAATTATGGACATATTTATATTATATGTCTCCTTAAAAAAAAAAAAAACCTCAGCAACCTTACCAGCCCCTGCCAAATGTTATTATAATTAGGCTTGAATCTATAGGGTTAACTCATGTCTTAAGCACCACTTAAAGAACCATAGGAATTTTAAGACACAAAAATCTGTAAAAATCAGATTTTCTCATCCAATAATCTTGGCGGGGGCGGGGGGGGGGGTGCTTTTCCCTTAAAGTGTAGTTAATTCCATTAATATTCTGCAATCAATAGAATATTTAAAATGCTATACAGAATGTAAAGCCATTTTACCTGTCAGACGTGGACAGAATTAAACCAGGTGTAAAGAGTAAGAGTGGGTTTTATATGGTGTGACTTCACAGTAATGAGATACCTCTAACTGGTTTATGGAAATTTGTATCATTTCACATATTCATATGGACATTACTGCATAGAGACCATTTCTGCATAACAATAGGTGCTTCCTCAAGATCTAACAATATGTCAGCAGAAAGAAAATTCTATTCTGCTGCCAAAATATCCATGTCCTTTCTACCCACAAGTGAAATCTTGGTCATCCTTTCCCAGGGTCACTCTTTTCCTTTATTCTTATAGGTATGATCCGAGCAAAGGGATGGAAAGTCTAGAGGATACTTTTGTGTCTCGAGCTAATGCTCTGCAAAGAAAAGGCCGAGCAGGACGTGTTGCTTCTGGAGTCTGCTTCCATTTATTCAGTAGTCATCACTACAATCATCAGCTTTTAAAACAGCAGCTGCCAGAAATACAGAGAGTGCCACTGGAACAGATGTGTCTCAGGTATACCTGAACATCTGGGAGCTGCTTCTGAGTCTTCTCAGTTTCCCCTAATTGACTTAGTTACATCCATTCTTTTTTCCAAAAGGAAGAAGTTTTGCCCCATATTGGCATAAAAGAACTAATTCATGTGTCAAGTGCACATCCAAAGGTATATAGAAGCTCCTCAGAGATGCTTCTGCCATATTTCTTAAGTAGTCACTTGTTCTGTACAAGTAGCCCATTTATGACAGGCTTCATTTCAAGAAATTGAAAGAACTTTGATGGATAAAGAATTAAAATAGACCCTTAAGGAAAAATGAGTAAATCAAGGATTTTCATCTGAAGTGTCAGAAATTTGAAATGTTTGGTCAGATTTAATTTATTCTTAGAAGGCTAAGCAAAACACCAAAAATTTATTGAATACTTGTTTTGAACAAGGTACTTTGGAGGATTCAAAGACACATATGATAGTAACTTAAGATACTTACCGCCTAATCAGCTAGAAGGTAATTTGCCTTCTAGGGAAGAGCTCTATCCCTTCTTAGACATGAGGAGACTGCAGCTAATTCGTGAAACAACTTCCCTTTTTTTAAGGTGGTGTAGAGGACCAAGAGTCAGGAGACCTGGGTTCTAATCCTGCCTCTACTCCTAGCTACTTGTCGAACTTTGGATGAGTTGGGCCCTGCTTGAAAAGACAAGATCCAAACGTGTGAGGTTAAAAAATCAACAAATCATTTAAGTCACAATTCAAAACAGTGTCTGTTACAAGGCATATAGGGATAGGTTTTGGGGCTGGACCTATGATTTCATCAGCATAGGGAATTTCCAGGTAATGAAATTTCTTCTACCAGTACCTTCTCTGCAGCTTAGAGTCCTACAGGGTTGTCCAGAGCAGAAAGGAGATTTGAATCTAAGTCTTCCTCAATTTAAGTCCAAGTCTCTAACAGTGAAGTCACACTGCCTCTCCACAAGGCAGATGATTGAGTTACTGTATTAGTTACATAGACAATAATTGCTTTAAGAGAAATGTGAGAATTATGTGGAATCAGCTCCCTGTTTGTGCTCATTGAGAGACCTGAGGCATTTGAAATGTTGAGAGGGAAGATTCTCCTCAGCATAATCTGAAGTTTCCTGAAACTTAGATCGACTCCTTCCAGAAGACCCTCATTAGGGATTCAAAGTGACCTTTGAAGCTGGTAACTTGGTCATTGAAAACATGTGAGAAGCTTTGTGATCTAGTAACTTAAATGTTATTTTTGTCTTTAAGGAGAAAAAGTATTCCAGTGTTCTGTCATCATTCTGTGAGTGACAATGGTCTGCATAAGATTGACAAATAATTTTTTTTTCCATTTTAAGAATTAAAATCTTGGAGATGTTTACTGATCACAGCCTTCAGTCTGTGTTCTCTCAACTTATTGAGCCACCTCGAATTGAGTCTCTCCGGACCTCTAAAGTTCGACTTCAAGACTTGGGAGCTTTAACTCCAGATGAAAAGTTGACTCCCCTGGGTTATCATTTGGCTTCTTTACCTGTGGATGTGAGAATTGGCAAACTCATGCTGTTTGGTGCCATCTTCCGTTGCCTAGATCCTGCCTTAACAATTGCAGCTAGTTTGGCCTTTAAGTCCCCTTTTGTAAGTATTGTAGCCTGGATGAGATTTCTCTAAAATGACAGTATCCAAATTCTGTGTGTGGCCTTGAGTGACCATAAAAATTATTGCTTAGATTCCTCATTGAATACTGTTATATGTTACAAAGGCTTGTTTGCACAGACAGGGATTCAGGCTGATTTAATACTTTCTTTTCAGCTCAGATGAACATTCAGATATACTTCTGATAGCATAAATCCATCATTTCAGAGTTCAATTATACTTTCCATGTGTAAAGCATTATCTTTTGTCCTAATACTGTTACACTGCATTTAGAAAAATTTGTATTAGTAGCAGCAAACATTAAGGACGCATAGTGAGACTGGCATTTTGCTAGTACTGTTAACATTCCAGAATGTTAACCTTTTCTTCTTTCTTCACCTCTTGGTTTCCTTTTATTAGAGAATGAAAAGTAGATTAAATGCCTAATTTTTAAAATGGATAAAAACAGAAGAATGAAATAGCCCATTTAGTTTAGACTTTTTAAAAAATTGTTTTACAAGTAGGCTGCTTCTGCACAACTGAAAGAAGTAATCTAAATGGAATACAAAGAGGATTAAGGCTTCAGATTTTGAGAAGAGAGAAGGATGAAAATCAGGGACTAGGGGATATTGTGAAAAGTACAAAAGCATTAACTACTTATTACCATGAGAGTAGGAGAGATTCAAGTACTTTTAGACTTGAGTGGTATGATTCTCTTAAAATCTGCTAAACTTGAAGATGTCAAAGGGTTGATAACTTACAGCATTTAGGATTTGACACCACTTTTAGGTGTGGCTTTTTGGTGGAGTCTTGCCAATTGGACATAAAAGATCCAGAATAGTTTATTGTGGGTGGACAGAAACACAAGGGCAGATCAAAATAGAGTTCTCAAGAGCACCCTAACTGCAGTTAATCAGCTTTGATTTAGACTAAATGCTTTCCCAAAGACCTGATATCCACAGTAGGACAGTGCTAGTTAAAAGCTCAGATAAAATGTGGCACTCAAATCTTAATTTCTATTTAGGTGTCTCCCTGGGATAAAAGGGAAGAAGCAAATCAGAAAAAACTGGAATTTGCATTAGCAAACAGTGATTATCTGGCCCTTCTTCAGGCATATAAGGTAAGCATAAAACATGTGTGACTGGCTTTTTATAGGATCCTAGATTCAGAGTTGTCAGTGTCTACACTGACCCCAAGACAATGCACACTCTGAGTTCAATTTGCTTTTTTCTCCAATGTTTAGGGTTGGAGGCTTTGCACCAAAGAAGGCTCTCGTGCAAGTTATAATTACTGCAGAGAGAACTTTCTGTCAGGAAGAGTTCTGCAGGTGAGTCAGTCCTCTGCAGAATGGCAGCTCCCTCCCACCTCCTTACTTCACTCTTGGGGGAGGTGGGGAGACTTGTTATAGCTAAATCACACCCTTCTCCCTTAGCAGATGAAAGTGCTGTTTTTGTGGAACCCTTGGCTTTATCTGCAAACACACCCCCTGGCCTAAAATTATTATGCAAAGACTTGTATTTTGGGCCTTCATTGAGCCTTTTTACAAGCCCTATTATCATCCTCCTTAATGTCCTACTTATTCTTTTCTTTTCACATACAGGCATTTGGTCCTGCATGAATGATTAGATTAGACTATGATAGCACTGAAGACTAAAGAATTAATTACCTAGATTTGTATACAATGTAAATTTACTCGATGTCAGATTTTTTGTATGTGGGTGACATTGTCGACCCATATAGAAGTTGTCACATGACAATAATAAGTGTACATTTTAATAGATGATGAGAGTTAGTAACATTTTTAGCTAAAGGCTCTTGCCTATCTAAAGAGTATGTTATTGTGAAGTTCCTATGATTCAGTTACATAGATTACCTCTAGTCTTTAAGACTGAAGAGCATAATGTCCACACCTTGCTTCAGAAGATCCAAGTTTCACTGATGTGGGTGCTTCCTTGACTTATGTGAATTGAAACCTCTTCGGACATCAGTGAACCATTTTGTTAGATTTTGTGCCTAGAAAAAGTTTCCATCACCTCGTGGCTAGCTTTCTGGTGATATGATAAAACTAGAATGGGTGTGGTGGCAAAAAATTATTCCTCACCTGTCAGTCTGCCAACCTCCGGTTGAAGAGTCTCACCATACATAGCTAGCAGCAGTTTCGAGTAGATTTGAAACTTTTTCAGTTGTCATTGAAAACCTAGGGTCACCTCCACACCCTGATATGGGCATTAGAATAGGACTCATTTGGGGTGGGGCAGTGAATAGAGCACCGGCCCTAGAGTCAGGAGGACCTGAGTTCAAATTCAGCCTCAGACACTTAACACAGAACTAGCGGTGTGACCTTGAGCAAGTCACTTAACTCCAATTGCCCTACCTTCCTCCTTCCAAAAAAAAAAATAGGATTCATTTTTTAACATTTACAGTATATACATTATAATATAGGTTCCTGCAAGACATACAGAGAGGTTTGAATATGGCATATGTGTTCCATTAAATAGATTCAGCCCTATGTACATGACAGTGCCAAGCTTCTACTGAACTCAGGTTCAGATTACAGTAACTGGGGCCTTATTAACAGGGCAGGTAGATGGCATAGTAGATACAGCACTAGGCTTGGAATCAGGAAGACTGATCTTCATGAGTTCAAACCCAGTCTCAGATACTTACTAGCTGTTTGACTGGGCAAGTCACCTTAACCCTGTTTGCTTCAGTTTCTTCATCTGTAAAATGAGCTAGAGATGGAAATGGCAAACCACTCCAGTATCTTGCCAAGAAAACCCCAAACTGGAGAAGAGTTACGACATGACTGAAACAACCTAACAACAACCCAAAAGAGCCTTTAAAAAAGAGCACAATAAAAAAGAGCTACACATTAAGTATGTGTAGGAAACTTTCAGGCTTCTTTTTTCTTTTTCGGATTTGTGATTTACTGAGCAATTTTTTCTGGGCAGCAGGAAAACAACTGGAAGAGAATTTGATTAGTGCTAATTTGTTTTCAGTTCTGTTATTATTTTCAACTATTCTATTATTGTATAGCCACCTACAACTAAATAAGAGCTAGAAGAGATATCCTGAACTGCCCTGTCCACACATAGTATGTCCCTGGGTAAACAATGAACAGGAAGGTGGAAGATGGGACAGGTTGGTGCTTTGCATCCATTTGCAAGAGAAAGCTATCCATTCTAAGCATGCAATGGGGGAGCAAGGAGTAGTTAGGGGGCAGGATAGAGACTCTTCTGAACTTGGGTCTTCAAACAAAATACTAAAGCCACAGTACTGTGAATTATTGCAAGTTCCCCTAAACAAATTCCCTATGCAAATATTCAAATTAAAATGAAAATATCTGGGCAAAATTGTGTATCTATTATCCACTGTTTTGGAATCTACCATTATAATTATTTCTCCTATTGTTCCTCTTCGTTATTTTATTAACTTACACAAGCAATACTTGATTTATCTTAGTAACTCATAGATACTAGTTTTTACAGTAAAACTATACATATAACTTTTTTGATATTTGTCATCTAGTGATATTTTGTTAACCGCAAGCATCCGTTGGTGCAGATTGTTGCCCCACACTGTTTTCTTCTCGTCTGTGTCCTTCCATAAATGACCAAGTGATGCCCTCACCGAAAGATCTCATCTGTTTCTTTTAGGAAATCGCCAGCCTTAAAAGGCAGTTCACTGAATTGTTATCAGACATAGGGTTTGTGAAGGAAGGATTGAGAGCAAGAGATATTGAGAAGAGATGGTCCCAGGGTGGAGATGGTGTATTGGATGCCACAGGAGAGGAGGTAAAAAAAAAAAATCTTCATTTTCTCCTTAATTAGAAAGGAAATAAATAAACTGTTACTTTTACATATTGCTCACTAGGCATTCTTCAGCCAGGGCTGGCGTGGTGCTATTTTTCTACCTTGAATTCTTGGTCCTTTCCATAATGTATTAGCTGTTACTCATGGAGCAGACATGACTATTTAATTTCCTATTGATCCTGCCCAGACCCATAAGGGCTATGAAGGATCATTCACAAAAGTGCACATCCAAAACAGTCTGACCTTTTTCTGCTAAAGGACAACTTCCTTTGTCACAGCTGTAAGATAAGCTCTTCCTAGGCTGTCCCTGGTACCACTTTGCTCCAAATGTTGCCAGACATTTTATATAGAGAATGTAAACATGCATGGAAAAAGACCTCTGCTCCCCACCCCACTTCCAATGGCTTTATAAACAGAATATAATACTTATTCTACAACTACTTCATGGATGTCTACAAAGTGCTTTCAGCTCTTTGGCTGGTGTGAATGTAGTGAGAACAACCTTATATCTCATTTGTAGCAAAAAATGTATTTTCATTTTTACCCAGGTAAAAAAAAGTATTTTTTAAACATAGGTGCAAATTAAATATATTCAGAAGTGTCCTATCACTCAAAAGAAACATAAAAAGGTAAAAAGGAAAAAAAAAACCATAAGTTTTATTCAATAAGGTTAAACTGTTTACATCCCTACACAGGAGGATAATACTTGTAATTCTTAAGAACTATCTCTGTTAGGGGAGTTACAAGGAGTATACATAGATAGAGGTTGTAGGTATAAGCTGACTTTGATGAGGTAATATTTTAAAAAATTAAGGGGTGAAAAAGAAGATTGTACTGGGAGAAGAGGAAAAGGAGAGACAGAATGGAGTAAATTATATCACGTGAAGAGGCACAAAAGACCTATCACAGTAGAGGGAAAGTAGGAAGTGGGGCAAGCACTGCTTGAACCTTACTTTCATCAGATTTGGCTCAAAGAAGGAATAACATACACACTCAGTTGAGTATAGAAATCTATCTTACCCTATAGGGTGGTAGGAGAGGAGAGGACTGATAGGAGAGCAGACTGAAGGAGGCAGTGGTCAAAAGCAAAAGTGTCTTATCACAGCCTAAGTGGCCAAGACTATTAAAACAAATGTTTTCTATTTTTCCTAATTTTCTAATCATTAAAGAAAAACATATCAGCTATTCTCTAAGAGATAATCAATTTAATCATGTATTTCTTCCACAGGCAAACTCAAATGCTGAAAATACCAAGCTGATATCAGCAATCTTATGTGCTGCTCTGTATCCAAATGTAGTCCAGGTAACAGAATATTTCCTGGTTTATTGTTGTTGCCTACCTATTTTTAGACTACTTTGCTGTATGAAAGAGAGAATTTCTAAGATGCTCATTGTACAACTTAAAAATATTTCTTTAATTAGCACATATTTTAGACTTTTCTGAAACATCGTTTGAATAAAGTGAAATAATCCTTTAATCATTCTAATTTACTGGAATAGACAAATATTATTGGATCAGCTGGCCTTTCTCCTTTGGGTGTCGAAGCAGATTCCACAGCCCAACAAAGAATGCTAGAAGTACATTTGTACATACTATGGGAACCTTCTTCCTTTGATTAACTTTGCTTTGGAGTAAAAATGCCCTTTAAACCTGGGTTAATGGTGGCATAGCTTCTTTCTATTGGAATAAGTAGTCTTGGGGGCCACTTGGCATTCTGGAAATTCAAAGCTCAGCCTGTTTCTTGACTTCCAAGCCAAGTGCTGGAACTCCAGCTACAATAGGCTCTCATTTCAGATTTCTAGAGAACCTTCAGCTCAAATTCTAAACCATTTCTCAGTGCCTGGCACATATTATACATTTAGTTATTAGTGGTTACTTTCTCAGATCACTACAGATATGCTTTTTAAGATCAAATGAAACCTACATTAGAAAGCCATTTGGAAATATGTCACTAGGATCCTGAATACAATCCAGTATTTACAATGGCAGTCTGATGGTTTTTAGAGAATGCACATTGGACAGTTCATCTCTTTAACATAGCAGCTCTGTGGGAAAGTGACACCCATCTTGCTTCTTTTTATGACTTGGTAGAAAAGAAATAAAATGTGGCTGTAAACCACCAGTACAGTCACAAGGGTGTGACATAAATTAACTAGGAAATAAGTGGGAAAGAAGAGGAACAGGAACCTTCAAACAAAGCTATATTTGTTGCCCATGAATAAACCTTCTAAAACAAAAATGTAAATCATGCATTTAGTTTTACTTGTCATTTAGGTGAAAACTCCAGAAGGGAAATATCAAAAGACCAGTAGAGGAGCTGTTAGAATGCAACCCAAAGTGGAGGAGTTGAAGTTTGTCACCAAGAATGATGGTTATGTCCACATTCACCCTTCTTCAGTGAACTATCAGGTCAGTATCACTGTTGAATGGAAGGGTATTGTAATGTTGGAAAACGAAAGCCTTATCAGGACAGAACATTGAGGGTGCATACGGACTGAGGCGGGGTTGGGGGAGAGCATGTTAGTGAATGGGAACTAAAAGGGGCTGGCTCGTTGGGTCAGCCTGAATAACAGGCAATGAGACAATGGGAATTCAGCTTCTTTTAAGTTGAGTTTACTGAAGCAGGGACTAGATACTGCCAATGACC
Organism: Pseudochirops cupreus; assembly: GCA_028627135.1. Taxonomy (NCBI): domain Eukaryota; kingdom Metazoa; phylum Chordata; class Mammalia; order Diprotodontia; family Pseudocheiridae; genus Pseudochirops; species Pseudochirops cupreus. The sequence continues at coordinate 67,401,592 of CM053581.1, read as the reverse complement.
TCACTGATGCCATCTGGGGTTGTATGTTACAGATGAGACACTTTGATAGCCCCTACCTGGTGTACCATGAGAAGATCAAGACCAGCCGAGTGTTCATCCGAGACTGTAGCATGGTGTCTGTGTACCCACTACTCTTGTTTGGTGGAGGCCAGGTGAATGTGCGGCTTCAAAGGGGAGAATTTATTGTCTCCCTGGATGATGGTTGGATTCGTTTTGCAGCTGCCTCCCATCAGGTAATGAGGTAAATTGGTGAGATGTTAAACCAGCAGTTCTCAACCTGTGAGTTATATTCAATTTGAATACATCCTGCATATCAGATATTTACATTAAGATTCATAACAATAGCAAAATTACAGTCATGAAGTAGAAACGAAAATAATTTTATGGTTGGGGGTCACCACAATATGAGGAACTGTCATAATAATGTGATAATGTGAAGTTTAATAAAGCTTTTCTTTAGGTGCAAAGGGTAACAGCTAACTAATGAACTAAGAATTCAAGGGTTATAATTCTGAGTTCTATGCTGAGATTACTACTTTCTTTAAAAAAAATCATTATTTAGTATTCTTTTTTTTTAATTTTGAGTTCCTAATTTTCTCCTTCCTTTCTCCCGTCAGCCCCTCCTTTACCCACTGAGAAGGCAAGCAAAATATCAACTATGCATGTGAAACTATACAAAACATTTCCATATTAGCCATGTAATACAAAAGAAGCAAGAAAAATAAAATGAGAACACTATACTTCAGTTTGCACTCAGAGTTCATTAGTTCTCTTATCTGAAGGCAGATAGCACTTTTCCTTATGAGTCCTTTAGAACTGTCTTAGACCAGCGGTTCTCAACCTGTGGGTTATGTTCAATTTGTAACAATGAAAATACATCCTGCATATCAGATATTTACATTACGATTCATAACAGTAGCAAAATTACACTTATGAAGTAGCAACAAAAATAATTTTATGGTTAGGGGTCACCACAATATGAGGAATTGTATTAAAGGGTTGAGGTATTAGGAAGGTTGAGAACCACTGTCTTAGACCATTGTATTGATCATAGTAAACTAAGTCTTTCACAGCTGATCCTCATTACAGTATTGCTGTTACTGTGTACAATGATCTGGTTCTTTTTGTTTTACTTTATATCAGTTCATATGGTCTTCTAGGTTTTTCTGAAACCCATCACCCTTGTCATTTCTTATAGCACAACAGTATTCCATCACAATTATATACCACAACTTGTTCAACCATTCCCTAATTGATGGGCATACCCTCAGTTTTCACTTCTTTGCCACCACAAAAACAACAACAACCCTGCTTTAAATATTTTTCTACATATAGGTCTTTTTTCTTTTGTCTTTTATCTCTTTGGGATACAGACCTAATAGTATTGCTGGGTCCAAGGGTACATGCAATTTTGTATAAACAACGCTTTGGGCATAGTTTCAAATTGTTCTCCAGACTGGTTGGACCAGTTCAGAACTTCACCAACAGTTTATTAGTATGCCTTTTTCCCATATCTCCAGCATTTGTTATTTCTAGAACTATTATCTTTCTTAAATAAGCTTTCAGTTATCTACTTTATATATTCTACAAGACAAATATTTAACCTAAGATTGACCTACTACCCCAGCTAACCCAACATGCTTCTTCCCTATACCACAAGTTAATTTATATTTAAAGAAGGAAAATTCAATTTAACATTATTCTAATTGAAATATAATCAGAATATAAATCTACTGAAAAAGTTAAAATGTAGCTCAGAAACAAATAAAAATTACTATTTTCTGCTTTGACTTAATTTTACTGTTTATTAGTGCAGATGATGAAGGTGACTATAGGTAAGTTTTGAAAATGCAGCATGATAGCTGCATTCCGAAGGGGTAGGTTCTTTACGTCAAGCCTTGTCAGTGCAGTAAAGGACCTGCAACGAGCCATGTGTGAATTGTTTACAGTTTACAAAATGAAGGTGCTGCTTTTCTTTTTCGGGTTGACATAAAAACGCTAGCCCTTTTTGTCATTGATAGGCTAGTGCATTTTCTTTTAATGATATATTCTTATTGTTGTCCTTGCCACTGACCACACCTTTGCATCATTTTTTAGGTGGCAGAATTGGTTAAGGAACTTCGCTGTGAACTTGACCAGCTACTCCAAGATAAAATCAAGAACCCCAGCATGGATCTCAGCACTTGCCCAAGAGGATCACGGATTATCAGCATGATTGTAAAGCTTGTTACTACCCAGTAATACATGGCCTTGAAGCTTTCCTCTCACCTATTTATAATTCTCCTAGGAAATAACAGTACCTCTACCTTTGGAATTATTTGATGGTGGTTTTAGCCTTGATAATGGCACCTATTGTTTACAAATACTGAATCAGCAAAGTTGTACCTTTCTAAAGAGTTTCCACGATATATTGAGGTACTTGGACCAAAAATATGGACAATCCCAACATAACTTGGGGAAGGTGATAATGATGAGACACCCTATAACCAATTTTGCCTGTTTTCTTTTTCTATGACAGCTACAGTGAATGAGATTCACCTGGTAACACAAACACAATTTTAATATATTGTTACTTGTAATCTGTTATTTTTTTCCAACATAGCCCTTCTGATTGTCATGAGCCCTGGTGAAAGTACCTGATGCTTATTTCCAGGGCAAAGATCTTGTTGACAGATCAGTAAGAACAAGCCTGCACAACCTGCAGCCCACCAAAGGATTTCAGGCAGCCTGTGGGCCGCAGGCTGTGCAGGCCTGAGCACAAATCGTGTGAGCAGGGAATATATAAGGCCCATTCTGAGCCACTCAAAATTATGGATACTTAATTTATGAAGTATTTTTTGCTCGTTAAAGGTCAGCTTAGGAAACAGTGCTAATGAAAATGAATTTTATGCCGAAACATGCATGAGCTGGTCTAGTCATTTACCACTCACTGTTCCTGGAAGCTAGACAAAATATGGCTGCCTTCTTGTGTAGCTATTCCTCAAAATGCTATCTTCATCTCTCCATTTAGAAATTTTTATTATTTTTTAAAATTGTTTTAAACTCTACTTCATATGATAAAATTCCATTTTCACACATGACATATAATTGACAGTAATTAGTAAGGCAGAACTGATATATTTTAAATAGAAAAGATTGTATGCTCACATCTGAGCACTCTCTAGCATTTTATGTCTGTAAATGCATCTTCGGTTAAACCAATGCTTATTTTAATGATGCTTTAACATTTGGGAAAGTAGAGAGATTTATATCTCTCAAACCGTTTATCAGAAGAGTGGCTATCACAGTCAAATGGCTGAATGGAAGAAACATATATTTACATTTTTCTATGCATCAGCTAACAAAGCATTGTAATCCTTTCAGACTTTATCTGTGTTCTCTGGAAATGTATCAGCTAGCCGCATTAATGGTGGTAGATCACTGTCATGGTATCATTTTTACTTATCTTTATAGGAAACTTCACGTTATCCACAGTGATCATTACCAACATATTTGCAATCATATCTTATCAAAGTGTTTAAACTTTAGGGGAAAATTTGAATGGTTTATTTAAGTCACCACATAAAAAGAATAAGTAATTCCATGCAATTCACTTAAATAAAAACAAAAATACTTCCATATCTAGTAATATAGCACCTAAATTATACTTTGTGCTTCCTCTTGAACTAAGTAGCAAAATAAGGAAACTGCTAGATTGACATATATAAGAGAAATGACCAGGAATTCTGAATTACTCTTTTAGACCTTGGCACAAGGAAACTGGTACTGCCATTGTTAACAGTGTACGTATGTGGGCCTTCTGTCCTTGGCACTATTGTTATAATACTTATCACAGGTATTTAGTAGATAGCTGGCAACAAGTATTGCTATATGACTTAAGGAATTTTATTAAGTTGAGTGATGCCTTTTATAAGCATGAATCTTCTTAAGACTATACATTAAAATCATGATATAAGAAATTATATAGGGGCAGCTAGGTGGTGCAGTGAACAGAGACCAGCCCTGGAGTCAGGAGGACCTGAGTTCAAATCTGGCCTCAGACACCTGACACACTTACTAGCCATGTGACTTTGGGCAAGTCACTTAACCCCAACTGCCTTCTAAAAAAAAAAAAAAGGAAAAAAAAAAAGAAATCCTATAGGAACACTTTTACAAATGAATACTAGAATATTATGTGCTACTTCAAGGTGAAATTTTAATTTTTTTTTAAACACCAACAAGACAGGTAGTTGGTATTTAGTATGGTTTAAGGAGTGCTTGCTAAATGGTTTATTAAAATCAGATATTTATTTTACTATTATTGGAATCTAGCTAAAAAACAATGAAGTATTTGTCACTAATTAGTACACCCTGATGTTTGTGCCATGCATATTATACAGACAGTTCATGAGAAAGTTTCAACATGGCTGAAAACTTTTGTGGATGTAGTTATGGGATATGGGGTGTTAATAATGTGGTATCTTCATCTTTCTGCTCCTATTCCTTATCTGATTGGAGGCAAAAGGAAAAGTAAAGAAAGGATAGGGCTGTTGTTCTTTTGATTTTGTTTTCTCCAAGAAAGATGATCTTCAGACTGGGGAGTATTAAAAAAAGGATCAACAGCTAACTGAAACCCTAAACACATTGAAGATGTGGGAAGAGATTTCTGAGATCAGAGATCTCTGAGTGAGTATACAAAGTTCTCAAACAGGCTTTCAGGGAGAAGATTACTATGACTACTTGGGACAGACCATTGGAACTTCCTTTTAACATTGGAAAAAACTAAAATATTATTGAAGATAAGATCCCTATAACTTGGTGCAGTTGTATATTTTGTAATTTGTAATTCTCATGTGGAATAAAGTCAGTGTTTCCTAATTGGCATTTTGTAAGCTGTCTCAATAAGTTCAACAGACTTGACAGATTACATTCTGGGGTACTGAATTTACTGAACTCAGGTCTTTGTCATCATGAAATGAAAATTCTGAGAGGTACCACAAGATTAGAGATGGGCAAATATTATCATTAGTTTCTAAATGGGAAGGTGTAATAGATTCTTTAGACTTTAGGACTTTAGTATAATGCAGTTTCCTGACAAAGTCCTATTTCTTACCAAAGATACGATTTATGAGTATACTTGGAAATGGAAGTCACTAAAAATCAGAATGTGTTCAATAGACTAACTTTTTTTTAAAGTTTCTGGATTACTAAATCAAGACAGAGCTGTAGATATAGCAAAATGGTTTAGTGGGAAGCAATTAAGATTTGAATCCCACCTCTGACATTTTAAAACATTTTAAAATATCTTTTGTTTTCACAATACCTAGATTTTCCCCAGTATCCCCTCCTTCGTCCCTTCCAAGAAGCCATCAATTACAACAAAGAATTTTTTTTAAAAGAGGAATGAGAAAAAAATTCAGCAAAACCAATTAACATACTGGAAAAAATCTGACAATAAATGCAATGTTTCGCACCTGTGGACCTCCCTCTGTTACACTGATGCACAACTTCTTTAGCCATTCCCAGTCAATCAATGGACATCTACTTTTATTTATTCTGATATACTACTGGTGTGATCATGGACAATTCAAAGAACCTCTCTGAGTCTCAATTCCCTTATTTACAAAACAGGGATAATAACTGGTGCTATAATACGAGAGATGGCATGATGGAACCACAGAGGTTATCTGCAACGTTCCCGAGTGCCTGGGGCCTCAACCACATTAACATGTAATTGAGAAATATAAGTCAATATGCAGCCCACAGGGATCCTTACAGATGGTTTAGTGGCCTCTTTTTTATTTGAGTTTGACGCCACTAATGTGGAGGAGAAAACACTAGAGTTGGTGTGAGGAAAGACAGTTCAAATGCCACCTCATCTACTAGCTGTGTGATCCTGGACAAGTCACTTAATCTCTCTTTCCCCGAGTTCCTCATCTATAGAATGAGGTCAGACTTGGTTGCTTCTAAGGCCCTTTTCATCCAATGACTTGCCTTACAGAATTCTTTTTTAATTTGATTTTATTTTCAGTTACCAATTCTTTCCTTTCTCCCCATCCCTCACCTGCTGAGAAGGCAAGAAAAGTAAAACCCATTACTAATATGTATAGTCTTGCAAAACAAATTCTTGCCTTGCCCATGTTGAAAGAAGAAAGGAAAGAAGAGAAAAAGGAACAAAGAAAGAAAACATGCTTCGATCTGTACTGAGACTATGAAGTCTCTATCTGGAGGTGGACAGCATACTTCATTATGAGTCCTTTGGAATTGTGGTGGATCATAGGTTGATCAAAATAACCAAGTCTTGCGCAGAGTCAATTATGTTTACAACATAATTACTGTATAAATTTTTCTGGTTCTGCTCTACTTTGCATCAATTCATACAAGTCTTCCCAGGTTTTCTGAAACCTTCCCTTTCATTTCTTACAGCACAGTAGTATTCCATCCCATTTATATAACATAACTTGTTCAACCATTCCTCAATTGATAAGTGTGCCTCAGTTTCCAATTCTTTGTCACCACAAAGAGCTGCTATAAATATTTGCTTATATGGGTCTCTTTCCTCTTTGAGCGCCTTGGGGTATAGATCTAGTAGGAGTATTTCTGGGTTAAAGTGTATGCATAGTTTAATAGCTTTTGGGGCATAGTTCTGAATTGTTTTCTAGAATGGTTAGACCAATTCACAGCCCCACCAACAGTGTAATACAATACTTGTTTTCCTGGAGCCCTTATAACTTTTGTCATTTTCCTTTTTTGTCAACTTAGCCAATATTATGGGTGTGAGGTGGTAACTCAGAAATGTTTTAATTTACATTTCTCTATTCAATAGTGAGAGCATTTTTTCATATGGCTATTGAAAGCTCTGATTTCTTCCTCTGAAAACTGCCTGTTCATATCCTTTGACTATTTATCAATTTAAAGAAAACTTGTCAGGAGACACAACTAAGCAATACCATACCAAGACCTTTTAAGTATAAAACTAGATGAGAAACAGAATATGGGGAAATTTTATTTAAAATTTTATAACATTTTTACCACTAAGGAATGAGGAGTTTTCACATTTAGACGCTATAAAGTCATAGTCCAGGATGTGCTCATAGAAAAAACAGAAATAAAACTGAAGAGAATAAAAGATAAAGAAGACAGAATCACTTGAGATTCTTGCTGGAGACAACTGTGGAGGTGGTAAGGGAACAAAACAAAGTACATGAAGTCAGGAAAGGTACCAAAGATGGGGGTTGGAGGTGTGGAGAAATCTTGAATGACTGAAGCATTTACTGTGATATGTGAGGAGAATACAAATAGAAAAGCAAGGCAGTTCCTGCTCTTTGGAGCTCACATTCTAATGGAGGAGACCACACATAGAAGGTTGCAAGTTAAATGAAAAGGTTTCATGGTTCCTTAGAGTGCATCTGCAGGGCAGATGGTAATGGTTCTTTAATGTTATTTACACTGATAAAAAAATTGTATCGTTTTCTGAGGTTGAGCCATTTAACAAAGCCAAGGTTCTTTGGTAGCAAGAACTTACTAATAAGTATCTTCCAAAAAGCACCTGAGGATATATCAACAACCACCAATCCATATGCTAACTTTGCCATTTTTAAAATTTCTAAGAATGTACAGATCCTTGATAAGACCGTATTAAGAGAGAATAAGCAGGCTTTTGCTAGCAATATAATAGACCACATCTTTACCAATAAACAACTAAAAAATGTAGAGAATATGAGACGCCATTATGCTTACTTCTTGTTGACTGTAAGACTTTTGATTCAACTGGTATCTCTAATGCAAACATCAAAATTATACAATTAAAAATCACCAAGATCATGTGCACAATGCTTTTTAAGTTCTTCCAGTGATTACACCAAACTGACCACCTCTAAGTACACGTTCTTGTTTTCCAACTTATCACCAAATCATTTCCAAATTATCACAAGAGTTTGACATTTAAGTGCAGATTACCAACAGATGGTCAGAAACATGCAAATAATCTCACTGGCATTTTGTATTCTACTCTAGAATTATTCCTTCATTTTACCCAATGATGTACCTATTCAGCTGTGTAATAATGTAAGCAAGATGTCATGAGTATTTGTATTTTTGGTCAGGCTATTAGAAAACCATGATCACTGGGTATGTGTAGTACAAGCCATCTTAAAACTATCCTAGATCATCACAAATGCTCTGCAAAAACAAACCTTATATTGCCTCTCATTTAAGTATTCATTTCCCACCTATGTTACTATTCTATCTGGTGGATTTTCAAATAAATGGTTGGACCACACTGGTCATTCATTCAGTGGAGTTTCTGTGAGAGTGTAGATAGTGTGTAGAAGGGGATGAAGTCATGTCTGAAGACATTTCTTTACAAAGTTTAGTTTATAAATCAACTTTGTTAAAAACAAAGTAATATATGTACGCAAACTAAATGTCAAGCATATTTGTCATTTAATACAGCTCTCGTCATTAGCCAGTAAATATTTTATATCACAATTAGCTATTTTCATTAAAAAGATCTATCCTTTTATTAAAGAGATTTGTTCTGTGAAGTTTGGATTCAGTCAAAGGGTCACACTGGAGGATTTAGAGGGCCACATGTGACCTCAAGGCCACAGGTTCCCCATCCCTGGATTACATAGACATAACTTCTGGAGGCAGTGTAGTGTCTCAATGCCTGTATTACTATGAAACACAATTGATTGAAGGAATACATATTTATTGAACTGTACTGGTACACTGGGGCCGTCCCTTGTTGTCTTGACTTTTGTCTTAGCATTGGACTCCAATGACTGGAGGAGACAGTGAGGCTGATGACTTCGTATTGCTCTGCCTCACTTAAACCCAATTCATGTGCAAGTCAAGATTCCACTCTCATGATGTCATTGGTCTTCTTGGAGAACAAAGAATGAACCACAACAACGTTATTGTTATATATTTAAGGAATACTGAATATAAAGATAGAATTTTGTAGAAATATTTTTAAAGTTATAGCAGCCCCAGTAAATTGCTAGAGTGAGCTAGAATTATACCCGCCTTCCAAAATGTTGAAAAATGTGTTAATAAGGAATTTCATGGGCAGCTAGGTGGCACAATAGATAAGCATGCCAGTCCTGGAGCTAGGAAACTCATCTTCCTGAGTTCAAATCTGGCTTCAAATACTAGTTTAGTGACCCTGGGCAAGTCACTTAACCCTGTTTGCTTCAGTTTCTTCATCTGTAAAACGAACTACAGAAGGAAATGGCAAACTACTCCAGTATCTTTGACAAGAAAACCCCAAACGGGGTCATGAAGAGTCAGACAAGACTGAAACAAATGGACAACAACAACAAAGGAATCTCAAAATCTTTAATCAGATTTAGTATACTGAAATTTAGCATACTGAAATTCTCAAACACACAAAAGATGTTTAAAACAGCCATTATTACAAGTGTGAAAAAAGAGAAATATAATGAAGACTGCAGTAAATCTGCTTTTTATTCATTGAAAACATGTAATTTGTTGAGTTTTTAATTCCTATTTTTTAAAAAACAGCTTAAAATCTCTTAAGAATCAAAACATGAAAACTATGTTGATAAGTCTGTTGAAAACATGCAATACTGATTCATTTATTTCTGCAGATAAACAAGACAGCAGAAAAGCAGCTGAAGCTTTATATTTAGTAAGTTATAAAATTGCAAAAAAAAATTAGCATAGTTCATGCTGCTACAGGAAAATTAACTTTTCTATATGCCAAAAAGCAATTATCAAGTGTATATTTGGAGACAATTCCATTAAAAAGTTATAGATGATACCTTCTTCAATCAGGTATCATGACTGATCATGATATGTCTTATGATGTTGAATCAGTTATTACAGAAAAAGTTAAAAAAAGTAACATTTACACTTTGCAATTAGATGTGACAACTGATGTTTGTAATCTAACTATCTTTATTTTATTTGTAAGATATCTGCATAAGAATAAAATGGAAGAGAATACACTGTTTTTAATCTAATAAATTCATAATCTGAAGGAAAACAAATCAATCAGTCCTTTTCTGGAACATATATAGATGGATCAAAATAGATACCAAAATATTTGCAGGCACTGTTTCATATGTTAAAAAAATTAATGCTAATATAGTATGGACATATTGCAGCCTACACAAAGAAGTTTTGGCCTCAAAAAGCATTCCATGACAACTTAAAAGCATGTTAGATAATTCTGTCAAAATTATTAATTTTAAGAAATAAACCTCACTGAATTTGGAAGGTGGAGCCAAGATGGTGGCATAGAAGCAAGAAAACTCCGCGAACTCCCCCTATAATCACCTCAAATACCTATAAAAAATGACTCTAAACAAATTTTAGAGCTATAGTGACAGAGCACAAAGTGACAGAGAGAAACAAATCTGCTGAAGGCAGCCTGGCAGGCCTACAGGAAGGGTCCATCGCAGTGTGCTGGCAGCAGAGCCTATCCCCACATGCCCGCCATTTTAGCCCCAGGGCAACCCTGACCAGCAGCAGCTGGAGCAGACTTCAGGAGAGTAGATCACCAGCAGTAGTGGCAGTTTCCAGAATTATCAATCCATAAATGCCAAAGACAAAGTAAAAGGTCAGTGTGGAACTCTGCTGGAACTGGGGGGATGGAGCGTGGTCCGGCCCCTGCCCTGGGGGTGAGAAGTAGCAGAAGCACAGAGGCCATGCAGTCACCATCAGGTGGCTGCTCCAGAGCTCCTGGCCTGCAGATCATAGGGGGACCAAGCAACCATTCAGAGGGTAATTGCTCTTGCTTTAACCTGCTTGGGTCTGGATCACGGTCTTGGGTGGAGGTCCTGGGGAATGTGGCCAGTGGGCCAGAGCTTAAGGGCACTGCAGAGAGGACGCCTTCCTACTAGCTCCAGCAGCTGTGAAAACCCCAGCAATTTGGGACAAAGCTCTCCTCTCTGGAAGCAGAGTTCTACTGTGGCAAAAAGCTCAAAAGTCAAGTAATTGACTGGCAACATGCGCAGGCAAAGGAAGCAAAGCAAGCACAGCAATCCAACTTTAGATTCCTTTTTTGGGGACAAAAAGGATCAAAGCATGGAATGGGAGGAAGACAACACAGTCAGAACTCCTTCACCAAAAACTTCCAAGAAAAATATGAACTGGTTACGAGCCATAGAGGGGTTTAAGAAGGATTCTGAAAAACAAATAAGAGAAGTGGAGGAAAAATTGAGAAGAGAAATGAGAATGATGCAAGAAAATCATGAAAAGAGAGTCAATAACATGACTGAAGAAAATAACACCTTAAAAAATAGACTAACTCAAATGGCAAAAGAGGCCCAAAATGCCAATGAGGAGAAGAATGCCTTAAAAAGCAGAATTTGCCACATGTAAAAAGAATTTCAAAAGCTCACTGAAGAGAATAATTCCTTCAGAATAAGACTGGAGCAACTGGAAGCTAATGACTTTATGACAAATCAAGATACTGTAAAACAGATCCAAAAAATTAAAAAATAGAAGGCAATGTGAATTATCTCCTTGAAAAAACCACTGACCTGGAAAATAGAGCCAGGAGAGATCATTTAAAAATTACTGGACTACCTGAAAGCCATGATCAAAAAAAGAACCTAGAAATCATCCTTCAAGAAATTCTCAAGGAAAATTGCCCTGATATTTTAGAACCAGAGGGCAAAATAGAACTTGAAAGAATTCACTGATCACCTCTTGAAAAAGATCCCCCCAAAAAATCTCCTAGGAATATGAGAGCCAGGTTCTAGAGTTCCCAGATCAAGGAGAAAATATTATAAGCAGCCAAGAAAAAACAATTTGAATATCGTGGTAACACAATCAGGATAATACAAGATCTAGCAGCTTCTACATTAAGGGATTGAAGGGCTTGGAATATATTCCAGAGGTCAAAGGAGCTAGGATTAAAACCAAGAATCACCTACCCAGAAAAACAAGAAATCAAAGTATCTATAGTCATATGAAAAAATGCTCTAAATCACTTGATTAGGGAAATGGAAATTAAAACAACTCTACAATTAGTTTAAAAAAAAAAAAGAAAATGAAGTCCAATCTCTTTGCCCTTCTATAACCTCACTGCTATAAAATAGGAATGAAGATCCCAGAGTATTACAAAATCCTGAATTATTTTATGCTAGTATACTATACCAAAACTAAACATATATACTCCTTTTGAAGTCTTTCAATAATAATAGTCAAAGAAAAGGATTTGGGGGTGAACCTATTAAGTTAATTCAATTAAATAAAATATCCTTATTTCCCCACCCCAATTTAATCAAGGTTTTACTAAAAATGGTTTTGATTTGTTGCAGGACCTACATGTCAAGAGTACATCACTAGAGGGGATGTACTAAAGGTTAAAAGGTTAAAAGAATTGCCCAAATTTTACATTTCCTTAAATTTTAACTTTAATAACTTTTAACTTGGTCTACACAACATTGTACCAAATGTACCAGAACGTTAGTAGACTCTATGTAAACTTTTTAAAAGATTCTAGTTTATCTTGAAAGATGACTGACTATAACCTGTAATAAAATTACAAGGCCTCATTAAATCAAGAGTTCTAGTCACTGGGGAGAAAATTTGCAACTCAAAATCTTGTGGAAATGAATGTTGAAAACAAAAAATAAATTAAAAATAAATGAAAATTTTAAAAAGAATGTTTCAATTCTAAAAAAAAAAGAGTGCTAGCTAGTCATATAGAAGAAAGAGGCAGCTGGGGGTTCATGGATACAGCACTGTACCTGTAGCTATGAAGATGTGAGTTCATATTCTATCTCAGGCCCTTACTAGATCCTGGACCCTGCTCCAGTTAAGACCTTGGACTTAACCTTTGTCTGCCTTAGTTTCGTCATCTATTATGCAGGGATAATAATAGCACCTATCTCTCAGGGTTTTAAGGAAGAGGAGATATTTGTAAAGTGCTTTGAAAACCTTAAAGCTTTCTAGCTGTTGCTATTCTAAGTATGTAAATCAAAAACACTTCCTTTCCAGGAGAAAATATTTCAAGTCATTTCTTTTGGAAATGTGAAGATAATCTTTAAAATCATAACCTAAAACATGTTTCTGTGAACATGATTTAGGTACAGAACAAGAGAGAATCCTCCTTACTTTTACTTCTGTGAAGCTTAAGTTCTCACATACTTAAAACTCACATAAAGGCAGAAAGGAAAAGGAAAGTCCTTGTTCCTCTAAATTAGGGCTGCTTGTGTGACCCCAGTGCAAACAAACCTGAGAAACCTTCAGACTAGACTCCAATGTCCTGGTATAAAGTACATCCAAAAGGAGAAGAGGCAAAGAAGGCATACCTTCTTTGTGCTATAATGTGCTATAACGAGTGTCCAATGTCATCTTGGAGCCTAATTTAGGACCATGTCTTTTAGTCTCTTTCATCTTAGCAATTTGGAGCGAAAGAACTGTGGTTTAAAAAACAACGAAACTATTTGGTGCTAGGAAAATTGGTGTGCTGCAGGTGCTCATTAATTACATTGATACAACTATCCTAACAACAGGGTAGGAAGGACTGCTTAATGCTCCCTGCACAATAGACGGCAGATGTCTATACAAATCCACGGCCAACTGTACTTAAAATTCAAAGGGAATGTCTCATACAATGGCAAAGCCAGTCAACTAATTGTAGGCTAGGGTAAACATCGATTGATTGAATAGAAATTTCTGTTAATGCTAGCATCTTATGCCCCTCAAAACTCACCTGGTCTTGGCCACTTAAACACCAGCTGTCCTCATTATTTCTAGCCCACAAGTCTTTATTTATGCAATCTTTTAATGGTTAAACAGCTAAAACTGGATTAAGTGAGGAAATGTAATCTGGATACAGTCAATTAGGAGCCTGTTCATCCAGACTGTGGTGGCTCCGTAGCAAATTGCTAGTCTTGGGGAGTGAGGAAAGAGAATGGGAATTATTACAAAATACCGCATTTATCCACAACTTTCCTCTTTAAAGCCAATATTTTACCTTTAAAACATAGTATAAAGAAAGGAGGAAACTTAATTAAGTAAAACCGACCATCCACACAATTTATATATCCTACTCCAAGCTTCTGGAAGCTTGATCATATTTTTTGAAAATGCTGAATGCCCCTTTTCCTGAAGTGCCAAATTGCTCTGCTTAAGAGGTAAGCTCCTTTCCTAACACTTTCTGGGAAAAGGATCATTCAAGTTACAATTACTGTGAACAAGCCTTCAGAAAAACTTCTGCTAGCCTCCACCAAAGCAGTGGGTATAGGATTTGATTTAGAACTACAATGGACTTTAGATTGTAATAATTCATTTCTCCCATAGGCCCCCCAACATACATACACAATTTTACAGACAATGTAAGTAAGCACCCAAAAGGTTAAGTGCTTCAGCCAACATTACAAGTATAGGACATAACAGAGCAGGGCAATTTGAACTCACAACAGCCAACTCTAAAGCCTGCAGCTGCGGAAAAAATTGATTATTTTGTCTGAATCTCACCCTACATGGCTGAGAGACCAAACTTGTTGCTTGGAGACCAGATGTGTTTAATACTTCACTTAGAATTCCAGGTTATGCTGACCAAAAAAATCTTGCAGGGAGCAAAAGATTGATGCAAGGAAAAGTAAGCAACTCATACATCGTATCTGAAAACTGCCTCAGTGCTGGCTGACCAGACGAGTGTTTGTTCCTTTGTTTGAACTCATAATGTACAACTCCCAGACAGTGGTGGGGGTGGGTGCAGATTGGGATACCCCTTTTCTGTTCTTCCCTTTTGCCAGACGACTTAATAAACTTCCTTCTAAATTATTTCAGTTGTGTTTGTTCTCTAGCAACACAGCAGCACCTCACTGCTAATGAAAAAGCACTTCCTCTAAATGCATCTGGGAGACAGTGACCCATGCTGCTCTGATTTCTTCCAGAACTGAGAAGTCTTCAGGCAGCAATTCTCAGTTATGGCTTCAAGTCAAGAAGCATTTATATAATTTTCTCAAATATTTTATTTCCCCCCAAATACATGTAAAAACAATTTTTAACATTGGGTTTTTTTTTTTAGTTTTGAGTTCCAAATTCTTTCCTTTCCTCCTCCCCCTCTCTGAGAGTTAGGTAAGCAATCTGATATAGGTTATACAGGTATAATCACGCAAAACATTTCCATTAGTCATTTTGTGGAACAAATCTCAAAATTGAAAAAAAAAATTAAAGTGAAAAATAGTATGCTTCAATCTGCATCCAGATTCCATCAGTTCTTTCTCTGGAGGCTGATCGCATTTTTCATCTTGAGTCTTTTGGGATTATCTTGGAACACTGAGATGAGGGTAGCTAAGTGAGAGTTGTTCATCATATAATATAGCTGTTACTGTGTATAATGTTCTCCTGGTTTTCTCACTTCACTTTGAGTCAGTTCATCTAAGTCTTCCCAAATTTTTTTTAAATCCGCCTACTCATTATCAATATTCCATTACAATCATATGCCACATGTTCAGTCATTCCCAAAATGATGTGTATCCCCTTCAATTTCCAATCCTTAGCCCCTATAAAAAGAGCTGCTATATAGATTTTTGTACAAATAGGTTCTTTTCCTTTATAAATCCCTTCGGGATTCAGACCTAGTAGTGGTATTGCTGGATCACAATTTTATAGCCCTTTGGGCATAGTTCCAAATTGTTCTCCAGATTAATTGAATTAGTTCACAACTCCACTGACTGCATTAGTGTCCCAATTTTCCCAAATCTCTTCCAACATTTATCATTTTCCCTTCCTGTCATATTATTAGCCAATGTGAGAGGTGTGAGGTGACACTCCAGAGTTGTTTTAATTTCCATTTCCCTAATGAAGTGATTTAGAGCATTTTTTCATATGACTATAGATACTTTGATTTCTTGCCTATTGATATCCTTTGACCATTTATCAATTGGGAAATGACTTGTATTCTTGTAAATTTGACTCAGTTTTCTATATATTTGAGGAGTGAGGCCTTTATCAAAGAAACTTGAAAATTTTTTTCCCATTTTCTGCTTTCCTTCTAATTTTGTTTCCAATGGTTTTGTTTGTGCAAATCTTTTTAATTTTATATACTCAAAATTATCCATTTTACATTTTATAATGTTCTCTCTCATTTGGTCCTATGTTCTTCCCTTATCCACAGCTCTAACATGTAAACTATTCCATCCTCTTCTAATTCATTTATGGTATCACTCTTTATGTCTAAATCATGTATTTTGACCTCTTCGTAAACAGTACGAGATACCAATCTATATCTAGTTTCTCTGTTTTCCAGTTTTCCCAGCATTTTGTCCCAAAAGCTTGGGTGTTAAGGTTTATCAAACACTAAATTCCTATGGTCATTTACTACAATGCATCATGTACCTAGTCTATTCCACTGATCCTCCACTCCATTTCTTAGTACCAGACCATTCTGACGATTACCACTTTGTAAGTTTGCAATCTGGTACAGGTAGGCCACCTTCCTTCACATTTTTTTTCATTCATTCCCCTGATAGTCTTGACCTTTTTTTCTTCCAGATGAATTTTTTTCTCCAATTCTATAAACTAATTTTTGGGTAGTTTGATTGGCATGGCACTGAATAAGTAGATTAATTTAGGTAGAATTATAATTTTTATTATATTGGTTCAACCTACCCATGGGCCATTAATATCTTTCAAATTTTAAGATTTGACTTTATGTGAAGTGTTTTGAAATTGTGTTCATATAGTTCCTAGGTTTGTCATGTCAGGTAGACTCCCAAATGTTATACTGTCTAGTTATAAACAGAAATTCTGTGTCTCTTGCGGTGCTGCTGGACTTTGTCGGTAATATATAGAAATACAGATGATCCAGGTGGGCTTTTTATCCTACAACTCTGCTGAAACTGTTATCTCAACTGGTTTTTTAGTGGCCTAAGTATACTATCTTATCATTTGCAAAGAATAATGCTAGTCTTGCTTCCTAATTGCCAATCCTAATTCCGTCAATTTCTTTTTCTTCTCTTATTGCTATAGTTAGCATTTCTAGTAAAATATTGAGTAACAGTCGTAATAACAGGCATCCTTACTTCATCCCTGATCTTACTCGGAAGGCTTCTAACTTATCCCCATTTCAGATGTTTGCCAATGGTAAGAAGCATTTATTAAACATCTATACACTTACCTTATACACTGCTCCACTTCAAACATTGTACTGTCCAGCCACACTAATCTTCCTTATCCTTATGGATTATATATGGTCAGAGGCAACTCAGTGATGCAGATTAAGCACACTGAAAAAACCTGAATTCAAATTTAACCTCAGATACTTACTGTGCAACCTGTCATCCTCAGTTTCTTCACCTATAATATGAGAATAATAGTAACACCTGAGATTGTAAAGATAAAAGGAAATAATATGTACAAAGTACTCTGTAAACTTTAAAGTATTCTATAAATGCTATTATAATCTTCCATCTTCTTTCTATGAGACTTTGCACTGGCTGTCCCCTATGACTAAAGTGCACACCCTCTTGACTTCCATCTTTCAGAATCTTTTGTTTCCTTCAAACTCGAAAAAAATCACTGTCTACATCAATGATTCCCATTTAGAGGTTTGAGAATCCCTTGAGAGTTCTCAAAGACAGTCCAAAGTGGCACCTTAAGCAATAAATGATCAACTGTTTCAAATACATTCTCTCATCTCAGGCACTTATGCTTTTTATATAATTATATAATATACATTTTAACTTGCAGCTTTTGAGGACAAAAGTTATCATTTTAGTTATTATAAACCCTTATTCAAAAAAGTACTGTGACCAGTATATTAAATTATCCTGGGAGTTCACTCCTTGAGGGCAGGGCCTCATTTTGATCTTTGTATCTCCACAGCCTAACCATGGCTAGAACACAATAACAGGTACTTAGGGGAGGCTAGGTGGCGCAGTGAGTAGAGCACCAGCACTGGAGTCAGAAGGACCTCCGAGTTCAAATCTGGCCTCAGACTTTTGACACACTTACTAGCTGTGTGACCTTAGGTGAGTCACTTAAATACCAATTGCCCTCCAAAAAGCAAAAAAAAAAATTTTTTTTAAATAAACGATAACAGGTACTTAATAAATGCTTATTCATTGACTGCTTTTGTGTCAAGACACTATGTGTATATCAGGTGGGGGTAGGAAGGATAAGAGGGGTGGAAGTCATCAAATTTTTTAAACAAAATAAATTTTAATTCATTTTCATTTTTAAAAATACATAGCATTTTGGAGAACCAACAGAAAATCAGAGACCTTGTCAAAATTTAAGTTGAAAATCACTGGTCTAAAGGAGTCATAGAAGAAATTACTGAAGAGAAAGGACAGATATAGGAATGAATAAAGATTTTTTTTCTCCTATGAATCATATAATCTTTGACTTAGAAGGGGTTTTGGAGGTCATTCAACACTCCCTGACCATTCAAAGACAACCTTGGATACTGAGACCAGCCACTGATTATTTATGTGTGATGCTCTTTTTGGAAATAGGAGGAAAGAGGAGAAAACAGGAAAAAAGGAAAATTGCAGGATTCACTACAGACTTGAAAATGGAGAATAAAATGACAATAATCTCAAAAAAATTACTTCTAGCACTGACCTGCCCTTGATTCTCTAGCCAAGCAGCTTTCCAAAGTAAAGTCAATTCATTCATCCAGGGGCCCTTAGATTTTATTTGCAAAGAAATTATTTAAACCACCTAACCACTTAGTAGTTGCTAGGAAATTATGTCTTCATATTAATCTCCAAACATAAAAACCTACCTGCCAGTCCCCTGGGTTAGGCATTAGAACTGCCTATCAGCAATCTTCACACAAACCCTAATAAAGTCTGATAATAAAGAATGTAACTTCCGGATACTTTTTTCTTAGATTCAAGTTCTTACTCTCCTTTAAGAATAATTTCCATTGCTATTATTAACCAGTGAATCTGATTGTAGAGTTTAAGGGCACCAAACAATTCTAGAATTTTAAGTGTCAAGCACAGATTTTCCTAATGGTCAACCAAAGGTGAGAAGTTTCAACCTAAAAATATATTCAAGTCTTATAACTAATTTGGCCATTACGCTAAGAATATAGATAATCAATAAAAGGCCAAAATATTAATAATATTCAACGTGAATAGGCACACTTTAAGGCAACATGACAGCAGAGAGCCAACACTAAAATCGGGAAGACCTGGGTTCAAATCCTGCCTCTGACACATATTAGTTGTGTGACTCCTGGAAAGTCATTAACTACTGAGTCTACAGGCAATGCTCTTAAGGCTTGAAGGTGCAGAGCTGTCCTTCTATAACAGTGAAGTGATGTTCCATGTACTCTTGAAATCACAGCTCTCAATGTTTCCCTCCCACCCTCCTAAAAATGAATTTATAGACTGCGGTTTGCAGTGACAACTTTTTCTATGGGTTCACATCACATTTCCCCCAGTACTTACTCATTATCTTTTGGCTAACAAAGGAGAAGCATAGCTCCACATCACAAAAGGGGGTCCTACAAAATAGGAGTTTCCCTTTGCCTGTGAGTCTCTCCCTTCCTTGGCTCTCCTATATCCAAAACGCAGAGAGCATACCACTGGCAAGTGAATCTTTCACTTGCAACACCAAAGTTTTCAAAAGCACAGAACATACTCAAAGAACTCCAGAAGATTAAGAGGTTAACATATTCAATTTTACCAAGAAAAAAAAATGAAGTCTTTCTTCCTACAAGCTGAGCAACAGGTTTTGGTGTCTCACTGGGAAGCTGTAAGATGTCCCTGGATAAGATCTTGGACTCTGGACAAAATAATTTCATTTGAACTGCTGCAGTCTTCAGGTCCATAGGGTGGCTCTATGGTCAGGACCCCAGCAACGCAGAGGGTGCTTTGTGACTCTCCTTGTTCAGTGATGGGTATGTGATTCTTCTCCAACCACGACTTCAAGCTGATCTTCCTTTTTTCCAGGTCTTCAGGGTTGTAGGCCTTACTCTCTTCTGGCATGAACATACGCATCAGTTTCTCTCTCACTTCCTGGTTGGCTTCATTCAAAGTTTCAACAGTCTGCACAGCGTGTCCCATGACTCCAGTCACAGCCACAGTGCCATCTTCGAGAAAATTCACAAGGATGATACTTTTGGGATGAGAGAAAATACACAGCAGGGGAATGAACAAAGACTTACAGGCCTCCTAAACTGGGGAGGATATAAGTTAACAACCCAGAATTAAACAGCAGAGAACAGAGAAGCAAGGGGCACCATCCCTGACATACCACATGTTACCAGAACAAGTTGGAATGCTTCCTTTCTTAAAGATGACAGAGAAACAATGATCAACTGTGAATGACTTAGTTCTTCTGAGCAATACAATGATCCAAGATAATTCCAAAGGGACAAATGACAAAAAATGCTCTCCACATCCAGAGAAAGAACCAATAGAGTCTGAATGAGATAGAAGCATGCATTTTTCACTTTTTAGTGTGTGTTTTGGGGGATCTGTGTCGTCTTTTACAACATGACTAACATGGAAATATGTTTTGCTTGACTGTGCAATCTACCAAAGGAAGAAAGGAAAGAGGGAGGGAGAGAACTGGAATTCAAAATTATAAAAAATGAATGTTAAAAATTGTTTTTACATGTAATTGGGGAAAAATAAAGTTTTTTTAAATGACAAAGAAGTTCATTCAGTCAACAAGCATTAATAATTAGATGCCTATAATATGCATGGTAGTATTCAAAATGTCTATTCTCACACAATCAAACTCTAACCAGGTTCATATGATACAAAACCAGGGGTTTAAAAGACAGAGAGAGCCAAGAATTGTTCTTGGCTCCATCCAACTCAATGGATGACCCTCAACAATTAACTCTCAGCTTCCTAAGCCTACGTTTAAATGGAATAAATGTTTATGAAGAGGTGCTGTAGTTTAGGACATAAATATAATAATTTAACATGATTAGGAGCATAGGATTTGCTTGTTCCACACACCCTTGTATGTCACTTTAAAATAAACTTTAAACAAAATGACAAAATATATGCTGGTTTCCCTGCTCTGAAAGCCTATGGCAGTCTGGTTCTAGCTACTTCTGTTTCCCTAGCTCTCCCAAGTTGGGACAGTTATGCCTCATCAATGAAGATCACTTATCTACTATGAGAAAAATGTTCTTAATTTATAAGAGCCTTCAAAATTAAAGATGGTATAAAGTAATTGCTAGTGCCCTGGCTATTGCTAATTAATCTCTTTCTTCTACTCAGTCACCACTTATTTCCTTGACATGGTCCCCCACGGCAGAATATGGAGCGCTAATCTGCCTACAGAAGCCACAGACACCTGGGGGAAAGGCCAATAAAAAGAAATAGAGGGAAACTTGAGAATTACTTCCTTCAACCTGCTACCTAATTTTTTAAAGGAACTATATGCATTTTATTAACACATCTTCCCTCTCTCACTTCACATAACACTATTTTACAACTCTAGTGTCTTAGGATATAATATGTCTTAACTGTTCTCTGCTGCCCTCTCCCATAAGCTTAGTGAGGACAGGAGCCTGGGCTTATCAAGCACACGGCTAGATAAAACGAAGGTGCTTAATGTTTATTGAATGAAAGTACAGAGGGGGCTCTTACCACCACTGATCCACCAGGATAGGAATAGCAGATGGGCTCTGTGCTTTCTCCTCTTAACCCTCCCTGGGCTAGCCCCTAATTCTATCTGTTCATTGATAAAAGGGGGAAGGAGCAGAGAAGGGAAAGGCCTTAATGCAAAAGAAACTACAGGTGTACATATTTTATGCAACAGATGTGCTACTTTTAAAACTGAATAAATCACTGTTTAGAAAATCAAATCATTCATACAAACATTCATTCAATATCTGATCACTTAGTTCATTACCAGGATGACCACAAAATGATGAATTTGGGAGCCAAAGAAACTCTCAAAGACTTTCTTAAGTAACAGGATAGGTGCCATCTGCTTTGGTGGCAGGTGTACCCATAGCCACAAGATTAGAGATGCTGAGGGTGCTTTAGTATCATCTGGACATTGAGAGCTGTTTCTGATGGAATGGAAGCTTCTGAGAACAGGGATGGCCTCACTTCTGTACTCATATTGCCAATGGCTGGAAGAGTGTCTGGCACAGAAAGTACTGAGTATTAAGTGTGAGCTTGCTCGCTACCTGTGGATTTCTGATTGTCAACTGTCAGAAGTCTCTAAAGCTTTACCTGAAAATTTCTGGCCCAATTCTCTGCCCCTAGCATCTAAAGGAAGCAGGAACAGCATCTATGGGCACTGGTCAGTCCTAAATTCTCCCTTCAATCTCACTGAGGCCCTGTGCAGTATACAGACTGCATGGCCCTGTACAATCCACTTAACTCTCACTGCCTCAGGCAACAATGGGGGCGGGGGGGGGGGGGGGGGGTGCTTCTCTGCACTAGCAGAGGGAGTCACCTTCACCTTATAGGGTATTCCTCCTACCAAAGAAATCATGGGTTTGGTTCCCTCCCCCAGAAGGGAAATGAATGCTCTTGCAATGCAATAACAGACATTTATTAAGTGCCTGCTTCACAGAAGGCACAATGTACCAGGAAAAGAAAGATAATAATCACTCTCTTATTTTTTAAGCTTAGATTTTAATATACAGTCATACTGATATTCCTTATGGATGAGAAGAGGGAGAGTAGAATAAAGTTAAAAAATTCAGCACCTTGATTGCAAAGAGGTAACAAGCCATGTCATACTCACTTGGCAGAGACTGGATCTGTTGTTAAAACCCATCCTTTATGTTCATTCTTTTCACTGGCTGTCACTCTGACTTCTTTATATACATAGTCTTGCCATTCTAATGGGCTTTTCTTCATCCATTCACTCATGGTCTTGAGCTAGAACAATTCAAACAGTAACTGGTTCAGATTTTAAAAATGAAGACAATGTAGGATGACTCTTTATGCCTATTGTGCCCACTCAAGGCCCCAAGAACATCAGGGATTCACCGTAAGTTCTAAACCAGTTTAAGAACCAAGGTGCTGGGGTTGCACACTTGACCCTGGAGTCAGGAGGACCCGAGTTCATATCCCGACTCAGATATTTAACACTTACTAGCCCTGTGCCCTGCCTTCCCCCCCTCCAAAAAGAAAAAAAAAAAGAACCAGGGTTCTTTTTCTTCTGGCAGAACTGGATTAAAATATAATTGGAAAATATTTAACAAAATAACTAAAAATACAACACAGGTAATATTAATTTGTGATTTAAATCAATATGAAACCTGCTGGAATTTTTTTTCTCTTTGTCAGTATTATGTAAGGACTTAAGGGTTCTGAAGCACTATTCTAGAGGAAGAGGTCTAGTCTATGCCCTTAAATTGCAAATAATTAAGGCAGACAACATATAAACATGAGGAAGTTGGAGAACAATTACAAAAGAACATTTCAAGCCAGCACAGCCAGATCCAATAGACCTGGGCTCTAGAACCAGCTCTCACCATCACACTAATATGACACCTACAGGATTCCTAGTTTCCTTCAAATTTCGGGCTCAATTGCCAACCTCTATAAATGTGTTTCCTGATGCCCTCAGCTACTACTGCCCCCTCCCCTAAATTACCCTTTGTAATTTACTTTGTATATATTTATAAATAAGACTCACTTATTAAGTATGTAAGCCCTAGCGTCAGGGACGTTTCAATTTTTTTGTACCTGTATCTTCAGAGCTAACACATAGTAGACACTTTAAAATGTCTGATAGTAAAATGAAGTTGGACTGGACAACAGCTAACTATCCAGCTCTTAACAACTTAATATCAACTATGCGGTCATGTATTATTATGCCATTCAAGTATCATACACTCCACACCCGCCCAATAGATAGTGTTGAACTTGAAGTAAAGAAGAGCCAAGTTCTAATCCTGTCTCAGAGGACTGCTATAGCTGTGTGACTCTGAAAAAGCCACCTAAGTTTGCTAAGTCTGTTTCCTCATCTATAAGGTGGGGACAAATACCACAAATACGGCTGTGAGGGGAATCAAACGAGACAGTACACGTAAAGCTCTCTCCTTAAATATAAAGCCTTGCTGTTACTCTGGACACCTGCCTACCACCGGCCGGGCACGGCGCTCGACACTAACTTCTTCTGACTTCAGCTGCCCCATCTGACCGGGGGTTAACTATGTGGGTACTAAGTACTTCACCGAAGGTCACGATGTGCAGCATATTTATCCGTATGTCGGCCATTCAACAAATTTTATTACTAACATGTTGGGCGCGCGGCCCTCGAGGCCCTACGATGCGGTTTTGGATTCAGTCGGGGCGGCCTCGAGGCTGCGGACACCAGCCCACCCTGCACGCCTGAGTAAAACCGGCCGCGGCTTTAACTCTGCGCGCTGGGCATTCGGTCAACGAGCACTTATTAAGCACCCGCTACGGGCCGGGCACTCAGACCAGAGGCCCAGGTCTGGTCCAGGCCCTCAGAGCCCTGCTCTAATTTAGCCAAAGCTCCAGGCAAAGAACGCCCATGTAGGATCAGTGCCACCGAACGGCGAGGCCGTTAAGCGGCGCTGAGCAGGAGACGGGACGGGGCTCAGACACCCGAGTTGAGAGACCTCAGAGCCGCGGCACAGGCCGCGTGACCCTGCGAGGGTCATTTAACCGCTATATGCCTCAGTCCCCTGGTCAATAAAATGGGGACAATAGCACCTACCTGGGGGGAGGGGGGAATGAAGATAAATGCGGTATCTATAAAGCACTTTCAATGTAATCTCAATGCTAGCTATTAAAAGGAACAATCTTGCCCGCCCCGCCGGTCACGAGAACCCACGCGCGGCCCCAGAGTCATCCTCTGGAGGAGGAAGCCGCTCCGACCTCAGCAGCCCGATCCTGCGCTGAGCCCCAGGCCTTCCGGAAGCTGCTCTCACTCACGCAGCCTCCAGGCTGCCGACAAGCGGGCGAGCGGGCGAAGGAGCACGAGCCGGCAGAGCGCAAGATCCCACTGGGCGCACGCGCCAGCCGCTCTCAAGGCCAGCATACTTTGCTCTCGTTCGTCACTTCCTTTACCCAGGATCCTCTGTTTTGTAGTCCTACAGCTAATACCAGGCCGAGAACAGACCCTGGTCGGGTAGGGCTGGCAACCTCCAGGGCACGTCGGGTTAAGGTTTTTGTTGTTCGGTAGTTTCTATAGCGTCTGACTCTTCGTTACCCCATTTGGGGTTTTCTTGGTAAAGATTCTAGAGGGGTTTGCCATTTCCTTCTCCAGATCATTTTACAGATGAGGAGCTGAGGCAAAGGGGGTTAAATAACTTTCCGGAGTCCCATAGCTAGTAAGTGCCTGAGGCCGAATTTGAACTGTGGTCTTCCTGACTACAGGGTTGGCACTCTATCCACTGCAGCCACCTAGCTGCTTGCTAGGGAGCTTTAATAATCGTAGACTTAGTGCGGGGAGGAACTTTTGGAGTCAAATGGTTCTAAGGTATTATAAAACTATTTCATCTCCCTTCTTTTCACTCTCATTTTTATAAATGAGTCCCAGAGAGGGTATACAGAGGCAGAGGGCAGATTTTGACTCAGAGTTGCAGGCACAGCCCTCGATGGACCCTGGTGCCCTCATTAAGCCCATGTGCTGGGCCCAGAGGCACCTTGTATCAACAATGCAGTATTCACAATGCCTACAGCAACTATAAGTATGCTGATGTGGTTATTAATCACAAAATGTAACAGGATCTCTACATGAGAAATATAGCCAGAACATTTATTTAAATACCAGAAAACTGAGTCCCAAAACCAAAAAGTCAAAGCCTACACAGTAGTTATGAAGTTGGCACATGTAGTTAAAGTAGTAAACACCCACATTCTCAAGCCTTCAAAATAGGACAGGCTATCTCATGAAAGATCCTCCTCTCTTGACTCATGACAACTGCTTAGCATCCAGACAGCTTGCTGCCAGCAGCTCCACGGTCTCTCCCCGCTCCCCCCATCCCTGCAGTTCCCATCCCTGGCAGTGCTCAGCAGGAGTTCTTAGCAGAGATTCTCTCTGGCTCAAAAAAAAGGAGTTTGTGAAGCAACTGCAAGTGCTGCTGCTGCTTCCAGTCACCACAGCACGGAGGCTAGCTTGGTTCCCACTTTCTTTTGCTCCACCCCTTTCTGCTACAAGTTCAAGGGGCATGGAAGATCTTCAAATCGCAGTATCATTACACACCTGCAGGTAGATTATTTTGTCTAGGTCTGATGCTTAGTGTTTTGGGCTGGCTTGGGAATAGTCTCGGCAGAAGGTGAAGGTCTAAGATGAACAGTGTCAGTGACTTCCACCCCAGTCTAGCAGAGCAGGTTTCAATGAAGTCAAGGCATCACTCCCCCCCCCAACCCCACTATAGAGATAATGTAGGTTACCCTGCCATTTACCTACTCCAGATGGGTATGGGTCCAGCCTCTAAATCCTTACCTGGGTTATGTTATGTTATTAATATGGAGGAAACATGTGAAACACAATCATCTCATGTGATCTTGATGGACTATCAATGTAGAAATCCCCTCAACCACCTGGTGTTGTAGTATTAGAAATGCAAGAACACAGACTCATCCACTGTTTTAATAGCTACTTACTGTCTCTAGATAAAAGAACCTGCAGTTTTTTGTCTAAAAGGACTGCTTTCTCAATTACAAAACTATTTCACTGCTACTCCTCTCCAGAAAGGGGAAAGTTTTCTTATTCATCTCATAAATCCTGTCGGCTAGGTGGGGCAGTGAATAGAGCACTGGCCCTGGGGTCGGGAGGACCTGAGTTCAAATCCAGCCTCAGACGAAACACAAAAACTAGCCCTGTGACCTTGGGCAAGTCACTTAACCCCAATTGCCCTACCTTCCCTTCTCCAAAAAGAAAAATATATGTAAATCCTGTCCCCTGCATTACAAATATTTCCATTTTTTTCTCTTCCTCAATGCTCCTCTTTCTTTACCACTCCCTCTACTGTGAAATGCTTTACTTTTCTATTCTAAGCAGGTCTTATCTGTACCCCTGGAATATGAATTTTCTGTCATCTAAACTTTACATTCTAAAGCAGATTCTTTAGCATACTAATAGATTTCTTTGTCATTTCCACCTTCTTTGATCCACTGTCTTCGAGCAATCTTCCCTCCTCAAACCTATTTATTCCCTTTCCCCCTCAGATAAGCCTACATCTCCCAAGAGGTGGAGAGAATCCCTTAACACTAGAAAGGCCTAAGTGTCACCAATAATAGCTTAAGTTTCTGTCATTTCAATTTGTTTTCTAAGGAAAAAAAGTACCTTGAATTTTACTAAAAATAATTAGTCTTGGGATTTGGTTCTAAAATGTAGTATCTATGCCCAAAGGGCAATCAAACTGCACATACTCTTTGATCCAGTAATACCACCATTAGGTCTGAATCCCAAAGAGGTCATTAAAAAAGGGGAAAAGACCTACATGTATAAAAATATTTATAGCAGCTCTATTTGTAGTGGCTAAGAATTGGAAATTGATGTGATGTCCATCAATTGGGAAATGGCTGAGTAAGTTGTGATATATAAATGTAATGGAATACATTGCTATAAGAAATTGTATGGGGTACGGGGACCCCAAAAATCCCTTCCCCCCCCAAAATAAAAAATCAGAGGCATCTTGAGGAAGAAACAGGAAGTTTTATTCTCTTCCCCCACATGAAGAGGGAGGTCCTCTACATGGCAGGGATCCAGGAGAGGAGGCTGTTACAAAAGACAGAACAAGAATTTATACCCTAAGGCAGTCAAGCCCCCTCCCCCGGCTGTCCCTTCTCCCATTGGCTAGGAGGTAGGCTCTCAGTCTTGGCGGGAAATCTAACACAACGGTGGATAACAAAGAAGCCCACCACTATCTCTTATTGGCAGGGAGGTGGGACAGGAAGCCAAGGTATCATTCATGGCCTTATTTGGTAAATGCCAAAGCAAGGGAGGGGAAAAGGTCATAAGCAAGGGTGGAGGTCAAAAACTCCTGAAAAGGGGGCCTAATGCTTAAGGGTGTGGTATACAAGGGTGGAAGACTAAAAACTCCTGAAAGGGGCCTAATGCTAATGACAACAAGGGAAGGGGGGAAGGGTCCTAGGTTGTGTAAACCCAGGACTCAGGTCTGTCCAGTCTTACAAAAGTCTATCTCTGGTATCCAGATAGTTTCTCTCCCTTCTCATTCTGAGGAGTCTTCACAGAGGGTGCAGAGAGTGTGCCCCACTCAAAATGATGAGCAAATAGATTTCAGAAAAGCCTGGAAAGATTGATATTAACTGATGCAGAGTGAAGTGAGCAGAACCAGGAGAACTTTGTACCCAGTAACAGCCACACTATTCAATGACCAACTATGCTAGACTTAGCTCTCCTGAGCAATACAATGATCCAAGACAATTCCAAAAGACTCATGATGAAAAATGCCATCCACACCCAAAGAAAGAACTATGGAATCTGAATGCATATTGTGTGAGATGAAAGAGTTCAGAGTCTGAATCTAAGGTCAGAAAAGGTCTTTATTCTTTCTCATGAGAAAGGACTCTACCCCTGTTGCCCAACATGGCATCTGCAGGGAGAGAGCAACAGGTAGAACACGGTCCATGGTTATATAAACTTCCAATGCAGCAACCCAAACCCCCTAACTGGCCTTCACTCTTATTGGTAGGGGGGCTGTCCCACAACCTAAGCGCAGGAATTTCTCTGAGACAAAGGACCTGGAAACATGTGGGTGTCCAATGAAAGCAGTCTTAACCTTATTTGGCATATCTTCTGCTGAGTTGGCTCTGGGGAAGGGTCTCCATTGCTCTAAGCCCCAGATTGCTTGAAGGTCAGGTGACTTCTAAACAAGCCTAATGAATACTGAAGCCATTCTAGATTTGATTTTTCAGAATGGGGAAACTTCACTATAAATTATCCCTCACAAATTCCCACTTTTTTTTTATACCTTTTGAAGTTTCCCCAATTTTCTTAATCCTAATTACCCTTGCAGACCTCCTCTCATTGACAATGTACAAGGGGGAAGTCCCCTTTATGAGTACAGATACAGAGATTCAAAAGAAAACAATAACAATTGTCTTTTCAAAGTCCAAAAGTCTCTTTTCACACTGCTGTCCAGATGTGAGGAAGTCTTCTGGTCACGTAGGGTCGTCCACCTTCACCCTGCATCCCAGCTTCTCTTCCTTCTGCCTTCTTTCATTCGTTTACCTACAAAAGGAACCTTGGAACCAATGTAAATGACAACTCCAGAACCCTTATCATTCTTACAAAATTAAAATTGGAGTCTTAGTCAATTGTCATGATCACACATTAGAACTAGTTTCTTATATTTTGCATTAATCCATTATCAAGTTCTCCACCAGGAGAATGGGATTTCACTAAGGGATTTACATTAAGCTCACAATTAAAACAATTAAAAATGTTTCCAAGTAATCCAAAAATTATCTTCTTTTTAACATTGACTAATTATAACAAAGTTGAGACAAATGTGATACTAACTGAATAACAGAATAATATTCCCACAAACCTTGACCTACTTGTCATATTATTACAAAGAACTAAAGGACCCTGATTCATACAGGAATACCTGTACTAAACCCTAAGCCTAGCAGCTTTATCTAATAGTAACTTAAGATGTTCCAGAATCAAGTAGATTTGTCGCTGTTTTATTTCAAAACCTTTGATTATTGAAACTTGTCACCAAGAATAGGGACAAAATTATAATGAGGGAACCATATTTCCCAAACTTCAGAATGCCAATTCCAGGCACAATGTATTCCATGCTGCAATCTCCATTGAGCCACGTGCTTTCGGGTAGACCCCAGTCGAAAGAATCCTACCTCAGCTCATGCTGAACAGTCGTTCCTCCGACCTTCATACCTGTATCTTACAGGATCTGGTACCATCGATTGGTGGCTTGGGTAGCTTGGGCAGCCTCTCTTAACACTTCTATCTGGAGATGAACTCAAAGAAACAGTCAGTTAACAGTCCCATCAAGTCTTAAATAACAAGTGCCAACAATCAGCTTAATATATGATTATAATCTCACATTGGTTAAGGAATATCTTTGAAGTGAGCCTCAAATAACCTACATTCATTCCTATATTTATTCTTGTTCATAAAGAAAATCAAATCTCCCATTGGGATTATAAATTATTGCTCTAACAGACGGGCATCTACTTCCAAACTTCTCTACCTTCTTATAATTATGCTTAATCTGAGCTCATACTAAAATTTCTCTTCTCTCACTAAAGATGTCTCTGGTTTAATCTCAACAACTAAGTTAGTCAGTTGTATTAATACCCAACTGCTCTTTCATCACTTTGAAATACACTGGGACCCCATTTCACTCATATACACAGATATACCTTCTCTACAGTAACTTTATAATCCCAACCTCAGTCATGGGATAATGATTCAAAGTTGCACTTGTATCCTTATTTCCTCTCCTTCTCAAATTCAATTGACCTATTAATTACAAAATCAAGTTACAAATCTTTCTGTCTTCCTAGACACTTTCTCAAACTCTTATTCAACTTACTTAAGACCCTTAAAAACTGGTACCACCATCCAGAGACAGTAGGGCTTGAATAAACCCACATTTGTCCCCAAATGTTCTTATCTGTCTTCGATATTCCCAATCAAACTTTTATTTATCCTTCCAAATTTCTCAAACCCATTATTCAAATTATTCAGCATTCCTTTACATTTTTAACCATAAAACAAGATAGCTCATAAGTTATTATCCTTTTACTAACATAAACTGTTCTGCTTACACATAGCAAAGGGGTTAATGGCTAAACCTCACAAACTGATAGATCTGACATACAGAATTATCTGATCTTGTTATTCCCTCAGAAGTTTCCACTCTTTTTAGGAGGATCAGATGCTGTTGAGGATCCAACTCTATACATGTAAATATAAGTAACAACACTTTGCAGATAAAAACTTTTACATATAGGAATTTACTTATAGGAGAGACTGACTTCTACTCCAGTTATCATAAAAGACTTGGGAGGATCCATAAGTAATTAATCCCAAAACAGTGCATATCAATGAGTTGCTTATAATAAAACATGTTTGCACCATAGAACAGACAGTATAAACAGGTATTATTTCCACAATGGTAACAAACTGTGAATGAAGTTGACTTTTCCATTAATACAAAAGTATTCCATAATTTACCTCCCTTTAAGAAATTTGCACTGAAACTCTTTTTTCTCACTTAGAAGACGTTTCTGATCTAGTTTCAGTAATTAATAGAATAACAGGGATCCGGATCCGGGCTGCTCGGCGGGGGAGCACTGGCCTGAGGGCGGTCGCTCAGTCCCCCTGCTGCCTGCGGGCCGAGGGCCGGAGGCTGCAGCGCCGGGGCGGGTGCGGGACCTCTGCCTTTCGCTTTTCCGCTCTGGGGGCCTTCCCGCCGGACTGCTTATCTCCCCCTTTTAAGATCCCCACTTGCAGCTGCTGCTGGTCCGCTCGCCTGGGGGGCTCCTCCACTCCTCCCGTCCAGCTGCCCCCGGGGCACAGCTGCGGCTTCGGGCCGGGCTGGTTTCGGTTCGCAGTGCTGGTGTGGTTCCTCGTAGCCGAGCTGACTTTAGTGGTTAAAAGCCGACTTTATCTAGTGAGAGAAAGAAAGCTTGTCAAAAAAATTACTGAACTAGTAGAAGAAAAATGTAAGCTTCTTGAAAAACTTAGCCTTTCTGAAAATGAGTATAAAAAGCTAGAATCATCTTCAAAGGATGGAACCTCTGAGAGGGAGTCATCGGAAACATCCAGACTGGAGGTGAAAACAACCGTAAAAGTATTTCAGCTGAACGAAGAACGGCTTAAAGCATCGGCAGAAGATGCCTTGCGAGTAAATTCCCATCTTCAGGAAGAGCAAAAACAGCTTTCACAAAAAGCTAAAGTTTGGAATGAACGATTTAATGAACTTAATGAACAGAAAAAAATGTTTGAAACTTCTAAAGCAAATATGGATCAAGTTATAACTAATAAGGAAAGCCAGGTTAAGTCTGACGGAATGCTTGCTGAAGGTGAAAGACTGGGCTGCTGCTCTGGGGGAGGATGTTGTCAATGGTAGTCGCTGTGAAGCTGCAATGAACAGTGGCTCAGCAATTGGAGACCATTTGGATGATCAACAAAAGCAGACTGTGAAAAAACTGATTTATGCTGCTGAGTTGAATGCTCGTTTAAAAACCGTGGAAGCAGAAAGGAACCGTATATATTCTCGGTTGTCTGAGGAAGATAAAATAAAGAAAGACCTTCAAGGCCAAATTGAAGTTCTTCAGGCTGAGCAAGCGTCTTTGCAGACTGAAAATGCATCTTATGAGAATGAAGTGGAAAAGCTTCCACAAAAACATAAAGTAATGACTGAATTGTATGAAGAAAATGAAACAAAACTTTATAGGAAGTTGGCTGTGGAAGAAAAAGACCGATGACAGAAAGAGGAGGAACTTTCCAAAGCAGGAGAAGAGATGAGTCATGCTTCTGAAGAGCTTAGTTCTTACGGAGAACGAGCCAAGGATCTTGAGGAAGAATTGCAGAGGACTATTCTTTCTAATGAGAGCCAGATCACTGCTCACGAGAAAAAAGCTCATGATAATTGGTTGTCAGCTCGGGCTGCTGAAAGACATGTCAGTGACTTAAAAAAAGAAAACGCACACAACAGACAAAAGTTAACTGAAACAGAATTTAAATGTGACCTCTTAGAAAAAGACCCTTGTGCCCTTGATGTTCCGAATAGAGCCTTTGGCAGAGAGCATTCCCCATATGGACCCTCACCAATGGGTCGGCCTTCACCAGAAATGAGAGCTTTTCTCTCCCCTCCACCTTTGTTGGAGGGTCCACTCAGACTTTCACCTTTGCTTCCTGGGGGAGGAGGAAGAGATTCAAGAGAACCAGGGCATCCTTTGAAATACCAGAATGCTAATGAGAGAGAAGAATTATCTGATCCCCACAGAGTACCTTCAGATGCTGGATCTCTTTCACCTCCATGGGACAGAGATCGTAGAATGATGATTCCTCATCCAGGATTTCCAAGCAAGGGTCATATTAAAGTTAGTTAATCTTACTGTTTTTTTAATTGATTCATGGCAAATCCAGAGAAAACTGAAAATAATTAAAACAGGTCTTGATTTATAGGTGACCCATACATACTGACTGTTGGTATTCAGCGTCCATAGGTGTTTGCCCTTTTTCCCTTCTTCCTCTTCTTTGCAACATATTCTTTCTCTCTCTCTCTCATATGTAGACACACATAACGGGTAATACTTGTAGAAGTTATTGACCTGGAAGGACACCTTCTCTCATGAAGATC
The DNA here is from genome assembly GCA_028627135.1 of Pseudochirops cupreus. NCBI lineage: Eukaryota > Metazoa > Chordata > Mammalia > Diprotodontia > Pseudocheiridae > Pseudochirops > Pseudochirops cupreus. The sequence continues at coordinate 67,368,390 of CM053581.1, read as the reverse complement.
TAGAGAAGAAAAGGAGCACCTTATTGCTAGCAGATGTAGAGAGGTTACAGTTTATTGGTGTTCAGGACTATTTGCTTCCTAGTCTTCCCCCAACCTTGTCTCCCAGACCAGCTCCAGAACCTCTGCCTCTCAAAAAAGAAAAAAGTATTCCTGTACTTTTAAAAAAGCTGTATGTAATGGTGACTCCTATTACAGATTCAGTCTTCCTTTTCTGCTCTTTGTACATTAAAATGTTCATGTTTGTTGATATTTAATAAATTTTTAAAAAATAAAAAAATTAGAATTAAAAAAAAATAGAATAATAGTTAGGTCCCTCAATCAGTTGTACCAATACTCAATTATTCTAACAGATTTTGAAACATTTAAGGACCTTATTCCATACAGACAAATACCTAGTGACAGGCAGATGACTAGGCCAAATACCCATTAACCAAGTTCTTTAATATATAAAAAGGAATATGATCTGAGGCTGAATAGCCCAGATCCTAAACACACACACTTTATTATAGTAGCTCAGCTGTATTCCAGCCTTAGTTTATGGGATAATGATTCAACATTGTGTTTGCACCTTTGCTCCACAAACTTCTTTTCCCCTGGTCTAATTATTCCCATATTACTCAGAAAAGAATGTTCTCCCAAATTTGTTTATTCTTACTTCAGGAATCTAAACCTTTTACTTATACATTCAATTATAAATTTGTTAATTCTTGCTTATGCCATGCAATAACCACAAATTCAGATTAAAACAGCAAGATGTCTTCTGCAAAAGATAAAGCAATACACAATATATCACAAAGGTTTAACAGGACTCATATGCATAAATAATTCCTGTTCTATATTTCAAATCAGTACCAAAAAACAATTAGTAGAAACCAATTATACCAACTTTAAAGGGCCAGTTTCAAAACTGACTCATCAGTGGGGCTTCTTCAGAGTCTGAAGAAGTAACCACTGCCCCTCCCCACCCCCTTCCTGGGAGGGAGTGGAGAAATTCCCTTACTTAATCAGATAAGGACTCTGTAGGCAATGTGCCTGAAATAGAAAATTCACAGTAAGTTTGAATATTACAAAATCTGTACACAATTGATAAAATAACCAGAAATCTTACAAAGTCTTTGTATAATTACTAATTTTCCCTTTTCAAATTTTAAATTTCTTATTGCCCCTTTACTGGGATTGATGAAGTTTCTAGGGGCCACCTAACCCCTCCTTCTTCCCATACACATTAATAGCCAACAATCTTGGTCTTTAAAAGTACTGAAGGGCAGGTTTCCCTACCTGCTCTCTCTTATCTCTTACTTGTCTGCTAATTTGTTCCCCATCATCTTATAACAAAGATCTTGTAAAACATTTCTTAATAAGAATATTTCTTTTTAAAAAAAAAAACAATTTAACACAATTTCTAAATTCTCTGGTCATAAAAATCTTTC
>CM053581.1:67329533-67366460 GCA_028627135.1 Pseudochirops cupreus | reverse complement strand
TTGAAACTGAAAGATGGAAAAAATTGTGTAAAATGTTATGTAATATGTTGTTACTCCTGCTATTCAGAAAACCAGGTATATACACCTTTACCTGTAGTTATGAATGATCTTTTGTGCAAGGTAATTTGGAAATGTGTTTTTGTAGCTCAATTTGAAAAATATATCCAGCTGAATTAAGGTCACTGGATTGGTAATTAAATGGGTTTTAATTTAAAAGCTTAAATATAAGAACATAATAGTTGTGTTACTGGTAAACAGTTGTGGTATGATGTTTTGAAGTATTGTAACTTAAGAAATTATAAACCTTCAAGTTTTTCTATATTTGAAAGGAAGTTTAGGTCCCTATCAGATCAATTAAGGGAATCTCTCCAACCCTCCAAGAGGAAGGAGGGTGGGGGAAGGGCAGCAGTTAAAAGAAAAGGAAAAAGCCCCACTGATTGAGTCAATTTTGAAACTGGCTCTTTAAAGTTGGTATAATTGATTCTACTCATTGGTTTTTGGTAATAATTTGAAATATATCTGGAATATAGAATATAATTTGGAATATAGAAGACACCTTGCTGTTTTAAATCTGAATTTGTAACTAAGCAAAAGTTAACATCTATAACTGAGTGTATGTATGTCTGCTATTCAGTTGTAAGGTTTAAGTCAGAAACCTCTTTTGTTTACGCTTGTCAAGCGGGCAGGAGAAAATTAAGGGGAATCATCCTGCGAAGTGTGGGGATAGTAACAAAAGTCATACAGAGGTGGAGTTAGGGAGGAGCACCCAGCCAGTCTGCCCTGAAAGATCCCCCTTTGATAAGGTGAAGTTCTTTTGTTAGGAGTTATCTTACAGCTGGCCACTAGAACAAAAGGGGTAATCCTTTCTCTAAGGAATCCTTTTAAGAATTCTTAGGTGTGGCCTGTTATAGTTAAAGATCTTCAGGGAAGATACTTAAAAGGCTGGGGGCGGTGGAAGGGACAGAGTTAATGACTTACAGCTGGGGGGAAAGGTGACCTTTCCACAGGCTGATATCACATACCCAGGTGTCTGAACACAGATGAGATTCAAGGCAAAGTCACCCCAAAATATTACAAGACCTCAGCACCCCCCTTCAGGTATGTATGGTGGTACCTTAAAAGTTGTATAATCTGTACCTCTTTGATTATTAGTAAAGTTGAGTATTTTTCCAAATGGTTAATACTTTCTGATACTTCTTTTGGATAGTATATGTTCATGTTCTTTGTTCATTTATCTGTTGGGAAGTGAGTTATCCAGTTACTTTTTATAGTTCCCTATGTATTTTAGATGTCAAGTTGTTATCTGTCATTTTTGCCAAAAAATGACAGACAAAATGATGAGGTGAAGCTCTGGGACCTCTCTTGAGCTCTCCTTGAATCTTCCCACCGAAGGTATTTGCCTGAGGTCTTGGGCCTTAAGTTGTGGCTCTGCCCAAGTCTTTAGCCCTCCTTTGTTCTGTTTCCTACCCTTGATGCTCCAGTTCCCACCCTTGAACTGGCCTGGCCCACCACTGACGGCCAGGTGATTCTGGCCTGCTTGTCCAACGCAAGCATCATAGCACAGGAGGCTCCTTAAGAGTCTACCCAATAAGGCATGCTTTTCTTTGGCTGAGAGAAGACTTGAGTCGAAATCATTCTACAGGAACTGGCATATTGGTACTTTGGGGTCTCGAGCACCCCTAACCCTGACCTCTTCACCCCCACAAAGAGCTTCCCTCTCCTTGGTTGCAACATGGTCAAGGGTGCTGCTGCCGCCCTGACTCAGCCTGGAGGCTTTGCTGTCCTTTCTACCTAGACAGAATATGCTTTGAGGTCATCCCTGAAGCACCATTGCTAATAGCAGTGAGGGAACTGGTTCCTTCTTTGTCATCAGCTCAGGGCAGGTACCTTTTTTCTTAGAGAAGTACAAGTGCTATATTAGTTGCTCTTTAAATTTCCTGGTCTGGGGCAAATTTCCCAGCCTTAGGTCCCTGCCCTAGTTCTCCCTCTGTCTTAGACGTTATCTATTCCAATCTCCTTATTTCTACTGATGAAAACATTGGAGCCTAGAGAGAAGAAGTTCCTTATCTAAGACCACATCTGGTCCTTTTGACTCCAAATCCTGTGCTTTTTCTGATAATCCAGACATTTGGCTGCCTGTAGCTCCCAAGAGCAAATACAAAATGCTTTGTTTGGTATTCAAAGATCTCAATAACCTAGCTCCCCTGCTCCCAACCTTTTCAGTGACACTGGCCTCTTTAATGTTTCATTAATAACACACTCTCTCTCAGCTCCAGGCATTTTCTCTGGCTGTCCCCCATAGCTGGAATGCTCTTCCTCCTTATCTCTACCTACTTCTGACCTACCTCATTTCCTTGTCCCAACTAAAATTCCTTCTTTTATTGGAAGCCTTCCCCAACCCTCCTTAATTCTAGTGCTATCCCTGTTAGTTATTTCCTATTCATCCTGTATATAACTTGCTTTGAATATGTTTTCATGTTGTCTCCCCCATTAGAATGTAAGCTCTTTGTCTTTTGCCTCTTTTTGTATCCCCAGGGCTTAACATAATGCCTGTCACATAGAAAACACTTAATAAATGTTTGATTGATTAATTGAAAATGTATTCTGTTTAAATTGTAAAAATTAAGCCCTGATGGGTCTCATCTTTGAGAAAGTGCTGGTTAAGGAGGATTGGAAAAGGAAGATCATGGAATCCACCTGAATATACCAGTTCCTATTTCTTTGCTTGCCAAAAATCATGGATAATCTGTCAATGGAAGAATTTCAGCTAAGGGCTCACCAGATGATTTATGAGTCCCTTGAAAACAGAAGGAGAATCCCAGGTTAACCATTGAGTCTCAGGATGCAGGCATCAAAACCATCACTATGCTGGATGAAAAAAGGGAAAATCTGAACCACATAGAAGGAGACATGGACCAAATAAACAAAGACATGAAAGAGATGAAGAAGACCTTAACAGAGCTCAGCAAGTGTTGTGGCCTTTGTGTTTGCCCTTGGAATAAGTCAACAAGTTTTGAGTCTGGTAAGGCCTATAAGGCAACATGAACTGAATGAAAGCAGAGACTACAAGTGGTATGAGTCAGCCTTAACAAAGGGCTGAAGAAGGAGCCAATGGTAGAAACATTAAACAGATAACTAATGTTGCCAGAGAAGATGAAAAGGAAGAAAATTTGACTAAGGGGGCAGTATCCTGGGGAACTTGAAAAACACGGCCATAGAGAAGGACAATGAGATTGACTCTTAGAACAAGCCAACAGAATTACTGAGAAGACTGATATTAACAAAAGTTGTATCGACATTGCTAAGGCAAGAGCAAAGAAACTCTGTGACAGCTAAAGATACTGCTGCTGCCTTCATCTGCGAATTCCTTCATCTACAACTTCCTCCAGTATGTCTTTGCCTCAACTCTCTCTAAGCAAAGAGATGGGAAGAAAAAGTCAAAGGAGTGAAATAGATCCCTACCAGCTGGTTTCTAATTCTTGCTCTTTTACCTTGTGAGCAGATTGATATAAACCATTCAGTTTTCCCTATCAGGTTCTCTTCCTCAACGTACAGGTTGAGGTTGTGTTGCAAACCTTAAAACTGTTGTACATCCTTTTTGTTCTACTTGAGCAGACTCTTTTGCTTCAGGATTTTCAAATATTGCCAAAAAGATAGCCATGGAAGAGGGATGGGAGTAAGAAGGAATGGGTGAGGTTTGGGGGGAATTATTTATTGTTGCTTCTGTTATACCAGTAAAAGTGCCCACAGGACCTAACTATATGGAAAAGTTAACATAGAGAAAATGTTCTGTCACCTCCCATTACCCTTTGAAAATTTAATTGAGTTTGTTGCCAATTTAAATGACTCTGGACCAGTGCTTAACCTCTCAGTGCCCAGAACAGCTCTTCATGAGGATTTAAGTTGCAGAAGGTGTGCATATCTGCATGGTAGAGGGAACTAGCTGTCTTGTACTAGGAGTTCCTTACACAGAAGAAATCACAGATCAGAACCAAAAACAAAATAAAGTCCTTAAGGGAAGGGTGGTAAATAACCCATTGGCTATTATTTGGAGAGATTAAGATTTTTAAATCATAAAATATTAAAAATGCAGAACAGAATAACTTTTTTTAAATAAAGGAACTTAATTTCTCTTCAAATGATCGCTATATAGACATACATTTTGTAATCCCAGTTCATGCTACATCCTCTGGGAACACTTTGTATAAGTTTGTGATTTAAAATAAATAATATTTATATAATGTCCCCATTACAAGCCTGCATGTAATATCAGTGTGATATTTTCACCTTCACTAATATCAGTGTGAATGTCATTTGTTTTTGAGAAACTGTATATAATTCACAGGTTAAACATCAACATTTTTTTAAAAGGCTGACAAAGTTAGCAAAATGTTTAAATTAAAGGTTACCTCAAAACCAGGGTTGATTCAATATTGAGAAAATTATAAGCAGGATTTACATATCGATAACAAAAGCAATAAAAATCATATAATTATCTCAATAGATATGGAAAAAGCTTTTGACAAAATACAACTGCCATTCCTAATAGAAACACTGGGAATCATAGGAATCAATGGAACTTTTCTTTCTTTTTCTTTTTTTTGGAGAGCAACTGGGGCTAAGTGACTTGCCCAGGGTCATATGGCTAGTTTTTGGTTAAGTGTCTGAGGGCGGATTTGAACTCAACTCCTCCTGACTCCAGGGCCAGTGCTCTGTTCACTGCACCACCTAGCTGCCCCTGTAACTTTTCTTAACATGGTAAGTAGTATCTATCTAAAACCAGGAGCAAACGTTATCTGTAATGTAATGGGAATAAAATAGAAGCCTTCCCAATAAAATTAAAAGTGAAGCAAGGATGTCCATTATCAACATTATTATTAGATATTGTACTAGACATGCTAGCTATATCAATAAGAAAAGGAAAAGAAATTGAAGGAATAAGAATAGGGAATGAGGAAACAAAACTATCATTCATTGCAGATGACGTGATGGTATATTTAAAGAATGTAAGACAATCAACTAAAAAACCAAATACAGGCAATATAAAATATTTGGGAATCTGCCTGCCAAAACATACCCAGGAACTATATGAATACAATTACAAAACACTTTCCACACAAATAAGGAGAGATCTAAACAATGGTAGTACTATAAGAAAGGATGAGCAGGATGCTTTTAGAAAAACCTTGAAAGACATATATAAACTGTGTCAAAGTGAAACAAGCAGAACCAGGAGGTTATTGTATTCAGTTACAGCAATATTGTATAATGATCAACTCTGAAATTTAGCTACTTGGATCAATACAATGATCCACAACAATATCGGAGGACTCCTGATGATAAATGCTATCCACCTCTAGAGAGAACTGATGAACTCTGAGTGTAGATTGAAGCATATTTTTTCATTTTATTTTTCTTGCTTTTTTTTTTGCAACATGACTAATATGGAAATTTTAAAATTTAATATTTTATTTTTCCCCAATTACATGTAAAAACAATTTTCAACATTGATTTTTAAAATTGAGTCCCAAATTCTCTCCCTCCCTTCCTACCCCCCTCATTGAGAAGGCAAGCAATTTGATATAGATTATACATGTATAATCATGCAAAATATATTTCCAACATGTTTTGCATGACTTCTCATTTAATGGGTATCATGTTGCTTGATTTCTCAGTGGGTAAGAGAGGGGCTAGAAGGAGGGAGAGAATTTGGAACTCAAAATTTAAAAAGCTCTTGCTCCTCTCTGGACTTCTCTCTCCACCATACCTTTGTATGAGTTTGTTCTCCTCCTCTTCTCCCTCCCCATCTTTTCAACTTCCTTTTATATCTTGTCTTCCTCCATTAGAAGGTCAGTTCCTTCTCTTTTTGTGGTGGCAAAGAATTGGAAATTAAGGGGATGCCTACCAATTGGGGAATGGCTGAACAAGTTGTGGTATATGAATGTAATGGAATACCATTGTTCCATAAGAAATAGTGAGCAGATGGATTTCAGAAAAAACTGGAAAGACTTCCACGCTTAGTGAAATGAGAAGAACCAGCAGAACACTGTATACGGTGTTACACTGTATAAAGTGTATACAGCAGCACTGTGCAATGACCAACATTGTTAGACTTAGCTCTTCTTAACAATGCAATGATCTAAGATGATTCCAAAAGACTCATGATGGAAAATACTATCCACATCCAGAGAAAGAACTAGGTGTCTGAATGCAGATCAAGGCATACTGTTTTCTCTTTTTTTTTTTTTTCTCCTTTCTTATGGTTTTCTCCTTTTGTTCTGATTCTTCTTTCACAACATGACTAGTGTGGAAATATGTTTAATATGATTGTACATGTATAGTCTATATCAGATTGCATGCTGGCTTGGGGAGGAGGGAGGATAAGGGAAAAGGAAAAATTTAGAACTTAAAATCTTATAAAAGTGAATGTTGAAAGCTGATAATAATTAATTTTAAAAAAAAAGAAGCTAAGCTCCTTGAGGGCAAGGACTGTATTTCTTTTTGCTTGTATTTGTATTTTCAGTGCCTAGCTTATGGGAAACTCTTAATAAGTGTTTCTTAATTTGAAAAAAAGAAAAATGAGGGAAAGTTTGCATGTCAGGAAGATATTCAGAATAGTAAATAGTAGAGGAGGACTTGCTAGATTTGAGGGGTTCTCACCAATCAGGGTGAATCCTGTCTTCCTACTTCTGAAGACATTAAATCTAGAACCTTGAAATAGACCTTCAAATCACTATCACAAACTGTTAAACTAAGATTTTTAAAAATAATGAAACATTCAATTACATTGCTCTGACAAAGAATAGTATTAATAAGAAAGTGAGGAAAAAGAGTTCTAGATTCTTAAAAGTAAACAAATATTTTGAAAGTTTCTTTTTTCTTTCTTTTAATAACAATTGTATATTTTTATAATGTATATGATATATTAGTACAATAGTAATATGCATAATTTATAAATCAGTATATATATATGAAGGGTGTGTGCTCAAAAAATTATTTACTGATAAGTTGTGTGATCAAAAAAGCTTGGTTACCACTTCTCTAGTGCTTATAGTCTAATTAGAATATATATATTTAAATAGAGCATATATGTAAGAAGGAGTAGAGCATAATGGAAAGAGCAATGGAGAATCCCAATGGGGAAATGCAGAGACCTGTATATCTGGTGTAGCTCTGTCACTAAGTAACTGTGTGGCTTTAGGCAACTCATTTAACCTCTTTGGGTTAAAATGTAATTGTAAAATGATGGTTAACTAGATCTTTAAGATCCCTTCCAATCCTTAAATCTATGATGCTAAAACATACTCTCACATCAATTAAGTAACAGTCCAAGGCATTCTTTTGTGTTTTGGGGGTTTTTTGCTTTTTGGAGGGGGCAAGGCAGGGCCAATTGGGGTTAAGTGTTCCGTGTCTGAGTTTGGATTTGAACCCAGGTCCTCCTGACTCCAGGGCCAGGTGCTCTATTCACTTCACCACCTAACTGATGGAAAGGCATTCTTTAAGTGCTAAAATGGAGACAGTAATTAACACAATATTGTTCATAGAAGGGAAGTTCACCATACCAAGCTACCTTAAAACCTAAGAAGACATGATACTAAAGAGACTATTAATTTACTTCTTTTGTGCTAGGGTTTGGGAATCTATTGTTTTTAGGGCACAATGATAAAAACTTTTATTTATCTTTTGATAAGTCTTGAAAAACTCCATAGTCTCATACTATGACAACTAGTTTTAGTTGATAAAGATGAAGAAGCCTTCCTTTGGTTAACAAAAACAAGATGATTGAAAGGAATGGAATGAAATGAATGAATGAAAAAAGCATTTGTTAAGCACTGCACAGAAAGTACTGTGCTAATCTCTGTTGATATAAATACAAAAGTGAAGATAGTCCCTACTCTCAAAGAGCTCACATTCAAATGGGAGAGAAAGCACACATAGGACATTTTAGCATCAAATCAGATGGAAAGGCCCCATGATGTTTAGGGTACAGTAGCAAAGCAAATGGTAATGCATTTTCTTTAATGTCATTTCCACTAATAAAACCATATCTGTTTTTGATGTTGAACCATATGACAATGCCAAGGACTTTGGTGGCAATGACTTTCTTTTTCCAGTCTTTTTGCTATTGTTATTAAAAAGGTAAGGGTTGCAGGTTCACAGAAGCACTTGCTTAGTCTCATCTCCACAGAGACTGCTTCCCATCATAAGGGTTTTAGGAGACTAGACTAGAAGTAGGACAAATGATCAGGGGAGTGCTGCCATTTTTAGGGTTCTTGGGCTTACCTGTCTTGATGGAAGTTGGTCAAGGGTTGGTGGTGGTGGTTTCAACCTTATCAAAAAAGTGGGTCCCATTTTTGCATAGTAATTGACCATAGTAATTGGTCAATGATGGCAGGAGGAACCAGACTAAAAGCAGGGCAGGTGATCTGGTTCAGGATTCTGGACTATCTCATCAGAGTCTGAGGGGAGTTGGTGTTTGAGATGGTGATGGTAGTTTGATTTGCTTGGCATATGCTGCCTCCTGTCTCTCCCTCAGGGTAGACTATTACTTCAGCTAGGCTGGTTTGCCTGCCCTGTAGGTGACAGTTAGTTAGCAGTTGGTGGGGACTACTAGCTTCTCCATAGAGGTTGCATCTCTGGATGATGGTTACTGGATGGGCTGGAAGCAGGGCCAGGGGCTGTTGGTCCTAATTGTCATTTGATGGTAAATGAGTGTTAATTATCTGGGTATATGAGTATAAATCTTCATAGATTTATGAAGACTTATTCAAAGAAAACCATATAAAACTTAAACAACTTCAGGAATACTAACCATTAGGAATAAATTAAATGACTATAAAAAATTATAAGATTAATCACAAAAGACCAGTCACTTTTGACTCAATTAAAGGTAAGTTAGGTGTAAATTAGTCTTAAATCAATTTGAACAAATCACAGGAGTTTTAAATCTAGATAAAGACAGATGATTCACATAGGAAATATCTTGTAATTGATTAAAGATCAAGTCACTCCTCCTGGGCTTATATATGAAAACAGCAAGCTAGTTTGGGGCCAGTGAGTCAAGTGAGAGAGGAGTACAATATAGGAGTTGAGGATTCCAGAAACCTGAGAGGGAATTAATTATATTGTAGGAAGGAAAGAGTGCCTTTTTGTTTCTTTCCTCTTTGCATTAACTATGTTACCAAAGAGACTGAACTAGGAGGACACAAGGTATCCATCAAAGAGCGGAGAGAGACATGCAAACAAGGCATCCTGAGCAAGGCAATCTAGTTTTGAGGGCTGGAATTGATTAGGTGAACTTCCAAAAGTCTTGGAGGTCCCATCACTTTTGGCAGTTGTGTCCATTGAAGCTGAAAGTAGCAATCCTGGAGGAGCAATGGCTGATGGCAGCTTTTTTGCATCAGGAGCCAGTAGACATGCCAATCATAAGCTAGACATACAGCTGAAAGGCAGCTTCAGGACTCTACAAGTCACAGTTTAAGGGTTCTTCATGAGGACTCTTTTTAGGTGGAAAAGGACTTCTAGTTACCACAAGCTCTGAGCTACCATTTTGCAACATAAGTTCCTTACATACACCTCACTATTCATTTGAATTCAATCTCCCCTAGGGACCTTGTGTGTGTAAGGGGAGAGTGCATTCCCCAGTTTGGGGGGTATTGATTCTGTAACAATTGTCTTAGTTATACCACCTTAGTTAAATGTCTTTCCTTAAAGTTAACTAAGGGCTGTGGGAACCACTGGGAAGCACTTTTTGAAGCTGTTGAGAGACAGTACAAACTGAATCGATCAGGTAGTACTGAAGTCAGCTAGAACCTTTTCTGGAAAGCTGATTTTTCAGTGTGAGCACTTTTAACCCAGAAATTGGCAAACTCTACAAATCAGTGCTAGATTTATTGTTGTGTTGATTGTCTAAACTTAAGAAAATGAGAGAAAAAATGTTAATAATACAGATTAAATGTTAAAGTGTCTTGCAAGTTTCTCCTCTCCCCTCCCAGAAAGGTGGTTGTTAAACATTTATCAGTATAACCTACTCTCAAGGTTACCCAGTAAAAAGAACCCCGAGAGAATAGTAGTAGCAGCTCCCCTCTGGGTACCTCAGCATGACATTGAGGGTGAGGCTGCCCTTTTAAATGAGAAGCACCTTCATTGTGTTGGAGAAAACACTGAACTGGGAGTTAGGAGACCCAAGTTTGAGTCTCACCTTCGCCATTGGTTAGATATGTGACCTTGGCAAATCATGCCACCTCCTGAACCTTGGTTCCTCATCTGAAAAGTGAGGGAAATGTAGCCCTGAGATGTCAAAAATTACATTCTAATATTTCAGCACTAAATGGTTAACTTTCATAACTCTACTACCACAGTAAGTTAAAGAAATATTAGTTATGTTACAAAAATAAACTAAGAAAAATAAAGTGAAAAAAATACACCTCAATCTGCACTTTGAGGTTATCAGGTCTTTCTCTGGAGGTGGATAGCATTTTTCATCATGGGTCCTTTGGAATTGTTTTGGAACACTGTCTTGATCAGAGCAGGTAAGTCTTTCACAGTTGATCATCGTTATAATTTTGCTGTTACTGTGCACAATGTTCTCCTAGTTCTGTTCATTTCACTTAGTATCAGTTCATATAAGTCTTCCCAGATTTTTTTAATCCATCCCCCTCATTATTTCTTATAGCACAATAGTATTCATGACAATCGTATACCATAACTTGTTTAGTCATTCTCCATTTTGTTTGGTTGCCCAGAGAAGTTCATCAGCATTGTACATCCCCAACTAATGGGCACCCCAGAGAGGAGAAATTAAACAAATTAAACCCAAACATTCATTAAATGGTAGGAAAGTACCAAAGCATTGTATTCCAAGTAAAAAAATCTGGATATGAATCCTTACTTTACTACCTGTATGAACTTGGATAAGTAATTTCTTTCTGGAATATGATTTCCTTATCTATAGAAAGAGGAGTTTGGGCTAGGCAATCTTTGAAATTTTCCTGCTCTAAATTCTAGGATCGTATGGAGTCAATGCAAATTAGATTGGTCATAGAAAGACTCATGATAGAGGTAATCTTGAACACACTGGATTTGTATAAGTAGAAGGTAAACAACATGAACAAAGGCATAAAAACTGGTAATAAGACTATGTTTGGAAACAGTGAGAATTGTCTAGTTAGAGCATGGGATTCCTGCTGGAGAGTAGTTAGAATTAAGGTTTGCTGGATATGATGAGGCTTGATTATGGAAAATATTGCACAATAAAGACTTTAAACTTTTTCAGTTAAGAGATGGGATACCATTGGAAATTTTTGAGGAGTGACATGACCAAATCAATATTATAATAAATAACGTCACAGGTGTGAGTAGAGTTCCTCGTTCACAGAGAAGAAATTATATGTCAATTAGACTTTTGAAATAACAGAGGCATATGGTGATGCTATGGTAGTTACAAAAAAACAAAGACAAGACAAATTTGAGTCATCCAAAGGCTTCTTGACATTGGATATAATAAGAGAGTAAGGAAAAGGAAGGAAAAGTAACACTTTCAAAGCTGAATGCATTCGAAAAAATGATGGTGCCATTGTTGGAAATTCATTTTACCAAACCAGTAAGTGTACAAAATTGGAGAAAGATCTCTTTTCCAAAATAAAAAAAATGTGTTGAAGTCCTATAAAGATATTATTCTTTGAATGTGTAAATTCTATTCCTTTTTCCTAACCACTAGGTCTCTAAAACACTCTAAAACACAAAATTTAAATAACTTCATTTACATAAATATCAATGGGGATCAAATGCGTGCTACACTGTCAACTTAGCTCCCTTAGTAGGAATCATCTTGCTATAGCTTCTAGAAACAGTCAAAAGTTACAAACTGTAAAAACACCAGAGTCAATGCTATTGACTTAACTGCTTTGATGTGCTGAATATATTTCAACCTAAACTGAAGAAAGTCACTCTTCCTTAATTCTTCATGATTTAAGAAAGTTACTGAAACGTACAGTACATTTGCTATTCATTCAAATGGTTGTATTCTACAAAGAGAAAAGAGTGTAGACAGAATACTTTCCTATATACCCCAAAGAGAAATGACAAGAAGGATGAAAAAAAAAGAATGAAGGAATGGCTCAGACCAAATTTGATATTGGTAAAGTGACAATGATCTACTTTTTCCAGGACTTTAAGAGGAGTATCTTTCCTGAGTGATGTCAGAGGTATATGAGCACAGTTATTCATAAACAATTTCTTGATAATTTACCTAAAAAAATTTTCTGAAAATGCAGAAGTGGCTCATCTGAAGGTCTTTCTCTGGTATTTTCCCATTGGTATTATCTTGACATAATAATGCATTAAAGCATCTTTTCCCATGTGTCTATCCCATGGAAGTGGGCTTTTCTAATCACCTCCCAATGGAGGAAAAAGTATGGGAAAAGGGTGGGTCTCAACCAGCTAAATCAATCCAGAAGATTAAGACCTAGTTGAAGAGGAATAGCTATGTGGTACTGTAGTAGAGACAGTCTTAATTCAAACTCAGTTTACTATCTGGGTAGCCTTGAGCAAGTCACTTTACTTTTCTGAGCCTCAGTTTCTGCATTTGTAAAATGAAGCAATAGAACTAAGATGATTTCTATAGTCTCTTACAGTCTAAATCCTGTAAGTCTGGTTTCTCTACTATACGGTCTTCTACTCAGTTTAGTTCAATAGCAGTAGAGAAGGCAGAGATGCATCCATGATTGGAATGAAATGAAGGTAGTGAGTTCTAATTGGGATTATGTAATGGAGAGATCTTGAACATCTAAACAGATTCTCTTCTCTTTCTTTTCTCTATGCCTTTCTCATGCTTCCCTTTCCTCCCTCTCCTTGAAAAAGGGAATGGGAGGTCTCAACCACTCTGGTTTTTATAGAAAATTGTAATTCTGTCAATGTGCCCTATAATGAAAAAGATCTACAAGTGTTTTTTCTATATCCTTGTATCAATATATAAATATGAAATAACTTCCTTGTGGAGAAGGCTCTTAGATATGTGCATGAAGAAAAAATGTTTCCAAAAGAAAAACCAGCAGAAATTATACAACTTAGAACACCTAATTACTTTGTTTGGAAAAGTCTTAGTAAAGTTTTCACTGATTTTTTTTTTAGCCAATCTATCAATAGCTTGTCTAGCACTTGAATCCTTTTTTTTCCCTAATTTTTTTTCCTAATTTTTTTCTCTAATTTTTTTTTATTTCCCTAATTTCATCTGGGTATTGTATATCACATTCAATTAAGATGTTGACAAATGCATTTTAGAAAGTTTTACGCAATTGGGAAATTACTAGTTTTTTGAGAGAGCTAAGATATTTTATAATTTCTTTTTAATCACTTATATTTCTGAGGAGAAATGATCAAAGGACTTTGATCAACTCCCTTGAAGTTAAAGGGGTCACATGAACATGAACAGCTCTGGAATCAAAGGACCTGGTTCAAATTTCACCTCTCCCTGCGTAAGCTTGGGGAACAGTCACTTAAGTTTCCTAAACTTATTTCCCCATCTTTTCAAACATGGCATCTGGACTGGATGCCTCTGCACTAGATGGCCTTCTATCTCTAGATCTATCATTACCCTGTGATTCAGGGCTTTGATTGCATCTCCCTATGGAAAGTGTAGACATGCCCATTAACACCTCAGTGAGAGGAATGAGGACACTACAGGACCTGTCTACTAACTGAATGGTGACACATTCATATCTCATGGAGGATGAGGTTAGGTGTTGAAGTTTCATCTGGCTCACAGGCTATTATAGATCAGAAGTACCCCCTTTATTGTGTCCTATAAAAAGGAACAGGCAGACCTTCCTGG
Organism: Pseudochirops cupreus; assembly: GCA_028627135.1. NCBI lineage: Eukaryota > Metazoa > Chordata > Mammalia > Diprotodontia > Pseudocheiridae > Pseudochirops > Pseudochirops cupreus. The sequence goes on along the minus strand of CM053581.1, from coordinate 67,352,629 downwards.
ACAGCTGATGCCAGAGACCTGAGAAAATACTTTGATCCTTGGGGTATGATGTTTGTGGACTGACATAGACAGCCACAAGGTAAAGTGTAAGGAGTTCTTGAACAGCAGCCCTGAGTTCTGCTCCATTCTCTTCTTTCTAAGACGCTAGCCAGGAATATCCCCTTTGCTGTCTAAAACAGGGGTGCAGAACCTGAGGCTTCCACGTCATGTGTGGCCCTCTAGGTCCTCAAGGGCAGCCCTTTGACTGAATCCAAATTACATAGAACAAACCCCCTTAATAAAAGCATGTGTTCTATAAAACGTGGACTCAGTCAAAAGGATCTAGATTCTAGAAGGTTAAAACCCTGGGATCTTCTCTCCAAGATGTACTATCAAGCAACTCCCCCTTTTCTTTCTAAGAGTCTGGGCCCTGTAACTCTAAATACTTTTTTTTTTTGCTTATTTTTTGGAGGGGTGAAGGCAGGGCAACTGGGGTTAAGTGACTTGCCCAAGGTCACATAGCTAGTGTTAAGTGTCTGAGGCTGCATTTGAACTCAGGTCCTCCTGACTCCAGGGCTAGTACACTATTCACTGTGCCACCTAGTCACCCCTAAATACTTTTCAAAAAGGCTGGTATTCAGGAACTCTCTTGAATCCTCCAAAACACAGGAATTTGGGAACTATTGCTACTGACCACAGTTTTCTCCAGGGTTGACTTCTGGGAGTGAAAAGACCTTAAGTGGCTGGGCCAATCCACAGGCTTCATACCCCAGGGATCAAAGTCTGTCTCTTTTTTTTTTTCCTCTTTTTCCCTCTCCTTCCTCTCTCTAGGGACCAGAGGGTCTTCATACTTCATTTTATAGGCCCAATACAAGGGCTAGTTCTCATTTACAACAGTAGTCAATCAAATTATTTCCCAATGCTGAGACAAGCAATCAGTGAGGAATAAACTAAGATCCTAAGAGCTTAGGGACAGGTTGTTTTTCTTTAGCGGATTTAGTCATTTCCAACTCTTCATGAACCAGTGGACCATACTGTCCATAAGTTGTCGTTTTTAGAGGGTTTTTTGTTTTTTTGTTTTTTGTTGTTGGTGTTTTTTTTTTGTTTTGTTTTTTTAGCAAAGATACTAGAGTAGTTTGCTATTTCCTTCTCCATGGGATTAAGGTAAACAGAGGTTTAGTGACTTGCCCAGGGTCACACAGCTAGTAAGTATCTGCAGCTGAATTTGAATTCAGGTCTTCCTGACTGCAGTCCAAGCTCTATGCACTGAGCCACCTAGCTAGCTGCCTCTTTGGCAGCTGGAGCCAGGAGATATCCTCAATCCTTTAAACAGTGACCTTATCCCTTTAACCTCCCCAGATCAATCTTCTATATTTTATTATTAAAGAATGTACATTACTCTATTTGCTAAATTAAACCTACAAAGCATTTAATAGCTATTGAAAAGAGGGGACTGTGATGATGGCAGATACCTTATTTATTATTCAGATACTTCTAGCAAACACCTATTTTTGGATTCCTTCCACACAGAACTAATTTTTCTACTCGTTAATGGCATCTCGTTTATTTTAGACATTACATTTATGTGAAATAAAACCACTTCTTGTTTTAAAATCATTTTTCTTTAGTCATCTGCTGAAGGGCTAAATGAACCCTAAGCTGTAACCTGGTCTCCATGGAAAAGTCTTTAAAGTTTTTAACCTGCTTTATGGTGCTTATTGCTGTACTCTTATCTCCTCGTAGATACTGTAGTATTCCCAGCTCATAGTATGTATATGGCACCAAATATGTATCAAATTTGATCATTTTTTCATTTTTAATAACACGGTTGAAGCATATCTCAGCTCTCCAGTATTTGGATAGATATTTCAGGCATAGACCTTTTAGTAAATATACCAAACACATGTCATCTATTTGATAATCTTTGTTTTGATCTTTCCGCAAAACTGCCTCTTCCTTTTCAATTAGTACTAGCCAGAGTGCAATGAGGTCTCGTCTTTTTCTTATAATTCGGAAGCCGCTCCAGATATACATAAGCTCCAGAACAGGTTGTGCTATATACCATGAGGTAGTACTACCATAGCGTTTGGATTTCCAAGTGGCAAAGTGTTCCTCTGGGAGAGATTGCCCTAAAACTTTTATTTTTAGATTGTGAACGGTTGAAAACAAAGATGTTATATCCTCACCTACTGATTTCACAAATTCAGCAGGAAGCATGGTCAAAATGGCAGCTTTGTTGTATGCATAGGACGCCTTGGACCACTTGCTTTCTTGACAGAGTAGAGCTGCATAGCGATAAGCATCATGCCATTCCTGCTGGAAAATGTAGCACCACATAAGTTCCCAGTAACAGAAGTGATGAAGCTGCTGCCACTCATTTTGTAAAAAAATGCATTGTTGAAGTTTTATCTCTGCATAGTCAAAATTCCCTTTCAGCATGCTTATGCGTCCATAACAAAAGACAAGGAAGACACACTTTGGAAACTTCCTGAGATAACTTAAAAGAAGATCTTCAAAATTATGCTTCTTTTCCTTTCCAGTGCCAAGAGTTACAGAGATGTAACTGTAATACAGGAACAAGGTTAACAAACACAGTATGTTGTAAATACTGGAATATGATGCACCTTCATGAAGTAAAGTGAGACCCGTTTCCAAACTTCCAACAAGGCCAACATAATTCAATAGTGGAAGGATCTTAGGTGGTAAAAGTGCTGTTACCAAATTGAATATTCCAATTCCAAGCTTTATTCCTCCAGCCAAATGTTTCTGGGTTTTGCTTTGGTAGTTTGGTAAATGCAATAATAGCTGCTGACAATCTTTATATATTTGGTAACTTAGCCCAAAATTGATTCCAGATTTGAGAAAACCAAACATACTTTCATCTTGTAGAAGTACCAATGATGCTTTCAGGGATAAACTTTGAGCATAGCAGAGTTCTGCATGAAATTCTTCTTCCTTAACTTTACTTATTCCCTGTTTGTAAATTAGACGAGACAATGAATTGATCAATGTGGTTTTTTTTCTAAAGTTTTCACAAGTTTTCAAAACTTCAGTCATTGTGGTGTTTGCCAGTTCTATATCTTGCACATCAGAAGTCAGGAAGGCCCTAAGAACCACAATAGTGCCATAGATAAGGGCATGGTACATGCTTTTATTATACAATGGGCGAAGTGAATCCAAAGCTTCTGAGAATTTATTACTTAGAAATAAATACAATCCTATTGTACTTTCTTCTAAGGATGAGGTAAGGTCGACTGATGTTGCTACTGGAATTTCTTCAAAGGCATCTTCAAAATGGTCCTCCTTTTCACTTTCCATTTCAATTCTAGGAAATGCAATATTTTCTTTCCACTCTGGAGAGGATATAAAACATATACAGGATGGCCTATATCAGATTGCCCGCTGTCTTGGAAAGGAGAAAAGGGAGAGAGGGGAAGAAAATTTAGAACTCAAAATCTTATGGAAGTGAATGTTAAAAACTAAAAATAAATAAATTCTTTAAAATTAAAAAAAAACATAACAGGGTACAGTGATGTAGTTGAAAGGAAGGTTGCTTCTTCTTTCCTGAGTATTGAGAAAATGACTGCTGTGTCACATACAGGGTTTGGGCCAATACTGAAATCTTCAAGTTGTTGCTGTTGCAATAAAAATAGAATTTTAAAAAAACAAGAATTCAGATAGTTGGGTAATGCAATAGGATTGATACTTTTCCAGTACAGAGAAAAGAAGAGAAAAAAAGGAAATCACACAGATAAATAGGAAAGTGGGGCTAGAGACAACCAGATACAGGGAAGAAAAGAGGCAATAGTCATAAAGACAGACACTCTGAGGCAGAGAGAACTTTTGGGTCAAGTTTCAGTTCAGATAAACTTCTTTTATTGGACCTTAGTATTCACTTGGGCTATGGGTTTCATAGTACTATCAGCTATAGTCACTGCCCCTTGAAAGCAACCTAACCATTCTGTGCAGAAATGTGTTAATTGTGCATTAAGCCTGGAACTTGCAAAAAGAATTCCTCTTTTCTCTTTCTACAGAATAGTTCTGTTGAATTCTCCACATCCTGTATCCATTTTTGCCTTTTATACTCAATTTTAAAATCAGTGTACTGCAAGGAAGTTGTATGCAAAACAAATACTATTTTTAAATGCACTGTTATTTAAGATGTACTAAAGTAGTTTCACATGAAAAAAAGAAAGGTAACTGCTGTTCAGTTATTCCATTACTCTGTCTTAAACCTTCAAAAGGTTCAACTCTTAAAGATATGGCCACAATAGCCCAGCAGGGAGTTGGGGTGAGGAATAATTCTCTAGATTGCCTTAAAATGATTTTTATCTTGAGGGAAATCAAGCTGAGGACCAGTATTAACCCACAGACCCAAAATTCACCACTTTTAGTTCAGACAAGGGCTCTTTTAGACATTTCTAGAAATTTCTTAGATGCAAATGTGGACAGAATTGATACATTTAATAAATGCCTCATCATTACTAGACCCCAGTTAATATCACATAAAGGCATACCGATATTCCTGGTCAGAGGATTTGATATATATATTACTTTTGTTTTCCATATTGTTGTTATAGTAATGGATGCAAGCCTAATGTTTTGGGCCCTTGATATATGCAATATTACACAGCTCCTTGCAGTTCTACAAGAAGTTGTGAGCAGATGACACTGGTTATAAAAGAAACAGACATGAAAGTATAGTGTTAAAAATAAGTAAAACAGAATAAAGTTAATGATATGCTTTAATCATATGGAACAGCGATGTATGCTATTAGGCATGACAAGTAATCTGTGTCAATGACTATAAAAATACAGTCAAACTAAACAGTTCTACGGCATAAAATAGCCTCCTAATCCAAATCATACTTGGGATTTAGTAAGCTTTCTAAATTTTCTGCTGCTACTTGTTCTGCCCTCTGTAGACTCAGCATGTCGGTTTTATTTGACTGGTGGACAGAGATGAAAAGAGGAAGAATCAGTTGTTTCGGTGCACAGCCAGTACTGAAGCCGAGAACTCTCACTGTACACCCAAACACACTTGATGAATATTTAAAAATAAGCACCTATATGCCATTCACAGCAGAATTTTCTGGCATTAAATATCTCTTCATTTATAAAAGGTATTATCAATAGTATACCTTATTCTACCTCTTTGTCTGCTACACGCTAAGTGGTTGCCTACTTTCTACACCTTTAGCTTTAGCTATACTAGGTATCTCCTTTTGTCAACAGTCTATCTACCCACAGTTTGGGGGATCCGGGATTTCCTAAATGAAGGACATATTAATTTCCAAGTGTTTTGATTCTGGGATAGTGTTGACACTAAGAATGGAATATTGCTTGGCAATTTGTATCCTTGTTTCATTAAAAAAACTCAGACAGGAAGGGAAAATCTGGTTTGTATCCATGGAGAGAAAACATACTGATGAATGACTTCAGTGACTGATCCATTGAAGTGTTAACAGGAAAATATCTCCTGGAAGTGTTAAGACTAAGACTTTTAGTTACACCTTAGTGTGAATTATCTTAATTAGGATGCTTTTCTGATGCCCCAGCTGTACTTGAAAGATGAGAATTGAATGTAGGGAAAGGATGAAAGGAAATTTTGAAACATGGGACACTTCACAGGAGGGCAGGGCTGGTTTTGAGCAGGCAGAAAATGGGATTAGGGCAGTGAGTGCCTAGAATATAAAGGAAACTGGGAGACAAGTGCAAGAGAAGTCAAGAGAGAAAAGTAGGTTCAGGAAAAACAAGGGAAGAGAAAGTATCAAGAAAAAAAGGAGTGGTCAACAGTGTTAAATGCTGTGGAGAGACCACTGAATGATGACTAAGGGGAAAAAAATGGCTTTGGTGACTAGGAGGTTATGGATGACCTTCAGAAGATAAGTGAAGGGGCAGCTAAGTGGCCCAGTGAATAGAGCACCAGCCCTGGAGTCAGGAGGACCAGAGTTCAAATTTGGCTTCAGACACTTAACACAAAAACTAGCTGTGTGACCTTAGGCAAGTCACTTAACCCCAATTGCCCTACCTTCCCCTCTCCAAGAAGATAAAAAAAAGGCAAGTGAAAACAAAAGCAATTTACAAGGACTTAAATGAATGGTAAGAAAGTGACAATAACTGAATTAATTATAAAGACTATTCTTTTTAGAAGCATTAATTAACAAATCAAACATTTATTAAGTACCAACTATTCACACTATGGTAGATACTGGGGAAACAAAGAAGGAGGTAAGAAAACTTCCTATTTATGTCTGTCAAGCTGAAACTACACTGTAAGTTGAAGCAGGAAAGATGTCCCGAATTTTTATTCCATAAAGAAGTCAACAAGAAATGCCATGACCTCAGATGTCTATATACCAAGGGTTCTATACCATTTTTGTGCTTGGGCCTTTTTGGATGTCTGGTGAAGCTATAAAATCCTTCTCAGAATTCTTTTTTAAAAAATCATAATTGAAGGAAATGCTAAGTTTCAGTTAGAGGATAGTGAAAATAAGGGTTTTTTTTTTCCTATCAAAGTTCATAGATCTGAAATCTATCTACAGACCCCTTGAGTTAAGAACCCATTTGTTATACACAAATATATAAAATACAGATGAAAATCAGAGTGATGTATAGAACTGCATTAGCAAGCAGCCTAGCATACCTAGGATGGCTTGCTAGTACAGGTTCTTTGATCTGCTTTGCTAAAGGAAAGACAACTTTTAAAGGGGTCAACAATCTTACTTTAATTATAAATAGGTAGAAAATACAAGCAGAGATACACAGAGATTCAATACACAGGGCTCCTACTGTCTGAACAAAGTAAGACAACCACCTACATATACCACCGGATTGGGAGAGCACAAACCTCTGAGTAGTCGGGGGGGACTTTTAACAAATGGATACTCAGAGTCCTGTCCAGGGAATCTAAAGGTCCTTCTCATAAGTGAACCCCCAAAGTAAAATGCCAACCTCCCAGTATATATATGGGTTTCAACTAATAGGCTAAGAACCAGAAGGCATCACAACCCACATAGCTCAGTGCCTAACTAGCTCAGTGCCTAACTAGCTCAGTATCAAAAGGTGTGAAAGCCTTCCTGCAAGCAAGCCTCCCCCTAAGTAAGCTCCTTCTTAGGCAAGTTCCTCCCCCATTGGGCTCTATGTGACTCAGGATGTATCACAGATGTAACTGAAATACCTGTGTACCTTTAGATCTTGGAACACAACTCCTGTTCCAAGGGAAAAGGGGACACTTGGTCACATAGGCCTATTAATGGACAGGGAAGATCTTCCTACTCCATTAACATTACAAGTAACTATGGCAAATAGGGAAATTTGACATAGATATCAAGAATTGGTGGGATCAGGTCCATGATGAGAATATGACTCTGAATGGCATGACTTATTTAAAAAAAATAAGCTAGGCAAAAGTGTATGTCAGAATGGGGGTGTCATATTGTTATAGAAAATATATTTATATAAGGAAATCCAAGAAGCAGATTGGAGAAGCATGAAGGAAAGCATTTGGGCAAAGACCAATGGAGGCAGAAATAGAAGTTATATGTAATCTAAGTGTACCATAGATTATCTGGGAAGAAAGAAGAAATAGAGAAGTTTGGTTAACAGATTACACAAGCTTGGTAGGAAACATGATTTAGTAGGGATAGAATATTTCAGTTATTCAGATATCTGCTAAAGCTCTGCCTGCCCAAAGCACAGATGCTAATAATTTATTGACTTGCCTTAATATAATTTTATCCTTCAAAAGGTAAAGGAACCAATTAGGGGGGCACTCTTTGAGCCTATGGCTATGTGTATAGAAGGTTCAGTTAAGACATATGAACTATATTACTCCTGAGTTGTCAACTAGTTAATTTTCATTTTTTTCTACAACTTTGAAACTGTGGACTCAAGGCCCTGCCAGGAAAAAAAAAAGATGAAATTAATTGAGCTAATGAGGACCAGACAAAGAAAAACTTTATATCTCCAAAAATGTCATATTTTGTCCAGAGAATTCACACTTTGTTCAAGACACCATAGAGGAGGTGGGTTACTAACTCCTGCCAAATGCACGGGCAACCTTGCTACATATATAAATTACAACTTTTTTCAGTATTTCAGTTGATTTATGATACTAAATACTCCCTCAAATTATATAGCTTGGAACTTATTTATATATTCTCATATTCTGTGACTTAAATTTTTTAATCTCATTTTTTAAATATCTTTTTTAAAAATTATGTTTATTTCTGAATGTTCCTTCCCTTTTTCCCACCCCCAAAAGAGAAAAACACAGTTCAATAAAACTAACCCACACATCCATTGTCCTATCTCTTCAATGACCAAGCTAGGTCATTATAATTACATAGAATTTAGTTTTGTTGTCATACGCTTTCATTGACATTGTTGAAGTCATTGTACGTATTTGTAAGGAGGCTTGCTTATGCGTAGCCAGATCTACTAAGCTGGAGGTGCCCTGCTTCTCAGTGTTCCATGTTGTGTAGGTGCGAGTAGTCTACTTTTGGCTACGTAGCCAGAAAAAGCAGATTTCTTGCTTTGTCTTTAAAATCTGCCATACTGTAACTGTCTCTCTCTTTTCCTGTGGGCTCTTTCCTGCTGCATCCTGAAAGTAAAGATCATAGTTTGCCCCCTGCATGGGAGACACAAACTGAACTGGGAGTGGGATGTACCTCTGCTCTTTCATCTCAGCTCTGAAAAACGGGCCTGGGGTTTCTGTTCTGTCTTGTTTAGGTGCCAGTGGACCTTGGAGCCAGGATTACAGTACAGACAGGATGGTGAAGCCAACAATCCTGGCAGGAAAGCCTAGTTAAGTCAAGGTACCTGGAACTTGAGCATAAGAGGGTGGGGGGTAGGGTTGGAGTTGGAAGTAGGTCTATTGTGCTATATAGAAATTGCCCAGAGATTGGAGAGGGCGGCGAATTATGCCACATGTGTTAGTGAATAAGTTTGCATGTTTGTCATTATACCTTTGAAGTAAATATTTTTTGTAAAAGCTAATCCTACTGTTAGTGGTAAAATGGAACTGGGGAGCAGAAGACTCATCTCTATAATGGAGGGAATACCCCTGGTGGAGGCTAGAGCCATTGCAGAGATCCTAGACACTCCAATCCCCCTTACGGATACTGGAGAACCCTTGGGTGAAATGTAACACACCTGACCTTAAGGAAGTGGGTGCCAGGGTGGTAAGTGTTACATATTGTTTTCCTGGTCTGGCTCACCTTACTCTGCATCTGTCCATGTAGGTAATTCTCATGCTTCTCTGAACTCTTAATATCTGTCATTTAAGAGTTCAGTAATATTCCATATTGAGTACCACAGTGTGTTCAGCCATTCTCCAACAGACAAGCACCTATTTGGATTTCAGTTCTTTGCTACCACAAAGAATGCTGTTATGAATATTTTGGTATGTGTCGGGTCTTTCTTTTGTCTTTGACCTCCTTGGGGTATATATATATATGCCTTAGCAGTGGAATCTTTGGACCAAAGAGCATGGGCATTTTTGTCACTTTTTAAATCATGATTCCAAATTACTTCCCAGGATGATGGAAACAATTTGCAGCCCCACTAATAGTGTATTAATTAGATTTCTCTGAAGTCCCTCAAACACCACCTATTTCTATTATCTATCATTTTTGCCAGTTTATTGAGTATAAAGTAAAACTTCAGAGTTATGATTTACACTTTGCTTATTATTAGTAATTTGGTGCAAACTTTCACATGGTTGTTAATTATTTACAATTTTTCTTTTGAGAGTTCTTTGTTTGTATAATTTTACCTCTATGATTCCTGTTTATGTCCTCCCATAAATTGCTTTCAGAAGAGCAATCATTACTCTAGAAGCCTTTCTCTATGTATTTTAACATTCTGAGGGCATTAAATGCAACATTCAACTCTTTCCACTATTGTCCCCACCTTCAACATCATGGCATCTCAGAATTGGAAGAAACTCCAAATACCATTTATTCTAGACAATACCTTAACAAGAATCCCCTCTACAATATGGTTGGTAATCTCCCTAATCACTCTCACTACATAACAGCCTTATTTTCTTATCATACATTTTGTGAATGGTATATTTTATACCATTTCTTCTATGCAAGTCATATGTGATGTAAACCACTTACACTTACCATTTGTGTCTCCATTGCCTTTTGAGTCTGACTGGCAATTTGGAGACTGCAGTGTTACATGATTTATAGACATTTCCCAGCATTATAGAATACTAAAATATTCAGCTAGATCTGAGATCTGGTCATTATGGATACTGCCTCCAATAATGAAGATTACAATCTATCCATACCTGTATTATGTGCCATTCATGTCCATGAATGTGAAGAGCCAATCTTCCTTAATACTCATACATTTCTTTGATGATATATTTTGAGTTCTACTTCAGACTCTTTGTTAGTACTATGTTGTGGTCTAATAAAACCTACTACACATTTTCCCAGCATTTCTAGGTGAAACTAATTTTTATTTCATTTTGTTCAATTCATTGTAGTGTTTCACAACTGGGTTAACATTAAATAAAAAGATGGGATTTTATCATAGAGAGCAGTTTGAAGCAACTGAATAAGTTGCATAGACTCTCAATGATCCAGCATTCTAGATCCAGCTCATGGTTAATCTGCAATGCCTAGGAGAGATACAAGAATTGATGAACTACCTCAGTGAGTTGTCCAATCATGTCAAAGTCTGTAGGAAAAGTATTCTTGTCTATGTGGCTTTTCCTTTGTGGATTTATTAGACTAATCTCTTTTAAGTCCTCTCACTGAGCACGTCCTAGAGTATTCAGGGGCTTGCTGCAATTAGCACATCATAAACAAACAGGAGCATTTATAGGGAATAACTTCCACTTGGGTCCTGAATCTAACACCCCCCATGATAGTAGCAAACATCTTTGGTGGACATATACCCTCCTGTTTTATGACATGCTTAATAGCCATAATCAGAGACATATTAAACAAGTTACTTCTGTAACTTTTCAATTCAATTCTCTGTGTGTTTTATAGCGGTACATAACCATACAAGAATAGCTTCTATAACAACCAACACAGTCATCTATTTCTGATCGTATGTATCAAAGAATCTTGAATGAGCTTAATATTCATGGATGATACCTTCTTTGGCAACAGTCTTTCATAGTGTCAATTTCTTTTTATGATCAGTGATAATCAGCTGAATCTTGTGTCCTCTGTAGTTTTTCTATTGATTGTGTTACTTTGAAGATGTGGACAGCTGTAAAAAATTGTTTGCCAAAGCCTATCTGTTCCTATCCCTTATTGTTATCTAAGATACTCTTAATAGGTATGTAGAATATTACCATATTTTATAAAGATGAAACCATAAGCATTGACATTGACTTTTGCTTTTTTTTTTTTGGAGGGGCAATTGGGGTTAAGTGACTTGCCCAAGGTCACATGGCTAGTAAGTGTTAAGTGTCCGAGGCTGGATTTGAACTCAGGTCCTCCTGACCCCAGGGCCGGCGCTCTATTCACTGTGCCATCTAACTGCTCCAACATTGACTTTTGATTGCCATTTTTTGGCAATCTCTGATTTTGTTGTTCAGTTGTTTTCAGCTGTGTCTGACTCCTAGTGAACTCATTTCAGATTTTCTTGGAAAAGATATATGAGTGGTTTGCCATTTCCTTTTCCAGCTTGTTTTACAGATGAGGAAATTGGGGCCAATAGGGTTAAGTGACTTGCCCAGGGTCACACAGCTAGTGTTTCAGGGCAGATTTGAACTCAGGAAGTTAAGTTTTCCTGATTCCAGGCTAAGTACTCTATCCACTGTGCTACCTTGCTGACTGCCTAGTGATTTTGGATCTTTCGCTCTTTCAGGTACCTTTAAAATTAATTCACTCATGCTTTCAAAATTGTGGAACTTCCTGTGAAAAATTTTCAGGTATTTTGTCTGGTTCAGCTGCTTTACCAGATTTCATTTTCGTGAATTATAATTTCATCTTCTTCATATGAGGAACTGAAGTGTTTGTGTCCAAATATAGTGGTTCCACTGCCACAGAATAATAGAATCTCATAGTTGGAAAGGATCTCAGAGGCCATTTAGTACAACCTATAACCACAGATAAACATAGCTGAATAAAGATCAGTGGTTCTCAATCTGTGGGTCGCGACCCCTTTGGGGGTCACCTAAAACCATCGGAAAATACGTATTTCTGATGGTCTTAGGAACCAAGACACAGCTCCTCTATATGTCTCCAGGAGGGTCTGCCCACATGCAGATACGCCCACATACGAGTATTAAAGGGTCACAGCATTAGGAAGGTTGAGAACCACTGTCTTAGATTGAGCTTAAATCTGCCTCTCTGCAACTTCTACCCACTGGTCCTAGTTCTACTATCTGGGATGCACAAAGCAAACCTAATTCTTCCATGACAACCCTTCAAATACATGAACACTGTCATATTCCCCTCAAGTTCCTTCAGCATCCAGCTTATCAATATCTTCCTAACCCATGGCACCCATAACACAACACAATACTCCAAGACATAGCCTGACCATGGTCAAGTACATTGGTATTGTTACCTCCCTAGTTCTGGGCACTCTGACTCAATACAGTCCAAGATGAAATTAGCTTTTTTGATTGCCATACTTCACTGTTGACTCATGCTGGGCTTGTATTATACTAAACCCCCAGATTATAGGATCAAGGACTTAGAGGGATCTTTGAGGTCAACTAGTTCAAATCCCTCATCTTACAGAGAGGAGTAGAGAGGCAAAATGACCTGCCCAAGGTCACAAAGGTCCAGTGTACTACACTGCATCTACAATTGACTTTTTCATTTGTTTGACAATTTGATAAGTATGGCATGCATGCATTATCCAAATTACTGATGAAATTGTTAAATAGTAGAATGTTTTGTTCCAGTGAAGATGTCCTTCTAAGTTGACATTGAACAATTAATAATTACTGTTTGATTTTGACCATTCAAACAGTTCTGAATCAACTTAACTGTACTATTGTCAAGCCTGAATCTCTCAGTTCTGTCCACAGAGCATGCGAGACTTTTTCAAATGCTTTGTTAAAATATAGGGAAATTGAATCTGCAGTTTTTACCAGCCTACTAATTCTGCCTAAGAAGGAAATTGGCAGACCTATTTTTAATGAAGTAATGCTGTCTCTTTATGATCACCAATTGGTTTTGTATATTTTTGCTAATCGTCTATTACTTTTTTTTTGCTTTTTTTTTGGAGGGCAGTTGGGGTTAAGTGACTTGCCCAAAGTCACACGACTACGGTTTTTGTGTGTGTGTGTATATGTGTGTTAAGTGTCTGAAGCTGGATTTGAACTCAGGTCCTCCTGACTCCAGGGCCGATGCTCTCTTCACTGCGCCACCTAGCCGTCCCATCGTCTATTACTCTTATCCAGATTTTTGCCAAGAATCAAAATCAAGAATACTGGCTTATAGTTTGCAGACTCCACTGTTTTTTCTTTTTTTGAAAATTGAGATGTTTGTCCCTTTCCAGTTTTGAAGTCTCTCTTATTTATCCTTAATTGTTCAAAGATCACTCACAGCAACTCAGCAATCATATCTGCCTGTTTTTCTCGTACCCAAGGATATAGGCCAATAAGCCAGGTGACCTGAACTCATCAAACAGGTGCTCTCTCACTCATTCCCTACTTGTCTTTGATAGGACTTCCTTGACCATTATTGTTCTGCCCTTTCCACTTCAAAGGTCCTTCTCTTTGAAAGAGAAAACACAAGTAAAATAAGAGCAGGTCTGCCTTCTATCATGTTTTATTATTGTCTCCTCCAGCTTCTTTGATTTTTCTTTTTCCCTATATAGTATTTTAAAAAAATCTTTTCTGTTGTCCTTTACTTTCTTTAACAGGATCAAATCATTCTGAGCTCTAGTACTCCTGACAGTCTTCTTTTGTTTCATTTTGCATTTTCCTTTTTATTACTATGAACCTGAAAAATATCAACAAATGTGAAAATTTCCACATACAAAGAAGAACAGAAAAAGAAGACTGTATACGAAACTATATCTTCTATATATGGCTTGATTTTTTTGCAAGTTTCTAATTTAATAAAGTAGTTTCAATGATGTCTTATTTGTATCTTCTTCTGAATTTTCTTCTGCTGTTTATTTTTTTTAATGGCATCACCCTTTCCTTTCTTCCTCTCCCTTCCTTTTAAAAATTACTACTATCCCTACTTTTCCACTCTTCAACTCTCCTCTCCAAAGAAAATAAAAGCCTTCTCTTATAACAAGTATAGTCACATAAAACAATTCTGAAAATGTCTTATTCTGTACGTCCAGTCCATTGCCTCACTTCCAAGAGGTAGGAAGCAGGAATCATCATGAATCTTTTGGGGTTGTGACTAGTCTTTGCATTGATCATGGCTTTTAATTCTTTTAGAGTTGTTTTCCTTTATAATGTAGTCCTGATATAAATTGGTCTGGTTCTGCTCACTTTACTCTGCACCAATTAATACAAATGTATAAGGCATGTATTTCCCATGCAGGTTATGTGTGTTTACATGGGTTTCACTAGATGTGGCTCATAGGGTTGTGTGAACAGATATTTCTACACTGCTCAGATTTCATTGAATAGGAAATTCCTGAGTCCCCTTATCAGTGTGATGAGCTGAGGAAAGGAGCATGCTTCTTCATAGTCTTTCTTTTCCTTGTTCTTTTCCTTCAAGGACCTTTCTTTGAAGAGAAATTGGTACTGTATGTATACTCTCTTGAAGCTGGGAACCAGAAGAAAGTAAGATTCTCTCCTCTCCCAGGCTCTCACCAAGTCTGCCCCTCATGCAGGCACGGAACATCAAGTTTTCTGTCAATATCATTATCTATCAATTGGAAAATGCCATCCACATTTTTCTTTTTTGTTTTGTTTTCTTTCTCATGATTTCTCCCATTCATTATAATTCTTCTATGCAACATGATTAATGTGAAAATGTGTTTAACAGGAATGCATGTGTAGAGCCTATATCGGATTACATGCCATCTTGGGGAGGGTGGGGAGAAAATTTAAAACTTATGGAAGGGATGTTTAAAACTGAAAATAAATTAAATATTAAAAAAAATAATTCTCTATCATTTAAGAGAGTCTTATGCAAATATGCTTGAGCTCCAGATTATACATTTTCCCTGCTTTCTCTGAATACATTTTTTTTCTTTGCTTTTTGCAGGGGGGAAGAGAGGGTTAAATGACTTGCCCAAGGTCACACAGCAAGTAAGTGTTAAGAGTCTAAGGCCAAATTTGAACTCGGGTCCTCCTGACTCCAGGGCTGGTGCTCTATTTTCTGCGCCACCTAGTTGCTTCTCTCTGAATACATTTTTCAAGCATTTTTTATAGCACAATAAAATTTCATTAATTTTGTATGCTATAATTTGTTCTGTCACTTCTCGATTGATGAGTACCTGCTTTGTTTCCAATTCTTTGCTACCAGAAAAAAGTGTTATAATGAGTATTTTTGTACACACGAGTCCTTTCTCTCTCTTTGATCCCTCTCTGGTGTAATATCCCTGGGTCAAAGAAAGAGTATGCAGAATTTAGTGACTTTCTGTGTGTAGTTCCAAATTGTTTTTTAGAATGTTTGGACCACTTCACAATATCATCTTACATACCTGCTAAGCCTTTGTAGTCCTCCTTGGTTACTCTCTTTGCTTCTGCCTTTCGAACATTTCTTTTAAAAACATGAGTCAGTTGATGAGTTTCCTGGGTATTCATAGGTTTCTCTTTAGATGACTCTTCCTTTTGCTTCTAATAAGAATAGTTTCTCTGTTTTCAGAATTTCATTCTTGTGAACTAATTATCCCTCCCTGAGATTACTTGTCCTAAAGAATTCTAGTCCTTGAAATCCTATCTTTTCTTTCTCTGACCCCTTTGAAATCTGGTTTCCAAAATCTATGGTGAATGCTTTCTTCTCCTCTCATCACAAATTCTAAGCTCAAGAACCAGTTCCTTCCTGTTGGTGAGAATCAGATTTCCCCATATTGGTAACTCCTACTTTTGAAGGATGGATTATCAATAATTTGATGATGAAGTTTTAATAGAAAACACTGCAATTTCATCCATGTGTGCTCTTGGTATGATCTGGTTTAGTTCTGTTTCATGCAAAGCCTTCTATACAAGAAAAGTTTACTGACTGAGGTAGTTTCTGGGCTCTTTTGGACTCCTCATTTTGGCATAGCACATCTTCTGGGGGGCAGCTAGGTGGCAGAGTGAATACTCCAGGAAGACATCTTCCTGAACTCAAATCCAGCCTCAGATTCTAACCAGTTGTGTGATCCTGGGCAAATCACTTAATCTTGTTTGCCATAGTTTCCTCATCTGTAAAATGAGGTGGAGAAGGAAATGGCAAATGACCCCAGTATCTTTGCCAAGAACACCCCAGATGGGGTCAGGAGGAGTTAGGCACTACTGAAAATGACTGAACAACAACTTCCCTAAGACTATCCCAATTTTCATTCACATATTGTGTCTCCTAAGGGACAACTACTCTAGTTTCAAGGTGTGGTATGGGGGTCTACATTACTTGTAAATTCATAAGCCCCCTCATACATTCATTTTGATAGCCAGTCAACAATTAGCTCAAAGCAAAGGCATTTACTGAAAGAGCATCCCCTGCATAAACTTGGGCTATCCTCTCCCACAAATACATACAGCATTAGTGGGAAGAGTGGACACATACACAGACTATACTGGCAGAGGCACACACATAAGGAACACGTGGTTAAGGTAACTCACATCTCCAGAACTGTAGATCCCTGGTGTCTTTTCTCTTCTTGTGGTATTCTTATGCTGTTCCCCTTAGGCACAGCATTACTGTTAGGCATGTTGCTCTTCTGGGCTCCCTGGGCCTTATTTGTAGCTCAACTCAAATCCGCATCTAAACTCTCTGAGCCTATTCTCTTCTGAACTGCTCCTGCTGCACATTGCCTTTGTTGATGGGAGAATCCGAGAGAGGAATTTCCTCTTGTCAGCTAAAATCTGGAAAAG
This sequence comes from Pseudochirops cupreus, assembly GCA_028627135.1. Classification (NCBI taxonomy): domain Eukaryota; kingdom Metazoa; phylum Chordata; class Mammalia; order Diprotodontia; family Pseudocheiridae; genus Pseudochirops; species Pseudochirops cupreus. Next base: position 67,335,669 of record CM053581.1, on the reverse strand, counting down.
CTAGGGAAAAGACAAAGAATGATTCTCCCTCAAGAACTGGGTTTTTCCATCCATAGTTGGTTCTCTTCTGGATGGCCATGCATGGTCGACTCCTTAAAGCTTTTTAAGGTCACAAGTGGTAGGGTTGATTCTTTAGCCATCTAATGACTAGCCTTCCTATAAATCTACCAGATTGAATAAGAAATTTCTTCACACATCCTAAAGAATCCCTTAATCAGTCTTCTCCATACCACCCAGCCATATTTGCAATTGCTTTGTATTGGTATATTTCTATAGGAAATAGGGATAATCAGATTTAATGTCTTTTCCCAATTATGGTATTAATAGGTTGTGTGCATAAGTCAAGTGGGTGTTATTGTAATTATATGCAATGTCTTCTCATCTTTATTTTTTTCTAATGTGGTATTAATTCTGACTTTTGCTAGTTAACGGTCTGACAGTATATGAGTATCTGATTCTGATATGATTCATATATCAATAAACATCCACATTAATATAACACAAAGATTTGCAAAGTGCCTTCCTCAAAAGAATTCTGTGAGATAGACAGTAAAAGTATTATTAATCCTATTTTACAAATGAAGAAACTAAGGATATGAGAAATTAAATGATTTGTCCATGCTATTAAATGTCTAAGGCAATTGAATAGACCACCAGGCCTGGAGTCAGGAGAACCTGAGTTCAAATCAAGCCTCAGATGCTTGACATGCACTAGCTGTGTAACCTTGGGCAAGTCACTTAACCCCAATTGCTTTGCCTTCTCCTCTCTAAAAAAAAAAATGTCTGAGGCAAGATCTGAACTCAGGTATCCTGACAGCACATGTAGCACTCTATCTACTGCGCAATATTACCTCTAATCACTAACTGAAAGTTTTCTATTTATCTTTTTTTCTCATGTTGTTTAGCAATTGCCATGTTCAATACATTCTGCCTCATTTTTAAAAAAAGTGTTCATGACATATAAGAATAATACTTTTAAACAGGTCTAAAACCTTTGGTTCCTTCTATTTAATTCTTTACTATTTTTACTACTTTCCTTTATTGATTGACTGAATCATATTTTTCAACATGTTTTTCATCATCTTCACATGCATACAGTTGTACTGAAATTGCTGAGTGTCAACATAGATGTTGACTTGGTTTGGAGGATCTTGTCAAATACTTATCTCTACCTCTTCATCTTCTGCAATAGAAGTTGGCATAGAAGGTACAGTCATCTTTTTTGTAGTCTTTTCTTTACATTCATCATGAGTAGTACAAGAGATGCCCAAACATTCTGTGGTACTTCTTACTGCCTTATTTATGTTGCATAGAAAAACAATTCTTTATTTGCTCCTCTAAGAAGAACTTGTGAGTAATCATTCCATTTAGCAGCAACTTCTTTATGTATTCTGGTTTCATTTATATCAAGAATATCAATATATGTGTAAAGCCTTTTCTCTAAGATCCTGTGATCACAAAAACTGGGTCTAATCCAAGGGGCCTCAAAAAAAGGACAATTCTTCTTTGGCCTATCATGCCCTTATCCAGAGTTTATTCTGAGAAATTTCCAAATATAGTTTGCATCTAGATTTCTGCAGATATGGGTAAAAGGGGTCCCCAGTATCCATAAATATACTCAAGGTAATAAAAGCATATTAAATACAGGATAGCATTTATTATTCTACAGAAAGTAAAGATGCAAAGGACTCATAAGAACCCATAAACAAACACAGAAAATATATAAAGTGCTCAAAGGACTCAAGTAGGCTACAAATACATAAACACATAAAGCACTGGCAAAAGTTTACCTCAGGAGAAATTAAATCCAAAGTTGTCTGTGGGGTAGTAATCTAACATTCTGGTTGATTCCCTAGATTTCTCACAGGGTTTACACAGTCCTTCTCAGATTCTCAATATTCCCTGTGGTTTGACCAACCAATTGGAAGGCAAAAAACACTCAGAAATTGCTATACAGAAACCCATTTTCCATCTTTATTATCAGAATGATGTAGTAGAAAGAACAATGGATTTGGAGTCTGAGGTCCTGTATTCAAGTACTGGGTCTGCTTACAATCTGCATGACTTCTGGCACTTTACTTAACATTCCTGGGCCTCAGTTCTTTCTATAATGAGAAGGCTAGACTAGATGCCTTTAAGACCTCTTACAGTTCTAGATCTATGATTCTGTGTCTGGCATAAAAGACAACATAAAAACTGTGATTCTTTGTACCCTCAGTCCCCATTTCCACTATTTTGCTACCATCCCTGCAGGATCAATAGGATTAGGGGCCATTTTATAGTTTTCTTTGTTTTGTGGGTTGCCATAATAAAAGAATCCATCATACAATGATGATGAGCCTCTCTTTATTTAGCCAGCATCGGAACTATACTCACCCTCATTACAACCTGTTAGAACCTGCCTATGGTCTTTTGGAAACAGTGTTGTAGATAGATTGTAGAGGGAAAGGCACAGGAGGCAAGAAATACAGTTAGGAAGCTATTATAATAGCACAAGTGAGAGGCAACAAGACCCTAAACTAGGATGGTAGCATTGAAATCAGAAAGAAAGGGATTGATATGAGACAATGTGGAAGCACAATTGCTAGGTCTTGGCAACTGATTAATTTGGACAGCATCTTACACAAAGTTGCTTTGTTGAATTAAGTTGAAATGATCACAGGGGAACTGAAAGAGGGATAAGTCAAAGATACAGGAAATATTTTAAACATGGGTGACGGACAATTGTGCTAAAAAAAAAAAGGGAGAGACATAGGTTTTTGTGGGAAGGTAAATTGAATTTTGGACATTCTGAGTTTGAAGTGACAGTAGGACGTTCCGGTGTAAACATTCAGTGGATAATTTGAAAAAAGGGACTGGAACTCCAGAGAGATGTCAGGGCTGTAGTATAGACATTTAGGAGTCATTAAATAGAGATGATAATGAAAATTATTAACCAAAAGGTTATGAATTCTGCATCTGCACCTTTATTTATTTTATTCCCTGAACATTATTGCTTTTGTGCCTATTGGAACGCATTTCTTCTACACATCTCAACCTGTTGAAATCTTCCCATTTTACAATGTTAAAATGTTTTCCTTAATCCAATGTAATTAATTTAGCAGGTACTTAACCCTAAGGGCTAAGTACCAGAAGGTGTGAACTCTGTCTCCTGTTGCTGACATAACAGGAAGGGGTAGACACCTAGGGGTGAAGGGTTTGTGTAATTTTGTAATGATTGTATTTAGTGATTAATGATACTTAGTAATTGTGAATCTGGATAAGTGACTGATTAAGTTAACTTAGGGTTGCCCCATGAGTAGAAGATTGACTTGTATTGTGGAATGATTGAATGATTAAGTAAAGAGGTTTCCCCTTTAGAGAAACCAGATGATGTATTCTTTTGTTTTTTGTTTTAAATATTGTGGCCACTTTGGTGAAAACTATGTGGCCATTCTAATGTTAAGCTGTTGTGAATATTATATTGTGACTTGTTGTGAATGTTTGCCTTGATTTGTTATGGAATAAATGGAGTGTTTACTATATGGTGTAATCAGAACCTTAAAAGCTGTTCACAATAGCATTTTGTGTGGTGTTCCTCCCCCCCCACCCCCCAGCCCTGAGGTTTGGGAAGGTAAAGAAGGCAAATTTTTGTTTATTGAAAAAAATAGAATTAAGTTTAAAAAAAGACTAGGTTTAGGAGAGATGAGGTGGAATGACAGGAGGTTATGGCCAAATAGAGGACTGTCAGGGTTTCAACTAAATGGAATACTCTAAGGTGTAGTTTGTGACCTAAGTGTGGCTGAAGTAGGATAAAGGAGTAAGTCATGAGATTTAAGGAGGCTGAGGAATTGGGAGGTTAGAGTGCTTAAGGAAGGTTCTATGGAGATATCAAAGTCTTCTAGTATGAAGAAGAAGTTGGGGAAGATATGGTGAACTAAGTTTTGAACTCCTTGAGAAAGGAGGGAGAATTGGCTGGAAAACTGTAATTGAAAGGACTTCAAAGGAGGAAAGGTAGATGAATGAAGGAGGTAAAAAGACACCTCAGAAATGCCATGGAGGAGCAAGGTGTATTCCGACTGATAAGTATGACAGCACAAAGAAAAAAACTTTCCCATCAGGGAGATCAGGGAAGTCTTCACAAAAAGAGGTATCTAAACTGAGCCTTGATGAAAGAGGAAGATCTGTACAGGTAGGTAAAAGAAGGGTTTATATGCTGTGGAGAAAGTGGAGGTAGCAGATTGAATTCAGGAACAGCCAATAGTCCAGTTAGGTTGGGACATAAAAACACAAATGGGAATAATTTGAAACCAGGATGGAAAGCTAGATTATAGCCAGATTGTGGATCACCTTAAATTTCACAGCAAAAAGTTTGCATTCTATGCCAGTGGTTAGGGAGTCACCAAAGGTTCATCAGCAGAGAAAGGAGAGAGACACATCATTAAGAAAATTATTTTGATGGCTACATGAAGGATGGATTGGAGAGAAGATAAACTAGAACGCAGATTAGGAAGATACTGTAATGGTTTCGGTAAGAGGTGAGGAGGGTCTCAGTTAAGGTCCTAGCATTTTAAAGGAAAAGGTGAATAAATTCAAGTGGAAAAAGTCAAACCTGCTTGAAGAATAGTGGTACCATGAACAAAATAGGGAAGCTGAGAGAAGGAAGAGGTTGATTTATATTCCTTAGGATCATAAGATCATAAATTTAGAAGTGGAAGGGGCACTGAAGATCATCTAAGTCCAGGTGTATCAATAAGTCTTTGCATGAGAAATGCATGAAAGGTTAGTGGAGGGATTCTTCCTCAAATCTCAAGGGTGATCGATTGATAAGTATAGAGCAATTGCCCTATACAAACTCTGAGAAGCTCTTTCCTACTGGGCAGTGCAAATGGCAGTAATTGGGACAGGGTTTGTGGGAGAGGGAGAAGTGAATACTTATAATCAGACTAGAAACAAACCTGACCCTCAACCATCATTGAAGTCAAGTAAGTACTAGAGATTCAGGGTACATGCTTCTCTTTTAAGCTTTCTTTTTCCATTTGTGGCTGACTGTGATCTTCATTTTAGCCTGACTTAACTTATGTAAGAAAACAGTGAAGGGTATGGGTGGGAAAGTCCACAATCCAATTTTCTCTAAGTCAGCAACAACAGCAAACTCTCTTTACGCAGTCTGACCTTGACGCCTGGAGTACACCTCCTTCCCTCTCGCCTCCGGAACGCCTCTTTTGCTGGGAAGTCCGTCCTGCGCCCTCAGTTTTTCCTTTCCTTCCTCAAATTATCTGGTATTTACTTAGCTGTTTACGTGGTCTCTCCCTCAGGAAAATGTAAACTCCGTTTTTGTTTGTGTATCACCAGACTCCAGCACAAGCAATCAGCAAGCACTGATTCAGGGCTTCTGAGGTAGTGGGCACTTAATAAACCCTTTGTTAAAACGAACTTAATTGCTCTGGGAATCATAAAAGGATAAGCACCCTCTTTTTTTTTGGTTTTGGATGTGTGCCAGAGGGGAAGGAGTTTTACAGGCAAAATCTAATTGCATTTTAGCAGATGAGGTTCTCCTCTGAGAAATCCGACAAAGCACAGGCCAAGGTACCCTGATTTGTCCTAAATTAAGGAAAGTTAAGCTTCCCAGTGTCAGTAATTACCACGTAAGAGTTATCAAATATCAAATCTGATACAAGTTTTTTAGAATATAGAAAAAACTTAACAGACAAGAGGTATATTAACTTGTGTATATTCTACTTTGTCTCCAGGGATGAAAGGTTACTTATGAACAGTGCTTCATTACTACATTTTCTGTACTTTCCACATTGCAAGATAAGATTTATGCACACAAAGTGCTACTATGTAGATTGTCCCTTGTAATATTTAATTTACTTAAAGACTAAATGTAGTCATAATCTAGGTAACTGATCTAAGGTACCTCAGTTATCTACAATAAAAATGTTATTTGCTGATGCTTGAATTCCTTTTTAAAATAATAAAACTTTTTATTAGGGGAGCAAAGTAATCAAATGACACAAATATTTTTAGAAGACTATATAATTTCAATGACTTTCATTCCCAGTGAATGAAATATTACACTTTTTTTAATAGTTTCACCTATGTGTTATTAATTGTATCGGCAAGCACCCTAGCATACCTAGGGCGGCTACTA
>CM053581.1:67308726-67329033 GCA_028627135.1 Pseudochirops cupreus | reverse complement strand
GGGGGGGGGGTGAGAGTGGGGTGGGGGGCGGGGCAGGGAGGAAATGAGAATGAGTCACATTTATTGAATGATCAATTGCAGGCTGAGCCTGGGGATGGGTAGTGAGCGGCTTGCAGCTGCAGGGTCCTGTAGGCCCTATGCCACATCACGTAATGAGTCAGTCCACACCGAATCTTTTCAGGGGTCTGCATGGACCTGGCCACACTTCCTCAGAGAGGCAGCTTGACAAGCAGAGAGCAGGCTGAATCTGGAAAGTCAAAAAGGCCCCGAGGTCTTGTCCCACCTCAGGTACTTACTGCTGTGCAATCCTGGGCAAACCATCTAATCTCTCTGTTTGTTTCCTTATTTGTGAAATGGGAATAGTAGTAGCATCACAGGGCTATTGGGAGAATCAAATGAAGTATGTAGAGCACTTTGCAAACCATAACACCCTAGGTCAATATTAGGTATTATTATTAGTCATTTTAAAGTCCATTTTTCTATGTGTCTTTAGGAAGCCAAATTAACAGTCATGTCAACTGGAAATGCTCATTATTAAGAGTTTCCCTAAGGTTGTCCACGAACCTTTCTGGAAAAGCCCTCTTTCTGAGAATAAATCAGAATGATTTTGATTGTTTTCCGTTTATTGTTTCAGTTCTTTTTCAGAGTCAAAGAAAACTTGGATGCTACAAAAATAGATTTATTTCTCCAAGTTCATTTTAACTTTTATCACGTGTGTAGTGTGACTTCATCTGACTTTTATAATCCTAACCACTTATAAAAAGCAGATACTCCTTTCAACTGCCCTAGAAGGGCACTTTAACCTGGACCACTGGGGAAAATTGTATTGAAATAAAATCGTTTTGAAAAACAAAGGAAAAAGAAAGTGCATATTCAATTCCATCAGTTTTGAATGTTAAATGATTGGATGTTATTAAACTTGGGGAATATATCATGTCAGTTTTATATTACAGACCAATAAGAAAGATTATTTAGTTTTCAATTCTATCCTTTTTTTTTAAAAAAACCATTAAAGGAACAGTCTATATTTCATAGAGGAAGATTTCTTCAAGTTCATCTTTTAAAGTTTAATCTAACTATAGAGGTGACCAAAGTTAATTGAGAATGAGATGAACATTGGGTATCAATCACATTATTTCAAAAGCAGCTATCACTCCCTACTCTGTGAGAAAGATTAGAACAATTCATTTGAAGCTAAGAAACATGAAATACCTTGTAAGAAACATGGGGTACTGAAGTAGAAGTTGGAAGGCCTGGGTTATATCCTATATTAGCTGTGTGATCTTGAACAAGTATCTTAACTTCCCTGGGTTTTAATATCTTCCAACTGAAGAATTGCTAAACTTCCTTTTTCACAATTTCACAATCCAACTGTGCCTTTTTAAAATTTCTTTTTGAAGGGGTAAATCAGGGCAATTGAGGTTAAGTGACTTGCCCAAGGTCACACAGCTAGTAAGTGTTAAGTATCTGAGGCCAGATTTGAACTCAGGTCCTCCTGACTCCAGAGCTGGTGCTCTATTCACTGTGCCACCTAGCCACTCCCATCTGTTCCTTTTTATTCAATTCTGTTTTTATCTGCAATTGTCCATAAATCTCCTATAATGGATTTACTCAGTGCATTGGTATAATGGTAATATAAATGGAAAGATCTTTCTCATTCATTAATAGGCCAATGTGACCTGCTTAAGTCACATGGAACCTTAAGACACATGAATTTGAGTCACATAAAGACTGTGGTGGGAAGAGCTTGCTGAATGGGTGGAGCAGGAAGGGTGGAGGAAAGCTGAGAAGAAGTTGGTCAGAGCAGTTAAAGCTTAGGGAGAGAGAGAAAGCAGGTAGTGAGCTATGAGTGTTTGTTTGGGGGAAGACCCTGGCAGGGGGAAGGCTTGGGGATGGTGGTGCCCCCTGTGTTGTTATTGTGTATAGATTTTTTTATTGCTATGATGGATTTGGCTTTCTGATGTTGGGAGTTGGCTTTCTGGTGTTTGAATAAATGTTTTGGTTCTGTCTTTCATGTGGAGAGTCTGTTATATTTTGCAATTCAGAATTATGCCAGCATATTCATAACCACCATAGGTGCTGTAAATATCGCATTGATGCTACAATTAGAAACTTTCCTCTTGGTCTTTTCCTATTTTATGGGTGCGTGTGTTAACCTGTTCTTCATTAATTTCTCATGCATGATAAATGGCTGGTCCATCTCCTTTTCTGAGCATTCATGTGCTTAGTGATGACTTTTATAATTATATTTCTTGTGTGAAAGTCGTTGTCAGACTTCCTATACTCATCTGTCTCTCTGCCTAATTTTGTTCCTTGGAGTATGTAGTATTTTAGGATTCACAACTATACAGTATCACCAGATATAGATATTACAATAGAAGTCAAATTATTAAGCATATTAAGCATAGACTGTTTTATGCACTGGCAGAAAAATTTGTGTGTTTTTGTTTGTTTGTTTTGGTATGTGTATCAGCAATTAGCTGTTGCATGCTTAGTAGCCACATTCCAGTAAAGCCATCTTGGCAGATGGCCTAAACCAGATTGAGAATAACCAACAGGCCTCAAACCCTTCAGTGAGTTAGGGGGATATCCACCCCACCTCCCCTGGCAGAATAAGAAGATGAGAACAATTTGCTGTAATGACCGTGAAGTTCATACTTCAAAGCGCTTAGAGCTTGGTCAGATGTGTAAGATGCTAAGGTCATTCATTGCACCCTGGGCCATTGTCAGTTGTCTTGACTTTTGTCTTGCCATCGGACTTCAATGATTCTGGAAGAGAGAGTGAGGCTGATGACTTTGTACAACTCTGTGCCCACTATATTCCAGGCCCTGTGTTAGGTGCTAGGGATATAAGTACAAAAAACAAAACAGTCTCTACCCAAAAGCAGCTTGTGTTTTAATGGACAAGATGAATATACAGAAATAGAAAACAAATAAATACACATGTATTTTTTTCTTCTAAAGACTTTGCTTTTAATTAGCAGCTGTGATGACAACACCCCCTGTGCTTCTCAGGTCTTATGTTTCTTGCCTAAGATTTCATAATCCTTAGCAAAGTTTTCTAGATCCCTTCTGGCAGTATCATTTGTACTCAGATGAATTACCAATCTTAAGATTTGACAAGTCTTGAGGCCTTCTCTGATATGTCCTGGTTACTCTATCTGGGAAAACAGCAAATGTCTTTATTTTAAATGTCAGGTTTACAAATTACTGCCTCCCTAGCCCTTGGCTGGGAATCAAACACTATTCCTCTTTTCTGAGCCTGACTGGATGATCTTTTACCTGATGAGGGGCACCTCCCTCCCTCTGACTGGAGAAGATGGAGGGTAGTCATCAGTGAGCTCCTTGTAAATCCTCCACCATTTAAAGAGGGCACCCAGGGCATTCACCTCATCATTTCCCACCCAGCTGCTCTCCTGAACTTCATGATCTCCAGAGACTCATCATTCTGCAAGAAGAAATCCAGCTTCGAACCTCACATCTCATCACCCTCTGCCCCTGAGATATTCCCCCTCTAATTGGAGAAGATGGAGGGCAGACATTTGGGAGCATCTCCCAGATCTTCTATTTGAGAAGGGCACCCAAGAACATTCACTTCGTGATCACCAGAAAAATCATCATCTTGAAAGATGAAATCAACCCTGTAACTCATATCTCTTCAGATCTTTTCCCACCTTGGCTACAGAACTTCATAATACCCCTGCTAATCCCTTTAAGTTTCTTTTTATGTGTTGTCTTCCTCCATTAGATTGTAAGCTCCTTGAGGCTAGGGACTGTCTTATGCCTTTCTTTTCATCTCCAGCTCTTGGCACAGTGCCTGGCACATAGAAGATACCATAAATGTTTATTGAATCTTAACTCTGATGGCACCAATGGATCCCTATAATCATTTGTTCAAGGATGAGCAGCTTTTTCTTCTTCTGAAGATCTATTACCATGCTCCTTGAAAAGAGCCTTATATTGTTTAGCAGGTTTTTAAAAACCTGTTTATTCATTTTTTAGTTTTTAGTTCCAGTTCTGAATTTTTCCCTTTTCCACTCCCCCATCCATTGAGAAGGCAGGAAATACAATACTCATTATTCATATTTATTTCCACATTAGTCATGTTATGATGGAGGGAAGCAAGAAAAATAAAGAAAGTGAAAGAAAATATATTTCAATCAGCACTCTGAGTTCATTAGTTCTCTCTCTGGAGGTGGATAGTATTTTCTATTATGAGTTCTTTAGTATTGTTGTGGACCATCATATTGATCAGAGTAGCTAAGTTTTTTCCAGTTGATTACCATTACAACATTGTTGTTATTGTGTACAATGTTCTCCTAGTTCTTCTCACTTCACTTTGCATCAGTTCATACAGGTCCTCCCAGGTTTTTCTGAAACCATCTCCTTCATCATTTCTTACAGCACAGTAGAGTTCCATCACATTCATATGACATAACTTGTTCAGCCATATTGCTGGGCATCATCTGTTTCCAGTTCTTTCCACCACAAAAAGAGCTGCTATAAATATTGTTACACATTAGGTCCTTTTCCTTTTTCTTTGGGATACAGACCTAGCAAAGCAGTATTGCTGAGTCAACAGGTGTGCACGGTTTTACAGTCCTTTGGGTATAGCTTCAGATTGCTCTACAGGATGGTTGGACCAGGTCACCAACCACTCCATAAACAGGATGTCCGCTTCAGCATTTGTCATTATCCTTTTCTTCCATTTTAGCTAACCTGATGGGTGTGAGATGGTACCTTAGAGTTGTTCTAATTTGCATTTCCCTAATTATTAGTCATTTAGAGCACTTTCTCATATGATTGTTGATAGGTTTGATTTCTTCTGAAAACTGCCTGTTCATGATCTTTGACCATTTATCGACTGGAGAATAAGCCTCTTATTATTTAGCTCTAAATGCTCAAAGGTCCATCTTTCCTTTCTCCTTTGTGTCACCCTCCACTTAGACTTCCCTGCTGCCTCTTCAGATCCTTTTTCTTCTTTGTTAAAATCTTTCTTTCATTTTCTTAAAGAAGACTTCTTTGTCCCCCATGACCTTTAAGAGGGACACAATCCTTTTCATCTCGGAGGAAGATCGCCTAGCCTAGCACTTTGAGGATTACTATAAGTTTGTCAGGCATAAGGGACAGACATTGTGCACTTTATCTAGCCTTTGTGTGAAGGCTTCTCCTGAGGGGGTGCCCATTATCTCCAGTGTGGAGTCAGTCCACTTCTGAAGAGCTCTAAGAGTTAGGGAAGTTTTCCCTTCTATTGAGACAAAATGTGCCTCTTTTCTGCAACTTCAACCCACTGTTCCTAGTTCTACCCTCTGGGACTCAACAGAACAAGCCAATCCTTTTCCACATAAAATCTCTTCAAATACTTGAAGACAGCTATCACATTCCCCTTAAGTCTTCTCTTCCTCAGACTAAATATTCCCATTTCCTTCCATTAATCTTAATGTAGAGAGATAGTAAATTTTTATGACCAGGGAATACTAAATTAAGTCAAGTCAGGAAGCATTCATAAAAAAAAAGCCTACTATGTGTCCTATGCTAAGCATTGGGGATGCAAGAAAGGCAAAAACAAAAACAAAAAGCCGTCCCTTCTTTCAAAGAGCTCACAGTCTAATAGAGACAATATATAAACAATTATGTAAAAACAAAATACAGACAGGAAAAACTGGAGGTAAGCAAGAGGAAAGGCACTAAAATTACGGAAGATAGGGAAAGGTATTTTGCAGGTAGAATTTTAACTTAAGATTTGAAGGAAGTCAGGGAGGCCAAGAGGTGAAGATGAGGGAAGAATTTTTCAGGAAGGAGGCCAGCCTGGGATTGGTCTTATGTATAGGAAGCCAGTGTCACTGAATCAAGGGTGCTTGAGGGGGAGTACCAAGGCATAAAAAGGCTAGAGAGGTAGAAGGGGAAAGGTTATGAAAGGCTTTGAATACTAAGCAATGGATTTTATATCTCAGTGGTCTCAAACTATAGCAACTTTTCTGCTATCTGATAAATACAATAAATTAGGGAATAGGAGACAGGTGAGTGAACTTTTTTACTTAGTTTCTGACCCAAAATCATTTGCATGAGAAGCCAGGGAAGATATTGGGGAGAGGCAGTCACCAATCAAGAAGGGGAGCCCCAAAGTGAAAGTTTCTCGAGGGTAGGAATATAGTTGGAGAGGTTATGGAGAAGATGGCCAGAGAGTCAAGAAAATTTATTGTGGTGTCTGGGGAGAGTGAAAACTTCTCAGGCAGTTTTGGATTAACTTCCCCCCCTCCAATACTGCTGTCAATCAGCAACAAGTTCTTTCTGATTTCCCGCCTTTGTGGGCCCCTCCTCCCGGCCAATAGGAGTCAGGGACAGCCTGAGCTCACTCCTCCTCCCTCACTCCTCCTTCCCCCCTTTCCCTTGCTGTCAATCAGCAACCTTGTTCTTTGTGAACCTATTTCCCAGTCACTGGGAGATAATGGTGGGCTTCCCTGTGACTTGCCTTTGGGAAAGATTTTGGCATCGAGACTTAACTCTGCCTCTCAGCCAATGGGGGAGGAGACAGTGGTAGAAGGGGGCTTGACTGTATTAGGGTTTAAAACCCTGCTCCCTCCATATTGCCTTGCCTCTTTCTCATGATCAGTCATGGGGAAGACCATCCTCTTTTCTTGGGGAAGAGAATAAACTCCTGTTTTTATCCTAAGAGATTTCTGAATTTTTAATTAAATTTTTGGATGAGGTTTTTCATCCCAAACAGTGGTATAGTAAAAATAGCATTTCTTCTGGATTCAAAGGATCTGACTGTCATTTGTTATGTAAGTCTGTGACCATGGGTAAATTGCTTAACCTCCCTTGGTCTCAGTTTTCTCATCCACGAAATGAGGGAGTTGTACTAGATGGCTTACCATGTCCTTGCTGACTTTAGATTTATTATCCTGTTGTAGGACAAAACACAAGAATTTAGTCCCAAACACAAGGACATTTTATTTTGTAAGGACAATCTTTGCCTTGCAGCACTCTACTTAACTTTTGTTAGGTAAGGCGATAGCTCATAGCTTCTGACTATGACTAAAGGGCTCTCAGGCTGCCCTTACCCTGGAGAAGCTTCCTAGGTCCTACACCTTGGCAGGCTGGCCAGCAAGTGGCCCTGAAAAGATGAAGACTAGAAATTTGTAGGAGGGATAAGTGCCTAGCAGCAACTGAGATCAGAAGAGGGATATGTCCAGTAGAGAACAGAGACACCCAAGACAGAGGCAGGAGTCAATATGGACACAAGACTCAACTGATCAACTAGCATTTATTAAAGCCTAGTATGTGACACACAGCAGCATTATTAATACAAGGAATGAAATAATCTTTATTTACAAGAAACTTAATAGTATAATCAAGAGACAACATGGACATTTTAAAGTATATACAAAATACGTACAAACAGAACAAATGTGCATATATATGTAAAATAGTTAAAATCAAAGTAATTTGGAAGAGAAAGCATCAACAGTTGTGGGAGGGAGGAAGAAAGAAAGGCTTCATTTATATGGCAGTATTTAAGCTACAGCAAAAAGGATTCTTCTTTGGTAGAGGCCGGGAAGAAGGGCTTTCCAGGAATGGAGGAAAGGGAGTTCAAATGCATAGAGATGGGAGATAAGAGTAACAGCAGGTAAACCAGTTCGGCAGCATCTCAGAGTGTAGGAAGAGGAATAGTATTCAGTGGGGCTAGAAAGCTAGGTTGTGGTCAGGTTGTGCAGGGCTTTAAAAGCTAAATAGATAAATTTATATTTAATCTTAGAGTCAAAAGGGAGCCATTGGAGTTAACTGAGCAGGTAAAAGATATAGTTAGACCTGCATTTAAGGAAAACAATTTTGGTATGGTGTGTAGAGTGGCCTGGAGGGGTGAGAGACTGGAAGCAGGCTACTGCAAATGCGAGGTGACAAAGGTCTGTCTGAATGAGGGTGGAAACTATGTGAGTAGAGGAGAGAAGAGGATGTGAGAGATATGGAGGTAGAAATGGTAAGCTTTGGCAATTGATTAGATACCTGGGTTGGGAGTGAGTGAGATGTCAAGGATAGTGCTATTATTATCCTTCAAGGCTTACCTGGAACTGGGCAAGGATATTGGTGTCCTTAACAAAAACAATGAAGCACAGAAGAAGGGAGAGGTTGAGGACAAGGATAAGAAATTTAGTTTTGACTATTTTGAGTTTGAGATGTCTTCAGAACACCTATTTTAAAATGTCCAGTAGGTAATTTATAATGCAGGATCAAAGCTCAGAGAAGAGACTGGGACTGGATATATAGACCTATGAGTCGGGTGCATAGAGATAATAGTTAAATATATGATAGCTGATGAGGTTGCAGAGAGAGAGAAATAGGTGAAGGCAAGGCTGAAAGGGTGTGATATAGATGATGTAGCAAAAGAGATGGAATTCTTAGGTAGAAATTTAAGAGATAATGATGTCACAAAAAAAACCTGAAAAGAGAGTGTCAAGGAGGAGGGTATGGTGACAGGTCAAAAAAGGCTGAGTATTCAGATTTGGCAACTAAGAAGTCACCTTTGGAGACAATAATTTCAGTTGCAAGATGAAGTCAGAAGCCAGATAGCAGAGTTGAGTAATGAATGATAGGAAAGTGAACGTAAGGAGCACAGGCAGTTTTTTTTCTGAGTTTGAGAAAGAGGATAGGAAGAAAACATGAGAGGAAGGCATGGTGTAGGACAGTCAATGGGCCTGTAGGGTTCATCCCACAGAGTATGTGCCTGAAGCTGAGCTAAACTCCCCTGCTACAACCAATGATACATGTGACTCAGTGAGGAAGAACCTTCCCTTTGACAGGATAAAGCAATCCCTTGACTGGTTCCTTGGTCCTCGTGATGGTGATGGTGGTGGTAGGGAATATGCCAAAAAGGCCTGACTACTGACCAAGAGCCACTTAATTCAGTAGGCTTAAAAGGAGATTCAGCTTTCCCTCTCACTGTCCTCTGCACGTGTGGCTTAGAACTCAGTTCTTTCTTGGATATTCTAAGAGGACAGAGGGCTGGGGTGTTCCCTGGAGCAACTATGAAGTTTTGCATGTAGTATTGAGAGAATATGCTCAAATTAACAGAACCAGAACACTGTACACAATAAAAGCAATATTGTTTGATCAACTATGAATGACTTAGGCATTCTCAGCAATTTAATGATCCAAATCAATTCCAAAGGACTCACATGAGTGAAAAAAGCTATCTACCCCCAAAGAAAGACCTGTTAGGGTCTGAATACCGATCAAAGCACACTTTTTTTCATGTTCTTTATTTATTTTCCCTTTGGGTCTGTCTTCTTTTACAACATGACTAATATGGAAATGCGTTCTGCATAATTGTACATGTTTAACCTATATTATATTGCTTACTGTCTCAGGGAGGGAACTGCGGAAGGAGAAAATTTGGAACTCAAAAACGAATGTTAAAAATTGTCTTTACAAGCAATTAGGGGAAAATTATAGTTAAAAAAAAGAGAGTATGCTCTGTGCTCATCTAAATGAACTTAAGACTGATCAAGACATTGAATATCTCTCCTATCTTGTTTTTTCCTTGAATGTGAACATTTACAGTGATCTTGAGAAGGAAGTTTCCAGCCTTGATAGCTACTTTTTGGATTCAAGAGCTCTGGTGTCACTGAGAAGTCCAGGTGATTGGCAGTAGAAGATACTACCTGAAGCTACTACTGATTTTCAAGAGAAGATAACCATTGCCAAGATGATGATCTCAAGCTTGTCAAAACATAGACCTTGAGAGAATTGTTCAGAAAATACAGAGCTGAAGTTCCACAGCGTTTCATGTTTTGGTGTTTTAAATGTCAATCTACAGGGAGAGTTTGATAGGAGTTATGAGTTACTGGTACGTTTTAAGTCTGTCATTGTTCCCTTCTGAGTTTTTTGTGTTATAAGAATTTTGCGGTAGAGGAAATAAATAACTGTCCCATACATGATTTAGACACCTAAGTGGCGCAGAGGATACTGTCAGACCTAAAATGAAGAAGACTCATCTTCGTGTGTTCAAATCTGGCCTCACACACTTACTATGTGACCCTGGGCCAGTTGTTTAACCTATTTGCTTCAGTTTCCTCATCTGTAAAATGAGCTGGAGAAGGAAATGGCAAATCACTCCTGTACCTTTGCCAAAAAATCCCTAAATAGGATCACAAAAAGTCAGACGAGACTGAAAAAAAAGAACAAAATACATAATCTACTTTGTAAATTGAAAACCTATCTAGAAAGAACGATGTGATTTAATCCTTTTCAGAGAGACCCTAGACATAGATCACACTTTAGCTTTAAGGGATTTTACTCACAGCTTTAGAGTGAAGAGATAAAAAGTAAACACTAAGAAAGAGCTTGACTGCTCTCTTTAGAGGTCAAGTTGTCCCCTTAGGGTTAAACCTGGTCAATGCAGGGGACCCTTAGCGAGAGGTATATCACCCTCCTGGGTTGTTGGCTGTTAGACAAATGAGGAAAATGACTCCCACACAGGTTGTTTTTCCTCTCTGGTTTATACAACTAGTCACCAACAGACCCAGAACTGGAGTTTATGTCACTTGGCTTATATTATAGTTCAATATATTCTTTTTTTTTAGTGATACACACACGCATGCAATAATTTGATCGGAAAAATTCTGAGGAAATCTCTGCTAAAAGGTATCATGCTGATCATGTCAATTTAATTAATAGTTTAATGAAAAATTTAATGTTGCCCTACAATAGCACCTATACTCAGGTGGTCTGAACCCAAGACTGGTGGGTTATGTATGCCTTTTACAAATTCCCAGATGAATTACTTCAATCATTTTCTATTTCCTTGCTACAGACATGGTAGAGGATGGGAGGAGTTATGCTTCTCCCCAAACCTGTTTTTGGCAAATCTGATGCCAAGAAAAACTCATGTGATGCTAAGTTGTGCTTCACTAAACCATTTGTGTATATGCTGTAATTGTGAGGACACAGTGTGGTAAGATATGGCTGCCTTAAGGAGAATGACAATACTGCGATATGCAAAAAGGGCTGTACAATTTCATCAATTCAAGTTTGTGCGATTCTTGACCGTGTCCTTCCAATACTTCACCTTAGGGTGTCCACTCAACATGCTGGAGGCCTTCTCCCCTTTTTCCTGAAATCATAATAGTACCAGTGGGGCACTCTGGCCATCTATCCAACCTTCTTTGCTATCACCATGAGACCAGTCTTCTTTCTGGCATATAATCTTTGATGATATTCTTTCTTCCTGGTTTTTTGTTATTCTTCATTGATTGTAATGTTGCAGCCTGATCACTCACACCCACTGTGTGTCTCCATTGCCCTCTGAGGGATACTCATCTTTTAGTTCTTCAGAGGCAGTGGTGTCCTAGATCTCCCTGCCACATAGCAACACCATCAAGTTGAAAAGATTGGCCTTGCCGTTTCAAGCAACTTGGGAGAGAAAGGTCAGTAAAAGGATTTTGTAATTTCCCCAAAGCATTCCAGCCTGCTCTCTTCCTTTTTAATCCTGGGTCCACCTCATTGTCCATCTGTATTTTCTGTCCCAGATGCACATACCAATGGACAGGCTTTGTAGGATGTTGAAACATGGGCAATAGAAATTCTTCATCCATTTGGTCTTTCCTGTGTGGATGGACAGTTCTAACTCTAAAACTTTGATCACAGATCTTTTCCAGGAGGGTCAGAATTGTCTTAGGGATTGATGCACAACACAATGTCATCTACAAACATTTTCAACTACTGGGAATCCCTCTTCAACCTGGATTTTATTTTAGAAGTTTGTTTTTTTTTTAAAAGGCATTGTATTTTTAAATCATGCAGCTTGGTTATATTTGAATATTAATAAATTAAAACCTTTCTTCTATTAGTAGCTACGTGAATTCTAGTCAGTTAAAGCTAATTCTTATTTCAGCAAATCTCTCAGCAAGCTATATACACATACACACACACACACAAACACATATATATACACACACACACACGTGTATATATGAGTATGTATGTATATATACTCACACATAGATAGATAAATGGATGGGTAGATAGAGATATAACTTGTGGAATTCTGTCCTGACGGAGGAATTGAGAAAATGCTCAGGGTCAAGTGAGCTCAGGGTCAAGTGAGCCAAAGGTTGGATTTTCATCCTGCATATCTTTTTTTTTAGGGGAACCTATTTGTTCTAGGGCCCATGCTATCCCCACCACATCAGCCTCAAACATATGGAATCCAGAGCAAATGAAGGTTAAATCTGGGCTTAGCAGTACAGTCAACCCACCACCTGTTTGAGATATGACCAGTCACCATATTGTAACCTTCAGTAGCTATAAGCAGCATTTTGCATGGATGGGATGTTCTTCTAATATGCTACAGGGCAGCCCCTATCCTGCCTAGCAGAGTTTGGGGCAGAGGGTGTCTTGATTTCTAATGGTTGAGTACTAGTATCTCTCGTGTTACAATAGTTATTTGATGACAGCTGCGTTTTGGAAGCCGAGTCCTAAGTTACAGCTGTTGGCTATAGGAAGGAGGTTGGATCAGAGGACAAAGTTTTGTTTCCCAGTGCTATCTGAGAACATTCCCTTCTATTCTGAGTTACAGTACCATAGGAGAAGTCTTCACTCAACATGCACTCCCAGTGGTCAGCTTTCTGGCGTTTCATCACTTAAGATAAAAGTTCAATCAGTCTTTAAACATGGTTATGGAAAATCACTGAGGCAAAGTTCCTGTCTTTGCTGCCAGTAATGGTTAAGCCCATAAAATCTAAGTAATATTTTCCTGGAATGCTATCTACTATCTACTGTTCCCATTTAGTGATTCCCAAATTTCTTCCCTCAAATACCCGTGAGAGTAGTCCTTCGAAGAGGCAAAATCACAACTGAGTTTGCAAGTCCCCAAACGAGCAATGAAGAGAGTAGTTTGTCATCTGAATTAGGGTCCAATAACCTTCATAATACTGGGACTCAGGAACCACAGGTGATAATGGGACAAAAAGCAGGAGGTGAGAATGAGTTGATAACCGGGAAGGGTACTGAAGTAAGGTGATGATGGGTGAGAATTACTATTGCCAGCATCCAGGAGGGAGGATTAGCTAGGAGACACACTTAACTCCTATGCCTTGGATGCACTATTCTGGTTTGTTTTTCATAAAAGGGAATGACATGGTTTTTCCTATCTTTTGCCAAAACCCTAGAAGTAAAGAACAAAACAGGGTTATGCCCCTGAGCCCTACAGCACATTATCTGCATTTCATATTTTGGCACTTAATCACATGCTGTCTTACATTCATCTCTTTTTTAGATATGGGCAATATAGGAATTTGTTTTTTTCTACTATGAATATTTGTTAGAAAGTTTTTTCCCTTCCTTTTAAACACAGAAGGGTGGGCGCAAAAGAAAAGAAATGTTTGTTAATTAAAAAAAGAAAAAAAATCATTGTTTCATTGCTTTCAAATATGTTAGTCTGGTCTCCCCCAAAAGACTATATCCCCTGTAAGGCAAGTTCTGCAGCTTTTAAATCATCTCCTCATTTATAGCATCTAGCTTAGTTACTGAAAATATTATAGACACAGAATGGAATTTTAAGAGAGGACTATTTTCTGATTTCAACAGAACAGGTGATAGGGAGCGCATATAGGGAGACTGTGATTCACTGAAGCATATTCTAATGGGATTTCTTTCCTTCAGAAAAACACCAGCACTTGGACAGGGATGGGAAGGCGGAAACCAACCACATGCCTTTGACTTGGCTAATTCTCCCAGGACAATGACCCACTAACTGAAAGAATGAATCGGTGTCTTTTCAACGTGCAGAATTTTATTTGATCCAGAATGTGCACGAGTGCGTAACAAAGTCATCTGGTATTTCTGATATTCTAAAGATCATTAACACCACACAAATCATAGCAATTGTGTTGTTCTAGAAAATAAGGTTTCTGGCAGCCAGATTTAGAGGTAGCATTGAATATCCTAGTCTACTCCCCACAGGTTATCTTCATTAAGTTGTGAGTTTAGGCTAATTCACTCATACTAAAGTGGACTACAGAGGAAGCTGCTACAGTTTCAAGTTCTGATGACCTTAGCGGGTTGGGTCAGACCAGAGATGGTGAACCAATCACCACCACCATATTAAAGGCAAATGATACCTCAGGTCCCTTGCTCAGATCTCTGCTACTTGGGAGCAATTTTTATGAAGGGCAAGTAGGCAAAAATGAATGAAATTGTCAGAAAAGGAGCCAGAAACTCTTTACCTAGAGTTCCACAAGTAATGCCCTCAGGCATAGGAAGAGGAGAGGGAAAGGGAAAGAAAAAAATATAAAGGGTGATGGGCCACCAACAATTGCTTTCACTGTCCCTGGCCCTCCAAGTACTAATGCCCACAGTTACTTCCACCTAGTCTGCAGGGAAAGACTGTGGATTGCAGTGAATGGTGTTCCTCACTATTTCTTGCTGCCTGCATTAGCACAGGAAAAGAATTGACCTTTAAGCATAGCCTGAAGTTAGTCATTTTAGAAGATCACCAGTACTTAAGAATCTGACTAATTAATCTAGCATCTATCACTGTGATTACTTCAACCCAGTTGATTACTTTTAGCTCCTTGAAATACACACCTCCCCTTTTATGAAGGGGAAACCTAGGACTTTGGTCACCAAAGAGGCTTTAGATGCATTTCTAATCTGGTAGAGTCAATGTGGACCTCCTTAAGCCACAGAAAAATTGAACCAAGTAGTGTGGTTATACTCTTCACCTGGATGGAGCAGGACACGAGGAAAATGTGGCTGTGTAAAGAAAAGAGACCAGTTAGACACCTTGACACCCAGGCCCTAGGGGGTTACAAGAGTAATGATAAAACATTTTTTGGATCAGAGCTGTGATTTAACTGGTATAGAGGAATTTCCCTATACCAACACTTATTGGTAGCTGATTGGCAACTTAATCATTTTATAAAGTATAAAATTTTGTAAAATTAAATGACTTGCCCTGGATCACACAGCCAGGATATGCCAAAAGCAGGACTTGAACCCAGGTTTTCCTGAGTCCAAGGCCAGTTCTTTATCCAGGATGCCAGGCCACAAGGCCTTCTTGATAATGCTGACAATGATACTTATGAAGGGCAATGTGGTATGGTGGAGAGGCAGCTGCTTCAGACCAAGGAAAAGCTGTGTCTAAATCCTGATATGTATTAGCTGTGTGATATCAGACAAGTCACTTAACTTCTCAGTACCCCAGACAACTAAATTTAAATCACAGAGAAGGTGCCAATCTGTATTGGTAAAGGGAATTTCCTCACGGGAGTTCCCTATGCCAATAAATATCATAGAGTTAGACCTGACCCTCCCCAAATAGCAGCTGATACTTATATAGCACTTTAAAGTTTACAAATCAATTTATATACATCTTCATCCCATTTGACCCTCATAACCAGCCCCTGAGATAGGGACATTATTGGTCCCAATTTACAGAATTAGAGAGGTCAAGTGATTTTTCTATTAAGTATCAGAGGCTGGATATGAACTAAGGTTTTGCCAGGCTCCAAAGTCCATTGCTCTTTCTACTATAACATGCTTTCTCTCATGGGTTGAAACCTTGCTCAAGATGTTAAATTGCTTTTTTGGTCTTATCTCTCTTTGAACAGCAAAAATCTAATTGGAAAAGAGTGTTGTTAGGTAACCAAAAAGAAAAGAAATGATCACAAGTTACTTCTTAAATCACTTGGCCTCAGAAAGTGCTTAGGGACTTTTAAACTCATCCTAGACTTTCGGTGACAGAAACAGGGAGAAAGAATAAAAACAGTGGAGTTTTTGAAACTCTTCTCTCATCAAATATATAAATGCCACAGGAACGGCAGGGCCAGGACTTCTAATGTCCATTTTCCTCTCTCTGTTACTTCTTTAATTTTTCCTCCTCCATTTGGTAAAAGGATCATTAGAAAAAAAATCCTCATGAGTTGTAATCACCTTCAGGGACCATTCCGCATTAATTTAATTTGGCTTTTCTTCTAGACTGTCCCATTGAAGTACCAGGTTACCTATAAGCAAGCACCGTGAGATTTCAAATGGTGCAGGGGTTCTTGACCCGAGGTCTGTGAACTTAAAATTTTTTTGGATAATTTGACCTCAATATAATTGGCTCCCTCTGTAGTCCTATGGATTTTATATTATGCATTTAAAAACATTCTGAGAAGGGGTTCATAGGCTTTATTTAAGCAGATCCCTTTTCACTTTTGTTTTGTATCCCCAGTGTGGCTGGTACATACCAGGAGCTTAATAAGTACTTACTGATTGATTAACTAATAATTATCATCCAGTATGTGAAAGGCAAAGCTTCAGAAGACTGCCAACCATCCCTTTCCATTTTCACTAAAAGTCAGGTGATAAGGAATGAGCCAAAATGGAAAGAGAGATTTAGATCAGACATAATAGAGGAACTTCCCATTCATATATTTTATCAATTGATTACTGAGAAAATTTGTGGCATTTTCCTTCCAATTATAGTGGGGAAATGTGAGCAAAGTCCTACTTTCCTCACATGGGAACCCAGCTCAAATGTCTCCTCACACTTTCTTTCCAGCCCTAGAAGAATGGCTTTAGCCATTGTAACAATAAAGAACTGTGTGTGTAAATGAGGTTTTGAGGACTGAACAATAATCTCTAGTCCTGAAATGAAGGAATATGAAAAGGCAGCAAGATTCACTGCAGAGAATACCAAACTTAAGGTCAGGAAAGAGAGACCCAGGTTTGAATCTTTTTCTCACCCTTCCTAGCTGATCAAGGGCAAGTCACATGACCTCAGTTTCCTTACCTATAAAATGGGTTTAATAAAACCTGCTAGAACAGTACCTGTCTTATAGAGTTGTTGTGATGACTGAAGGAGAAAATATATGGTAAAGCGCCACCCAAACCTTAAGAAAATATAGAAATGTCAGCTGTTACTAAGGTGTTCAACATAACTATTAATAGGCTTGGGCTCGGGAGTTCCAGCAGATAAATGGGGTGCCCAAAGCAGCTGCCTGCATTCCACCTCTTGGGACATGTGGTGGAGTCAACAACAAAACACTGAGAAGAGTGATGGCGTGTCATGAGTGAGGTGTAGTATGAAAGTCAGTCTGGTTAGAGTGAAGGGGAGGGAGTAGTGTGTGAAAAAGATGCAAAGAGAGATTTGGGTAGTCCCCAAATTTCAACCCCAGTTTCAACCTTCTTTTCTCTGGGCAAAATGATACCACTCCCCCTACCATAGCCATAACTGTATAAGGCTATAATGATCAGAAAACCAGCTGAACGTCTTGTACAAGGTCTCAGCAGGGAGAAGAGCAGTTGACTTTACCTTGTTGACTGCATCCGGCCAGTTCTGGGTCTCAAGGCAAAAACCTGAATGTTTGGGGTACACAGCACCCCCCTTTCCCTTCAGCGTTCCATCTAGGAAATTGGCTGTGTAAAACTGAACCCCAGGCTGGGTTGTATATATTTCTAGCTTCCGTCCAGTGGGTGGATGATAGACCCTGGGGAGAAAAAAAATTGAATTATAAAAAATTCATGTTTTAGAGAAGTAGAAGGAAGAGGAGATAGGGTAAATTACTAGAAAATTAATGGGTCTCAAAGAGGCAGGAGGAGCAGGGAAGAGAGACAAAGAATTGGGCAGCGAATAAGACAAGAAGAGTTAATGGAGACATATCAGCAAGAGGCAGAAAAATGAAAAGAAGAAAGGATTTCACATATTGGAAGATAATTATTAGTTGATCAGCTAATAAACACTTATTTTTGTTCCTATTATATGATAGGCACACCAAGGACACAAAAGTGAAAAAGTCTGTCCACAAGGAGCTTATTACAATCTAAGTCAGAAGAAACAACGTCTACATATACAGATACAAATAAGATGTATTCAAAACAGCTAGAGATGGAGCTATCCTGCTCCCTATGGCCTCCAGGAGAGGACGGTGCGGGCCCTAAATGAAGATTATTTTGAGGAATTGTTCCGAGTCATTCACCCAGAATCATAAGTACAGTACAACTTAATCCACCCTCATCAGTCTAGCACAGGGGTGGGGAACCTTCGGCCTCAAGGCCACATGTGGCCCTCTAAGTCCTCAAGTATGTCCCCTTGACTGAATCCAAACTTCACAGAACAAATTCCTTTAATAAAAGGATTTGTTCTGTAAAACTCAAGGCTGTACCCAAGGACCTAGAAGGCCACATGGCCTCAAGGCCGTGGGTTCCTCACCCCTGGTCTAGCACCTCATCACACAGTAAACTTGGAGTAATAAGGTAGAGTTACTGCAATGGCCAGGCTGGAATCCTTTCTCAGAAAGATTCAAGGACCTGGAGAAACAATCTCTTAGAAAGGTGGTCATTTCTTTTCTGAGTTAAAAATGCTACTTTATCCTCTGTAAGCATTAGGATCCAGAGATCACAGAACTGCTCCAGATTTAAATTCTAGACTTTTAACCCCAAGATCATACATTTGAAGGGATCTTAGGTTTTCTAACCAACCCCTTCATTTTACAATTCAGGAGACTGAGGCCCAGTATGAAATGATTGGTTCAATCCAAATCCTACATGATTTCCAAAGGGAAATCCTTTGGTCTCCTGTAGCCCAGTGCCTTGATGCTAGAATAGTTGGGGAATATTTCAGTGAAACAGAAGGCGGCAATCTTTCCCCGCCACAGGTCTCAGGACTCTGACCTTGCACAAAAATGCTTCTCATGCGTATCCTTCAGACAGAAGTTGTGGTCAAAACCATTAATCTGGAACTTCTCTATGTGCTTTCCAAGTTCCACCGGCTTCCTCAGATCAAACGCAGTCCCCTGAACAGATTCTACTTTTCCTAGTGAGAGGTAGCAAAAAAAGAAAAAAAAAATTCTATTAACAAGTACCAACATGAAATACATACATGTATGTATATACATATAGTCATAGAGAGAGAGAGAGAACACATTCACTCTCTCCAAATAATTATATGTAACGAGAAGGAAGGGAGAGGAAAAGGAGAGTTTGGTTGGGTAGCTACCATTTCAGCTTTCTTTTCTCTGGGCAAAGTGACCCCAATACTTTTTAAGTCAGATGTAGTCATAACTATGTAAGACTACAAAAAAGCAATTTAACATCTTGAACAAGGTCTCAACCCAAACTGCTCTTATAAGGAGGCTGGCCAGAAGACCAAATTCTGTAATACTGGTTCCAAATACTTGCATTTGGCTATTTATTTGTGGCAAGACTAAAACAGGAAAAATGAGTTGACACCTCAAAGAGACAAGGAAAAATTAGGAGCTTCTCTCTGACAATACAGGGAAGAAAGAATTGGCTGGTATCCTCCTCCATTTACTTCTGCTTTCTGCAGGTTCCTAGATGAGAAGACAAAAGGAGATGCCCCAGCCCCAACCTACTACCTGAGTCAAAGAGTAAGCCCCCCTTTTCTACAGTACAATTTGTTCTTCCTTTAGGAATTTTTGGAATGGTGTGAAGTTAGTTTGGGAAGGCTGGCATCATCAGAGTTTGCAAGTAGTAACTGACTTCTTAACTCTACCCAGGCTTCACTGCAATGGTGACACAGTCATCTTAGTAACATTTACTGAGGAGACTGGGTGTTTCCTGTAGAGGCCAAGGGATGTGTGTGTGTGTGTGTGTGTGTGTGTGTGTGTGTGTGTGTGTGTGTATTGAGGTGGGGTAGGGATTATTCAACAGGACCTTCATTTTTCTCTCTGTCCCTAGGACTTCTATCTTGCCAGTCTACCAATCTACCCAAACCACCCTACAGCCCTGTATCAGCAAGCACCCTAGCATGCCCAGGATGGCTGCTAGCACAGGTTCTTAGATCTGCTTTTCTAAAGGAAAGCAACTCAAAGTGGGTTAACAGTCTTACTTTAATCAATCAAACATATATCATTTACCTAGTTCAGCACCCTGAACTTCAGAGAATGCAAACAGAATACAAGCAGAAGTTACAAGCAGACAAAGAAACAGATTAGCAGACGGGCTTCCAGACATCTGATCATTACATCCACACCTAGTCAGTTACCAGAGAGGGAAGCACCAACATCTGGGTTTTTCAAAGCTGGGGGGCTGAACAGCTTCCCAGAGTTTCATCTGGCCAAATCACACAACTCTTTCCAAAGTGAGCCCCAAAGCAAAACCTCACATCTGGGTATATATAGCCTTCTCCTGGATCAGAGAATGTCACAGCCCTCTTGACCCACTGCCCAATCACAAAGTAATAAGGTATGAGCATTCCTGAAGAACAAGCCTCTCACCACAGGCTCCATATGACAACATTCAGCCTATTAGGGGGCAGGGTACACTTTCAAATCAGGGAAGGTTCTCAGAGCCACTTAAGCC
>CM053581.1:67294813-67308626 GCA_028627135.1 Pseudochirops cupreus | reverse complement strand
CTTCAGATTCCCAGAACAAGCCCTAATCCTTATCAAAGTGATTCATCCATTCTATGTCCCATTCCTTCAAAGCCTACACTTCCCACCACTCAAGAACAACAGACAAAAAAAAAACTTTAAACAGCAAGCTTAGCCGGGACCTGTGAGTGGGGGGACTTCCAGCGCAGAAATTCTCTTCATCTGTACATTCTTCAATTCCTCTTTAAGTCTTAGAAGGATTCCTGTGGGCACTGAGAGGTCGAGTGAGTCGCCCACAGTCATAGACCTAATATGTCTAAGAGGCAGGACCTGACTCTGAGGCAAGCGTCTGATCATTCTTCTAAGGCTGCCTCTCTTGTTCAATAAATCCATCAATGCAAATATTATTAATGTAGACTGATGTCTTAACCGTTACCCTTCCCAGAAAACAAACTTGCATTTTGAATCAGATTTCCTGGAGATCACGGTGTCCTGTGATGATTAATATAGTTTTCTAGCTGGTTGGGGCCTGAAGAGATCATCTTGTCCTACCTGTTCAGAAGAGAAGGCACAGGAAATGAAGAGAAGGGAGTGATCTGCACGAGGTAACAAAGGTAACTCACGACAGAGTCAGGACTAGCACTCAGGGCTCTGGGGTCTCAAGCATGGTGCTCTTTCCACTACACCACACTATATTCCCAAAGGAATGACTTTAATGGTGGAAATTTCAGGCTTCTGAGGGAAATAACTAGGCGTATGCACATGTGTTTTTAGAGGCCCGTAAAACTGCCTAATGAAACTACTCTATTTATGTTGGAAAGGGTACCCTCTACCCTCAATCTGGTACCCGTGGCTATGACACCGACTCTTTCAAAGTCAGTAAAACTGGCAAAAGTTATGAGATGGAATATGCCCAATGGTGATGTTTATATACATTATCTCTTCACTAAAAGCAGAAGTGAAACCCAACGCACTGTATTTCAAAGGCGGAGAAAGAGAGAGAAATGAAAATAAGACAAAACAAAGAAGCAGGATTCTAGAAGTTAAATTTGGACTGAATCTTCAGTCTGATTGCAAAAGGCTTTTGATTGCAGAAATCTAGTCTGTTAAACTAATAAGTTCTTTCCCCCATGTGAACACATTCATCTGGGTTAGCCTGAATGTAGATTATAGCAAAAGCATTTTGATGCTCATGACTGAATTCATTCATGCAGATTAGAGCCCCCTCAGAACAATGGCTGGCAAATCCTTTCTGCCAAGTGGGCTGGGATTCTGGCCCAGTTCAAGTTGTTTATGGAGCTCTATCCCCAGAGGATTTTCCATAGACTGGGCCAAGGTGGTCTTCATGGTGGTTAAGCTGAGGTGTGCTGCCTGTCTGGCTGCTCCATTCCAGCAGATTCACTGGTGTGCCAGTAGGAGAAGAAAAGGACTATGAGAGATCTCTTTCTAGATCTTAACTTAGGACTTGGCATGGAATAGCCCTGTCTGGTAGATCTACTCCCTTGCTAACTCCATACCATGCTATAGGTCAAGTCCCCTTCCTTCCTGTTCCTCCCTTTCTAGCCCCTATTAGAAAACAAGCTCCTTGCGGGTAGGGACTTCAGCTTGCTTGTATTTATAGCCTCAGTGTCTGGTATGCTTAATTTTCTCTCTTTCTTTCTCTCCTTTCCAACGTCCCTTCCTCTCTCTTTCTCTCTCTCTCTAGCTTGGTTCCATCCAGTCAGGATGAATAACCTAGGAAGATGTAGCTGTTAACCACTCAGAAGTTATCTGGGGGAGTCTGTGCATCAAGCCCTACCTTTTGCTTATGGCCAAAATGTGTCCACTTCCATAGCACTCTCCCTGCCCCACTCCAGGGAATTAAGTGAATGACGGGTACAAGGTGATAAGTAGCCCACAGTTACCACTTGGTTACAGAGGCCAAAAGCCACTCATAGACTGCCCTGACTGCACAAAGGTCAGCAAGGTCCTTTGATCACCATCCAGCCTTGAACCTACCTTCCCCACAACTCCCCAACTCTGAACCTCAAGACTGAACTACAATGGCTCTGAGTATTGTCAGTCACAGCTATGATGGCCTCAGGAGCCCCTGCAGACTTTATGGATGCAGTGCTGGCCAGAAGAGAACAAATGCAGAGAGATCTCATCTTGCTTCAGTGATAGTGGAGATAAGAGTCAAGCTAGAGGTTTAACCTCAGCTTTGAACCAGTGACCAAGGATACCAATCTCTCAGAGGTAATGAGGTCATCAAGTTAAAGAGTATATAAAGAGCAGATATGACACCTCCAAACAGAGCCTAGGGAGCCATCCATAGGAATGAAGAAGATAGAGCAGCAAAGAGATTGACAAGGAGGGGTCAGACAGGTAGAAAGAGGGTCCTGAAATCAGTGAAAGATTAAAGTATCCAAAAGGAAGGTGTGAACTACAACAGTGAAAGCTGCAGAGACAGCAAGGAGGATGAGGACTTCTGGAAAAGTCTTTTGGATTTAGCAGATGAAATCACAAAGCAGATGATAACTGAATGTTAAGAAGTGGGGACATGGGAGAGGTAAAATGAGCACATTTCAGATGTGACATAATGATGCCAGAGGGCAAAGAGGACATCATCCACATAGAAAAGCAGATCAGATTGGCCATGAAATTCTCCTCAAAATTAGAAGCCTAAGTAGTATATAGTTCTTGGTGAACAAGAGAAAAGAGAAGAGAGTTGAAAGGGAAAAGAGGAAAGGTCCTGTCATACCAAGGCAGCTAGGAAGCCCAAGTGGAAAGAATGTTGAATCTGAAGTCAGGAAAACCTGCGTTGGAATCTTCTTGTTTTCAATTCACTGGCTGTGTGACCTTGGTCAAGTTCCTTAACATCTCTTGGGTTTCAGCAAACTAATGTATGAAATGAAGATAATAGCAAGGGGTTGCAGGAGATCAAAAGATATCTTTGCAAACTGTTTGCAAACTTTGAAAGAGCTATATAAACTGCGGCTATTATTACCCTAAAGCTTAGGTGCGGGTGGGGTGGGGTGAATACCTATCATCTCATAGCAGTCCCTTTCTGGCCCAGGGTTTTTCTTTTGTAATTTATTTTTCTCACTCACCAAGAATCAGGAGAATGAACTTGTAGTTCTGCTAACTTTGGTCTGTCTGCAAAAAATTAGGCAATCCTTATCCCTCAATTTCTGGGATTTTTCTCAGATAGAAAAAAAGGACAGAAAGTTTTAGCTATGGTTTTCTAAGCACAACTTCTGGAAGGTTTTTAAAAGGGTGGACACAAGAGAAAGGAAAGACCTCACTAAAGATGAACCCAGAAGTCTGGCACAATTGGAATGGAATGATAAAAATAGTAACACCAAGGCTCTAAAGACAAGAAAGGACTGAGGCTCATGAAAAATGCTATAGGCAATAAAAAGAGGCTTTTAAAAAAAGTTATGTTTAAAATAAGAATAATAACTGGCACACAAAGATGGCACAGCATGGTAAGAAAGACCTGGCCTTGGAATCAGGAAGACCTGTGTTCAAAGCCTGCCTTTGATACATACTATTAGGCTGTATGGCCCTGAGCAAATCACTTAGCTCTTCAGTGCCCCAGGCAACTCTCTGACTAAGCTGAGGAACAGGTGCCAGTCTGTATTGGTAGGAATTCCAACGATAGCTGGGGTTTGGACCAGAAAAGAAACAAAAAAAGAATGTCTAGTAGTTTTACGTTTGCAAAGCACTTTACATATATTATCTCACTTCAATCTTATTACAATCCCATAAGGAAGGCATTAATATCTTCCTTTTACGGTTGGGGAAATCAAGGCTCAGAAAAATCATATAACTTGCCAAGGACACAGAATTAATAAGAGTCAGAGGCAGGATTTTGAACCCAGGTCCCTCTGACTCCATGCCCAGCACTCCATCTACTCTACCATAGTATGTTTTGAAGAAATGATAGCCCTCTTAATCTCTTCTACCCAAGAAATTTGGCCTCTTCCGTACATATGTAGGAGATACTATGTATACTATTATTAAAATTTTTGCAATTACATGTAAAAACAATTTTTAACATGTTTTTAAAAATTCTGAATTCTAATTTTCTCCCTCCTCTCCCCCCTCCTTGAGAAGGCAAACAATTTGATATATGTTGTACATTCACAGTCATACAAAACATATAGTGTGTATATTAAGATCCCCATTTTATAGATGAGGAAACTGAGGCTTAGAAAAGCTAAGTGATTTGCCCAAGGTCACAAGAGTAGCAAGATCTTGAATGTCCGCCCAGGTTTACTGTTCTTTTGTTACATTTTAGCTGTCTTTTGGCTGTCTTGTTACACTGCTGACTCATATCCACCCTGGAATCTATTAAAAACCCCAGATCTTTTTCACATGAATTGTTGTTAAGCAGAAACTTCTTCCGTCTGAAAGTTCCCTCCTTCCCTGGCCTTCACACAATGGAAGTCCTCCCCACCCCTGCAGCCTGTTGCTCAGACTGGCTGGTTCCTCCTAGGAGGATCCCTGGGCCAGTCACATGTTCATTTCTCTCCAGGGTTTAGGAACCTTTAGCTTCAAGGCCATTTGTGGCCCTTCTAGGTCCTCAAAGTGTCGCCCTTCGACTGAATCCAAACTTCAGTGTTCCCCACTCCTGCTCTAGACTTTGCTGAACTTTCTCTACAATGTCCCCAGCCTGGTACTTTCATCTCTTCCCACTCACGCCTTTCAGCTTCCTTTTATATACTGTCGTCCACCATTAGAACAGAAGCATCTTGTGGGTTTGTATTTATAGTCCCTGTTTTTTGCACATAGTAAGGACTTAATAAACGACTGTTCACTTCACTAACCCTATATCCCCTATTCTATATTTATGTAGTTGATATGAATCTTGGAACTCAAGAGCCTTGGATATGAATATGTAGTGTGATATGAATCTTCGAACTCAAGAGTTGGTCTTTACCCTATACTACGATTATTTTTGAAGCTCAATGGGTCTCCCACTGTGGGCACTTCCTCCATTAAGGCAGATTGCAACCCTTTTCTACTTCATACTATATGAAGTGTTTTCTCCTTATTAAGTATGTTCTACTGCCTACCTATGATGGTGCCATTTGGACCTGTATCCAGGTCACTGACCAAAATATTAAATAGAACAGGGATTTATAATGTGACCCTCTGCTATGTCTCTTCCTCCCCAGGCTGACATCAATATATGTCACCATACTCTGGCTCTGATCGTTCAAGCAATTCCAAATTCATCTGAACTGTCAGCTAACCCACATTTCTCCATCTAGTGCACAAAGATCTTGTAAAAGCATTGGTCAAAATAAGGCTCTGGTGAATTCCAGGCACGCTAAGTCTACAGCATTCCCCTGGTCTGGCCAATATACTTATATTCTGTCAAAAAAAGAAGAGCAGTTTCTAATGCTGAGGACGCTCAGAAAAGGAACAGAGAAAACGAACAGGTGGCTATCATGAGACCAGGTGTTAGAAATTATAAAGCCAGCTTTTTGAGAGCAGCCAGATTTCTTAATTACCCACAGGCCACTGACATAGCAATGCCAGTCCAACAAAGCTCTAAGAGGACAGCAGTCCCTGCCAAATACTGCATAATTAATCAGGAATTATTTTAAAGGGAACTAAAAGAAAAAAGGATAGAAAAAAGAGAAAAAACTGGGGAGAAGAAAATTTTCAAGGGCATTGTGCCCTAAACAGGAAAATGTTGGAATGTAATTTTATTAGAATAATGAATAAAATGCTTATCATCTGTTGTTCATAATACAAGGCCTGGCACATAGTGCGTGCTTAATAAATATTTATCGACTGAGTTGTTTTTTTTTTTTGGTGGGGGGGGAGAAGGGAAGGCAAGGTAACTGGGGTTAAGTGACTTGCCCAAAGTCACATAGCTAGTAATTGTGTCAAGTGTCTGAGGCTGGATTTGAACTCAGGTCCTCCTGACTCCAGGGCCAGTACTCTATTTACTGTGCCACCTAACTGCCCCAACAACTGAGTTCTTACCTCCATAAAACTATTTCTAAAAAACTTTGCAATTAGAAGATTTTATGTGCCCTTATCTACAGCACTGAATTAATAGTCTCCTTCAATACAATGTAAGTTCCTTGAAAACAGGAAGTGGCTTAGCTTTGTCTTTGTATCATCGGAGCCTAGCACCGAGCCTGGAATGTACTAGGTATCTGATCAATGAATATTGATTGCCTGACTGACCAGACACCTCTTCATTACCCTTATAAATAAGGAATTACAAAAGAGAAAGTAGAAAAAAACTATGTTATCAAATAAGTATATGAGTGAAAAAAGATGGGTAGGTTACCTGAAGAGAGAAAGGGATAACCACTGGATGATAGCCTATACAATCCAAGAATACCATTGGTATACTTAAAATGTCAAGAAAATAGGAAAAAAGGCTTCTACCGTATTTTTTGGGGGGGTGGTGGTGGTGGTGGTGGTGGTGTGTCTCTCAGTGGCAAACCTAGGAGTGGCCCAGGGAGGGCCAGCGTGGATGGGCTGAGATCCGTATCACTGGGAGAGACACTCTCCAACAATGAGAGCCATCTGTTGTATTGCAATGTTGGACCCACAGTTTCTGCACATGGAAAACAAGTAGGTGGCAGGGGAAGGAGGAAGAGTTCTGAAGTCAGGACTTGGGCTCAAATGCCAGCTCTGCTGCTCACTGCCCATGCCACCCTGGATAAGGCACTTAACTTCTCTAGGTCAGCTTCTTTTTCTGTAAAGTGAGGGGGGTTGATTAGAGGACCCTCCAAGCTCCCTTCCTTCCAACTAAAAAGAATCTTAATTGCTTTTGTGTTTTTGCTGTTGTTCAGTCATTTCTGTCATGACCAACTCTTCATGGCCCCATTGGGGAGTGGTCTGCTATTTTCTTCTCTGCCATTTTATCGATGAGGTAATCAGGGGAAGTTAACTTGTCCAGGGTCACACAGTCAATAAGTGTCTGAGGCCAGATTTGAACTCATCAAGATGACCCTTCCTGATTCCAAGGGCAGTGTTCTCTCCACTGAGTGACATAGCTACCTTAGACTTAGTATACTATTTGATGATAGTGTGTAATAAACGCTGTATCCCTCCATCAATATCTTTTCAACTTTTCTCCTCAGCTCCTTTTCTGAAAATGTATTTTCTGCATTTGTTTACACTATGGAGGACACGAAGTCTAGGAAGCATTGAAAGGGTCATGGGATCATAGATTAGGAGCTGGATGGAACCTCAGAGGTCATGAGGTCCAACTCCCCCAATTCACAGATGAAGACACTGAGGCCTAGAGATTGAGTGACTTGTCCACATCAAACACCTGTTAAGTGCCTGAGGCCAGATTCAAACTTGGGCCTTCCTGACCTCAACTGCAGAGCTTCCTCTATCCACTTATACCACAGGGACATACATAACTTTCTTTCTTTTCAATGTTTCCTTTGTTTTCAATGATCTCAAGGTACTCCATGAGACGAACAAACGAGTCTTTTAAAAACACTAATAATATTCCAGCGATAGGCAGTGTGGCCTCAGAGTCAGAAAGAGCTGGGTCATTTACCTCTGACAGTACTATGTGACCCTGGTCAAGTCATATATCTTCTTTTTGTCCCACTCAACACTCCAGGACCATCCCCATCTTGTACTTGTGAAGCTGATTTTCTGAAACCAAGTATAAGACTTCATGGGCAGCTAGGTAGCACAGTAAATAGAGTGCTGAGCCTGGAGTCGGGAAAATTCATCTTCCCGAGTTCAAATCTGGCCTAAGACACTTTCTAGCTGTGTGACTTTGGGCAAGTCACTTCACTCTGTTTGCCTCAGTTTCCTCATCTGTAAAATGAGCTGGAGAAGAAAATGGCAAACCACTCCAGTATCTTTGCCAAGAAAACTTCAGATGGGGTCACGAAGACTTGGAAATGACTGAACAAGTAAGATTACATTTATTCCTGGTGATTTTCAGGCTTATACGCCAGTGTATTTAACTCTCTCTTCCAAGTCTGTGTCATTTATCAATCTGATAAGCATGATATTTATGCCTTTATTTAAGTCACTAGTTAAGAAACATACTGTATAACACACAACCAACTACAGATCGCTGGGTTACTCCACTGGAGACTTCCCACAAATCCGACATTGACCCATTATCAATTACTCTTTGAGTCTAACTATTCAACTAGTTTTTAATTCATCTATAGCATTACTGTCTAGCCCACATCTCTCCATTTTTTTTCTATCAAAAACAGTTTAAGATACTTTATCAAATGCTTTCCTGAAGTCTAGGTGAACTATGGCTACATTGTCCCTCTGAGCAATCAGTCTGGTAACTGTAGGAAAAAAGGAAGTTAAAGTTAGTTTGGTATGTTAGATTAGCTTCTGTGATGAAGCTAGGTTGGCTCACTGTAAGAACCACTAGCTTAGGGCAGCTGGTTGGCATAGTGGATATAGCTTTGGCCCTGGAGTCAGGAGGACCTGAGTTCAAATGTGATCTCAGACACTTGACACTTACTAGCTGTGTGACCCCAGGCAAGTCACTTAACCCTTAACCCTGATTGCTTCGCCTCTCCGACCCCCCTAAAAAACCCCACTAGTTTTTCTAGATGTTCATTAATCATTTCTTTAATTATCTGTTTTTTGTTTTTTATTTTAGTTTTCCCAGGAATCAAAATCAAGTTCATTGGTCTACAGTGTACAAACTTAATTTTCTTCTCTTTTCTTTTTTGGAAAATTGGGACATTTGTCCTTCTTCATAGCACCCTTTCTACTCTCATGGAGCTTACTCTCTCCTGAACATCAGATCTCTCCCAGGGTGGTCTCACTGTTGTCACCTACTGACCCACTCAGCTCACCTCTTCCCTAAAAGAGAAGGAATGGGTTTGGCCAACTCTGTGGGTCAGGCAGGTACTTCATATAACCAGGCACTGGTCCAGGGAAAAGTGGCTTTCTCTTCATAGAGAGGGAGAAGAGTCTGATAGCTTCAAGGGTCTTATCACCCAGGAACTAAACTGTGTCTGATGCTTCTTCCAACTAATTAGAGCCCCCAAGCTTTTAGGCTGCCTCCTGAACCGTACTTTTTCTTGCTGGAAGCATCAATGTCTTTGTCCCAAGGCTGGGTTAAGTCCCCTTTCTTGACCATCAGTTCTCGATCACTAACCTACATCCACCCTCAAACCGTTTTGTGGGGATTTATCAAAGAAACCACAAAAGTCTCTGGGGTCATGAAGCCCTGTGGTTTCTTTCAGCCCTGCAAGAAGATCCTTTGGGGCTTGCTATGCAAATGAACAGGCTGAGAAGAGCAACAACAAAAGGTGCCAAGTATGCCATGGGAAGGGCTACTGCCCCAAACTCCAAATTCCTTGCTCCAAACTCCTGCCCTTCATACCCAATAATGGCCTGTAACAAATGTCCCAGACTTTGAGCTGTCCTATAGAAGCACCCCAGATGAAACAAAGAACCATCTTGTTGGAGGATGGGTAGTTGTCATGCAGGAAAAAGACTACATTTGTTTTGGCTGACTTCAGGCAGGATCAGGTGCCTGGTATCAAGTAGATTAAGGTTTGATGCAAGGAAAAAATTCCTTATAATTCAAGAGGCCCAAGAAGAATGGCTGCCTCAGGAGGTAGCCTTCTAGAGGTCTTCAGGGACAGGCTGGGTGACTAATAGTTAGTGATACTGCAAAAGGAACTGGTTTCAGTCTGTACTATAATCTCCCTCCTACAACCATGCCTTTGCACTGGCTAACTGCCCCATCCCACCCCACTCCTGGAATGTTATCTTAATTTCCACTTCATAGAATTTCCTCACCTCATGTCAAGCATAGCTCAGGAGCCATCTTTTCTGATCTCCTCAGCTATTCGTACCCTCACCCTCACCCTTACCTTCCAATTACTCTGTATCTACACACAAAATAATAATAACTGACACTTGGCTCAATAAATATTTTTTAAATTAAATTGGTGGTCTCTGAAATCCCCTTTGTTCACTCTATGTCCCAATCAAACTAGACTAGTTGCCTGGAGGACGTCTTTCCCAATCTCTACACTGCCATCCCTCCATCCCCCTGCACTTGGTCTGTTGAAATCCTTTGCTTTCATCGAGCAACAGCCCAGTGACACTTCCTCTAAAGTCTTCTCCCCTTAAAGTAACCCCTGTTTCCTACATTGCTCAGGTCCCTGCATTTGACCTCTTCTCTCTACCCAATCTGGTTCTAATCAATTATAATTATTTGTGTGTACATTTCTTTTCTACCAGAAGACAAATTTCTTGAAGGGAAGAACCTTTTGTTTTGTAATCTTTCTATCCCCAACTTCTAGCGTAGTGACTTTTATTTGGCAGGTGCTTAATAAGGGTTTGTCAAATCAAGTCTTTCCACCAAATCACATTGAATCCCTCTTCTGATTAAACACATTCCTAGAAATTGTGCCACAAAGTAGACTATCTTGGAGTCAACTGACATGCTGCTCAATTCATGGGATCATGTATAACCTAATTGGAAGAAACTGTAAACGAGTAGGCAGAGGCTGGGGAGATGGAAAACGCAGGAGTGTATTACTAGGCAGTGTCAGATGAGCAGAGCAGTCAAATGCAATATGGGGCAAAGTGGGGCTATCAGTGTTAGTAACCACACAGCAGTCCCTGCAAGGTAGCAACGTGCTCTTAGAAGATCTGGCATTTCTAAATACAATTATTGCTGAGGTCAGACAACTCTTTGAATGGATAGTTCTTGCCTCTCATGGGTCAATTTCAAACAAGGTTACTTGAACTAAAATACCACGCTTCTGGTCAGCAGATATTCTCTCCTCCATCTTATGCCTGGCAAATCTCATGACTTTTCTGTACCTATTGCGTTTAATTTACATGTGTGCATCGGTCTGTTGTTATCTGACTCTGTAGGCAGCTGGGTGGTACAGTGGATAGAGTGCTGGGCCTGGAGTCTTTCTGAGTTCCAATCTAGCCTCAGATACTTCCTAGCTGTGTGACTTTAGGCAAATCACTAAACCCTATTTGCCCCAGTTTCCTCATCTAGAAAATGAGTTGAAGAAGGTAATGGCCAACCCAACCAGTATCATTGCCAAGAAAGACCCCAAATGGGGTCACAAAAAGTCAGACACAACAACAACAATAAAAACTGACTCTGTCCAGTCTTCTAGGTCAGGGCTGGGGAACCTGCGGCCTCGAGGCCCTCAAATGTGGCCCTTTGACTGAACCCAAACTTCACCGAACAAAAATAAAAGGATTTGTTCTGTGAAGTTTGGATTCAGTCAAAGGGCCACACTTAAAGGCCTAGAGGGCCACATGTTGCTTCAAGGTCACAGGTTCCCCACCTCTATTCTAGGTTAACAAGACTTAGAATAGGCAGAAATCTTAGACATCCTCTGTTCTAGCCCCTTCATTTGACAGATGAGGAAAGTGAGCACAGGCATCATGCATGGGTGCACACATATAACAATACATTTGTGCATCCATGTGTGTGTGTGTGTGTGTGTGTGTGTGGGAGGGGGGGTTGTGTGTATGTGTGTGTGTGCCGAAAACCTCTAGCAGCCTGCTAGAAGATACTAGTGGATGTGTGTGAACTAGCCTTACACGTAAGCAGTCTCTCATGTGATATGATTTGGGGATCAGCAAGAAGGGCTCCCTCTGCCTAAAAGTAATTTCATCCAATAAGGACTGAAATGTCACCATTAGACTCAGAGTATTCAGCACAGAGCTCCCTGGCTCCGTTGTCAGAGGCCTCAAGCTCAAATTCCAATAATCACTTAAGTCCCCTGGACCCAAGACCCCTCATCTATAAAACGAAGGGGAACGGACTAGGTGGCTTCCATGCTTCCTTCCAGCTCTCTCTCTATGATCCTAGTAGGACCAAAAGGAGCCTTAGAAATCATCCGACCTAACCTCCACATTTTACAAATGAGAAAACCAAGGTACAGGAGGTTTAAGTGATTTGGCACAAGTCACATAGCTAGGAAGGGCTGGACTAGAAACCAGATCTCCATTTTGGTATTATCCTCCCATCTATGCTCTTCCATTTTAAAGCATGTTAAAAATACAAATTTCCTTGGGAAGGAAAACACATTAAGACATTAACTATTTACACTTTGGCATTAAAAACTGATTCGGAGGAACTCTCTTAAAATAACACAGAATTTTGACTGTGGACAGGGTACAAAACTAGGCTCAGTGCTTTGAACACAGGATTAAATGGAAGGCATAGGTGGTTTGCCCTCCAGTAGCCAAGAGGCAGAATGAAGACATGGGATACTTACAGGAGGGCTCAGAAAGGAACCAAAGCAGGTAGAAAGGGGAGGGGGAATGGGTGGAAGACAAACTTTCAACCTTCAATCTCTCCACAGGCCAGCCATGAGATGGGAAAATCTGAGGCAGAAGAAAATGCCTTGGAGTTAGAACAACCAAGGACAAAGTTCAAATCTCCATTCCACAACACTTGCTAAATTGTGTCAGCAAGGCCAACTTATCACCCGTGAATGAATCTCTCTTTCCTTAGCTGGAAAGTGGGGATACCACTGTACCCTGTACCTCTTTCCTCACAGGGCTGTGGTGAAAAAAGTGGTTTATAAACTGCAATTTCCTATGCAAATACAGGCTATTTTTATGCAGATATGAACTAAATGTAAAGTTCCTCTTCAGATATACCCCTGCTGCATGCCCAGAATCACAGAATTTAACAGGTGAAAGGGATCCACAAGTTCACCTAGCTTGACCTCCTCATTTTATAGTTGACAATGGAAGCAGAATTTCCAGGACAAATGGGGATACTCTCCCTGGGCTGGGACTCATATCTCCATGGGGATGGCACAGCTGTGCTCTCAGCCACATCTGTTCCCATTATGTCTAACCTTTTTTTTTTTTTTTTCCATTTCAACCAAAAGCAGCCAACAACATCTATACAAGGATGTCGGGGAATTATAATCATACTCTTGGGCACAGGTACCAATCTGGTACCTAATTAAACCATCTCAGTAAATAATTTCTAAAATGCCTATCATTATTTTCAGGAAATAACATAAAGAGAATGCTAATTCAAAATGACATTCTCTAGGACATATGTGGGGAGGGATGTTGACATCATTTCAGTGGCTCTCAGGAGAGGTATCTCTGATTTCTTTTACAGGCAACATAAGTTCCATTCATGCCTCCGGGGCCCATCTTTGCTGAAATTTCTTCCCTGAGTCTACAGGTTCTTTTGATTTTGATTTATTCCCTAACCTACCTTTTATTTATTTTTCCACTAAGTAGCTGCTGATTGCATTCAAGCTATGCTGAGGAGGAAATATATTATTTGATATTACACATAATACCACTGAGGAAGTTGTGACCAATGCCTGGTCCTTTCCAGTACTTAAGATTGGAGTTATATGGGATGACAATCCAGGGTCTAACCCCAGATATTATATGTACTACCTACCTAACACTAGGTAGAGATCTGGAGTAGCCATCAAGATACTCCTAACTCTCTGGCTCTCAGAAAGCTGGCTGTCATTCCCCCCTTGGTTATATGTCTTTCTAGGTGGTGTCTCTTTTCTCTCATAAGCTTAGGGATTGCTTTGGAGTATCCAGTGGGATCAACTGGATCTCTGGCCCTTTTCATACTGGGTCTACCTGGAGGAAGGGAAGAAGGCAGTATTTCTCCAACATGAATAAATTATCTGGGTATCACAGTCATGTCCAGGCAAGAAAATAAAGAGAAAGAGAAGGCTTGACGAGCAGGGTTCCATTTTCCCTATCTCTCTTCTCCACTTTAGCCTCCTTTTAAAATTCTTCCCAGTAATCTCTCCATTGAGCAAATAAACATTTATTAAGGGCCTACTATATGCCAGATGCTGAGAGCTTCAGACAAATGCCTCCTCTGCTGCATTCACTCCCAGAGCTCTTA
>CM053581.1:67278118-67294313 GCA_028627135.1 Pseudochirops cupreus | reverse complement strand
TTACACATGGTTGGTCAGTCCGTGATTTTTTAAAAAAAAATCTCTGTGGGGCTCTGCTTCCAGAAGGGAATGCTCTGTCCCAAATTGCTGGGGTCCTCCCGGCTGCCGTAGCTCTCAGGAAGGTGCTGGGTCCCTTTCCCACTTCCGGCTCACTGGATAAAGAAGACCCACAGGACCAATGCCCAAGATAGCAATCAGGATCCAGGCCGCTCAACAGGAGATCACTTGGCCTCTGAACAATCGCCCAGTCCCCCTGCAGTTTCCAGGCCGAGGGCGCGGAAGCTGCAATGTGGAGGCGCGCGCAAAACCTCTGCCTTTTGCTTTCCAGCCCTGGAGGTGTTTCGGCCCAATGCTTTTCTCCCATGACCTCGCAAGTCCCACTGACCTAGTTCTAAACACTGCCGCAGCTGCCACCAATCCACTCCTTTAATCCTCTCATCCAGCCGCCCCGGGGGCTCAGCCAGGGCTTCAGGCCAGGCTGGTTTCGGTTCGCAGTGCTGATATGGTTCCTTGTAGCCGAGTTGACTTTAGTGGAAAGTATATTTGTGTGCGTTTTGGAGTTCTAGGATTAGTTTAGAGTCATATTTTATGGGTATTTTGGGGTGGCTATGTGAGAGCTGTGATATG
This sequence comes from Pseudochirops cupreus, assembly GCA_028627135.1. Lineage (NCBI taxonomy): Eukaryota > Metazoa > Chordata > Mammalia > Diprotodontia > Pseudocheiridae > Pseudochirops > Pseudochirops cupreus. The sequence continues at coordinate 67,293,686 of CM053581.1, read as the reverse complement.
TTGCTGCTCCTACGCCGCCATCTTGGCTCTGCCCCCCAAGAGCCCTTGTTTTAGAAGAGCTGTTCTCAACTTGTGGGTTGCGGCCCCTTCGGGGGTCAAATGACCCTTTCACAGGGGTCACAGGGGTTGCCTAAGACCATTGGAAAACACATATTTCTGATGATCTTAGAAACCGAGACACTGATCCTCTATCCTTCTCCAGGCGGGTCCACTCACATGCAGATATGCCCACATACGAGTATTAAAGGGTCGCGGCATTCAGAAGGTTGAGAACCACTGCTTTAGACCCTGTCTCTGCACACAGTAGGCACTTGTTATATGAATCTGTTGAATTGGCTCACCTATGGGAAAGAAAGATTTCTAAGTTTTGCTCTGGGCAGGACTGACCCTGATGTTTCATCTTGGAGTCAACCTTTGTTTAAATCTGAAGAGCCGGTCCTGAACCAAACACAACCTGGAGGGGGGTCAGGGGAGACAGTGAGCGAATGAAGGAAGGTTGAGAGTTGAGGTTTTAGGCAGAAAAAATGCTTGTCAAAAATCTACTGATTTTGGACTGCAGCTGTCACAGGCATAATGTTATCTTACTTAAACATCTATTTATGTATTTTCCCTCAATCTATATTTTTAGCCACCTTACAGCAATGGTACCTCTGGCAGGTGGTTATTAGCATCTTTAGAAAGTATTCTGGAGAATCATTAAAAAACTGTCTTCAAGGTTCATGCTGTGAAACTGCTTTATAATTAGCAGTTCAGTAACTAAACTCCCCTGGAGACATTTCATTCTTAAAAGATTGGCCGGAGGTACTTCAGTAACCAGTAAATGGCCACGTTTCTATAGCGTTTTATGGTTTTCAAAACATTTGCCTCCAGACAATCCTGTATGGTGAGTAGTGCAAATGTTGTCATTGCCACTTTACAGATGAATAATCACAGCAGCCGGCATTTATAGGTTTGCAGAGCACTTTACATGTGTGATTTCACTACGTGAGGACAACTGAGAGTCAGGTGACTTGTCCCCAGTTGCACAAGGAGCAAGTGTCTGAGTTGGGACCTTCTAATTCTGAATCTCTTCCTCTTTTCACTCTACCTCTCACAGATCACCTGTAAGATATGCATCAGGGGTGGCTAGGTGGTGCAATGAATAGAATACCGGCCCTGGAGTCAGGAGGATCTGAGTTCAAATCTGGCCATAGACACTTAATGCAAAAAAAAAAAAAAACCTAGTCGTGTGACCCTGGGCAAGTCACTTAACCCCAATTGCCCTACCTTCCCCCCTCCAAAAAGTGAAAAAAAAAAAAAGATATACATAGCAAGGTCCCAGGGTCACGGGATGAGTTGTTCATTTCTTTATAGCGGTTCTCTCTTGGCAAAAGCCTTATTTACTTCAGGACAGGACCTATGTTTATATATGTAACTGAATCAGGAAAACATGGATGGGAAAACTGGATCAATTACGAGTAGGGGTGAGAGGAAGGAATAGGGGAAAGAGAGATGGAAAGATTTATAATGACTGATCTCAGTCCCTCTAGGGTGGATGAATGGCAGTGAGCTGAGAACTGGGCTAGGTTTGAGAGCAGGGCTTAGGGGTGACATCTTGCTTGACAACATCTTCCTTCTCCCTGGCTGGCCTGAAAGCTTGGAAAGACAATGCAGCTTAACTGGGCTGGCAGAAACAAAACAATCTAAAGACCTGCCGCTTGAGAGTCTTTCCAGCCTCAATCTCCTCATCTATAAAATGGGCATGATAGTAACCCCTACCTCACAGGGTTGCTGAGAGATGCAAATGAGGTCATTAACATACGTAACGTGTTTTATAAAAGCATCGAATAAATGTTAGTTATCATCATAACATTATTGATAGCTGTTGTTTAGTTGAGTCTGACCCTTTGTGACCCTATTCAGGGTTTTCTTGGCAAAGATACTACTGGAGTGGGTTGCCATTTCCTTCTCTAGTTCATTTTACAGATGAGGAAACTGAGGCAAAACAGGGTTAAGTGACTTGCTTAGGGTCACAAAGCTAGTAGGTATCTGAAGCTGGATGTGAACTCTGGTCCTCCAGACATCTAGCTTGGTACTCTAGCCACTGTGCCACATAGGTGCCCCTAATATTATTGATATATATCATTACACAGTGTTATACATAATCCACATAATTATGGTATATGATAATGTTATCAATAACATTAATATATAAAACATTATATACAATATAATATGCTTAATTTTTAATTAATAATTTAATCATTTACTATTATTTTTTTGCTTTTTGGAGGGGGGAAGGTAGGGCAATTGGGGTTAAGTGACTTGCCCAAAGTCACATGGCTAGTAAGTGTTAAGTGTCTGAGGTCAGATTTGAACTCAGGTCCTCCCGACTCCAGGGCCAGTGCTCTATTCACTGCACCACCTAGCCACCCCATATATAATAATATTATAACTATAAAAACGTAACAATAATACCTGGAAAGTGTCAGAAGGTCTATGAAGTTATCCTCCCTCCTTGTTCCCAGGTAAGTAATGTCAGACAGTCTATCTGCCTCTATATTTAAATATTATCACAATCATCTTTTTAAAACGTATGGACAGAAAACAACAAGAACTGAACTTTGGTTTTTTACCAAGATCTTTGTATACCTAACCTCTGACGGGCTTTTAAACCCCTTCACAAAAATAACAGTTAGCATTTACATGGTGCTTTTATAGCTTGCCAAGCCCTTGATGTGTGTGATCTCATTGATCCTCACACCATAAGAGGTGCTGTTATTATATTATCTTAGAGATGAGAAAACTGAGGCTGAAAGGTCAAGTGACTTGCCCAGGGGCATACAGCTAGGAAGTATCTTCAGAATTTGAACTCAGGTCTTCCTAACTGCAGGTCTAGTTTTCTATCCACTGTGCCACCTAGAGTCTACATGTGACATGATGCTTGGAGTGCAGGGGACTCTTAACCCCCCTGGCTTCCTGCCCATTACTCTCCTTTGGGAGTTTATCATTCCAGCCAAACTGGCCTGCTCACTGTTCTCCACACCACACATGTTACATCTCTCATCTTGATGTCTTTCCATGCACTGTCTGTCCTCCCTGCCTGGATGCACTCTGACCTCACCTCTGCCTCAGAGAATCCCTGGTTTCCTCCAAAGTCCAACTCAACTATCGACTCCTGTAGGAAACCCATCTTGACACCCATTGCTGGTGCCCACCTCCCAGAATTCTTTTGTGTAGATTTTGTTTCTGGTTCCTGCCTATGCCCATCACATAAACTCCTGCAGGGCAGAAACTGCTGCATTTTTGCTTTTATGTCCCCAGGGACTAGCACAGTGCCTGCAGGGCACATGGTCGGCATTTAATAAATGCTTAGAGAATTTAACTGTGGAACCAAAGCCATACATTGGTCTGGGAAAGCTCTATCAAATCAAAGAGGGCTGAGACACATTAAAGTGAGATGGGATAAAACCCCCAGATCCTTCCTCAGGCAGAGAGCTGTCATGGTTCCCCCCAACCCAGACAACAATTTCTCTGAGAAAAGTTTAAGCGTACCAGTGGATTACACAGCCTTACAATATGCTCTTTAAAAAAAGAGGAGCGGATGAAGAAGAGGAAATTTAAAAATACATACACCCGTCTCCTTTCCTATGGAGGTGGGGAGCTATGGGTGCGAAATGTTGTATACACTGTATAATTAGCTGATGTAATGGCTAGTTTTGTTGAACTACTTTTCCCCATTTTTCTTTTTTATTCTTTGTTACAAGAGGGGACCTTGGTGGAGGGGAGAGGAGTATTTATGGAAATGAAGGTGACATAAAAACAAATGATGTCAATAAAAATTAAAAAGAAAAAGTAGGAGAGTCAGTGCTGAGGTACAGGGAAAGTTGAAAAAAGAAAAGTCAATGACCTTCAGGAAGGGCAGAATTTGCTCTCACTTAAATTTCCTTAGCTTGGGGTCTGGCTTGAAAAAGACCATATTGCAAACTCCTTGTGTCAATGCCAACGAGATAAAAACTCAAATCAAATCTTCTCAGCTGCCGAAAGTAGGAACATCTGCTTTCTAGTTAGTTTCTCCGAGTGAAGGGCTAAGCTCCATTTCTAAGTCTGAGAAAAGTGGAAAGATGGGAAGGTGAAGGTGAATTGGCTAAGGAAGCTGCTCAGATTAAAAACAAGGCTTTCCAATCAAGCTTCTCCAAAGAAAGCATTAAAAACATACCATTCGCTACCCTCGAGCTTAGAGAAAATCCTGTGGGTTTTGGCTTTGGGGCCCTGCCAAGATTCAGCTTGACATGATATTACATATAATAAGATGCATAACCCTGACTGTGCTGCGAGGATGAGCTTCTTTGTGCCATGTCCGCAGTGGGCTGCCCATGTCTTGACCGTCATTTCTGTTCCTCAGCCCCAGGACTGCTATCACTGGGGCACTAGGCACTGAGCCTTCCTCTTATCTCACCCAGAGCCAGGCCTCTACTTGCCCCCAATTTTCCATACCCTGACCACATCTCCTCTATGTGTAGTGCTCCCCCCTTAGAGTGGAAGCTCTCTGAGGGCAGGGAATATCTTGTTTTCTTCTTCAAGGCCTGGGACATCGTAAGCAGTTAACAAATGTTCCCATGTACTCCCTCCCTCCTTCTCTCTCTCTTTTTCTCTCATACACACACAGTTATGTCAAAAATCTTCAGTAGCTTCTTATCAAGGGAAGTCAAACTCTTTTGTCTTGGACTGAAGGCCCTTTATAATCTGCCGTCGCCTTTTCCAATTTTTCCTTGATAAGAACTCTGTTCAAGATCAAGGTAGCAGGCTGTTGTTGTTCAGCCCTTTTCCAGCTGTGTCCAACTCTTTGCGAGCCCATTCGGGGTATTCCTGGTAGAGATCCTGAAGCAGTTTGCCAGTTCCTTCTCCAGCTCATTTTATAGATGAAACTGACACAAACAGGGTTAAGTGACTTGCCCAGGGTCACACAGTTAGTAAGTGTCTGAGGCCAAATTAGAACTCATGAAGATGCCTCTTCCTGACTCCAGGCCCAGCACTCTGTCCACTGAGCCACCTGGAATGGTATATTTTAAATGCCTTCTTTGGAGAAGCGTGATTGGAAGGCTTTATTTTTGAATTTAAGCAACTCATATATCCAATTCACCTTTATCTTCTCCCTACCTTTTTAAAAAGGACTATCCTCAACTCCTGAAACACTCTGAACTTTAAATGCCTCCATTCAGGAAGAAAGTGCCAAGAGAAGGAGAGCATCTCCAGGAATCAGCACGCACCCTAAGTCTCTGACACAAGGTAACGTAGTGATCAATGTTTGTCCCCTCCATGAGGGTGGTGACCATGCTCTTCTCACTTTAATTTTTCATCTCTCCCAAAATTTAGCTGTTCCCTATTTGTGGAATGTTCTCTGACACCTTCCTTTAAAATCTAACAGGACTCTACACACACACACAGACACACACACACACACACACACCACTCATGGCCACATGCACAAGCCTAAGCATTCAAAAACTAAGGAAACCTAAACATTATAAAAAGGCATTTTAAATTATTTGATACTAAATTATATATTTTTCTTATTTACTGATCATTAAAAAGAACAAGCATCTGTATTAACTTTAAAAATAATCTAACAGGAATGTTCCCTCCTTGAATCCACCTCCCTTTGTGCCCCTCCTCCCAGGGATTTTCCTTCCCCTTTGGCTTTCTGAGTATTTCATTTTGTGCCCCTCTAAGTTCTCTGCTTAAGGTAATACTGTGCACTTCTGGTTGTAGGCTAGTATAGAGATTGCTCCTTCTTCCCCCTCTCCCAAGGAATGATGGACCTTGGAGTATGTGAGCAAAGCTTTCCCTCCCCCTTAGGTGGGGGCTGATGGCAAGGAGAAAGACAACGAAGGGCACTGGCAGAGAGAAGGTAGAACCACCACAAGAGAAGAAAAAGCCTGGGGGTTGTTCTTAGCTAGCTCTCCAAGACTGGAGCCCACCAGAGACTTGCTGGCATCATCATCTGAAAAATGGGTACATTGTACACCAGGAAGCCACAGAGATCAGCAGGAAATGAGGGGAATGGAGGGGAAACAGAGGTAGGGTGGGTCCCTCTAAGCAAGAAAATCAGCTAAGGACTGGAGCGGGCAGGGGGTTAAGGGGGGAAGAGAGGAATAAATATATTGTACCCACTATGTGCCAGGCATGGTGCTAAGTGCTTTTTGCAAATATTATCTCATTTGATCCTCACAACAACCCTGCCTAGTTACTATCTTCATTTTTAGGGCTGAAGAAACCAAGGCAGGCAGAGATTAAGTCACTTGCTCTGAGGTAGGGGGAGGCTAAATTTCTATGCATTTATTAGGGGGTCTAATCACTAAGAGAAGGAACACAGGTAGTCTCAGACATAGGAGTGTGGTGATTAGTAGTGTTTGATGGGGGCAGAGACCCCATCTCACTTTAATCTGTCTCCCCCATGGCCTTAGCACAGTCCTATGCACACTTCAGCTCCCCCCAAAATGTGCATGGAGCCCAGTTATACAGCCTCAGTGAGAGGTTCTGTTGGAAAAGAACCACAGCAAACCAACAGCTAACTCCCAAGAGAGGGTGAAGGGCAGCTGGAAGAGAGGAAGGGGGTGGGGATGGGGAGAGGGTCAATTTATTATTATTTTATATGACAGAACTTGTGAAAAGGGTGGAGGAGGAAGTGGGCAGCAAACTGTCAATACTTCATCACTGACACTAAAGTTTTGAGATTTAAAACGGGTAAACAATACAGCTCCCTGGAGAGGTTAAATATCATACTGATAGAAACACCAGTTAATAGCTACCGACCAGAACAATCTATACCGTTCCCTTGCTCCACTGGGATGATCCTGAGGATGGAGACTTTGGAGGTATCTATTAGGACTCTAGAACAGAGTGAACAGCATGTGCCAGCCTGGATGCCAGCAGTTCTAAGAACTGAACCGCAAGCTGGGATAAGCTACAGATGCTATCTCTTTGTCTCTCTTCGGAATGACATTCTGCACCCAACCAGAATACTAACTGGTCTAAAACTGGTTTGCCTAAATGTCACTTTAGAATGAGCTTACTGAAAGAATAAAACAGAATCTAGAGAAATCACAGATTCTCTGAAGAGAATGATCAATGTCACGTTTGTTGTGAATAATAACAATGATAAATAAAACGACAGCCACCATCTATATGGTGCCTTATGGTCTGTAAACACTTGACGTGGATTATCTCATTTATTCCTCACAACAAATGGAACAGACCTGACATCATCACTGACACTATATATATACATATATATCTATATCTATATCTATACATATATTATAACACCCTCATTTCACAGATGAGGAAACCAAAGTTCAGACCACGGGCTAGTCATGAATGGAACCCCAAAGAAGGAAGGAGAGACTTCATTTTCTATGCACTATCATCAACCTGTGGGTTGGGGTAGGAGAGAACTGGCTTTTTCTCACGAGGATTATAGATCTAGAGTTAGAAAAGAGGAGGTGGCTAGGTAGTGCAGTGAATAAAGCACTGGCCCTGGAGTCAAGAGGACCTCAGTTCAAATGTGACCTCAGAAACTTGACCCACTAGCCCTGTGACCTTGGGCAAGTCACTTATCCCCAATTGCCCTGCCCTTTCCCCTCCAAAAAAAAAAGCAAAAAAAAAATTATTAGAAAAGATGGGGGTTGGGGGGAGAGAAACGTACAGCTTCTAGTCTAATCCCCTCATTTTACAAATGGGGAAACTTAGGCCTCGGGAGGCAAAGTAAGTTGTGCGAGATCCCACAGGTAGTAGGCATCAGAACCCAGAGCTACCATAACGTTGTAACACACAGTAATATTTTAACAGTTGCCTTGTTCCTACTGGGCACATGGGTGTCTTCTACGTCCTCAATACCTAACCCTGCAGCATAAGAAGTAAGGCCAGTCTTCTCTCCCTTTGATTGATGACCTGTGTCCTCTCCCACAAACTGGGCTCAACTCCATGTAAATTACAGGGACAAGACGGCTGATTAGGGAAACCTGTACCCCTGCGTTCACTGTGACCCAGCTTATCTTCTGATTCACCCATGAATACAATGTGCTCAAAAATATGAACTGGGGTTTATGTTCTGCTGAGAAAGTGACTGTTTTATAAGATGTGCTGTAGCTCTGTAAACCTTGCTTAACTTCTATCACCTACCTGGATGGGCAGGTGACCAAACAACATCTCCTGACTTAACAGGGTGAAATGAGCCCTGGAGAAGCCTTCCTCTTTGTCTTGTGGCAGGAGCTCTCAATCAAATGTTTGAATTCTTGGACTCCTCTGGCAGTCTGGTGAAAGCTGTGGCTCCCTTCTCAGAAGAATGCTTTTATTTATTTTAGATTAAAAAAGAAAAAAAAAAAAGACCAGGCCTCCCAAACTCACCCAGGTTGGAAATTTAATGGGCTACTCCTGAGACAATTCTACTCTGCATGGGTATGGGTACTTTGACCTGTTTTTCTAACTTGGGATGGTTCACCCTTCCTCCCCCAAACTTCCGATTCCACCCCATACATCCCATAAAGGGTCCACACTTTTGATGTTAGACTTAATGAAGACATCAAATTGGCTTAAGCCCCCCAAAGTTCAGAATTCCTAAGCTCCTAAGAGATCTGCCAGCCCCACAGCCTCCCAGGAAAGAATAAAGTTTGGAGTTTGCTTTTTTTGTGTAGGCAGTTGGGGTTAAGTGAATTGCCCAAGGTCACACAGATAGTAAGTATCTGAGGTCAAATTTGAACTCAGGTCTTCCTGACTTCAGGGATGGTACTCTATCCATTGTGCCACCTAGCTGCTCCTAAAGATTTTTTTAAAATATGCATACATAGTTACAAACTAAACTAATTATGTTATCAAAGAATTAAAGAAAAATTCTTGGAATCCCATTTAAGAATCTTTGCTCTGAGTTCCTGGGAAGAGGCACTTGAAAATAAGTGCCCTACAATCTCTAAAACAGATAATTTCCTTCTCCAAGATATTACTTGGTGCATTTAACAACAAAAGGCTTAAATTCACTTGTATGTGATTTCTTTTTCCCTTCTGGCAAGGAACAAAGTCTACAGATAAAATCCTCCAGACTAAAAACACACAAAGGTTGCTGTGCTCAGAAACTCCCACAGCCAACGAGATGGTCAGGAATAGCCTGTATCAGATCCAATGACATGAAACTACTTGCACAGCCGTTTGGAGAGTTCTGATTTACTCCCAAATTGGCTCTGAGGCTTTCCCACTGGGCTGTGAGGAAGGGACATCACCTATATAGATTTAGCTTCTGAAAGAATGGAGGGTGAAAATAACCCCATCCACATACCGCCCTTCTAGGCCAGCTGGCCAGAGGGAAAAGGGCATCTCAGCTATATCTGGAGCCCGCCAGCTGGCCAGGAAAGCAGGGAGCTCCATAGGACACCAGGCTGCCGGAAGCTTACTGCTTTAGAGACCTGATCCCACCAGACCTTTGCCTGTGACTCAGAAAAAGAGAAAAATCAAAGAGGCTCCCTGGAAAGGCAGAGAAAATGTCACACAGGACTTCCAGCACTTTCCAAATGTCTCTGTAGATCTATGATCCTATGAATAGCTTTCCTAGATTATAAAAGCACCATAAGCACTGAACTGCCTACCAGATGCACTTAGAGAAAGTAACCAACAGGACAGAAAGTGGGTTCTTTGAACACTACCTATGATCAAGCCTGAAAAATGACATAAAGAATTTCATTTAATTTTCTGTTTGTTGTTGTTGAGTTAATTCAGTTGTGTCTAACTCTTAGCGATTCTACTTTGAGGTTTTCTTGGCAAAGATACTGGAGTGGTTTGCCATTTCCTTCTTCAGCTCATTTTACAGATAAGAAACTGAGGCAAACAGGGTTAAGTCACTTGTCCAGGGTCTCACAACTAGTGTCTGAAATTACATATGAACTCAGGAAGATGAGTCTTCCTGACTTCAGGCCCAGTGTTCTACCTACTGCACCACCGAGCTGCCCCTTATTATCTGTCCACTTTGGCTCACTGGCAGGAATGGACAAAGATAAAACCTTTTTATGCTTTAAACATCTTCCTCAAGAGGCGAAATGGCACAGAGGAAAGAGTGCTAGATCTTGGGTGAAAGGACCTGGATTCGAATCTCACCTTTGGCACTTATACCTGTGTGTCCTTAGATAAGTCAATAACTTCCCTGGGTGTCAGTTTCCTTATCTGTAAAATGAAGAGAGGCTTGAGTAGAGGACCTCTAAGGCCCAAAGGTACAGTGGAAAGAGATGAGAAAGAGGGGCTAGCCTAAGACAATTAAAGGACTCTGTGACCCTGGGCAAGTCACTTAACTACACAATACTTCAGTTTCCTCATCTATAAAATGAGGGGAGAGGTTGACTAGATGACCTCTGAGGTCTCTTAGAAGCTTAGAAAGACTGGCTGAGGCTCTAGAGTCAGAGGAGATGAATTCAAGTCCCACTGAAGACATTTAATCTAACCACGCCAAGCCTTAGGTCTCCAAAAATAAAAATAAATGAGGGCTGAGAGGTGGCCCCTGAGGTCTGTCTCTTGCAGCTCTCTATATATGACTCTATAAACCTCTGGGTTCCAAATCTAAGCTTACATTTCTTTAGAAAAGCCTAGACACCAAACCACTTTAACCAAATGCCTGAGCTACTGGGACTCATATATTACCAAGGGGAGAAAAAAGGCCTATCACAGTCAACCTAAGAACGGATCTACTGTGTTCTCATTGTAACTGGTTCTCCCCCAGTACATATCTAAAGAATTACCGACTGCCTACAGCGATGGTGGAAACAACCCCATGCTTTAGTTCTGCATCATCATTTTCCCCTAAGAATAACTCATCTTGATGGCTTTTGAGAAGAGCAACAGATAGGAATGGCATTTAGAAAATGGATATAAATGTACACTGACAGATGCACACAGGGCCACCAAAAGGGGCCTATTAGAATATGTAGAGGAGAAGGTTGTCATATTAGAAGACATGATGTGGTTTGGTTAAAAATAGACAGGCCACTGAGGAACCTGAAGGCAATCATTAAGAAAGGATGCCATCGAGATGGACTTTTTTGGTTAAAGCAGTTCCTCAATCTAAAATGGCCATATAAAAATAACCAATAGGCTCCTGATGGTCTTGATCCTGGAAAGAGGCGCAAGAATTCATTAAAATGCTTCACCTTGGAGACCTGAAGAGGCCTATTTGTGGACACGCATACATATCCAAAAGACTTTATATTTCTTGGTGCAATGTGACTTCAGGTAGGAAAAGATCAATGACTTAGCCAAGTTTAGACACTGACTTTCAGAATCCCCAGCACTATGGTGCTTCCATCTGTATAAAAATAATGTTCTCTCCCTGGGGGTGTCAGATGAATAAGGAGTTTCAATTATTTAGAAAGACAGGTCCTAATGTATGAAGTGGTAAGGGAAAAGTTTTCAAGAATTGTCAAACAGTTGTGGGGGAAAAAAATCTTATTGATTGATGAAGCAAGGAAGACTCATCTTCCTGAGTTCTAATCCAGCCTCAGACACTAGTGTAACCCTGGGGAAGTCATTTAACCTTGTTCATCTCAGTTTTCTCATCTGTAAAATGAGCTGGAGAAGGAAATGGCGAACCACTCCAGTATCTTTGCCAAGATAACCCCAAATGAAGTTATGAAGAGTCAGATGTGACTAAAAACTGAATTTTTGAATTGATGGAGCAATTCCTGTTAGTAGAGACCAAAGGGCTTGTCATGCTACAAGGTTATATTTAGTCTAGCCTCCCTCAAAAAGCCATCTAGTGGTACCCCCAAAATATGACCACGCCATCACTCAATCACCTCATTGCGTAGAAGCTTAGAATTATGTCACAGTTTGGTGGGACCTCAAGTCACCTTTTAATCTCTGACCAGCATAAAAAGCCTAGCCAACATCCCACATTCTATTACGTGGCTGGAACACATTTTATATCTCAACAAAATATGACTTCATTTAGGATGAAAGCAGGGGTTTTAGCTGAGCACAGCCAATGACTTTTCATGTGACACCGAGGAATGTTACAGAATCTCAACATTTGGGTTTCTGAAAACTTTGTACAAATTTATATATGTGTATAATGTTCTTCAATCTTTCCTCCCCCTTTCCCTTTCATCTTAGAGTCAAAAGGCCTGGGTCTGATTTAAATTTGTGACTCTAAGCAAGTCAACTTCACTTAAGTTCCTCATCTGTGAAATGGGGATAATACTTGCCCTGAATCACAAGGTAGTCAAGAGTAAAGTGATTTTTTATAAAAACAAAGAGCCTATAAAAATGTGAGTTACATACTTCAGCAGTGAAGGGAAGACCCATACTCAGACAGGTACACACATACATAAATGCCACAACCATAAGATGTTTAATTTTTATTCTTAACCATCGACCACAAAACGGTTAATATCAATCTCCTATTTCTGTTTTTTCCTGACATGTCACTAATAATGCAATAACTTCTCTGTCTAGGGAAGGCTGCCCCAGTTAATACCTAATCATCACAAAAAGGAAACATCAAAGGAAGACAGACACCACTGAGACAAACAGAAAAGCCTCTAAATCAGGCCTTGAAAACTGGGAGAACTTCCAGTACCACCAAGCTGCCAAAAGAAGTCTATTTATCTCTGCCTCTCACAATTATCTCCATCAGCTCTGATAAACACCATGCTGACAGTCACTGAAATGGTCATCTCTGCGCTCCTTATAATGGTTCTAATGTGCCTAAAAGCAAAAGTCAGTCAATATTATGTACTGAGTGTATACAATACTAGGGCAGAAATGAGAAAAGCAGCAAGAGATTGTGTGTAAGTTGTGGTATATGACTGTGAAGGAATACTCTTGCTCTGGTAAGGGGGACAGTTTCAGAAAAATCTGGGAAGACTTACATGAACTGATGCTAAGTGAAGGGAGCAGAACCTCCTGGAACATTGTTTACAGGATCAGCAATATTGTAATGATAACCAACTGTGAAAGATTTAACTATTCTGATCAATTCTAAAGGACTCATGATAAAAAAATGCCATCTATCTGATGGACTCTGAGCACAGACTGAAGCATATTTTCTTCACTTTCTTTTTCTTGCTTTTTTTTAAACATGGCTAATATAGAAACATTTTGCATGACTTCATATATATATATATATAATGGGTATTGTATTTCGTGACCTCTCAATGGGTGGGAGAGGGGCTGGAGAGAGGGGAAGAGAATTCTAAACAAAATTTTTTAAAAGAAAAAGATGATTCTTAATTACTCACCTGAATTTCCAGTTAATATGGTCTTATGAAAAATTACAGAGAAACCAAACTCCCTAACACATGCTCAAGCAAACATCTGAATACAGCTCCAAAAAAGAGCAATGACAGAAAAATCTGAAAAGACACACAAGTAAGCTACTCCATCCATTCTGGAGCTGTATCAGAAAAGGGTGGAAGCTGATAAAGGGGCTGAATTAAGGAAGTCAATGCCAGCTCAGCTGAACCAGCAGCAGAGGAAGGAAGACCACAAGAAGAAATCATGCACACTCCAGAAAACAGGATGAGAGGCAGAAAAGAGGGAAGCCATCCCAAACTTCCTCAAACAGAAAAGGCCAGGGAACCAAGGCCATCTCCAATAACCAAGGGGCTGAAGCCAGATATCATATCAGAGACAGGGGAGAGAACCAGACTCCTTGGGTCACTGTACAGGAATACAGGATCCATCTGTGCATTCATCAAAGCAATGGCAGAAGACAAGGCCAACTCAATCCCTGAGTTCCAGGGCAGGAACAGCTGTATAAGAGGCTAACATCCCGCTGCGGTTTGTGAGAACCAACAGAGGGAACAACTCTCAAATGAAGACTGTGCAAAAAGGAGAAAGATAAGCCAAGTCCTAAAACCATAGTGAGGCAGTAGGAGACTGAGAAAGGAGTCAGGAATTTAAGCAGAGAGTGGGGTCTAATGCAGCCAACTAGATTATAAACTCCTAAAGGGCAGGGACCTTTGGCTACCTTTCTTTGTGCCCTAAGGCACAGTTCCTGACACACAGGAGGCACTCCATAAATGTTTATTACTGACTAAAAGCTCTTCATCTAGACTGGCAGAGGCAGTGGCCCTCTTACAGAGGGGATAAAATCAAACAAAGCCTACCCTACTTATCTGTGTCGCAGAGGGGATTTTCCTGAACGCAAAATCCCAAACCAAGAACTGAAGCTGAAAAATGAGTAACTAAAAGAAAATATTAACATAATTGAGAAATATTATGACTTAAGGGAAGCCCAAGAGATAAACCCAAGAGAAGAGAGTAACTCCACCAAAAGCAGACTCAGAAAAATATGGCTATAAGAACTACAAGTGTATGAGGATGAAATGAAGAAAGAGATAAAAAAATGAAATGACAATTTAGGAGGAAAAAAAGTGAAAGGGAAATAGTTTAGAAAACAGGTTAGAAGTTGGGGCAACTAGGTGGCAAAGTGGATAGAGCACTAGCCCTGAAGTCAGGAAGACCTGAATTCAAATCTACCCTCAAATACTTACTAGCTGTGCAACCCTGGGCAAATCACAATTCCCAATTGTCTCTTAAAAGAAAACACTGCAGAAGTTAAAAAGAAAATAATTTAGAAGTTAGGAGAAAAATACTTTAGCTTGTGCAATGGCCAGAACCCTAGAAGTGGAGTTAGGAAGACCCGAGTTCAAATCAAGCTTCTTATGTTCACTAGCTGTGTAATCCTGGGCAAGTACCTTAACCTCAGTTTCCTTAGCACTTACATCTCCCTAATAAAGGATCACAGAATCATGGCTTTAAATCTGGTAGAGACCTCAGAGGATCAAAGGGGATAATGATGGCAAAGCACTTGCTTACACATAATAAGTGCCATATAAATGTTAGCTATTATTATTATTACCCAAGCAGCAGATTCCTTTAAAAACAGAAATGACGCAAGTATAACATATCTCCATAAAACAATAAAAGAAGAATTAGAACAAAATTGAAGAACTGAAAAAAAATGTACAGTATTTTCTTTTTTTTGCTTTTTTTTTGGGCGTGGGAAGGTAGGGCAATTGGGGTTAGGCAACTTGCCCAAGGTCACACAACTAGTAAAGCGTTATGCATCTGAGGCTGAATTTGAACTCAGGTCCTCCCGACTCTAAGGCTAGTTCTCTATTCACTGTACCACCTAGCTGCCCCAATGTATTTTTTACTGGGTTTTTTTTTTTTGTTGCTTTTTTGGAGGGGTTAAGTGACTTGCCCAAGGTCACAGGGCTAGTAAGTGTTAAGTGTCTGAGGCCAGATTTGAACTCAGGTCTTCCTGACTCCAGGGTCCGTGCTCTATTCACTGTGCCATCTAGCCGCCCCAATTAAATTAAATTAAAAAGTATCTTTTTTAATCAAAAACAACTGACCTGGGGGGGGGCGGAGCCAAGATGGCGGCGTAGCAGCAGCAAGATATCGCAGCTCTCACATAGCCACCCCAAAATACCCATAAAATAGGACTCTAAACCAATCCTAGAACTCCAAAACGCACACAAAGATACTTCCCACTAAAGTCAGCCCGGCTACGAGGAACCATATCAGCACTGCGAACTGAAACCAG
>CM053581.1:67241702-67277618 GCA_028627135.1 Pseudochirops cupreus | reverse complement strand
AAAAAAAACAACTGACCTAGAAAACAGGTCAAGAGATTATATCCTTTGAAAACCCTGACTAAACAAAAAGCTTGTATGTCACATTTCAAGACATCACAAAAGAAAACTGCTGCGATCTTAGAATCTCAATCTTCTCATCTGTGAGACTCAACAGTCTGGTTGCTTCCAGTTCTAAATCTATGACCTTCTTTCAACAAAATTTCAAAAAAGAACATTTACTCTCCTGCTTCAGTGGGAACTGCTTCAAAGTTATACCAATTAGCTGCCAGGGATTACACCCTCACTCCTGCCAACCATCTTAACTACACAGATCACTTGATACTGGGGGCAAGATGGGAATGTGGATGGCTCTGTCTGAGCCAATTCCCTGGAATCATCTGAATCGAGTCTGGCTGATCAGAGAAAAGCCTCAACATTGACTGGAGCAGGATCAAAGGCATCCTTTGTGAACACATGGGCTAATATAATCATCCTGGCCCAGATGGATAGAATTTTGTGACTTACATAGAAATTTTCTGATGACAATGATCCTGTGAGATAAATGTTACAAGTATTCTTCTTCTTATTTTATAGGTACAGAAATTGAGACTCAGAGAGCACCTCAATTTTGTGGATATAATCCCCAGGCCTCAGCTGCCATCTCACTCAGTTCTTTAGATCCCTTCTCCCATTGGTGAGCTTTTCCCCAGAAACTCCATTTAGAGCAGTGGTTCTCAACCTTCCTAATGCTGTGACCCTTTAATACTTGTATGTGGGCGGATCTCCAGGTGGACCCATCTGGAGACGGAGAGAGGAGCAGGGTCTTGGTTTCTAAGACCATTGGAAATATGTGTTTTCCGATGGTCTTAGGCGACCCCTGTGCCAGGGTTGTCTGACCCCCAAAGGGGTCCTGACCCACAGGTTGAGAACCGCAGATTTAGAGGAATGGCGCAGATCAGCCATCTTTTAGTACCTTCCTACCCTCCAACCCCTGCTTTCTAGCTCCCCTTTTATGTTCTGTCTTCCTCTATTAGAACATAAGCTCTCTGAGGGCAGGGACTAGCTTTCATTTTGCTTGTATTTGTAGCCCCAGAGTATCTTAGTATGGTGCCAAGAAAACAGCAAATGCTTAATAGATTGATTTGCACAGAATCACATAGCTACTAGGGGAGAAACTGAGGCCAGTTCATCTTATTGCAAGTTCAATGCGCCTTCTACATCACACACATAGTGCTTCTATTATGTTGGAAAATTAACTCTCTCTTCACCAAAGGAACCACCTGAGTCATCTTTTTCAAAGCCTCAACACTATCCTATCTAGTTGTCTCTGATGTCTATTAGACCAGAGGTATCAAAACTTGAAACCCACAAAACTCCCAAAATGTAGTCCAAACCATAAAATATAATTGGAAAATGATGAAAAAGAAAAATACACAACATAGATAATGCTGATTTGTGGTTTTCTCAGTCAATATGCAGCCTGCAGGGAGCCTTGACACTATTATACTAGACAACCATAAACAAACCAGAAACAAAATTAAAAGGCTGGTGAAGTATGACTTTTACTATTTCTTCTCATCTCAGTGGGTTCAGTCTTTTCCTGCTGCCCCTTGCCTAGGTAAGGCCTCTGACCCAGGCCCATTCTCCAGATCTTTCCTTTTCCTCTATCAATACTTACCTATCCTATATCCTGTTCTTTCACAGATCATGCTCTTTGTCAGGCTGTAATAATGAACAAATCTCTGCTACTGAAGATTAAATTAGAACACCTACCTCATGGGGTTATTGTGAGGATCACAATATTTGTAAAAGCATTTAGCACAGTGGTTGGCACAGAGTAAGGGCTATATAAATGATTATACTTTTTTTTTTGGAGGGGGAAGGCAGGGCAATTGGGGTTAAGTGACTTGCCCAAGGCCACACAGCTAGTAAATGTTAAGTGTCTGAGGTCACATTTGAACTCAGATCCTCCTGACTCCAGGGCCAGTGCTCTATTCACTGCGTCACCTAGCTGCTCCAATAAATGATTATTCTTTTCCCTCTTTACCCCCTACTCCTATCTCAGCTTGATCTGGGCAAAGAAAGAGAATGTGCTAAACCTCCATAATAAAGGATCACAGAATCATGGCTTTAAATCTGGTAGAGACTTCAGAGGGCTTCCAATGCCCCCATTTCATCAAAGAGAAAACTGAGGTCCTGAGAATACAAGTCACTTAGGTCATATAGGGAGTACATGATAGGGCTGGGATTCCTCTGATTCCAAATCTAGCACTCTTTCCTTCTGGAAATAATGCCTTCTGGTATAGTGGAAAGAACATGGGATTTGAAATAGGGAAGGCTTCTTCTTACCACCTGGTTTAACTTTGGACAAAGAATTAATGAACATTTATTTATCAAGTGTCTACTGAGTGCCAGGCATTGTGCTGGGGATAAAAGGACAAAACAATTCCTACTTACAATGAACATACATTTATTTACCCTTTCGTAAAGCCTGGAACTGTTTCCTCATCTGGAATCTGATCATTTCCCAGATCCCTTCTAGCTGCTGTAACAATGGAAAGTTTAGGTATTCTGCCAGGACACTGGGAAGAATGCTTTGAGACAGACTGGGCTTTTTTTCGATCTTTATATCACACGATCACCAGGAGCACACGCACACCTCCCTCTCCTTGCCAAAGGAAAAAAAAACCACCCTTGAACATACTAACCAGTAGTGATCAGGTTATCATTGACTGGCAAAAAAGCTTCAGCATCTATACAAACTTCATGATCATATATGTTTGGAGAACCCTAGAAGAAGAAAGGGAAAATGAGGGAAGGTAGTAGAGAAAGGGATTTAACATTTAATCTTGCTTTATATTTGGTTTATAACTTAAGAGGGGAAAAATGACAGCAATGATCATCTATAATTCATATCATCTTTACATTCCTTTAGTGCTAGAAGGGCTTGTCTTACACTATGGCCATCCCATAAATCAGCGGTTCTCAACCTGTGGGTTGCGGCCCCTTTGGGGGTCGAATGACCCTTTCACAGGGGTCACCTAAGACCCTCGGAAAACACATATTTCCGATGGTCTTAGGAACCAAGACACCACTCCTCTATCCATCTCTAGGAGGGTCCACCTACATGCAGATATGCCCATATACAAGTATTAAAGGGCTGCGGCATTAGGAAGGTTGAGAACCACTGACATAAATAGAGTAATCAACCAGATCAGAAAATGCTTTTTGATACCATCAGCCACAGAATGAACTTTCCTGCCTTGATAGGACTATGCTACCAAGAGGTCAGAAACCAGAGTGGTTTTAAAGTATTTCTGACCCCTGACTAACTAGATAAGTCTGTAGCTGACTTAGCTCCCTTTTCTCATAAGCCACCCATGAAGTGAAGAGAGGGGTCAGAACCAATGATGATATGCCCCAAATGGCCTGCTTTCCCATCAACACCAAACTGGCTGGAATGTAATCCATCATCAAGCATTTATTAAGCACCTATTAAATGCCAGGCAAAAAGGACAAAATTAAAACAGGCCTTGTTCTTATGGAGTTTATATTTTATTGGAGGAAATACATACACACACATACATGTAAACAAATTCAAAATATATTCATAGCCAACTGCAAAACAATTATCAGGGGTGGGGGGGACTGTCTCAGGGTGAGGGAGAGGGGGAGGTTAGGGAGTAGAATATGTCATTCAAATCAATCCTTGAAGAGGGGTAGAAATTCTAAAAGTTGGAGTTGAGAAAAATGAGAGGTCTAAGCATGGGAAAAAGCATGGAGACAGCATGGAATGTTGTTGTCTCTGTGGGACAGTAAGCATGCCAGTTGCACTGAAAGTCAGAAAGGTATAAAGAGGGATGGTATGTAATGAATCTGGAAGGCTAGGATGGAGACAGATTGTGAAGGGCTTTGAATGCCAAATAGAGGAGTTCATATTTTGTCCTAAAGAGAATAGAGAACCATTGGAGGGCCATCTCCAGTCGTCCTGATCTCTATCTCCAGATGGCTCTGGAGGAGGAAGTGAGGCTGGTGACTGCACAGCCCTGCCTCACTTAAATCCAATTTACTTGCATGTCATGGCATCATCTCCCTGCTGTCACGGTCCTCTTTAAGAACGAAGGACAAACGACAACAGATAACCATTGAAGCTTCCTGAGCTGGGAGTACCATAGTTAGACTTATGGTTTAGGAATGATTTTTGTGTGAAGGAAGGATTAAAAAGGAGAGGAGACTTGAGAGAGGGAGACCAGTTAAGAGGTTCTTGAAATAGTTTGGGTGAAAGGTGATAAGAGACTTAAATCGGGTTAGGGCCGGGTGAGGAAAAAGAAGGGGATGGATGCATGAGATGCACCTAGCCTCTGTACACTGACACAAAGGGAGCGCTTTCTAAATGTTCATTCATTCATTCATTCATTCTTAAATGCCTAGTGAACCATGGGTTGCACTGTATTCAGTGAGAGCAGACAGATCTTGTCAGTGACATCACAACAGAAGCAATCACATCTGTGACCGTGGCATGTGTCCTGCTGGTGTTTACTTCTTTTTTTTAAGGATGATCATAAAAAACTTGGCAAGAAGTGTAGCTGCATAAACGCTCTGATAATCTGTTATCCCTGGGTTTATGAGTATTTGGTTTGGCTAACTATGCCTACTCTGTGGCACTAAACTTTTACTCTTCTCATATAGGCTCAAAGACCATTTCCCCAGTTCCTTCTTAGAGGGATAACCCTGGGAAGCAAGGTGGTTTGAGGAAGGGGGTGGAGGATGGGGAATGAATGCATTATCAGGAGACCAGGTTTAAACTCTGGTTGTCATTGTGTGATCTCAAGACAAACTTTCTGAGTCTTAGCTTTTTCATCAAGAAAATGGACTCAGGTCCCTTTCATCTCCAGCATTTCTACGTCTCTAGAAGGGAAGTCAGCACCTCTTATTTGACAGTTTAGGAAAATTCAAATAACTTCTCTAAGGCAACACTAATGCTGTCCCAAGGCAGGGATGGGATTAGAGTGCCCATATTTGGTGTTTCCATTTGATGTGTGAATCAACTTGGCGCAAGAGATTAAACACCTGCTACATACACTGTAGGGCAGTGGTTCTCAAACCTCCTAATGTCGAGACCCTTTAATACTGGTATGTGGGCATACCTGCATGTGGGCGGACCTGCCTGGAGATGGATAGAAGAGCAGTGTCTCGGTTCCTAAGACTGTCAGAAATATGTGTTTTCCAATGGTCTTAGGCGACCCCTGTGAAAGGGGCGTTTGACCCCCAAAGGGGTCACGATCCACAGGGTGAGAACCACTGCTGTAGGAAATCTGAAGAAGCAAATGGGAAAGTTCTTTTACTTTCCTGCCTTAGCTTCCTCATCTGTAAACAGGGATAGTAACAGCACCTACTTGCTAGGGTTGTTGTGAAGATCAAATGAGGTAACAGGATAATATAATATTAATATTATAATATGAATAATAATTATTATTATAAAGCTCTTAGTAAACCTTAAAGTAATATATATATATATATACATATATACATATATATGTATATATATATACACACACACACACACACACACACACTATACTACCAACATGGGGATGTTTTCTAAGTAGAAGAACAGGGAAGGTAGGAAAATGAAGGCTGTGTTTCGGGCATGATAAGGAATCCATTTTAGCTAAAGTATAAGCCCTCTATGGGAGTAAAGGAATTGGGGAGAAGGGTTGGTTTGGACCTGGTTATAGAAGGCCTTGAATGTCAGGTAAATACCATCCACCAGCATATGAGCTAGAATCAATTATGAAGCTGGGGAAGAGGAACAAGATGGGCAAGCCTGGCGGGGGCGGGGGGTGTGTGTGTGTAGGAACAGGGGAAGGCTGAGGAGAGAGTGAATGAACCCGCCAAAGGGTAGAGAAGGTGTCAGGGGGGTGGAGGACGCCCATGAAGAAAAAAGACCCCTAGTGATTTGGGGGATGTGCAGAGAACACTCTCTCTCGTCTTCTGATTCGATCTGACCTGAACCCCTCAAAGGTTTTCTCCAGTACTTAAAAGGCCTTTTAAGAGACCCCAGCTGCTGAGAAAGCCTTGAAGAAACTGAAAACCCAGCTCAATGCGGTCTGGCTATTACACTGTGGCCTAACTATTAATAAATTCAGGCTCACAAAAACCGGTTGTGAGCTCTTTGTGTCTTTTTTTTTTATTGATTATTTACCTATAGTTTACAAGATTCAGCTCCAGAGTCCCTTGAGTTTCAAGTTTTCTCCCCTCCCTCCCTTTCCTCCCCCCTCCCCGCAATGGCAGCATGCAGTCAAGTACAGAAGCTGCAAACACTTTCACGAAGCTCCTTGTGTCTTGCAAAGGAGAAAGAAAAAAAGAATGAAAACAGTTTTTCAAAGACTCTAAAAGCCGTGTGTGGGCTGTTCAGTGGTTCCCACCTGGGTATTATACAAAACTGGGAGAACACGTTTTATTGAAATTTAACCCAAAGAGTTGGGAAAGTAGACCTAGGAAGCTTGGAAATGAAAACCCAGAGCTTAGGTTACAGCATGGGGAAACCAGAAGAGGGGCGTGTGCATCAGACATTTTTATGAAGCCCTCACAGCTGGAGACACCACAGTGCAGATGGAAGGGGAAGCACCTGCCTTTTAGCACAACTGCCCCGCCCCCACCCCCGCCCCCCTTAGGGAGCTTTAACAAACTATTATTTTTGGTTTGATGATAGGAGTGAGAATACATTTACATTTACAAAATACTTTAAAAATGGCATCTTGTTTTATCCTCATAACAACCCCAGGTGGAAGGCGCTATTATCATGGCATTTTACAGGTGAGGAAACTGAGGTTTAAACAGGTTAAGTGACTTGCCCAGAGTCACACAGCTAATAAGCATTTGAGGCCAGGTTTGAACTTGCACTAGACAAAAGATCCTGGGGCACTGTGAGGCCACTGGGACCCGTGAGGCATTATTTTTCAGTGGGTTCAATTTAACAGCCCCCTCTGTTGTGGATTCTAAAGACTAAATACATTTTGCAAGATTGCCAGCATCTGGATAAGGTACAACTGAGGAACGGAGAAGGGATTATAAAAACAAAGAACACAAGATAAGAAATGAGCAGGAATGAGCAGCATGGCAGAGGCAGATCTCAGAGAGCCTGGAAAAACCACTGGCAGACAGAGCCTCTTGAAGGCTCTTCCTAACACTCTTTACAAATGCCAGCCACACACTTTATATATTAATAATAACAATAACGATAGTTGCCATTTATACTGGGTTTGCAAAACAGTTTACAAATATTTTTCCAATTGAACCTCATAACAACTCTGTGAGGAAGGTGCTGTTTATTATTATTATTATTATTATCTCCATTTTACAGGGGAGAAAACTGAGGCTGTAGAGAGGTGTCTGAGATGGAAAATGAACTTGGGAAATCCCTACTCAAATTCCAGTGATCTATCCTCTGTACACCTGGCTGCCTGTTAGCATGTCAACAGGATGGTGAAAGAGGATAGAGAGAGAGAAGAGAAGAGAGAGAGACGGAGACAGAGAAAGAGACAGAGGAGAGAGGGAGGAAGAAGAGAGAGAAACAGAGATAAGAGATAGAGAAAGAGAGGGAAGGAAAAGGAAGAAGAGAGACAGAAAGAGAGAGACAGAAACAAAGGGAGCGTGAGGGAGAAGGAAGAAGAGAGAGAAACAGAGACAAGAGATAGAGACACAGAGAAAGGAAGGGAGGGAGAAGGAAGGGAAGAGGAAAGACAGAGAAAGGGAGAAAGGAAGAAGAGAGAAACAGAGAAAGGAGATAGAAAAAGAGAGAGGGAAGGAAGAGAAGGAAGAAGAGAGGAAGAGAGAGAGAAAGAAAGGAAGAAAGAAAAAGAGAGAGCGAGAGAGAAACCCTGATCTATAAAGAAAATTAACAAAAAGAGTTAAGATGCTCAAATCCTGACTCATGACCTAACTGTGAGACTTTGGGCAAAGTCTTTCTTTTGGGAACAGCAGTTTAATGACTTTTTTTTTTTTTACCATGATGGAACTGTTCCCATGCAAAACTAGGCTACTCTCATATGTATGTTCTAGACAACAGCTAGCACACTGTGGGTGCTCATTCAATATTTAACAACACGAGAGGGAGATTAATTTAAAAAGGAAAGAAAGAAGGAAAAAAAGAAAGGAAGGGAGGGAGGAAGGAAGGAAGCTAGTAGGGCATTCTTTGGTAAATCACCAGGGCATTAAACAGCCATACCCACATGCCCCCAAGAGTTAAAGCACACCACCAGCAGGAGACCACAAAGATGGGCAGGGTAACTAAGGCAAAAACAAGGAGGGGCAAGTAATTGTCCTGAGCATGACCCTTAAAAGGAAAAAGAGGGCACATCTCCTGTAGCAAGAAGTCTATGGGTTGGGGTGGCTAGGTGGCACAGTGAACAGAGCACTGGCCCTGGAGTCAGGAGGACCTGAGTTCAAATCCAGCCTCAGACATGGAAAACCTACTAGCCATGTGACCTTGGGCAAGTCACTTAACTCCAACTGCCCTGCCTTCCCCCCTCCAAAAAGCAAAAAAAATTAAAAAAAGGTCTATGGGTTCGGGGAAGGAAAGTATGCAAAGGTCAGAGCTGAAGTTGGCACAGATGCAGAGTATAATAATAGTTGACATGTAGAGAGCGTTTAAGTTTTATCAAGTGTATGTATATACATATATGTGTGTATATATACAGACACACACATATTTTTAATTTTATTCCCACAACAACCTTGTAAGCTAGGTGTTACATATATTATTATATCCATTTTACGGGTGAGAAAAAACCACTTCAAAGAGGTTAAATGCCTGATTCATTGTCCCACAACTATTAAGTATCAGATGTGGTTTGAACTCAAGACTATGAGACACTCTTTTTATTCACCATGCTGCTTACATAAATGGGTACTTGTAGATCAGCCCCAAGACGGAGATGGAAAAGGGGAGCTGGAATTTAGCCAGGGTAAAGAAATAGCTAGTGACTTAACACGTGGGAGAGAGCATTAACGTATCAGCCCGTTACCCAATCATCGGGATTATCATTATCAAACCAGCGCCAAGTTGGCGCTTCTCTCCCTCAGGGAGCTAGCTCCTCTGAATCTTAGGCCACCCCACAAAGCACACATGTATTTCAGAAGAACACGCCAACACTTACCTGGCCTGCCAGGTTGAAATACGAGTGGTTGGTGAGACTGACTGGTGTGGTGCTGCTGGTCTCAGCTTTGTAATTCACTATTAGCTGCCCCCCATTGAGCGTGTATGTGACCCAAACTTTCAACTCGCCAGGATAGCCTTCCTCTCCATCTGGACTGATCCGGGAGAACTGAACGCCATTTGGTAGCACTTGAGGGGTCCAAAGGACCTGGAGGAAGAGATTAGGGTAACTGAAACACAAAGTAAATATCCCATACAAAATATTCAAGGAAATCTAACCTCAGGAGTATAAAAATGATTACAACAACTCTAACTTTTTCAAGAACAGTGTTTAATTTTTAATCCTTCTATTGTTTAATATGGAAAAAATTGTGAAAAAATAAGTTTTTCTTTTTTTTTCTTCCTGCAAAGAGGTATATAACATACTAGTGCTTCTTCCCCTTCTGAACTCTTGATTTTTTAAAAAATTCCTAGCTTTCCTATTTTTTTCTCCTAGCGCCTTGTTCACAATCTGGCCCAATACCGAAATAATTACTTTAACAAATGCTGACTGGAGACTGGTATGGCTATCTTGGGCTTTGGTTTAAAAAATTAATCCTTCTCTGGGATCCTACACTCACAGAAGCAGAAAATGAAATCGGAGCTTGTTATAATTTGGAACCTCTCCGGTCTCAGTTTCCTTATCTAGCGAGACTAGATGACCTCTGGTCTAGCTGTAAATTGGATTCTATGGAAACGGTCTTTCTGCAGCTTCCATCCTTTGCTCCGAGTTCTGCTTTCTGGAACCAAGAACCGGAAATCAAATTCCTCTTCTTTATAGCAACCCTTTAAATAGTGGAAGACAATTATTATGTTTGCCCTAAGCCCCAATCTTTTCTTCTTCTCTAGGTTAAAGCACTGAATCTGAAGTCAAAGGACCTGTATTCAAATCCCACCTCTGCCACTTATTACTTATGTGACTTTGGATGAGTCCCTTAAATCTCTCTGGGCCTTATTTTCCTCCTCTATAAAACAGGAGGGAGAGAGTGGGAAAGGCTGGATAAGGCGGCTTCTAGACTGGTATGATAGTAAATATTTAACAACCAGCTCTCTGTCTTAAAAAAAAGAAAGAAAATGTATGTAAGGCACACTTCAGAGTTTGACCTCTATTATTAGCATTTTCTCTATCATTTTCTTCAGTTTAGACAATCAACAAAGCAATAAATTAAGTCCCGATTTGTAGTGCTTGCAGATTTGGAAGGCATGAATGCTCAGACTAAAAATTTGACAATCTGCCTACCTGGTTAGAGCTGGCTCCAGCACCCCCCTGCTTCAGAATCTTAGTTCATTTAACCAGTCCTCATATAGCATGAATCACAAAGCCCTTCACTACCCTGGGTGCCCTCCTCTGGATGCTTGCCAGCTCATCAATGTCCTAAAAATAAGGCATTCAGAACTGAACATATAACTCCTGCTATAGCCTGCCCAAGATACAGAGATGACTATGTAACTCAATGGATAGAGTGCTGGGGCCTTAGGAAGATCTGAGTTCAAATCCAGTCTCAGAGACTTATCAGCTGTGTGACCTTGGATAAGTCACTTTACTGTTTGCCTCAGTTTTCTCATCTGTAAAATAGGGATAATAGTACCTACCTCCCAGGGTTGTTATGAGGATCAAATAAGATTACTGTAGAGCCCTTGGCACAGTGCCATAGTAGGTGCTATATAATGCTAGCCACGAAGATTATTATCCTTAGATACTGTTGCCCCCATTGTCTAGAATGTTCTACCTCTCTTAATTCACTCTCAAATCTCACTAATTTTCCTGGCTCTCACATTACACTGCTGACTCAGGTTGAGACTGCAGTTTTACTAAAATACCTACACCTTTTTTTCCCCCAGACCAACTGCTGTCTAGCCATAATTCCTCCATCTTATTCCTGTGGGATGGATTGGTCCTAGGGCCTGAGTCTGTTCTGTCACAAGACTTCAGAACACAAGTATACTGGAAAAGATTCAAGTCCTCAACCACAGGAAAAACAAGTGAAATTGGAAATTAAATCATGGACTTCAGTGAAATCAATCTCACGTGCAAATCATTAAGTGGAAACGCTGACATTTAAATAAATTTAAAATATGAGTCTAACTTAAAATGTGAAGGCCAGGGGAAAAACCAGCAACAACAACAATATATCCATATCACATAATTAAAATAATCAATTACATATAATGTATGATTATATAACTTAAATTATAGATGTGCAACATTATCATTTAAAGGCTTTCATATTTTTGTTTTTCCTATGCCTGTATGTGTTTTTCATAAACTTTTAGGTTATGATGTCTTTTTATTTTTATTTTTTGCTTTTTGGAGGGCAATTGGGGTTAAGTGACTTGCCCAGGGTCACATGGCTAGTAAGTGTGTCAAGTGTCTGAGGCCAGATTTGAACTCAGGTTCTCCTGGCTCCAGGGCCGGTACTCTATTCACTGTGCCACCTAGCCTCCCCTATGATGACTTTTTAAAGAATGATAAATAGAATGTTAGGGTAAGATGTTCATGTATGGTACACAGTCTTTATTCCTTCCACCAAACAATTTCTTAAAACAAAGAGAGATAGAGGTTGTTTTTTCCCCTGGAAAAAAAAAGCTTCTCTGTATCACAAAACCATTACAACTGCTGTGTATTATTGATTTTGTTCTATCTTGGCTACAAAAACTTCCAGGACATTTCTATGCCCAGGTCTACATTCAGCATTTCTGATTCTGACAGGACTCTAAGAAGAATAAGTCTTTCATCAATGTCACAAATAGAAAAATGCTCTCAGAAATGAGCACTCAACTACCAGCATCCTCATTTTTAAATAATCATGAGAAGATGGATGACGGTGTCACTTGAGCAACAAATTATGAAAACTGAGAATACATGAACAGAGCTCAGTGCAGAAATCCAGCATGCTTCTGTAGTAAATTAATCTGACCCATAATTAATGAGATCCATAATCATCACTGCAGTGCATGGCAACTAAACATAAAATGAAAAGCAGGTCACAAAAATGACTGTAATTAATATTACTTTTCCACAGACTAACTAAGCATTTGAAAGAGGCAGAAGGAGAGGAATGAACTGGGTATCTGAGAATCCTGTTGATAGGTCCATCATCACTCAGGCATTAGGAAGCAGCCAGGAGAGGCTGGGCACTGAGGGTCCAGGTTGGGGGGGGTGGCATCCTTCTGCCCTCTGCAGTTGTCTTGCCCACAGAGGAAGGAAGGAAGGTCAGGCAGGGCAACTTGAGACCCACAAACAGATGAAGAAGCTGGTAGGAGTGGGCCAAGCAGAGCAAATATTAATCCTTCTTTCCAGTCCTGGAAAAGGTTAATGGAAAGGAAAATTCATGGTTCCTAGCATTTTAAAATTCTTTATTCCCTTTCTGTTTCCTAGGTCAGACTTTATGTGTGGGAGTAAATGGAATGCTGTGATTATAGGAAACACTATCCATTCCTTCCTACCACACTATCTGAAAGTTTTACCAATTACGGATTCATTTCAGTTTACCGGCTATAGAACTGGAAGGGATTATATTTGGTTCATGGATTATATTATAATAACCAAATATTATATTTAGTTCATTGATAGAGAACTGGAAGGTATCTCAGAAATTACTTAAGTCCAACCCCTTCATTTTACAGATAGGGAAAATGAGGCCTAGACTATGAAGTGACTTGTCTAAAGTCACACAGTAATAAGTGGTAATAAGATTCAAACTCAGGTTGTCTGGCTCTAAATCCAGTGGCCTTTATGCTGCCCTAGTTTGTGGGAGGGTTAAGGTTAGGCTATCATTCATTCTTTAACATGAAATCATTTAACCAGACTGCTTTTCAAATGTTTGGCTGAAATTCACTGAGAAAACAGCAAATTTTAAGGGAAGTTGCAGTTAATTTGGAAGTATCTAGTTGGGGGGAGGGGAAGCAGGCAGGCCTATGAAGTTAGGGTAAGGTTTTCATGTATGGGTACCCAGCTTTTATTCCCTCCACTAAATACTTTCTAAAAACAAAGAAGAGAGGCTGTTTTTTTTTCTGTTAAAATGTCAGCTTCTCTACCATCACCAAACCATTACAACTACTGTGCAATATTGATTTTGTTCTCTCTGTCACAGCCATAATAATTTCCAGGACATGTATATAGAAGTTAGGAGGAGAATAAAGGCTCAAAGAACACATTTACTTTGCAACTCTGACTATGACCAACCCTCCCTTTTCTCCTCATCACACAGCAGCTAGGTGTACAGTGAATAGAGAGGGGACGGCCTAGGATCACATAGTAAATGTCTGAGGCTGGATCTGAATCCACATCTCCCTGACTCCAGGCCCACCTCTCATTCTATCT
Organism: Pseudochirops cupreus; assembly: GCA_028627135.1. Classification (NCBI taxonomy): domain Eukaryota; kingdom Metazoa; phylum Chordata; class Mammalia; order Diprotodontia; family Pseudocheiridae; genus Pseudochirops; species Pseudochirops cupreus. The sequence continues at coordinate 67,264,116 of CM053581.1, read as the reverse complement.
GCCTCAGGCTCCTCATCTGTATAATGGGCATAATAATAGCGCTTCCCTCTGAGGGCTGTTTTGAGGATCAAATGAGATAATATTTGTAAAGTACTTGCAAACCTTAAGGTATTATATAAATGCTAACTATTATTACTGTTATTATTATATCCAACCTCTTCCCATGACGAGCAGACAAATCCCATCCTTGCACCCTTGTAACCATGAGTAGTCTTCCTCCTCCTCCCCTTATACTGTTCATCTTGTGCAGGGAGCTGGCTTTCTGCTAAGATGTTTGAGTCTAGGATTGTGTGGAGTGAATGGAAGGCATGGGGGAGAGGAGGAGAACTGTTACGATGAGTACAGTGAGCCATTAATACAATTTAGAGAGAACTCTTATCAAGTATCCTTGTCAAAGTACTACCTTATCAAAGCCTTTCAGTCCTCCATGTAGACTATTAGGTCCATTGTTAATGGCCAACTTATATTCTTTCCCATCCACAGTGAATGTCCCTTTGGCAATTCGGTTGGCCACTCGTCCAACTACTGCTCCAAAATACGGATGCTTCTTGAGGTACCCTACAAGACAAACATGATCATTCCTTTCATGCGCTAAATAAGAGAGAGGGCAAGAATTCCCGGCTATGACTGAGTTCTGAAGGATACTGTTGTCAAAGACTCTACTCATCGTGTAAACATCGGTTAGTTGCATTTTCCATGGTGATGACAATAACAACAAAGAATTATTTTTCAACTTTGCAAAATAACCTTGAAGTCAAAATGTTTCTCCTCCTTGTAGCATAAGCCAAGGAGAGGCAACCAATTCCAATGAACAAATTGATGAAGTGCCCACTCTATGCGAGTGCAGTGTTAGGCATTTGGAGTACAAAGATGAGATCCACACTCTGCTCACGAGGAACCTATCATCTAACAGGGGCAAAGACAAAGACTACTCACTTCTGGAGATGTGTGTGAGCACAAATGATACTGTAAGAAGCAATCAAATAAGTAAGTATTATCAAAAATTATGAAGTCTGAGGCAAGAAAATGAAGACCATCAACACACACACACACACACACACACACACACACACACACACACACACACACATACATCATTGCTCCTCTTCAATGACAAGGACTTCAGGAAGGAGATCTGAAAACTAAAAAAAGAGTTTTTAAAAAAAATGAGGTATGAGAACATAATTTGGATTTCTGGACCCTAGCCTAAAATACAGGGAAGACCAGAAACCTGGCCAGAGACAAAGTATATACCTAAAAAAGGCTGACAGAAGTATATTTGCTGGGACCCTTGGAACTATAATAATCAAAAAAATTTCAAACAGGAAATGAGGAGAAAACTGTTTATGTATATTCTGTATATTCATGAAACTAGATACCAAAGAGCAACTATAAGATGGAGGGAAGACTAGCTGTCAGGTCCTCCAGAAATTCACAGGAGACCAAATCTAGAATTGGTAATAAAACCCTTGACCTCAGATATTCTATACATATTGCACAAAACATGAGTAACAAAAGTGAGGTGACCTAGAAAGAAGATAAATTGAACATGGTATTGTTGAGGTCTGGATGCAGGGGGACCTCAAATATGAACTCAGGTTTTTAAAAGAAGAGTACAGAAGAAGATGGAAGCAAGGGCAGGTAATGGCAGATAAATATAGAAGTGTGGTACAATCTGGTAAAAATGGTGTCAGGAGTCCTAAAACTCAACTTGAGATTAGCACACTACCTGGTACATATTTAGGTGCTTAATAAATGCTTTTTGATTGATTACTGAAAATGAACTGAAGAAAGCTAATGAAAAGGGGTTTTGGTGGTTTATTTTAACAGTATTAGAAAAAAAAGAAGGATGATCAAACAAAGGTTAGGACAGCTGCTTAGCATGGATGTAATGATGATAAAAGATGCAAATGCCGGAGAAAAAGCAGGATGTTTCAACTCAATCTGAATCTGTTTTTCATTGCAAAGAAGAATGAAACTTTGGATGGGAAAAGATGTAATAAAAATGGCTAATAAGGAACTAACACCAAGGTGCTAACAACTTCTTAGGGAGAAAAAGTTCAGTTCAGCTCACCAGGCCCAGATTAACCTTATCCACAGATATTGACAGATTGGGCCTGCTGAGTCACTCACCATCAGAGATCCCATGGGTAGCGGGAGACAATACAAAAGTAAAAAGGACAACTTAAAAGATTTTCCAAAAAAGGAAGACAAGTGGAGTCTGTAGGCTGTTAGCTAGTGAGCTTGACTTTCATTCCTAAAAAAAATTGCACAATGTGTGATCAGAAGGATGATTAACGCACCTTTAGAAAAGGAAGCTGTGATCACAAAGAATCGACATGAAGTCATCAAGAACAGGCCATGAACCAAAATAATTTTTTTTTGGCAAGGAGGCCATATTGGTAGATCAGGGAAATTCAGCAGATTGATATACTTTATCAAGAAGTTACTTTGCAGGAGTCAAATGGCAAGAGTGAGATTCAAACCCAAGCCTTCTGACTCTTAAGTCCAGTGGCCACGTCTAATACCACAGCTGTCACCCAAAATACAATAACTTACATTTATATCCTATTTCAAATTTGTAAAGTGTTTTCCTCACAACCTCTTGAGAAGTAAAAAGTTCAAGTTATGCTCATTTTACAGATGAGGCAACTGTCCAACTCTTTGTAACCCCATTTGGGGTTTTCTTGGCAGAGATACTGAAGTGACTTATTTCCTTCCTAGCTCATTTTACAGATGAGGAAACTGAGGCTAACAGGGTTAAGTGACTTGTCCAAGGTCACACAGCTGAGAAGCATCTGATATAGAACCTGAACTCAGGAAGATGAGTCTTCCTGACTGCAGGCCCATTGCTTCACTTCACCACCTATCTGCCCCACCTTTTATTTACTGGCAGCTAGATGGCAGAGTAGATGGAGTACTAGACTTGGGGTCAGGAACATCTGAATCCCAATCCTGACTCAGACACTTACTACTTGTGTAACCCTAGGCAAGTAACGGAATCTCTTAGACTAATTTTCCTCATCTGTAAAATGGGGATAATGTTAGCACCTACCTTAGGGTTCTCTATAAGGACTAAAAGAGATAAGATGTATAAAAGCCCTTTTAAACCTCAAGGCACAATATAAATGACAGCTGTAAATTATTGCTTGTATGTATACCTATACCCGGGTATCCCAAAAACCTTAGAATAGTTTTAAACTATACATTTGAGACTAAATATACGTACGATAGACTATCAGCTTGAGGGCAGGGACTTTTTGTCTTTGTGTCCCCCATGCTTTGCCCAATAGTTGGCACATAGTAGGTACTCAACATTAGCAGGACTAGGTGTGCCAACTGATGCAAAAATACTAAAATTTTACCTTGAAATAAAAATTTTAATCCTACTATCTCTATTTCTTTTCCTTACGGGTAAAAAAAAATGCACTGTGTTAGCTGACAGTTTGGCTCTTCAAGGTGGTCTGAAATCCAGTACTGCTGTTGATCAATGTATTGATACAAGTAAATTTGCAATGGCTGCAAAGTGTTAATTAAAGTGGGAGAGCTGAGACTGAAACCCTAGTTTCTGACTCCAAACTCTGGGTTCTTTGTACTACTCACCTGGCTTCTCAAAGTAGTATTTTCTAGACCCTCCTCCAAATACTTCTCCAAAGGAAGAAAAAAAAGCATTAGCACCAGAATAAAAAGGATGGGTTGTTATCTTGCTCCTTTTAAACTCTCATCACAGTCACGTTATTTTTGAAGACCTAGAAGGCCAAGATGTCTTACTCTGGTTTATTTTTCGTCCTTTCTTTTGTTTTCTTAAATACAAAAGTATGTAGGAAAACAAAAGTTTTGTGATAAAAGAGGCATCACTACCTGTTTATGACGCCTCTCTTGAAAGGAATTTTATTCCTTAGATGTGACTATTTCATCTGAAGAAGGAAAAAAAAAAGCAGTAACAGAGATTGCCTGTCCTAGTAGAAAGAGCAGTCTTAGAGATGGAGTCAGGAGATGGATAGATTCAAATTTTCCATTGCTTACCAGTCATTTGAATAGGGGCAATCCACATTTAACTTCTATGGGGCTCAGTAAAGGATTGCTGTAAAGTACAACAAAGGCTGGAACAGGTATTAAAGAGTGGTATTCCATCCATGATTCCAACCCTTACCAGTTCTAGTGTGTTCCTGGGCAACGATTTCATTTTTTCTAGGCTCTTCTTTCATAAATGAGGCTAATATTCACCATACTACCTAACCCATCAATCTCTATAGAAAAGTGAACTATTATTATCTGTAAAAAACCAAAAATGCTGGGACCTATTTAGCTCTAGCATTCTTTGATTTTGGAGGGTTTCACCCGACTGGGGGGGGGAGAGAGGGAAAAGAAGACAGCAGAGCTGACTCACATCCAAGATTAGCAATCAATCACTTATCAATCAATAAACCTACAAGCATTATTAATCATCTATTATGTGTTAGGCCCTAGAAATACAGACACAAAAAATGAAAGATCTTGCTCTAGAGTGCCTAAAATCATTGAATCACCCAGAGAAAAAACATAATTGGAGTGGGGGATGGTTGGCACATGGTTCAATCTAATACCTAAGTTGGGAAAAAGTCAAAGACCACAAAAAAAGTGACCAGTCCAGAGGGGTGGGCTGTAGGCAGGAGAGAGTGAACGGACTCCCCCAACAAAAAGAGGGGAGGAGGTGATGCTCTGCAAAGCTGGGTAAGTTCCTTTAAACACCAGGAGGAGGGGATGTAAAACACAACTACGGTCTCATGTAAGTTATCAATGGGAGACAGTACCTTTTTCCCAACAGGTGCTGGCTACCCTTGCTCCATCCATTACTGGTCATTTCAATGTGGGCAATCCATATAACTTCTCTGAGGCTTAGTCCCTGAGAGGATGGCTATATATAGCACAACAAGGTACTGGTATTAAGAGAGCGGTTTCCATCCATGATTCCAATCCTTACCAGTTCTAGTGGGACCCTGAGCAATGATTTCATCTTTCTAGGCTTTGCTTTACTCTTCTACACGATGAAAATAAATGAGGATAATATTAACCACACTACTGGAACCATAAATCTCTATATTTTATTCAGCTGTTACACCCTCCCCCTAAGCAGCTGAAAATCTTGACAGTTTATACTCAAGACATTTCACATATAAAACAGCTGCCATCCTCTTCGTCTGCATGAGCAGTACAGAGTTCAGTCTGGTCATTAAAAACTAGCTACTCCCAATTTCCTCTGAAAATTCCTTCCCAGACCAGTCTGAACAATCTGTACTACAATGAAAAACGTGCCTAAAATGACACATTAAGAAAGAAATCCAAGTATTGTGAGTACCTGGTTCTTCCTTACATGGCCTAAGAGAAACCATGGTGGTGATGGAGAGGGGAGCCAGTTTTCAAAATGTAAAAAGCAACAAAATTATTTCACCTAGGACTCTGCTGACATTTTTCTGGGCTGTAACTAAAACAACATTTGGATTACCTCCTCAGCATGCTAGAGAGGACAGATATCATTTTCTCAGAGACTTCTGAATCACTCTGACCTCATCTGTCACCTCAAGACATCTGAGCAGCTTATTTCATTTATCTGTGAAATTGGGAGATAGCTCACATTCAGCCTAAAGGGGCTGTGAGTCAGGGGATTAGACATTCTCAGCTGTTCCCTATGGTGCACAAAGACAATCTTAAGGATTTTATTATCTCAAGGTAACCATTTCCTCCTCTGTTAAGTCTTTACTACCGAAACTTGCTTACTACAGGTTATTAATAAACTAGAATCAGCAATATAATAGCAGAGTTTGTGAATGCAATTCCTGTTAACAGCTGGCTATGGTGGCAGTTACCAAGAATCAGACCGCTCCTACTATTTCAGGCAAGACTTCGAATAGAAAGACTGCATCATAAAAGAGAAACAGGAGTCCACTTCTAATCCATGAGGAGTGTTGAATGTGTATGTTGGAGGCTTGGTATTCAGGACTTGTTTTTCAAATTCCACTCCTTAAAAAGTAGTTCCCCTCTTCCCCCTCCCCCTACACTATCAGCATTTAAGTAAAAAGGAAATTAAATTATTAAGCTATATTAAATTATACAGTTTAATATTTTTAAACCCATGTCAATATCAATCCAGCACCTAGATAAATATTTTAAAAACCATGACTCAATACTGAACAATTCTCCCAGGAGGAAAAGTTTTATCACTGACTTTACCCATGAATCTCAGAATGGAAAGTTTCCACAGACTACTGTGTCTGGCCTGTTACAATGTAGAAGCCTGGGTTAATTCCTTTTTCCTTTTTATGTTCATTCTGGTAATCTTTTTTTCCTATTGAGATTCCTAAGGGTTAGCAGGATAACAAGAGAGGTTCACCATAGAATGTTAAGATCTGAGAGGGAACTCCAATATCACCTGAGTTCTGGCCCCTTGGTTTTAACAGATGAGGAAGCTGAGGCTGAGACTCCAAGAAGTTGGCTAGTTTCCAGTTCCTACCTTGAGACAACATAAGCCGATTATGCATGTCCAAAACACTTTTGGGCTTTGAGTCACATATAGCTCAAGTTACACAAACACAGGGTAGCTAAGTCTCATAGTGTACTAAGGGTTCCACTTGGAGCAAGACCAGAGTTCAAGTCCAGCCTCATACACTTACTAGCTATGGGAACCTGGGCAAGTCATTTGACCTTTTGCTGCCTCGGTCTCCCCATATGTAAAATGGGGATAATACTATCATTCCAGGGTTGTTGAGAGAAACAAATGAAATATTTGTAAAGCACTTAGCAAACCTAAAAGTGCTAAAACAATCAAATAAATAATAGATGTCATTATTTTATCACCTAGACTCATGTTCTAGAAATTAGGCAGTGGTGGGCAGACAGGCCATAAGATACAACCTAATAAGAAATCAGTTAATGGTGCAGAACAGAAATAATGGTAGAGAAAATCACTTCTTTTTGGATCACTGGAGTCTGGAGATGCCTTCTGACTCCACTGGCTGTATTTTGTACTAGTCACTTAACCTTTCTTCGGTTAAGAAAGTGACCTAGTTTGTAAATTGTTGGTCATACTAGGGACTGGACAGGGAGATAGAGAAAGACAGGGAAAGGAGGAGGGAGAGGAAAGTGAAGGAGAAGGAGAAAGGGAGAGGAGGGGAGAGGGAAATGGAGGGATGGGCAGATGTGGAGGGGATGAGAAACAGAGGTGGAGGGAGAGAAAGAGAGAGAGAAAGGGAGGGAGAGAGAGAGATCTGGAAAATGTCTTCAAGATCTTGGGTCTTGGGTAAATATTTTATATTTATATTTATTATTTTAAAAACCATTCTGATTCTTACTTTCTGATTCAGTAGGAAGTAAAAACCCAATCAATTAACAGCTCTTCCCAAACCTTATCCCCACCACTGTTTTCCCCAGGTGGAAAACCCAGGGGTGGATGGGGGTGGGGAGAGAAGGAAAGATTTTCCCAACTCTGTACATTTTCCTACCAGGGAAATTAGATGAAATGACTAAATGCAGTAATTTATGGTAAAGAAATTTATCTCTTTTTCAAAATCAGTCAGCACAATAGCAAACCATGGAACATAACAGGAGACAGAGGAAAACCACAGAGTACAGGGTAGAGGTTTAAAGAGATTTAAAGGCACCGTCAAAATTTCTGACTACTGAATTTAGGAGGGGGCTGGGAAGTTTGTTTAGGGATTACAGATCTAGAATAACTCTCTCTCTCTCTCTCTCTAAAATTATATAGATATAGATAATAACCTCTTCCAGCTCTCCCATTACAGGTAAGGAAACAAAGGCCCAGATACATTCGATGTCCCACCCAACCAAGGTCACAGAGATCATAAGCATCAGAGGAAGGTTTAGAAGAAACCCCAGAGTCAAGACTTACAACCCAACAACAACTTAAGATTCCAGAGCCTCTATTCACTGAACCATTGAGAGTTTTTTATGATAATAATAGTAATAATGCTAACATTGACATAACACTTACAATGTGCAGAGTGCTTTGTAATTATTATATCATTTGATGCTCACACAAGGGAGGTAGGGCCATACACAGTGTGAGGGACTGCACAGGGTTACATAGCAAGTAAAGTATCTGAGGTCGTTTTTTGAACTCAGATCTTACCAAAAATCAAACCTTTCATTTTTGTGGGGGTTGGGGTTGGGGTAGAAAGCAAGTTCTTAAGTGAAAAAAAAAATCCACACAAGCAGGCTTTTAAAAAGATAAACCTCAAACCAGATGGATAACTTATGTCCCATTCCCCACCAAGAAGGCTGAATTAATTCATTTTCAAGGGTCTCTCCCCTCCCCCCATCCACTTATCCCTGTTCCTCCCTCTCCTCCCCCAACTTCTTAGAAGGCAAGGCAAAAGAAAGATTTCCAAAGGAAAAAAAGCAGCAGTCTAATTCATGTGCCAGAGTTCCAGCCAAGATGGTGCTTTGAATTCATGGGCTACAAGGCCACTATAATAAATTATCTGGGACTCCCAATTCTTGCAAAAAAAAAAAAACCAGTAAAGAAAAAAAAAAGCAGCCATTTAAAAAAATCTTATGCATGTGGGAAGCCTGCATCTGCCAGGGTGGAACTTCTCTCTCAGTTCAAAGACCACTTTCGGGTTAGTTTTTGGGTGTTTATTTTAATCTCCAACTCGCTTTCAATGGACTCTGGCCCAGTTAAGTGAGCTGAATATTTAACTAGAAGGCTAAACTCATTTCTATGTTCCTATAGCAGGTGTTTACCAAGCCCAGAGCAATTCCCCTTTGTTAGCCAAACGTACTTAACTTAGGTTGAATCTCCAGACCCAGAGTAAAGGGATGGAACCCAGCCTGAATCTTTCCCATGAGGGATAGTGATCAAAATTGGAACTTGAGGGCCAAGAAACCCTGGGTTCCATTCCCAACACTTACTGGCCAAGTGACCCTGGATTAGTCCTTTGAACTCTCTAGGCCTGTTTTCTCGTCTGCAAAATACAGAGGAGGGGGAAAGAGGGAAAGGTGGATTTCAGGGGCTCTGGGGTTCCTTCCAGCTCTCTTATCACTTAACTTTAGGCTACTCCAATGCAGTTCGACCCACCTTCCAACTCGGCAAAGCCCAGCACCACATCTGAGAATTTCCCATCCCTGTCTTTCACCTCCAAAGCGGTGATGGTGCAGCCCAGGGAGATAATCTCCACTCTCAGCTGGTCTGACTGTAGATGGAACTTCTCTACAATCCCTGCTCCACCGGGGAGGTCCCCAAACACACTCCTGGTCACCGAAGCCATGGGCCGAAGGGGAAGGAAAACAAGTAAGCCCAGAAAACCGGGAGGCAGCACAGGTAAAGGGAACACCTAGAAGCGGGCGGGCCGAGGTTACTTTATAAGAGAGATTAAACCCCTCCTCCCGCCCGCCCTTTTTATCTCCGGGATTGGAGGGGGAGCCCTCAGATCACTCAGTCTGGCCGGCTCCTAGATTTAGGGTTACTTTGCAGGAAAGCAGCACGTGCTTTCCTTCTTTTTCGCAACTTTTCTTGTATTGCATTTTGGGAGTTGTAGTCTTCAAAAGGAGAAGCCGCTTTCTGGGGACAGGCTAAGGCATGGGGATTTGTTATTTTTTTTTTTTTACCCCTCCTGGTTACAATTTTTCCATAGCTCCAAATTGTAACCTGGCAGGGTGGAGCCCTCCCATAAAAGAGTGTCTCGTGTACTCTGGACTCTTCACACCTAGGCATTTTGTCTAGTTTTTTGACGAACACGGGTCACGTAACTGAGGAAAAGACTAAATCTTGGGGGAAAATCTCAAATCAGAGCAATCCTAGTTTAACAGAGGGAGAGAAACCACCCTGCCGCGGGCAGGGCGTTCATCTCCACCAATAAGGAGAGCGTCCAGTAGCAGTGGGCTTTGGGGACAGGGGCTACCATAGACATTGTGGGGGGAATCTTAACCTGGGGTCCTTGGACTTTTTTATTGATAGCTGTGACATTTTAATGATGGTTACTTCCATATAATTGGTTTCCTTTGTTTTTGCCTCATGGATTTTATTTTAGGTATTTAAAAACAATAATAACCACCAATATATAGTTCTTACTATATCCTGAGCACTGTGCTGAAAGATTTATAATTGTTATTTTATTGGATCCTCACTATTTCCCGGGGAAGTTCAAAGTTCTCATCTTATTCAGACCCGGGGCGATGCTAAGCGCTTTACAACGGTCAACTACTTCAATTTGAAGAGATGCTAAGCAATTTATAATTATTTATGTCTTTCAACCCCAGGAGCTGCTAAGCACCTCACTACAAAGAGGTGCTATTATTAATATACATTTTACGGTTGAGGAAACTGAGGCCAACAGGTTAAATGACTTGCCCAGAGTTACACAGCTAATAGGTGTTTGAAACTCCATTTGAACTCCGCTCTTTCAGAATTCCGAGCTCTATCCACTTTGTCACCTCGATGCCCCTGTCACGATCCATAGACTTTACCGGATTTTCTAGAAATGTGCATAGCACTAGAAAAAAACGTTGAGAAGCCTCTATTAGGTGTTATAGGAATTCAATGGAGAGAGCATTCCCACTGGGGTAGGTCACGGAAAGTAGTGGTCGTTTGAGCATCAGCAAGTCCTTGAGCATCAAGAAAAGACTTTAAAAAAAAAACAGTATATACAAATGTTCGGGGTTATTATTATTTCTTTCTAATAGCTTTTTTAAAAAAATTAATAACAATGGAAGAATTGGAGCAAGAGTTGCTGTGGCGATCTTCCTAAAGAACAAGTCCGATGGTATTCTTCGCTTGCTCAAAAAACTTCAGAGGCTCCTTATTGTCCCTACGACAGAACAGAATCTCCTATCGTTGCTGTTTAAAGCCCTTTCCACATTGTCTCCAGCCTACCCTTCCACGTATTCACATACCCCACATTCCATATAAAGTGCCCTACTTGCCCATGTTGCTGCTGTGATTTGGAATAGGTGGTTTTTCCATGTCTGAAATACTATAAATGGTGTGTTGGATGGAAGGATGGACCTGGAGTCAGGAAGACCTAGCTGTATGAATCTAAGCAAGTCTATTAATTTATGTTTGCCTCAGTTTCCTTGTTTGGAAAGTGGTGATAAGAATAGCATTAACTTCCCAGAGTTGTCGTAAGGATTCAGTGAGATAGTCTTTGTAAAGCAAATCTTAAGGTGCTATGTAAATGCTAAGCTATTATTATTTTTATGTACTCCTTTATTTTTATTTATTTTATTATTATGTACTCTTTCCACATTTGTAAATCTTGCTTCATTTCAATACTCAGTTTTGGTGCCAGCTTCTATGAGAAACTTCCTCATGTCTCTCTTCTACTCCCCAACTGTTGGTTCTCTCTCCCTCCTCCAAGGATCATTCATATGTAGAATTAGAGGACCTAGGTTTGAATCCTGCCCTGGATACTTACTGGGTGTGTGATCTTGGGAAAGTCAACCTTAATAACCTTTGTTGTCCTCCTACCTTCTGCCTTGGGTTGGGTCTTATTCTCTTCTCTGGATATAATATCTTGCCTGGTGATCTCATCTGTTCCCTAGGATTCAATTATCATAACTATGCAGAAGAGTCTCAGATTTGTCCATCCCTAACCTCCAACTCACATTAGAGATCTTAAACTGGATGTTCCAAAGGCATCTTCAAATCAACATTTGCAAAACTATCATTCCCTCTCCCCAAAGCCTTCTCTCTTATGAACTCTCTGTCCTTTCCAGGCAAGGATACTACCATTCTCCCAAGTCAACCAAGCTCAAAACCTACAAGTCATCCTCAACACCTCCCTCTCTTACCCTCCACGTTCAGTCTGTTGCTCAAGGGCTTCCCCCTTCCCTCCCCAGTAAGAAGCCTTCTCCAGTCCTATCACAGTGCCTTCCCTCTGAGACTACCTCCTATTTATCTTGCATATATCTAGTTTGAATACAGTTGTCTGCATATTGCTGCCCCCTCCCCTCATTGGACTATGAGTTCCCTTTGTTTATATTTCCAGCATTTAGCTCTATACCTAGCACACCTTAAGCAGTTGTTAAAAGCTATTTGAGTGATTAGTTAATTAGGCAACTGTGTGGTACAGCAGATAGAGGACTGGGCCTGGAGTCGGGAAGACCTAAGTTCAAAACTTACTGGCTTACTTCAAAACATACTGGCTGTGTGACTCTGGGCAAGTCACTTAACCTCTTTCCCTCAGTTTCATCAGCTATAAAATGGAGATAATAAAAGTACCTACCTAGGCAATTTGTAAGTGCTTATTCCCTTCCTTTCCCTCCCTCCTCCCCCCCCAGAGATTATAAAATGAGAGGACTGACCAGATGATCCCTAAGAGTCCTTTTACTTCTAAATCCACTTTCCCAAGATCCTTGATGTTAGGCATCATGTCTTATATCTTCCTATGTTCTCTCCTTCATGACCTAGGACAGCGTCTTGCACTTTTTTTTGAGTCTGATTTCAAGGACAGAAATTAGTTGATCGATCTAGTATTTGTTAGTATCCTCAGGTTACTAAATCATCTTCAGCACCTCCCCCACTCACCTCCCTCTGGGAGTTCACATTCCATTACTAGTGAATATAAAGCCCAAAGTATCTTTAGCTGGAGAGAGCTGAAGGCTCAGGGAACCAGAAAGGCCTCCAGCAGTAGTTGGCTCAATTGTCAAAGAAACTAGAGATTGCTCCAGGCAATAGTGGGGGAGAGAATATGTTTCAGACTTGAGGTGCACAAGTACAAATATGAAAACTGGAGGGTCACATGTGAGAAATGTCAGGACCATATAGTGTGTGGAAGAGAATAACTGTATAATTATATTAAGATGAAGGGGGGGGTGGGGAAGAGGGTCATGTTGGGAAATATATAAAAACCAAAGCTATCATTAAAAATAGTTTCCCTGCTGAGAATATCCTATTTATCCTGCATAAAGCTTGTTTGTAAAAAGTTGTTGGTCCATTAGATTGTGAGTTCCTGGGAGGGCAGGAACTGGCTTTTGCCTTCTTTTATCCCCAGTGCTTAGCACAGGGCCTGGCACCTGGCCCAAGGGCTTGCTGTTGTTGAGTGGTTTCAGTCATGTCTGGCCCTTCATGATCCCATTTTGGGATTTTCTTGACAAAGATACTGGAGTGGTTTGCCATTTCCTTTTCCAGCTCCTTTTACAGATGAGAAACGGAGGCAAACAGGGTTCACTGACTTGCTCAGGGTCACGCAGTCAGTAAGTATCTGTGGCTGGATTTGAACTCAGGAAGATGACTCTTCCTGACTCCAAGCTTGGCACTCTATCTACTGTGCTACTTAGGTACGAAGTAAGTGTTTATTGACTGACTAGCAAGGGTGGTCAGGAAATACCTCATGTAGAAGTTGGTGCTGGAAATTGGGAGAGCAAGGAATAGTTAACCTGTCAGATGTGTGGAAAAGGGAAGAATTTATGACCAAACAAAAGACAGAGAACATTACTAGATATAAAATGGGCAGTTTAGATTATATTAAATTGAGAAGGTTTTACGCAAAACTAATGCAGTCAAGATTAGAAAAAAAGGAGAAAAAACTAGAAAACAATTTTTTGAACAAATAGCCCTGAGAAAGACCCCATTTCTCAAATATATAGGGAACTGAGTCAAATGTATAAGAATGCAAGGCATTCCCCAATTGACAGATGGTTAAAGGATATAAACAGGCAGTTTCCAGAAGAAGAAATCAAATCTATGTATAGTCATAGGAAAAAATGCTCTAAATCACTATTGATTAGAGGAATACGTATTAAAACAACTTTGAGGTACCACCTCACACCTGACAGAAAGGAAAAATGACAAATGCTGGAGGGGATGTGGGGAAATTGGGACTCTGATGTACACTGTTGGTGGATTTATGAACTGATCCAACCATTCTGGAGAGCAATTTGGAACTGTGCCCAAAGGGTTATAAAACTGTGCATAGCCTTTGACCCAGCAATACTACTACTAGGTCTGTATCCCAAGGAGATTTTTTTTAAAGGGAAAAAGGGTCTATTTGTACAAAAATCTTTATAGTAGCTCTTTTCATAGTGGAAAAAAATTGGGAATTGAGGGGATACCCATTAAATGGGGAATGGCTAAACAAGTTGTGATATATGATTGCAATGGAATATTACTGTGTTATAAGAAATCATGAGCAAGTGGACTTCAGAAAAACCTGGAAAGACTTATATGAACTGTTGCAGAGTGAAGTGAGCAGAACCAGAACATTGTACACAGTAACAGAAATACTGTACAATGATCATCTATGAATGACTTAGTTATTCTCTGCAATACAATGATATTCTAAGACAATCCCAAAGGACTCATGATGAAAAACACTATCCACCTCCAGAGAAAAAACTGATTGAATCTGAATGCAGATTGAAAAGTTCTATTTTTCACTTTCTGTTGGTTTTTTTCTGGTTTGTTTCCTTTGGGTCTGTGTATTCTTTCAAAATATGGCTAATATGGTAATATATTTTACATGACTGAACGTGTTTAACCTATATCAAATTCCTTACTGTCTCTGGGAGGGAGTGGTGGTAAAGGGAAGAGAGAGAAAATGTAGAACTCAAAATTTAAAAATTTTTTTAAAAATTGTCTTTACATGTAATTGGGGGAAAATACTGTAAAAAGAAGAAGAAGTAGTTGGTGCTGGCAGTGAGCTTTGAATTTCAAAATGTAGAAGTGGGAATGAAGAGACTTGGTGCCAACTAGAACAGAGGCTGAGAAATGGAGTATATGAGGAACAAGATTTAAGTGACTTGCCAATGGTCACATAGTTATTATGTGTCAGAGGCAGAATTTGAACATAGGACTTCCAGTTCCCGGGGCTAGTCCTCTATCTACCAACCCTCGTGGTCTCTCTTTCCTGTACATTGTTGGCCTAAAAGAAATGTTTGCAAAATAGACAAAATGAGAGAGACCTGGGAAGAGAAATGATGACTCCCACAATGCCTGAAATTGAGGCAGTAAGGCCTGGAAAGAAGATACCGGGTTGATACCTAGACAGCTTTCACTTCCTTCCCAATTTTGCTCTGGGTCTTGGCTTGAGGGAAGGGCATCCTTCAGTTCCCCACCAAAATCAACCAGCTTTTGTTTCCCAGCTAATCCTTTGGGTAGAAGTATAGAGCTGTTGAGAGTACAGAAATGCAACTAGGACCTGAGAATTAGAAGAAATACAACTGCATTCCCAGAATGGGATCTTAATAAAATATGTCATCAGTCTCTGTCCTTTCCAAAGAATCTGAGCAGTTTCACAGCCTGCTTAGGATTTCAGCCACAAGTTCTGACTTTGCCTTTTGAAGCAAAGATCTGAAAGCAAAGGGAAAAGGGAGCTCATAAGTATCTTCAGTGAAATAGAAACACATAGTGATGCTGGGATCAAAATACACCAAATGACATTGCATATGGTACTCAGACAGCACCAAGTGCCAGTGTTTGCTGCTTTCTATGAGAAATTCCCATAAACTGTGAAGAGCGCCTGTCTTCCTCTCTTACATCCACAACTCTGATGTATCACACACACACACACACACACACACACACACACACACAAACACACACACCCCTTTTTTTGGCAATGCTTTGTTGACAAAGCTGTCTCATCTGCAGGTGTCCTTCTTTGGAGAGGAGGATTATGTTTTTTTTTTTCTCTGCAGTCTGTTCTGGGAGCTCTGATATACTTGTACCATCAAAGGAAGATGGGCATTTCCTTAGGAAGTCATGGGTCCTTAGAGGATCACACTGGTAAAAAAAGTGTCTATGACTTATTTAAATGTGGTGTGGCCCCTTTTTGAAGTGAACCAGGGGATTGGCATCAGGCAGAATGCTTCAGTGTGCTCAGCTGACGAAAATTGTTAAAGAGGAGGGGGAGCCTGTTTCAGGGAGTTTTGTGATAACATGTAATGGATATGCTTTGGAGAGAGACTGTGGTGCATGTGTAAGCATTCTAACCATATAGTAGATAGCAGATTCTTTGACCAACTTAAAGGATATATATTTCTTTTTTCTCATGATGAATTTCTCAGATGCTTTTACTCCTTCACTGAAAGTACCATTGTAGAGGGAAAGGCCTTAGGGCCTTTCCCTTTGAGGCCAACATGTTCTTCCATGGAAATGGGCCTAGGCTTTTTGTCTTAGTAGTTATTCTTTTGTTTTAAGTACAAGAGATTTATCTGGAAGTTCTGACCTTGTGAGTTTCAAAAGGGCAGGAGAGTCTCAAGGTCTAGGACCCTGAGAGTCTGAGTCCATGACAGATTTTGCAGCCAGCCCCAAGGCATAAGGAGTGACCTTTGAGTCTTGCCCTCCTTCTTCCCTACCTGGACCCAGGCCCACTCCTCCACCCCTCACCCCCAGTAGCTGAGACAAGAACTAATCTGGCATTTGGACATGAACTTAGTGGGACCAATACTATGTTGAAACTGTGCTAAAGTTGAGCCTACTCTCCCTAGAGACCAGATAAAGAATGGGGGAGAATAGGGAGTTCTCAACCAAATGGCCTCAGCTTTTTCAATAAAAGATGGACAAGATTCTCAGCTGACAGAACTGAGAAAGGGAGAGCCAAGGCAAGTTTGAGGAGGCTTGAAAAATTTGGAAAAGCAACTGTGGTGAGTGGGATAGTGAGTTAATTGAGGAACTACAAAAAAATTGCCTTGTAACGGTGAGAGCCCAGTTAAGGTTATATAACTAACGTTTGTAGTAGATCCAATTGATGGGATTTAGACTCTGGGAACCCCCTTAAATCTTCCCACTTGACAAGACATTTACCTGAGGCCATAAGCCTCTTATTATTGCTGTTGCCAAATCTCTGTTACCCTTAAACTAGCCTAGCCCTCCATGGTCTGTCATCTCCAAGTAACCTTCAGCTATTACCTCAGTTCCATCACAGATCCTCCTTAGACTCCTCCTCAAGACCCTCCCCAAGTCCCTCCTCTAGACCACCCCTACATCCCTCCCACAGTCTTTCTGTATATAAGATCCATCTTGTCTCCTAGAAGGGGTTGAGATTAATCTAGCTCAAACTCGATCAGTGTCAGATTATTCTGGCCAGTTTACAAGCATCACAAATACTTAGGCTCCTTAAGAGTCTACCCATTATGGCCAATCTTTATTAAACTTTGTTTTACTTTGGCTAAGAGAAGGCATGAGTCGAATTCATTTGGCAGAACCCAGGGTGTTGGTATTTTGGGGTCTTCACCACCCCTAAACCCCCAAATATCAACACAATCAGCACAGTTTTGTGATTTTTTTCTAGCTTGATTCATTATGTAGAGCAAAGGCAATGGATGATGGGAGTGATCCACTACTGAGGCTTTGCAGGGCAAGATCGGTGATGCAGTAAGAAGGCAAGGTCCTCAAGACAAGTAGATGGTGTAGAGTAGAACTGGTTCTTTAAGGAGTTAAGATAGGGAAGGGAGGAGAGTGTAGCTAGTACAAGGTTGATGACCTGGGAAAGAATTGAGGGATCATGGGGTTTGGAGGTCAAGATATAGACAAAGTTAAAGGGTTTGGGATTGCAGGACAGAGGGAGAGATGGAATGATTATAAATTGTAATTGGATAAGGGAATTTCCAAGTTCATAAACACAATATTACTTTGTATCTGCTTTGCATATATCAATACACAAGCATATCTTCCCTGTTAGAATTCATATTTCTTGGAGGCAAGACCTATTTCACTTTAATCTGAAAATGTTTTTTTAATTGATATCTTTTTAAAATTACCTATATTTCTCAACATGTCCTTTCTCTCCCCCTTTCAAAGAGCCATCCCTCATACCAAAGAATAAGAGAGGAAAAAAACCAATTCAGCAAGCAAAAGTAACCAACATTAGTTTCCTGTTTTCCTTCTAATATTGGCATTATTATTTTGTGCAAAGGTTTTTTAAGTGATCAAAATTGTCTATTTTACTTCCCATGATCCCTTCTGTCTCTTATTTGGTTATATATTCTTCCTTTATCCATAGATCTGACAGGTGTATTTTTCCACGCTTCCCTAATTTACTTCTGATGCTATGCTTTATGTCTAAATCATTTATCCATTTTAACTTCATCATGTTACACAGTGTGAGATGTTGGTCTCCGCCTAGTTTCTGCCAAACTGCTTTCCAGATTGCCTGGAAATTTTTGCCAAATGTTGAGTTCTTATCCCCAAAACTTGGATCTCTGGGTTCACCAAACACTTAGCTTACTGTGGTCGTTTACTACTGTGTATTGTATACCTAATCTATTCCACTGATCTACCACTCTTTCTTTGTCTTGATGATTAATACTTCTTTGTAATATAACTTGAAAAGTCGAACTGTTAGGCCTCCTTCATTAACATTTTTTCACTGATTGCCTTGACGTTCCCTTGATGTTCTTCCAGATGAATTTTGTTACTATTTTTTCTAGTTCTATAAAAATAATTGTTTGGTAGTTTGATTGATATGGCACTGAATAATTAGATCTTCTTAGGTAGAATTGTCATTTTTATTATACTGGCTTGACCTATGTATGAGCAAATAATATTTCTCCAATTGCTTAGATCTGTATTTTTGTGAAAAGGATTTTGTAATTGTGTTCATATAATCCCTGGGTTCATCTTGGCAGGAAGACTCCCAATTATTTTATATTGTCTACAGTTATTGTGAATGGAATTTCTCTATATCTTCCTGCTTGGTTTTGTTGGTAATATATAATAATGCTGATGATTTATGTGGATTTATTTTATATCCTGCGACTTTGCTCAAATTGTTAAATTGTTTTAACTAGTTTTTTAGTTGATTCTCTAGGTTTTTGTCATACTGTCTGCAAAGAGTGATAGTTTTGTTTCCTCATTGCCTTTTCAAATACCTTTAATTTCTTTTCCTTGTCTTATTCCTATAGTTAGCATTTCTAGCAAAATATTGAATAGTAGTGGTGACAGTGGATGTCCTTGTTTCACTCGTGCTCTTATTGGGAAGGCTTCGAGTTTATCCCTGTTATAGATCATGTTTGATTTGGGTTTTAGATAGATAGTATTTATCAGAAGCCTCCATTGATTCGTATGCTTTCTAGTGTTTTCAGTAGGGTTGGCTGTTATATTTTTGTCAAAGGCCTTCTTTCCTCACTTCTCGAGCCTGGTTTCTCCTCCCTCAAGTGCTAATTATTCTTCCTCCCTTACCTCAGTTGGGGAATTTTCTTAATTACAGGCATGTGCTTGTCTCCCTCGCTGCAGAACCTGAAAATAGTGTTTCTTAAAATTCTTAGTAAGTATCCCAGATACCCCAGCAATAATTTCTTGATACCATAGCCTCTGCTCACACAGAATAGTGTTGCTGTGTTTCTAGGCATGGAAACACTTGATGAAATAGTTTATTAGAATATGTGTTTTGGGCAGCTGTGTTCTGACACTGAAGAGAATTCCGTACCTCCTAATTGGGCCATATTTGTTGTTTTTTAAAAATTGATTTGTTTATTTACTTTTAGTTTACAAGCTTCAGTTCCACAATACCTTGAGTTTCAAATTTTCTCCCCTCCCTTCCCCTCCCCCCACCATGGCGGCATGCAATCAAGTATAGGATCTGCACATTGGACATTAGTCTGGTTGTATAGAAGAGTTGTAACCAATGGAGTGAACAATGGGAAAAAAGAAAGAAAACCAAACATGAAAAAGAATGATGGATAGCATGTAAATTGCTTCAGTCTACATTTAAACTATTCTTTCTAGATCTTTCTCTGAATGTAGATATCTCCATCCATCCTGAGACTTGTAGAGTTGTCTTTTACCTGCGCGTTGCTGAGAAGAGTCCAGTTTATCAAAGTTGGTTGTCACACATACATTGTGTCTGTGATTGTATACAAATTTTTATTGGGCCATATTTGTTAAGGATCACATTCTTCCTTATTTTTACCCAATTCTAATTTCCAATGGATAATAATACAAAGGTAGAAGAGTAGAGGATAATTTACATCAAAGATTATGGACTCATTTCTTCTGGATACAACTTTGGTATGTATGATTGCTATCTCCTTCCATGTGAGATGAATTCAGTTTGGGCTTCATAAAGTGTATCATAAATGTTAACTTAAAATTCCATTCCATTCAATAAACATTTATTAAGTGCCTACTGTGTGCCAGGCACTGTGCTAAGTTCTGGGGATACAAGTAAGAAAAAGAATGTTAGTTCCTGCCCTTAAGGAGTTTACAATCTAATGAGAGAAGACCAAATACAAAAGGAAGCTGAAAAGGAGAAGGAAAGGCACCATCAGGGAGTACCCCAGCCCAAGAGCATCATGTTCCATGGAGTTGAAACCAAGCAGAGCTGCTGATGGAAAATGGAGAGTTGTCTAAAAATTTCTGAGCCTTCCATAAAAGGAAGGATTGGGAGGAATTTATTGTTCTACCATCCAGCCCTCCAGTCAGAGGGGAGAGGCAACTGGAAGAATTAAGAAAGTATTGAATATCAAAAACTGGGTCAGACTGGATGGTGATGAGATTTCAGGTGATCAACTTGTCCTGGGGGGAAAGAGGACATTATTGGGAGGGATGATGTTACGTGCTTGGCACCGGCTTTGTGGGCATCATCCGTTAGCCTTGTTAGGGATGCTATTCTCTTCTGGGTCCAAATACCTCTTTACTATTGTTAAATCACAGTGGCATAGCTAGGCTATAGTTATCCCTGCCAGTGAGGAGGTTGAGGCTGGTGCAATGCTTAGGCCTAAGATTGGATGTTGGCACTAAGTTTTGCAAAAGGCACTAGGATATGGCAGGAATGGGATGGGGGAGAGAAGAGGGGGGAAGAGAAGAGTGGGGTGGGGAGAGAAAGTTAAAAAATCAACAAGCATTTATTAAGCACCTACTTTGTTCTAGGTGTTACGCTAGGCATATACTCTGTGTAATTGTTAAAACTAGACAAATGAAAGAAAAAGCAACACTCTGAATTTCAATTCAATTCATTTGAACAAACATTTGTAAAACACATGATGTAAAGCATCATATGCAAGATGAATTAATGTATTATAATGGATAAGAAAGCTGACGTTGGACTCAAGATCTGAGTTCAAGGCCTGTCTCTGACACACAATAGCTTAGTGACCCTGGGCAAGTCCCTTAACCTCTATGGGCTTCAGTAAAATGAGAGGGTTGGACTAGATGACCTTTTTAAAAAAACTAAATTATATATTTTCAAATTGTCAGGCATTTATTTTTCTCCCTCCCACCCTATTTCCCAACCACTACTGAAAAAGAAAAAGAAAAGCAAAACCATTGTAATGAATAAATATAGTCAAAGGGTGTCCTTGTGTGTGTGTACTTATGTACATGTATGTAAAAAATTCTCCATATTGGCCATGTACAAAATTGTGCATTTCATACTGTGTAATAGTCCTTTGCCTCCCTCTCTTCAAGAGAGTGTTATTCTTCATTATTCCTTTGGAATCATGGCTGATTATTGCATTGATCAGAGTTCTTAAGCCTTTCAAAATTGTTCCTTTAAAAAAGGTTGATGTTGGGGGGGCGGAACCAAGATGGCGGCGTAGCAGCAGCAACATATCGCAGCTCTCACATAGCCACCCCAAAATACCCATAAAATAGGACTCTAAACCAATCCTAGAACTCCAAAACGCACACAAAGATACTTCCCACTAAAGTCAGCTCGGCTACGAGGAACCATATCAGCACTGTGAACCGAAACCAGCCTGGCCTGAAGCCGCTGCTGAGCCCGGGGGCAGCTGGAGGAATGGAGAGGTGAGCGGATTAGCGACAGCTGCAAACAGCATTGAGAACTAGGTCAGTGGGAATTGCGAAATCAGGAGAGAAAAGCAGTCTGGCCTAAAGGCCTCCAGAGCGGAAAAGTGAAAGGCAGAGGTTTTGCACCCGCCTCCGCGTTGCAGCTTCCTGTCCGCGGCCTGCAGACAGCAGGGGGACTAAGCAATTGTTCTGAGGCCAGTGCTCTCATGTTGAGCGGCCTGGATCTGGATTGCCCTCTTGGGCCCCGGTCTTGGAGTCTTCATTATCCAGTAAGCCGGAAGTAAGTAGGAAGGGTCCCAGCACCTCCCTGGGAGCTATGGCAGCTGGGAGGACCCCAGCGATTTGGGACAGAGCTTTCTCTTCTGGAAGCAGAGCCCCACAGAGATTTTTTTTTAAAAAATCATGGACTGACCAACCATGAGTAAGAATAAGCATAAGAAGCAAAGTAAGAACTGCAGCCAAACCCTGGATTCCTTCTTTGGGGAAAAGAAAGATCATGGGAGAGAGAGGGAGGAGGAGAGCGCAGCCAGAGCGCCCCCACCAGGGGCCTCCAATAAACATGAAGAATGCCTTAAAGCTAGAGATGAGCTGAAGAAGGATTTTGAAAACCAAATAAAGGAAGTGGAAGAAAAATTGGGAAGAGAAATAAGAATGTTGCAAGAAAATCATGAAAAGAGAGTCAGCAATCTGACTGAAGAAATCAACACCCTAAAAAATAGATTAACTCAAATG
>CM053581.1:67139356-67241202 GCA_028627135.1 Pseudochirops cupreus | reverse complement strand
CTAAAGTTCCATAATCAAATGTTATAAATATCTATCTATCTATCTATCTATGCAATTATTATTATTATTATTATTGACTACATCCAACTGGAACTTGAGATACACAGGCACTGTGGTTGGGAGATCCATCCTGCCCTACTGAATAGTGACATAGGACAGAATAGACTGGGGGAGGGGGGACACACTGGGATGGCTGTTTTGGGATGGTGGGTAGGGGAAAGAAGGGGAGAAAATATGTAACTCACAATCTTGTGGAAATGAATGATGCAAACTAAAATAAAATTAAAAAAAAATAAAATGATGGGGTTGGATCAAAAAAAAAATGTTGATGTTACAGTATCAATTGTTTCCCTGGTTCTGCTCACTTCACTTCCACTAAATTGTGAGCTACTGGAAAACAGGGATTTTTTTTTTTTGCCTTAGCACAGTGCCTGGCACATAGGAGGAGCTTAATAAATGCTTAACAGCTAGATGGTGCAGTAGACAAAGTTCTGGGTCTGGAGTGAGGAAGACTCATCTTCCTGAGTTCAAATGTGACCTCAGACACTTACTAGCTGTGTGACCCTGAGCAAGTTACTTGATGCTGTTTGCTTCAGTTTCCTCACCTGTAAGATGGGGAAGGAAATGGTAAAGCACTCCACTCTCTTTGCCAATAAAAAGCCAAATGGGGTCGTGAAGAATTGGATACTGTTGAAACAACTGAACAACAACAATATATGCTTTGCATCATTTCATTCACGTCTTCCCAGATTTCTTTGAATCCATCCCTTTCATCATCTCTTACAGAATAATGTCATTCCATTATATTCACATACCACAATTCATTCAGCCATTCCACAACTGATGGTCTTAATTTTTAGTTTTTTTCCACCACAAAAAGAACTGCTATAAATATTTTAGTGCCATATAGGATTGTTGAAGAAAAAATAATAATGCTAACACTGTACTCTGTGAATCAGGTTCTGGTCTGTCAGAAACAACTTTTCATTTAGTTCAACAATAATATCTAAGCCATCTCTTTCTTGGAGAGAAGTCCAAACTACATAATCCCCCATGCTCTCTGACAAGAAAATTTCAGGTAACATTTGGAGGACTCTTGAACAAGAAAAAGATATGTTAAAATATATTCTGCATTAACATTCCATAATTGTTGAATAGCCCTTCATTTCTGGGACTAAATAAAAGGACTTCCTCTCTTCCATTGATATTTTTCATTGGTATCTGGCCCTCGTGTGGCAATCACTTTAAGTCAGCGTATAAAGAGGAGATTGCCTTTAGATCAGAGTTTTCCCAAACTTATTTGGCCTACCGCCCCCTTAAAAAAAAATTACTCATCACCTGCCTGGAAATCTACTTTCTTTAACCTTTTAATTTTTAAAAAGTTTGCATCATTTCAAAAAAATATAAAATATGTGTATTTTAAAATGATGCATATGTGTTTTCCGATGGTCTTAGGTGACCCCTGTGAAAGGGTCATTCGACCCCCAAAGGGGTCATGACCCACAGGTTGAGAACCACTGCTTTAGAGGAAAAAATATTTCTTAATGATGTCAGTTTTTAGTAAAAAGGTAAGGTTTTTACTCTGTCTCTATAGGACCTTTTCATCTTTCTTTGATTTCTTTGGGGTGATCTTGAAGGTCAGTTCCTCCTCTAAATCTGTGCTAGATCTAAGATAATGATGGGAGTGCCCACACTGATGAAAACATTACATCTTCTAAAATACTAAAAAAAGAGAAGTATAGTTATGCTTATACAAACTGATGCAAAGTGAAGTGAGTAGAACCAGGAGAACATTGTACATAATAACAGCAACATTGTGCAATGATCAGCTGATTCTTCTCAGCAACACAGGGATCCAAGACCATTCCAAAAGACTCGTGATGGAAAATGCTATCCACATCCAGAGAAAGAATTGTGGAGTCTAAATACAGATCAGTGCATACTACTTTCATTTTCTTTGGGGGTTAAAAAATTTTTTTTTCGTTTTGCAAATAGTTTCTTCTGGCACAGCATGACAAATGTGAAAATGTTTTACATGATTGTACATTTATAACTTATATCAAACTACTTACTACCTTAGGGAGGGGGAAGGGAAGACAGGGAGGAATAAAATTTGGAACTCAGAATTTTATAAAAAAATGAATGTTAAAAGCTGCCTTTGCATGTAATTGGAAAAAATAAAATACTACTAAAAGAAGTGTAGTCATGATTTTTAAAAACATGTTCCACCCACTGAGGAAAGCAGATTGTGCTTTCATTGTGTGAAAGCTTGAATCATTTTTTCACAAAGGGTTCTTAATGTTAAATTTAATGCCTTTTATTATGTATTCCAATTGGAATATCTACTCATGAACTCATTTTTTAAGAGTGTGACCTGCTGACTTTTTGACTGGATATCTCTGTTTTCCAGGATGAAGAAGGTAACAGAAGAACTACACTCACCCATGAATGGATTTTTTTTTACCTTCTGAGTCAAAACAAAAACTCATATTCACGACTCATACTTTCATGTGCACTTTGCAATATTCCATCTGTCACATCCTGCTTTGCTGTGATACCTGTCTCTCAGATAAAAGCAGAAAACAGGAAACTGTGTAGTTGCTTATTATCCAGGCACCAAAAAGTGGTGAACAAAAGCTGAGATGTCTTTCTGGCTGGTCTTTCTGATCTCAAGGTTCAAGAAGTTATGGATGGAAAAATATCTTTGAGAAAATCTGCCCTTGGATTGCTGTGACAGGGTATCATGATGATGCCAATTTTTTGGCACTTCTTAACATGTAGATAGTGGTGGCTGGTGGCTCAGTAGATAGAGCACTGGGACTGGAGTCAGGAAGACCTGAGTTCAAATCCAACCTCAGACACTTTTTCCACTGTGTGACCTGGGGCAAGTTACTTAACTTCTGGTTGCCTAACAAAACGGATCCACTGGAAAGAGAAATAACAAACCACTTCACTTTTGCCAAGAAAACCCAAATAGGGTCACAAAGGGTCAGACATGATTGAAATAACTGAACACAATAACAAATGTGCAGCTAGAAGTTGCAGGACCCTACCCTGAATAGTTTAGCTTTGAAGATTTTCTATTCTGTTTCAGGAGCAGCGCCATTAAAAATGGAGTCTGTATCATTACATATTCATCTCTTATCTCAAAACTATAATTATGTAAATATGAATGCTAGATTGGTAGATAAAATGACTATTCATTCCATCTTTAAGGAAGCAATAAATATCCATTTCTTGATCCCTTCCTAAACCAAACAAAGGCAAGGGATTTTCTATTTGACAGTAAATTTAGAAACTCATTTTCCTGGTCCCATATAAAACCAATGCCCTCCCACTGAGATTACCTCTAATTTATTTCATATGGATCTTGTTTTTATGTATTTATTTGTTTGTATGTTGCAAGGTAAGTAGGTGGTACAGCAAACAGACTGTTGGACCTGGAGTCAGGAAGTCCTGAGTTCAGATTTGACCTCAGATATTTAAGTCATTTAACTTCTATCTGCCTTAGTTTCCTCAACTATAATGATATATATATGATAATAATGACACCTATGTCCCAAGGTCATTGTGGCGATAAAATGAAATACTTTTGTAAAATGCTTAGCACAAATGCTTCTTTCTTTCCTTTCTTCTTTCTCTCCTCCTTCCCTCCCTCCCTCCCTTCCTTTCTTATTTCCTTCCTTCCTTCCTTCCCTTCCTTCCTCATCTCCTTGAGAGCAGGGACTGTTTGTCTTTGCCCCTTCTTTGCATCCCTGGTGCTCAGTACAATGCCTGGAACCCAACATTTAATAAATGTTTGACTCTTGGGCAACAAAAGTGTAGAAGAATTCTAATTTATTTAAGTTGGAGGTTTATCCCTCTGTTCTTCTTTCCTTCTGTTTTCTCCCTTGGTGTCTAACATTTTTCAGTTGGTTCAGTTTCTAATCCCCTCACCTGAGCTTCTGGCCTATAGTCCCAGTGATAGTGGTGGTACACAGTAAACTGTGGGTCTCAACCTCATGTGGGGTCATGAAAAATTTGACAACAGTAAAAGATTTTTGAGCAATGACCAAAAATTAATTCACAATCAAACTCATAACGAGTCCAAGGTGTTTTTGGCAGTGCTCACTCTTGTTGCTTCTTCATGCAGCTTTACCCACAGCCTTGGTTCTGAACACAAATCATGAGCACTTGGCAGGCCACATGTCCTCAGGCCACGCAACACAGCTGTTAGAAATTCCTTGGCCCTGATTCAAGACTACTGTATGTTACAAATTGCAATATTTTTACTGCATATACAAAATTGTTAAATGAATTTTGACTTGGGATTAGGACAGAATTTCCAGTGATTTCTGAAATATACTTCTGCCATTTTGTCCTACATTTTTAGGCTAAGTGGGTTTCTCAGCATTGACAATTATAAAAATCAAAATATCGATCAACTATGAAAAACGTTGAAGATGCTCTACATCCTACAGTATCAAATATTCTGCAAAGATTTAATTCTTTATGTAAAAATAAAGAAGCACATTTATCTCATTAGTATGTAAATTTGCTTTCATCTTTAGTAAATGGTAAAATTATATGTATATCAAAGAATTGTTTTAAAATAAATTTATAAAAAATAAATTTATGATTTATTATCAGTAAATGATTTGTATACCTATTTTATATACCTATGTGCCTGAGGTTGCATAAAAGTTTCTCAGGTGAAAAGGGGTCACAAGAGGAAAAAGTTTAAGATGTGAGTGTGAATCTTCATCTGACACTAGCTAAGTAACACTGACCACATCCTATCTCTACAATGAACCTCAGTTTCCTCATCTGTAAAATGGAAATGATGCCTTCATAGAGCTATGAGGATCAGACAAGATAATAGATGTGAATCAGTTGATCAGACTAAACCCTTTATCCCAGAGGGAGAAGGAGGGAGATGAAGGCAGTAATACCTAGAATGACCTAAAACTGACCATTGAACACCAAAGGAATTTTTCCCAACCCTGTATTTATTCTTATCTAGCTTATTCATGATGGGCACAGCTAGGTAGGTTAGAGTATGGAACAGTTCCTTCCAATACAGGACTGGATTAATAGAATATATAAAAACATTTTATTAACCTAAAAGTCAGCTATTCTTCTTCTTATTCTTATTAACCACAATGGGCCTGAGTTTCTTCTTGTGCAAAACAGGGATAATAATACTTGAGCTATCTCCTTTGTCATTTTGTTGGGAAGAAAGTGGTTTGTAAACCTTAAAGCCTGATATAATTGTGACATTATTATATCCAGCTACTTTCTGGACACTCAGCCAAGCAGAAATTTGGATGTCACACTGCTGTCTCAAACTCAATATGTCCAAAACAAAATTTTTCCTATCCTCAACCAGCTCTCTGTCTCAAAACAAGTCCTAGGCATCAAAGGTCATATCCATTCTGAAATGTTAGCTTGGAGCCTTGGTGTTTAAACTTAATGATGGTCACATCTAGAGCTTTAATATATCATCTCATTTTATTGTCACAACAAATTTGTAAGGCATTTTCTACAGTTTCATGCCCATTTTACAGGTGAGGAAACTGAGGCTGAGGTTAATTGACTTATCCTGAGTCCTCTAGGTAGTAAGTGTCTGAGGAAGAATTCAAATCTTCAAAACTTCCTGACTCTAAATCTACCACACCATCCTCTATGTCACATTGTCTCTCAAAACTTAAAATGTTTTTAAGAGTATAACTTTGAATCAAACGAGCTAATGTACATAAAGCACTTTTGTAAAATGATTCCTGTATTATATAAATGAGACACTATTTAAAATTTTTTTTAATTTAAAAGTTTTATTTTCCCAATTACATGTAAAAATAATTTTTAACAATTGGGTTTTTTAAAGTTTTGAGTTCTAAATTCTCTTTCTCCCTCTCTCCCTTCCTCCCTTCTTGATAAGGCAACCAATTTGATATAGATTATACATATGTGTTCATGTAAAACATATTTCCATATTAGCCACATTGTGAAAGAGAATATAAAAAACCAAGAAAAATAAAGTTTAAAAAATTATGTTTCATCTGTACTCAGAGTTCATCAGTTCTTTCTCTGGAGGTGGATAGCATTTTTCATAATGAGTGCTTTGGAATTTTCATGGACCATTGTGTTGATCAGAGTAGCTAAGTCTTTTACAATTGATTATCATTACAACGTTGCTGTTACTGTGTACAATGTTCTCCTAGTTCTGCTCACTTCACTTTGCATCAGTTCATACAGGTCCTCCTAGGTTTTTCTGAAACCGTCCCCTTCATCATTTTTTATAGCACAATGGTGTTCCATAACAATCATATTTAATAAGTTGTCAAGCCATACCGCTAGGCAGTTTCTAATTCTTTTCTACCACAAAAAGAATTGCTGTAAACTTTGCTGTACATTAGATCCTTTTCCTTCTTCTTTGACCTCTTTGGGACACAGACCTGGTAGCAGGAATGTTGGGTTAAAGGGAACCAGTCCACCAATAGTGCATTAGTGCCCCTATTTTTCTATATCCCCTCCAATATCTGTCAGTTCTATTTTCTTTCATCTTAAACAATCTGATGGGTATGAGGTGGTACCTCAGAGTTGTTTTAATTTGCATTTCTCTAATAAATATTGATTTAGAGCATTTTCTTCACATGAATATAGATAGCTTTGATTTCTTCTTCTGAAAACTGCCAATTGATATCCTTTGACTATTGGGGAATAATTCATATTCTTATAGATTTGAATCAATTCTTTATATTTTGAGAAATGAGGCCTATATCAGAGATGCTTGCTATAAAATTTTTCCCCTTACTTTTCAGCTTTCTAATCTTGGCAGCATTGGATTGGTTTGTGCAAAACCTTTTTAATTTAATGTAATCAAAATTATCCATTTTACTTCCCATCCTGCTCTCTGTCTCTTGTTTTGTCCTGAATTCCTCCCTTCTTCATAGATCTGACAGGTAAGCTATTCCATGCTATGAGTCATTAGCATGCTCTTAGCCCCACACTCCCTTACCTCCAGGCAGAGCACATGTGGTCTCTGAAATCTGTTTTCCCTCACTGCTTTTTGCACTGAGCTTAGGAAGAGCTTTTAGGAGATGCTTGATGCAGAAAGTGGTTGCTATGGTAATTACTTTTCTTAAGAGTAAAATAATTGCTGGAAGCTGTTATCACTTACCATTATATAGGCTCCATGAAATTTGAATGGCCTCATTTTTCTCCCTTCTTTTTTTTTTAAATAAAGGGCAAGAGTAGAATTTATTATGTAAAAAAAGCTGGGGTAGTAATCATGGTCTGTAGTGCCAATGCAATATTTACAGTGCCCCCAATCATGATAGAGACCTTGACTATAACTATCACGTGACGTTCGATCACAAAATATGTCAAACTCTCCAGGTAGAGGATAAAGTTGAAGGACTTATTTAGACACCAGAAAATCGAATCCCAAAACCAGTAAGCTGGAGTACCAAAGATATTTAGAAGCCATAATCATGCGGAGAGTCACAGCATCCTTTAGCTTTCTTACAAACCAATACAAGATCAATGTTTACGAATGAGCCTATCTGACTCCTTCTCTAAGCTCCTCTGTCCCCAACTGTCTCCAACTGTCAGACTAGTTCTGACCCAGCTTCCTCTGAGCCCTAGGGGGCAGAATTTACTTTCAAAGCAGGGAAGCTTCCTGCCGGCAGAATTTATCTTCACAGCAGGGGAGGTCTATTTTTCTCACTTCTTTAAAAAAAATTTAGCAATGTCAGAATTTCCTCATTTTCTATGTTAATGATGTATCTGATTGCAGAATCCAAAGGAAGGACAAAAGGGAGTAAAGAGAATATAAATAAAAAGAAATTAGGGCAACATTTTTTTTTCCTTTGTAAGGTTTTAAATCATTGACCTTACTTTATGAAGTTGAATCGAAACAAACAACAGACATCAGTCTTTAAAAGTTCAGGGAAAGGGTTAACGAGTCTTATTACTCTCAAAGGAATTGTTTCTGTTCCCATTTTCTATGGATCAATAGGGATAGGGATTAGAATGATGATTCCACTGGCACAGGGAAGTCCCAGGGGAGAAAACTCCTTCTACCAATGCAGTTGAACATCTTTTCTGCAATTTATAATGTAAGCTCCCTAGAACACCAAGAGTTGAAGTGATTTGCTCAGGGTTGCACAGCCAGGATGTGTCCACGGCGGGGACTTGAACCCAGGGGTTTCTGGCTCTGAGATCACCTTTCTGTTACCTTTACTTTATTATCCAAATTCTTCATTGACAAAAATAAATGGTTAGTGCCTTCAAAATGGGTTGTACAGTAGTAATTCCAGCTACTAGCCTATACATAGTAGATCATGTCGATTACCACTACCACCCCTCCCCGGAGAGACTGATGAGAAAGGACATCTTCTGGATAGTTTTGCAGACATCAAGAAAGGTGGCAAACCAGTGGCTATTTAGGTACAAACTAAACCATAAGCCAGAGGATATCTGTGGAAACCACCCTTAAAAAAAAAAAGAAATTGACCCATAAACTAAAAAATCTTTAGTTTCATCTTTATCCTAGTCTGGCTTGACTGGCGGCACCCCTCTGTAAGCCTCCTTTGTCCTTTTTGTTTGTTTGTTTTCTGAGCTATAATTCTGATTCACTTACCTTGGCCCCCTCTTTAGCTGCACCTGGTATACTGTAATTTAGGGAAAAGGTAGGGAAGCAGACACGGAGGTATTTAATGCTATTGTGAAACTGAAAATCGATCTCTCACTTTATTTTTTATTATTTTCAATTTATTATGTATTAATGATCAGGTCACTATGTATTGGTCAACCTCTCTTCATATGAGTTTGAGTTCCCTTGAGCTTGGAATTTCAGTTACCTCTTGTGAAATTTGAATAAATTTGAATGTTGATACTCCATGGTTAATTATTATTTTTTCACATGTTATGTTATGTATTGGACACATAATGGATTTATTATCATTAAATTATATAACAAATTTTTTAATGTATCTGTATTTTTTAAATTTTTGTTTATTTTTAGTTTGTGAAATAAACCATTTCCATAACCTAGTATAATAAAAAGGATGATTGCACATGAAACTACAAATCTTTTACATACAACTTGCTATTCCTTTTAAATATATAATAAAGTTTTAATATAATTTTTTAACTTTCCCCTCCCCTACCATTAGACACAAATATGTATATGAATGTGGATGTGTGTATGTATATATGTATGCATATGTATACACACATACACACGTATACATATCATTCTATACATACTTCTATTTATCAGTTCTTTCTCTGGATATGGATAGCCTTTTCCTTCTTAATTTTTTTGTAGTTAATTTGTTTATTTGTAATAGTCAAAATCAGCTTTCCTATTCCTATGGGCTAAACCCCAACCACAAAGATTTAAACCTGTGAGCTTTTTCTGAGCATGGGAGGAGACGAGTCAGTCTGGTTTCTGGATGTTTATTCCCCATGAGACTTTCCAGAGTGTGTTAGTCAATGCCATGTTTTTTCCTGTTGCCTTGGATTATGGAAAGGTTATGGAAATCCCCTCTGAATTAAGCCAAGTATAGCCTGCACTCTGTTTTGGGGTCAGACCAATCACAGTTGCAGACACAATTTGCATCATTGGACTATTTTTGTACCTATATAATTTGCTACCTTTTCAACTGTATAAAAAAGCTGCTCTGACTGTCAGCTGGATATTTAACTAGTAAGATGTCTTGGATCCAATCTTTTGGTATTTGTTAGAAATTAATAAATTGTGCTAAGAATTTTGTGCCTCAGTTTCTCTTTATTGCAGATTTTTATCTGGACAATTACTGTGTGACCCTGGGCAAGTCACTTAACCCTGTTGACCTCAGTTCCTCTGAATTTCCTTGTCCATAAAATGAAATGGGGCAGCTAAGTGTGCAAAAGAGTGCCAGCTCTGGAGTCAGGAATACTCCTTTTTCTGAGTTCAAATCCAGCCTCAGACACCTAATAGCTGTGTGACCCTGGCAAGTCACTTAACCCTGTTTGCCTCAGTTTTCTCATCTGTAAAGTGAACTGGAGAAGAAAATGAAAAACCCCTCCAGTATCTTTGCCAAGAAAACCCCCAAAAGGTGTCACGATGAGTTGGATACAACTGAATAAACAATGACAAAAATTGATCCTCTTCTGGGCTTAGTTCTCCTCCTTACTGAGTCACTTAGAGAATGCATCATTTATTTTATTTTTTAGCTTAAGACAATCTTGCTATCTCCTAAAAGATAATTCTTAACCTGGGGACCCCCAAGGGGATCTGTGGATAGATTTAATGAACTTGGAACATTTTTTAATACTTTGATAATTATATTTCAGTACATTAAAATTTCCTTTGTAATTATATGTGTTTTGTCTTATACGTTTTATTTTATTTTATTTTATTTTGCTTTTTTGGGGGGAGGCCAGGGCAATTGGAGTTAAGTACTTGCCTAAGGTCACATGGCTAGTAAGTGTTAAGTGTCTGAGTCTGGATTTGAACTCAGGTCCCCTTGACTCCAGGGCCAGTGCTGCATTCACTGCCCCACCTAGCTGCCCCCATCTGGTCCCTCAATGCAAGTGCATCCCTCTGTTGATCATTTCCATTTAGTTCAGTCTATGTCTCGTTTGTACATATTGATTTTCACGGTGTCTCCTTTATCTCTTTCTGTGAATTCCTTGGGAGCAGGACTGTTTTTGTTGTGGTGGTTGGTTTGTGGGGTTTCTTTGTATCTCCAGGGCTCAGCACAGTACCTGGCAAACAATAAGTGCTGAATAAATGCTTATTGACTGCTGCTCCTGATAGACCAGTGTGTCAGTCAGTCAGTCAATCAACAAACATTTATTAACGGCTGTGCTAAGCATTGGGGATACAGAGAAAGGTAGAAGACTTCCTAGCTCTGAGAAGTTACAGTCTAGTGCCGTAGTGGAAAAAAAAAAAGGAAGCTTTTTTTGATAAAAAAATAAATCATCAAAGTGACATCACCTGTCTTGATAAAATAATGCTGTTAATCACTAACCATCCTTTTAATAATATGACCTCAAATTTTGTCAAGAATTGATGTCAAGTTCATGTTCTTATAGTTTGCAGACATTTGTCCTTTTCCAATACAATTCCACGATTTTGCAGAGATTATTAACAATGTCTACACTTGAATGAGGTTTACCCTAGTCTGGGGAGCTTGAACTCATCAGGGAAAGGCCAGTGTTCTCTGATTGCCTTGGGTATCGGCTCCCCATTGGCCATTTTCATTCTGTCCTTTTCCGTCTGAGGTTCATTCTCCTTGGTGGAAAAAAATAGAAGCAAAATAAAGGAGAAGCAGCTCCATCTATGCTCTCATAATCATTATCATCATTCCCACGCACCCTAAGCGGTGGCGCTCTCCCTTCTTTGGTTATCCTTTCTTCAGTAGAGCTATACCAATCATCCTTCCATGCTCTTCTTAGCTTTCCTTTACGATCTCGATCAATTCTGACATTTGGTACCCCGATGCTATCATTCAAGGCTATTCTTTTGTATTCATCTTAGGTTACTTACCCTTTCTTCCAGCTTCTGTACATGTCTCTGTTGAGGATCTTGTATATCCACATCAGCCTCTTTAGACTGATTTGTCTTCTCCACCCCCTGTTTGACCCAATACCTTTTAAATTTATTTCTCTTCCCCAGGCCTTTTCTGATTGCTTGGATAATTTCTCCTATATAGTTGCTCTTTTCTTCCTACACTCCCAGGTTTTCCTAACTAACTTTTGTCAACTAATGTATTCCTTTGTACTCCTGAAGCTTTCTGGCACGCATCAAATCACCCTATTGTCTGAACTGGTTTCTCTAAATGCTTCCTTTTTTCCTCATTCTTGTTCTGTATTCTAGGACATGGACCTGTATAGATGGCCAAAGTCTAGATCTTATCTTCTTGCCTGTCAATCAGCTCTGACATTAACTTATCTAAATTCTACATTTACATTTCTCTGAAAGAAATTTTTTGGCATACATTTAAATAAGGGTTATAATACAAATCCTAATAAATTTATTTGGGGCAATACTTCTTTTTTTGTTTGTTTGAGAGGGAATACTTTTTTAATACCTTCATGAAATTGTTGAATCTCAGAGGTGGGAGGAATCTCAGAGATCATTTAGTCCAGGAATTCTTAACTTGGGATCCATGAAGTTAGGGGAAAATTTTTTTTTGATGCTGTATTTCAATAAAATGGGTTTTCTTTATAATTCTATGGATTTTATTTTATGAATTTAAAAATATTATTCTAAGAAGAGAATCCATAGACTCCCAAACTGCCAAAGGGGTCCATGACACACGAAAAAAGGCTAAAAACCTTTGGTTTAGTCCAACCCTTTTTAAAGAATGAATTATGTTTCTATAGCAACCCTGAAAATATCCAGCCTCCACTTGAAGAATTCCAGTGATAAAGAACTCAGTACCTCCCAGGGCCACCCATTTGATTTTGGGACAAATCATTTGAAGAAGTTTTTCCTTTATATCAAATCACAATCCATCTCCATGTAGCTTTGACTCATTAGTCCCATTTCTGCCCTGTGGGGCCAGTTAGAACATGTCTCATCCCTCCTTCCATTTCATAGTACCTCAGATACTTGAAGACAGATATCCCTCATCCCTCAAGAAAAATATAAACCCCATGAGGTCAAGCACAGTTTTATTTTGATCTTTGCTTCACCAGCAGATAAAGCAATGAATTTCAAAGCAGATCCTTACTTAGTAAACTCTGCTTGATTTGTTGATTATTTTGTTGTTATTTAGGGCCACCATCTTCTGCTTAGGTTCCAACTTGTTTGTGTTCTTTCTAAAATGTGGTGCCCAGAACTAAACACAAGAGACAATATACTACCTTTTAGGATCTCAGGCCTTGGCATCGTACATCATACATCCTCCATTGCCATCAGCCTTTATCCTACATAATTCATCTTTTAACTCTGAAATCTGTTCTTTTAAAGTCAAAGGAACTCATCAAACTGTTCTCAATGTTCCCTTCCTTATCTGTCATAAACTTTTCTTTCCTTATGTATCATGAACCTTAGGAGGTTATGTTTACTTCAAGACTCCTTTGATCTTCTGGAATCTGAATCAGGGCCAGAATTGTATTTTCATGAATTACTTCCTGTAGTTTCTAAAAGATAAAATCATTAATAAAGTAAGTCAAGCATTTATCAGAAGTTCTATTTAGAAAGGCAGGGAGAAATTTTTAGTAGCTGATTCAGTATTATGAAGATCTTTATCACAATTGTACCTACCCTCTATTCCAGTAATGCTTACGTAACTGGAATTATCTCTTTCTCCTGGCTGGCCTGATGGTCTGGAGTAAAAGCCTGATATCCCTCTCTTATTTCCTCCCTTAATTCTCACCACAGTGCTTTCTACTGTGCAGTATGGTATAATGGAAAGAACGCTGGATTTGGAATTAAGAAATTCTGTGTTCCAATCCTGGCTCTGCTTAGGAGTTACATGACTTTGGTCAAGTCACTTCATCTCTGAAGCTTCAATTTCTTCTTCTATAAAATGAGGGGATTGGATTAGGTGATTCTTAAAGCCCCTTCCGATTTTATGTCCTATGCTTCCCTTTCTATTTCCACCTCATCAGAGTATTTAGCACAATGCTCTACCTATAGTAGATACTTGCTCCATGATTCCAGATGACTTGTGATGAACCATACACTCCTCCTGGAAGAGAAGTGAGTGATCCAGATTGAAGACTGAAAGGGTTCATGGCCAGTGCAAGAATTTATTTTGCTCAACTATACACATTTGTAAAAAGAGTTTTCGTCTTCTTTCTTTCTCAATGTGGAGGGGTGGCAAAGAAATCATGGTGGTTGTTGTCCTTTGTTCTCCAAAGAGGACCAAAATAACATCATTGTGTTGGAGTCAAGGTATAATTTGTCCAACTGTGGCTGATTAGTCCAATACAAGTTCAGAAGGCTCTACCACAGCTCGGGCACAGAGTCCACATTAACATTTGGAGTAGAGATGTCTCTAAATTTGTGCATCTCACATTTCTTTGGAGCTACTGCAATTCTGTTTCACTCATAGAGCACTGTGCCTTCTTTGATATGGGCACACCATGCGGGGTGGTCCTGTTCCAGCGTCTCCCATGTCTCCCATTTGATTCCGAAGTTCTTCAGAGAAACCTTGAAAGTGTCCTTGTATCTTTGCCCACTGCGCCACCTCAATGTCTCTAAATGCTATGCAAATCTGATCTAAAATTATTAATGTGGTATCTCTGATTATATATTATTTCGCTCCTTCGTATGGCAGTGTGGCAGAGCTGATAGAGTGATGAACTTGGAGTCAAGAAGATCTGTATTCAAATTCTGCCACTGCCACTTACTAGCTTATGGCCTTAAGCCACTCAACCTCTGAGCTTCGGGTAACTTTCTAAGACATAGCTAAAAAATACAACCTCCTTTATTTGGCATTAAACTCCTCTGTAATCTGGTTCCAGCCTATCTTTACAAGCTAATTGCACATTACTTCCTCTTATGTGTACTCTGTTCCAGAAAAAAATTGGCTTTCTTGTGATTCCCGTACTTGATATTCTATCTTTGTGCCTTCGAACAGGCTATTTGTCATTCTTGGAAATGCTCTCTCCCTTCTCACCTCCTCCTTTTAGAAACTCTAGTTCCCTTCAGGAATCAGCTCAAGTGTTACTTCTTTCGAGAGATCTTTCAGGATTTCCTCCACTGTTAGAGAGCTTCCTAATCCTCCAAAATCACTTATTTATTTTGCGTATTACCTTTATTTGCTGCTTTGGATGTATTTCATTGTTGTTCTTCAGTTGTTTTCAGTCATGGCTGACTCTTCATGACCCCATTTGGGGTTTACTTGGCAGAGGTACCGGAGTGGTTTGCCATTTCTTTGTCCAGATCATTTTACAGACGAGGAAACTGAGGCAAATGGGGTTAAGTGATGTGCCCAGAGTGGCATAGCTAGTAAGTTACTGAGGTCAAACTTGAACTCAGGTCTTCCTGACTCCAGATCTGGTGCTCTATCTACTGCATCATCCTGTAATAGAAGGTGAACTCATTGAGGAGAGAGTTTCTGCTTCATTTTGCATTTACATCCCTAGCACTTAGTACAGAACCTGGTAATAGTAGGTACTTAATAAATGCTTATTGATGGATTGCTTCCCTAAGAATGAGTTATGATCTGTATCAGTGCAGCATGGACAGACTCTTCGCTCCTGGAGGTATTATGTCTTCCTCCCTACCGTCGCTCCAACTAAGCCTATCTCCTTGCTGTCTGACTCTCTTATTGGGCTTATGACATTTTGCTTTTATTCCCTTTGCTTAAACCACTTCCCTAAAGAAAGTTTTCTTTCTACTAGTCCATGTTTATCCTTCAAAATCTGGCTCTAAACTTTTTTAGGAAGCATTCACCAATTTCTTTTATCCTACTCATATAATTCCTTTATCCTGGATGGCTAAAAAATGTGTACCTTCAGAGTGTCCATTATTTTGTATGTGGTTCTTTGTAGTTGTTCTTGGTCATATATGTGTGTATATGTATATATGTGTGTATATAACACACACGTATATATGTGTATGTATACACACACATATATTTAATAGGATGGTAAATCTGAAGCTAGAAGGCATCTCAGAGGCTATCTAGGTCAACCCCATCATTTGTCAGCTGAGGAAACAGAGGCCCAGGGAAGGTAAGTGGCTAAGTGCTCAAGATCACATGGATCTGAACCCAGTCTTCTGAGTCCTTCCAATGAACCACATTTCGTGTACTTTTATTCTCTTCGGCCAAATTGTGAGCAGTTTGATTGGAGACAGAGCCTTTTTTTTTTTTTTTTACCATTTTCTTATGCCCCAATAATGCCTAGTAGTGTTGGGCACTGCAGGAAATGATTATTGCTTTCTCATATTAATAATCAGTTATTGAATTAGGAACTGGATTTTTTTTTAGAAGTGTATAGGTTATTCAGTTTCTGAAGGATGTTGCTGATGTTGAGATTGGATTAACTTTCTTAACAATCTTGTTCAGACCCCATCCAGGTGGGGAAGCCCATTGTACTCCACTCAGGTCTGGGTAGAGATAAATTCTTTGATTAAATTGCCCAAGACTGGGGATAATTTGGAAGTAAATGATATGATAAAAAAGTCATGTCCCCCCAGCCCTCATTAGAACAGATCGACCTCTCATTATAATATTCATTCTCTCTCATTACTTTTTAACCAATCAGCGCCAAATTGCCACTCTTAAGAGTACCTGCTCTTCCAAGGGCGTATGAGCATTCAGTGGGTTCCATGAAGGGTCTTTGGCATTTGCGAGTATCACTGACCCCTTTTATTAATAATATTCTAGCATTATTAATAAAATAATTAATTACCCAGAAACTATGTCTCTTGAACTTTTTAAACATCACAGCATGTAGTAGGTACTTAATAAACGTGGCTAGCCAGCTAAAGGGGATTAAAACAATATTGCTGTTACTGTACACAATGTTCTCCTGGTTCTGCTCACTTCACTTTTCATCATTTTGTGCAAGTCTTTCCTAAGATCATTGAACTCATCATTTCTTTATAGTCATCGGCACTGAGAAAAACACAGAAACTTTACAGAGGTTACATAGCAACAAAAAGTCTACCCCCAGTTAGCAGAGCTAAGTACTCTGTAATAGGACCTATCTTCAGTCCTGTATGGCCTTCAATACATTTCTCCTAAAAGCCATTTCTGAACCTGCCTAGCCCCATCATCATTAAGAACTACTAATCTATCTGATGAGCTAAGGTTTGCTACCATGGTCTGAGGATACTTTTCAATGGCCACATGTAATCAAAGGATTACCCATGAGCTGTTAGCATTTTTAAAAAAGTGATGGAGGGGGACCCGTTTCTCTCCCCCACCCCCAGTTGTTGGTTAAATTCTTCTTCATAGCAATGCAGAGAAGACAGAATAAGCCTTACAAGTAAGGATGTAGGTATCTGGCTACATGTTATTTTAAAAGTTTTAGGAAAACTCTTATTCCTCAAATTTCCTTCCTCAGAGAATCACATTTTCTAAAATTCCAGTAGTGTAGAGTTATTCCTTTAGGTCTAAAAGGCTTTTTGATATTTGGGAGACCATTAAGCTCTCTTTGGAGGGATGA
This sequence comes from Pseudochirops cupreus, assembly GCA_028627135.1. Taxonomy (NCBI): domain Eukaryota; kingdom Metazoa; phylum Chordata; class Mammalia; order Diprotodontia; family Pseudocheiridae; genus Pseudochirops; species Pseudochirops cupreus. The sequence goes on along the minus strand of CM053581.1, from coordinate 67,224,096 downwards.
TACCATAAGCTCTTTACAGTTAATATCTTTCTTAACAGGGGAGGACCCGAGAAAGGCCCGGGCCTCAGCTTTCTCCTTCCCAGTGGGTTATCCAATGTATGGGCACAATTTTTTGCCTGATGCCAATATAACATATGGAACCTTTGAAACCAGTTTGCAGTCATGAACACACACACACTTATATTTTAAATTTATTTTATTTTCAATTCATGGAACAAAACAACCCTTTCCATAACACAGTACAATAAAAAAGATGATTACACATGAAACTGCAAAACTACCATGTACAATTTGCTATTCTTTCCAAATATGCAACAAGGTTATCATGTAAATTTCTTTTTTTTCCCTCCTTTTATATTCCTCCCCGCCCTAGAGATGGCTAGCATTAGACACAAAATATATGTAAAATTATTCTATACTACTTCTATTAGTTCTTTCTCTGGATGCAGATGACATCTTTCTTCATATGCCCTTTATTTTTTTTTTTGAGGAGCAGTTGGGGTTAAGTGACTTGCCCAAGGTCACACGGCTAGTTTTGTGTTAAGTGTCTGAAGCCAGATTTGAACTCAGGTCCTCCTGACTCCAGGGCCGGTGTTCTATTCACTGAGCCACCTAGCCGCCCCATGTCCTTTATTTTTAATTTGTGTATTTATAATAGTCAAAATGACTTAGTCACTCAAAGTCATTCTTAAAACAATATTGCTGTTACTGTACACAGTGTTCTCCTGGTTCTGCTCACTTCACTTTTCATCATTTTGTTCAAGTCTTTCCGTGCTTTTCTAAGATCATTGAACTCATCATTTCCTAGAGCACAATAGTATTCCATCACAACCGTACACTATAGCTTGTTCAGCCATTCCCCAACTGATGGGGATCCCTGCAGTTTCCAATTCTTTGCCACCACAAAGAGAGCCACTATAAACATACCATGCTCATTCAAAGTTATAATTACTATTTGTGTTCTCCAGTTTTGTGTACAATATTCTTTTTCTGTTCTGCTATTATATAGCTTCCTTTCCTTTTTTAAATTTATAATAAATTCAAGCTATAGCTTTCAAAGCCCTCCAGCTTCTTTGTGGTTCTTTTTTTTTTTTTAATCTCATTTCTGTTCTCTCCTCTGATTTTTTTTTTTAAGGATGCCTCAATGGGAGTACTATGCCTTAATGGACATAGCTTTCAAAAGAAGACAACTAACTGGCAATAAGGCCCTCCTTGCCTGAGTACAGGATAGACAAGATGGTGGGGTGCTAGAAGATAGAGAGGAATGGGATAATTTTTAATTTTGCCACACTAGCCTTTAAGATTAGCAGAAAGTTGGGGCAGCTAGGTGTCATAGTAGATAGAACACTGACCCTGAAGTCAGGAGTACCTGATTTCAAATCTGGCCTCTGACCAGACACTTGGACATTTATTAACTGTGTGACCCTGGGCAAGTCACTTAACCCCAATTGCCTCACACCCCCCCCCCCAAAAAAAAAGATCACCAGGAATTTTTTCATGATTTTAAAACAATTTTTTCAAAGCCCCACATACTTTATTCCCTGAACCTAGAATTGAAATATGCTCTTCTCTGTGAAAGGCAGTATGAATGGCTTTACTTCCTTACAACCCTAAACTTAATCTGTCAAACTACATCAAGGGTTTAATTAATTAACTTTTTTTCCCATCAGACCCCTCTGGCAGTCTGATGAAGCCTATGGATCCCTCCTCAGAGAAATGTTTTTAAATGCCTATACTAAATTACACAGGATTACAATGGAAACAAATTGTACTAGAATATGGTTATCAACATATTTTTTAAAAACAAGTTCATGGCCCCCAAGTTAAGAACCCCTGGCACTAGGTGGTCTCTTAGGTCTCTTCCAGCTCCAACATTCAGTGTCTCATTGGTAATAGAGGTGGAGAAAATCCTTCCTACTTTTCCAATGGGAAACTTTCTGTATGACTTTCCTTCAAGGTAGGTCTCTATCCTGGGTCAGGGTTTCCCTGCAAAAAAGAAAGTCACATTTCAAGACTTTGCAGCCCCCTAGAAGTCTCCCTAGATGCAATCTTCCTTCAGTTCCCTAAATACCAACTTAGACAAATTCTGGTACCAAGCCTTTGCTCAGCATTGCTGGCATCTTTGTCACATAATTTTGACCCAATTTTTGTAGCATAAAAAATCAGGACATTATGACCTTGATGGATTTCTGTCTTATTTAGCAATGCTTTGTCTTGGGAAAGAGGGAAGAGGGAAATCTTAGGTCAAAGGTAGAACTTCCTTTATTATCAGTCTTAAAGGAGCATGTCATAGGATCTAGCACCTCCTAAGTTTTCAGAGCAAAGGTGGAGTTTAGTGTTTCCAGGTGTTGTATAGTTCAATCTAAAGACACCTAACCCTCTCCAACCCTCCCTCCTTCCTTTCTGTCTCTGTCTGTCTCTCTATCTCTCTCTGTCTCTCTGTCTTTCTGACTCTCTGTCTGTCTGTGTCTCTCTTGTCTCCCCATACTAAATTCTGAATGGTGAGGATTATATTAATTCATGGTATTACTTTGATTTTCTGGTTCATTAGATAAACTAAATTCAGTCACTTTGAAAAACTATTGGTTACCTGGAGAATTTCTGCCATTTTTTTGCTAGTACAATGGTGGTATCATTCTTTACAGGCTTTATGGAAATGCATCTGTTGTTGATGCCAGCACAAGTGCCTGACTTCTCACCTCTTTGCTTCAAAAACGGTCTCATTCTAGAAGGTATTGCACATTTGCACCAAAGGGAATAATTTTGTGGTGCAGTGGATAAGAGCACTGGGCCTGGAGTCAGGAAGACCTTTGTTCAAAACTGGCCTCAGACACTTACCAGCTGTGTGACCCTGAACAGGTCTCTTAATGCTATTTTCTTCAGTTTCCTCATCTGTAAAATGAACTGGAGAAGGATCGCTCCAATATCTTTGCCAAGAAAACCCAAAATGGGGATCACAAAGAGACGGACACAGTTGAACAACAACAGCAAGTCCATGGATACAACTAGTATCCATGTGATGAAGAAACAGCTAAAGGAATCCTCCTAGTGCCTAGCCTGGGTTGAAATCTGCATTACTTGAAGGAGTCTCACATCAGTGAGATCACAGATACATCAAAATAGCAAAGTATTGTGTCAAATTATAAAGAGCACTAGATTTGAAGTCAGATCACTTAGGGCAGTGGTTCTCAACCTTCCTAATGCCGCAACCCTTTAATACTCGTATGTGGGCGTATCTGCATGTGGATGGACCCACCTGGAGATGAATAGAGGAACAGTGTCTCAGTTCCTAAGACCATCAGAAATATGTGTTTTCTGATGGTCTTAGGTGACCCCCCCCAAAGGGATCGCGGCCCACAGGTTGAGAACCACTGACTTAGGGTCAGGATGAAGCTTTTACTACTTATTGGCTTTGTAACTCAAGGCAAGTCACTTGATTTCTCTGCATTTGTTTCTACAGTGGTAAAATGGGGATAATAATATTTGTACCATCTATCATAGAGGGCTGTTGTGAGGATATAGTGAGATGCCGCACATGAAAGCGCCTTCTAACACTTGCCGCCTTTGTTTCTGTATTCCCAGTGTCCAGCAGCAGCAATATCTGTTCCCTTGAAGACTATGGTGTTCCATGAAGCACAGCCATAAATGATCACTGGGAGAATATCTGTGTTGAAAAGATGTTAGGTGGCACAGTGGATAGAGCACTGGGTCTGGAGTCAAGAAACCTGAGTCCCAATCTGGCCTCAGACATTTAACCGTTTGTGTCACCCTGAGCAAGTCATATATCCTGCCTCAGTTTCCTCAAGTACACATTGAGGATAATAATAGTACTGACCTGCCAATGTTGTTGTAAGGATCAAGTGAGATATTTGTAAAGAGCTTAGCATAGGGTCTAGTACACAGTAAGCACTTAGTAAACACTTGTTCTCTTCCCTTGAAAAGAAAGACTTTTATGTTAAGGAATGACTGGGGATCATTGAAAGCCCTGAACAATTTCCCAGAAAACAATTCAGCCTGATATCTTTGTTGTTCAGTTGTGTCCAGCTCTTCATGGCCCTATTTGGGGTTTCCTTGGCAGAAATGCTTGAGTGATTTGCCATTTCCTACTCCATCTTATTTTACAGATGAGAAAACTGAAGCAAATTGGGTTAAGTGACCTACCCACAGTAACACAACTAATAAGTATCTGAGGTTAGATTTGAACTCAGGTCTTCCTGATTCCAGGGCCAGCACTCTATTCACTGTACCACTTAATTACACCACACTGGCTGGCTGCCCTTTGGACGTTCAGATTTTAGCAAAACAAGACTAATCAATTCTTTGTCCCTACAGTTATGGTTCCCTTAGACTACACTATCTTATCTCTAAAAATGCTGCTTTTGAAATACAGATTACATTATCCTGATTCTCCACCTGCCTTAAAATGATAAGATAGTATAGGTAGGGGGGAAATCTCAACCACTGGGACCTAGAATTGATTAGTCTTGTTTATCTGATAATGGAACATCCAAAGGACAGTTTAGTGTGGTATCATGGAAAGGGTGTAGGAACTATTTTGCTTCTAATTATCAAGTCATCTTGGCAAAGACACACCCTCCTTCCATGGTCCTTAGTTTCCCTATCTGTAAAATGAGCAGGGTTAGACTAGATCATCTGTAAGGCCCCTTTCCATCCCTGTCACTCTATGAACAGACACTGCTGTTCGGTGAATGCCCATTCTCTTGATAAATTCTTGCCTTATTGACACGTTTCCCTTTAAGAAAGTTGACAAAGCCCCAATGGCAGCTGCCAATTCTGAACTGAATTCTGACCAACAAATAAGAACTGGAAATCTTGCATGAAAGTGACCTTGTGATCCCAGAGTTTGTATTAATGAAGGAAGAAAATCCTGAGTGTGATCATCCACAAACCCTCTACTTTTAGGAAAGCATACTTCAAAATATTCAGAGATGGGATTGGTGTGAACATGCGAAAGAGGTCTCTGAAAGGGGGTTGGAGAAGGTTCTAAAACATGCCAGTTTCACAGTAAAACCACAAATGGTCAGGATGAGGAAGAAAAGGGTGAAGCAACTGGAGAAACTATGATGTGACACTCCAGAAACTTCTGTAATAACCTTGAGTTTTAAAATGACCCATAGAAAGGTGGGAGGAGGAGCATATGCTGACTGGGGCTGGCTGTAAAAAAAAAAAATGAACAGGAGTCGAGCCTGTAAAAAGAGTGTCAGGAAGCTAAGGTCCAGAATGAATTGAGACTTATGAAACAGGCCAAAGACACCAAAAGGGTGACTTTATTAGGTCACATTGGGAGCAAAAGGAAACTAAGAAAGGAATAGTCTATTGCTTGGGGGGATATAATATTAACTAACGATAGTGCTACTTAACTCAAATCACTTCCAAGAATCTTCAAACTAGAAATAACAGGACAAACACAGTTAAAATGAAACTGGAAATGCAAGATAAAAAAAAAAGAATATAAAGAGAGTACTGCTAACTATCCACACTAAATGGATTCAAGTCTGTGGGCTCAGAGGAGCTATATCTCAGGAGGCTACTAGGCAGCACAATTTGTGAATAGAGTCAGGAAGTGGAGTCCAGAAGATTGGAGTTCAAATCCTATCTCAGACACTTGCTAACTGTGTGACCTTGAGCAAGTCATTTAACCTCTCTCAGTCTTTGTTTCCTCATCTGTAAAATGGGGATAAAAAAAAGCATCTTCCTCACAGGATTGTTGTGAAAATCGAATGAGGTATTAGTAACAGCATTTACATCACTTTAAAGTTTGCAGAGTACTTCCCAAAGATTATATTATTTTATCCTCACAACAACCCTGGGAGGTAAATATGATTATCATCCCCATTTGACAGATAATGAAATTTAGGTAGATTAATTAAGTGACTTGCTAGCTGCATCATACAGCTAGCAAGTGTTTGAGGCGGGATTTAAACTTTGGGTCTTCCTGACTCTAGGTCCAAGAGTCTATCTCAATGTACCAACCAGAAAACATACACAAAGTGCTTCATGAACCTTAAAGTGCTATATAAATGCCAGCTATGGTCGTTGTTATTATTGTTAAATTAATTATGAAACCACTAACTTTGATCAAGTGTTATTCCAGGAAGAGGAGAAATTCCTGCGATTTCCTAGAACCCTCAGGCATGAATATTAGCAGTGAGGAAACCCTGGAGTTGGGAAAATACCAAGAAGGAAAAGTGAACTATTGGGGTGGATTAGGGAGAGACTCACAGATTCCAGCACACTCCTGGTATCATGTCATACACACCACACTCAAGCCTTGCCACCACATTAGACTTCTTCTATCTCAAAATTTCTGCGCAGTCCATTGGGTTATTTTTGCGAAGGGACTGATTTGAAGAAAATTTACAATAGCATTTAATGGAAAAACAATTTGCTTTACAGAAATTAATTGTGTAGCTAACTACTGGAATCCTGTTAGATTGAAGGCTATGGAAAGAGCAGTTCACTTAGCAAATATTCTGAGACACCAGTCAGATAAATATTTTGATTGAAATTTTCAAAGTTAAATATTTAATTCCTATATTTCATTTCCCAATATATCCTTCCTCACTTACCCTCCTAGAGAGCCATTCTTTATAATGACTTTTTTTTTTTGCTTTTTGGAGGGAGGAGAACAGGGCAATTGGGGTTAAGTGACTTACCTAAGGTCACACAGCTAGTAAGTGTCTGAAGCCAGATTTGAACTTAGGTCTTCCTGACTCCAGGGCTGGTACTCTATTCACTGTGCCACCTAGCTGCCCCATGACATTTTTTTTGAAGAGAAAAAAAAGCAGTTCTACAAAACTAACCACTACATCAAAAACAGTGTTCTACATCCCTAGTCCTCTTACCTGTGGAAAAAAAGGGAGGGTGGTCCATTTTGGTAATTCTTCTTTAGAGACAAGCTCAGTCATTATAATTGTACAGCATTCAGTTTCATCTTTTTTTGTTTGCTTTTTTCTATTTACGTTGCTGTAGTCATCATATGTATTGTTTTTCCAGTTCCGCTTACCTCATTTTGCATCAGTTCATATAAGTCTTCTCTTGCTTCTCTGTAGTCTTCACATTCATCATTGCTTATAGATGTTCTATTAAATTCATGTGCCACATATATTTAGTCATTCATTCAGTCATCGATTAGCTTTTATTAAGAGCCTGCTGTGTGCCAGGTAGTGTCCTAGATTCTGGGAATACAAAGATACAAAGAAAGGCAGCCCCTTCCCTTGAGGAGCTCACAATCTATTGAATATCTAATCGGTGGGTATCTAATTCTTTTCCAGGTCTTTGTTATTATTAAAAAAAATGCTACCAAGCATATTTTGCTATTTATGAAACCTTTGTTTTTATCCATTTTGGATAAAATGGATAAATATACCCCCCTTTTTGGGGTATATATCTTGCGACAATATCACTTGGTCAAAGGGTATAGACTTTTTTTTGTCAATTTCTTAGCGTATTTCCAAGTTGCTTTCCAGAAGAGTGAGACCAATGCTTAGCTTCGCCAACTCTGTATTAGCCTGATTTTTTACAACTATTTCAACACTGAGTATTTTCCTCTTTGTCATCTTTGCCAGGTGTGGGGGTATGAAGTGAAATCTCAGAAGCTGTTTGGTTGTATTTCTCTTATTATTGATTTGGATCTTGCGTATGGTTGACAATATTTTGTAATTCTTCTTTTGAGAACTGATTGTTCATATTATTTGACCACACTCATTAGGGAATGTCAAATATAGTTTTTAATCATCTGTGCTAATGGGGAAAGGTATAGAATAACTGGATGAATTATCAAAATATTTTAGACACTGATTTTAACATGCCCTCCTCCTACCATATCTTGCTAAAACAGATAAAAATCTCTTTTTATATGGCATCATTGTCTGATGCTAAAATCACCGCTGAGCTTCTCTTCTTATGTCTAACACTGAATTCCTAAAATGCCCTCAAGATGAGCATTAACAAAATATTTTTAACTGTTTCCACAATGAAACCAAATATCCCCTGGGTTTCTGCCTATCCGTATCTAGGTGTAGGTGGATGAGATGAAATTGTTTTGAGCTAATTTTTCCCTTTGTTCCTTGTTTCCCAGAATTGAGTACATATCATTTTGAAGTCAGTAGCAACTCAAAATTTGGATCTGTCCCAGGGGACATTTTGTAGAATTAGGTTCAGTGTTTAGTGAGTCATTTTGCATATTTATCTTCAGTATCTAGACTGCCAGTGAATTTCTTCTTATTTTCTTCACCTTTTCAAACCAGTTCATAAAGCTTTTTGTTGTTACAGTGGTTTTCCTACTACTACTAATAGCTAGCATGTATATAATGCTTTAAGAAATGCATAGATTACAAATATTATTTCACTTGATCCTCAAAACAATCCTGGGAAGTAGGTGCTGTTATTAAACCCATTGAATATATGAGACAGAGGTTAGGGCCATACATCTGGTAAGGTCAAATTTGAACTCAAATCTTCCTCAAAATCTGGGACTCTATCCACTGTACCCCCTAGTGTTATAATAATAAACTAAAAAAATTAGTAAATAACGTAAAATTAGTTTTAAGTGTTATGATGCTATAATGTATCCATCATACAATCAAATAAGAATATTTGTAAAGTAATCAGCTCAGTATCTGGCATACAGTAGGTACTTAACAAATTATTCCATTTCATTCATTCCATGATCTTATCAATGCAGATTTTTCCTTCCACTGGCATACATTTCAACCCAACCATGTTTTCTTCCATAGAGGATTCACCCAAGGTGCTGGAAGCTGTTGTAAGGAAAATTCTTTGTTTGGGCTTTCACCCAAACTCAGGACGAAGAGAATTAAAAGGAATTTATTAAAAGCATATCAAGGTAGCAACATGTTGATAGGCTTGTCACTGGAGATCAGAAGGAGATTCAAGATGGAGCCAGCTTTTATTGATAAGTTTCTTCATGAGATATAGAAATTTGGATAGGTCCCTGATAATAAAAGGGATGGACCATTGCATCTCAGCACCTCCCCAAGGTAGCATGTACATGAGGGCTATGTGGCGTTAAACAGGTATAAGCAGGTAGGGGGTGACTTGATAATGAGATAAATAACAGACATTACAAAGCTGCAGAGTGGACAATACCTTCCCCAACACTGATTGACAAGTAGCTCTGGGAACAATGGGTCACTGAGTCAGTAAAACTTTCATCCAAACCTTCCTACAGGTCTTTTAACATTTCATCAATACTAATGCAGCACTGGGGCAGTCAGTCTGTTATTTCATGTTTTAATATGTGACCCGCTCATTTCTTTTCCCAATCGTATTTGTCTTTGATGGTGCTTTTTTTTTTTACAGAAGATCCTATACACAAATCATCATTAGTAATATTGTGTAGCTTACTTATAATCACTATGCATCTCTCTATTGCTCTTTGGGTCGTTTTGAGCCTTTGGATATTGTAGTGTGCCAGGAACTAGAGCCAAGCATCATCACTGGGAGAATATTTTGTGGAAAAGATGGACTTTGGTGTCAGAGATTGATTTGGAATTAGTTTAGCCTTTCTCCCTGCTCCTGTTCAACTGTGGGGTAACTCATCTCACTATGCATCTGCTATGCCTGTCTAGGATATAGATTTGGACTGATGGATTAGCTCAATGGACTGTCCATTCATTTGATTACCATAATCCGAGTAGTGCACATTTTTCACCTCACTTGGGTTTTCCCATGTGATTTTCTAAGCCCATCTCTTTTGAATGGCCATGGATCTCATTAAAGAGGTCCTATTGTATTCTGAAGCTAGATTCAACCAGAGTAATGTCTATTGGCATGTAGAAGACCTTGTTATCCTTAGGAAATCTCTCTTACATTTGAATTCTTTTTTTTTCTTTCAAAATTTCATTTTATTTTCAATTAAGAAGCATTTATTCTCTCTCTTACCAAATGGATAAAAAAGAAGAAAGAAAAATAAAATCCTTATAGCAAGTCAACATAGTCAAGGAAAACAAATTTCCACACTGGCCAGGTCTAGCGATGTATGTCTCATTCTGAATCTTGTTGCTTGCACCTCTCTGTTAGCACACTTGCTTTATCATGAGTTCTCTGAAATTGTGGTTGGTCATTGCATTGATTAGAGTTCATAGGTCTTTCAAAGTTGTTTGTTTTTACAGTGTTGTTATCATGTTATAAATTGTTTTCCTGGTTTTGCTTACTTCTCTCTGCTTCAGATCAAACAAATCTTCCCAAGTTTCTCTAAAACCATCCCTTTCATAATTTCTTATGGCATAAGAATATTCCATTATGTTCAAGTGCCATAATTTATTCAGTCATTCCCCAACTGATTAAAGGAAAGACCACAATTTGTTCAGCAGGAGAATGGCTGAATGAATTATGGTCTTTTATTTAAACTTTACATGATACATTCCTAACAAAAGTGATGGATGCCTTTAATGAACATATGCCTTCCTTTTTTATGTCTTACTGGATAGTGATAATCAAAGAACTGTTAAAGTTGATAGAGATGATCAATATTAAATTATCAATAATGGCTTCAAATAATAATATTTTACAATAGTGAAAGTCCTGATTTTATAATAGCTCTTTTTTGCAGTGACAAAGAATTAGAAATGGAGGCAGTGCCCATCAACTGCAGAATGCATGTTATAGGAATATAATGGAATACAATTGTGCTATAAGATTGACAAGGGAATGGCTTCAGAGAAACCTGAGAAGACTTGTATGAACTGATGTAGAGTTAAGTGAGCAGAACCAAGAGAACAACTTATGCCATAATAGCAATATTGTAAACACAAACAACTGTCAAAGACTTGAGAACTCTGATCAGCAAAATAACAAACCACAATTCTAAAGGACTCATTATGAATCATGCCACCTATCTCCTGGTATAGAGATGATTTTTGGAATACATAGCCAATCCAATACAAAAGAGGAATTAGTTTTTTCTTGACTATACATGTTTATAACAGGGTTTTGTTTCTCTTTCTTTCTCAGTGGGGAGATAAGATAAAAAGACAGATTTTCATTGATTGAAAATTTTTTTTTAAAAAGTCTGCATAAAGAATAAGAACTCATTATGGGAATTTATTTTGAATACCAACGTCAATAAGAAGATTTATTAAAGAATTTATCAGATGAGGTAGGGAAAAGCCCAGTCTTGACTGTGGTCCCTTCTTGTATTTTATTGACATAGAGTTGTGATGCCATTTGTTACGAGTGTGGAATGCCAAGGATGGTAGATGAAAGAGACAGGCCTTGGTTCAAAGAGCACATAATAATGTTGAAAATGTTGGAAGAGTCAATGGATGAGTGATGAGCAGGGAATTACTTGGTATGAGAACACTGTGAATAGAATAAGAAGAATGTTTGCAGGAAAGAAAGCAACAGAAGTTGAGAAAGGTGGGTTAGCAGCGCTGTTGTCTTGATCCTTAAATGGTTCATGTGGCATATGGGGGAATGTAAGTGTTGATCTAGGTCATGTCTGGTGAAGCTCTCCTCCTCCCCCTCTCCAGGGTATAACAGCACAGGAAACCAACTAAAGCAATGCTATCATATCAGAATCAGACTGATAGTGTTTATCCAGATTGCATCAACTGAGCTTGTTCCTAGTTCCTGTTCCCTGAGGAGATCACCAGCAGGAGGGATGCTCCTAAAAGCCACACCAGGAAACAATAGAAGCAGTTCTCTCCTTGTCATATAGGGTTGTTTGGTGCAGAGCCTGGGCTCCCAAACATAGTTGCTATAGGTATTAGATCTGGGAACTATGACCACATCTTTTTCTATTCTCAGGAAACAGCAGGAAGAAACTTGAGTCTTTCTGAAGGAGTTTTAACTTTTCTCTAATACAGTTGATTAAATGCTGGACCTGGACTCAGAAAGACCAGAATGAAAATCTAACCTCAGACATTTACTAGTTTGTGATCCTGGGCGTGTCACTTAATTTCTCTAACCTTCAGTTTCCTCATCCATAAAATGAACTAGAGAAAGAAGTGGCAAACTGCTCTAGTATGTTTGCCAAGAAAACCCCCAAAATGGGGTCATGAAGAGTTGGACACAACTGAATGGAAAGAACAACAACAATAACACTTCCCTCCCTCCCTCCCAGGGTTGTTTTGAGGATCAAATGAGATAATATTTGTAAAGCACTGAGCACAGTGCCTAGCACATAGTAGTCGCTGTATAAATACCACCACTACCACTACCACCACCAGCAGCATCATCATCATTAGTGGTAACTTAGGTAAAACTTTGCAAACTTTGCAGCATTCTATACATGCTTTCTATTATTAGACACAGCCACACACATTTCTGGTGGTCAGGCACCAGTATCCTTTGTGACAAAGAAAGTGGGAGAGAGTGTATTTGAGTACAGTTTTGTTTCTATTTCAAATAAGCATGTCTTTTATTTTTTTGTTTTTGTATTGCCCCCAAATTTCTCCACATCATTCCTTCTCTTCTCTCCTAAAGAGCCATCCCTTATAACAAAGAATTTACTTGATTGCATTTTAATCAGTTCTTTGGTGGACACAAAAGTTTCACTTTCCAGTCAAAGTTTGGGTCCCCGCTTAGGACACATGCTGCAGCTGTATTGCTAAGTATTACTGTGATAGTACCAGAATCAGAGAGAATAGTAGACCCAGTGTTTATTCCTCAGTCATGTTCAACTCTTCATGACCCCATTTGGAGTTTTCTCGGCAAAGATACTGGAGTGGTTTGTTATTTCCTTTTCCAGCTCATTTTACAGATGAGGAAACTGAGGCAAACAGGGTTAAGTGATTTACCTAGGGTCACACAGCTAGTAAGCTTCTGAGACTGGATTTGAACTCAGGTCCTCCTAAATCTGGGTCTGCCATTCTATCCACTGTACCCTCTAGCTTCCTAAGAGGACCAAGTAATCTCCAGCTAAATCAGTACCAGGATTGGAGAAAGAAAGGAGCTGTTACATCTAGGCTGCATATCATTGCATGCGTGGAATGCACAGTGGCAAGACTAAGAAGGAGGTAAGAGGTACTTCTAGTGATTATTAGCCTGGATGCTATTATATAGCCTTGCGGCAAATTTAGTCAGTCATGGAAAGTGATTCACACCCAGCTAAGCCTTCCGGATCTAAGAAGGGTGTGGCTGTGTCTAAGATCCCTGAGCTTCTTTGGTCTGGAGAGGCTATGGGATCTGTATCTCCCTGTCCCCTCCCTATGAATGCTCTCATGCCGCAGCTACCCTTAGTACTTCCCCAATGACTTAGGTTTTGGAGATGGGTGTGTGTATGTCAGGTTTCTGGGACTGGGGTTTCTACATTGTTGAGACCTTGCTGAGTCAGCTTGGTTGTCCTTGGAGATAGTCGCTATATGGGGTTCTGTTCCATTAACCTCCTGGCTTGTTTATTATCTCTAAACATGGAACCACCAGCACCATTAGTACAGCTCCTCATTTCCCTTTGTCCCCTAGACTACATGATGAAAATTGTGCACAGGCTCTGGGAAAAGGCTTTGTGAGTTGCTAGCAGTGGTTACAAGACCTGTGTTGCGATAAGATCAGCCCTTTCATTTCTCTGTAGATATACCCCCAGTACCACAAGTGGATACTCTGCTCTACCCCACCCACCAACACACATTTTAAGAGTCAGCAAAAGGAAATGTTGTCCTTTGGAAAGTGGACCTAACATTCCAGGGCAGATTAGGTGTGAGTAGCTTTTGATGGGAAATTAATAGGAATTGGTTTTTTTCTTTAAGTCATTTTCTTCAATGTAAGATGGTAGCATCCTTTTGGGAGATAATTGATACATTTAGGGTGAGTTCTTAGCAATGCCCTATGTCTCCACTTATAACTCTTGTGACTTCCTGGATGAAAATTCCCTTTTCTGGCCATGTGTTGCTTCCTCCTATTAGAATCCAAGCATCTTGAGGGCAGCGATTGTCTGGTCAAGGAAGTATTACCAATAGATATTGGAGTCCCCATGGCTTCCAATGGAGTCTCTTCATATACTGGAATAAATCTTAGTCTCAGATGTAACACCAGATATCTCATGCCTATTTACTATTAGTACTCTATGGTGCAAATATTGATTGTGGTTTAAAATTTTGTATATGTAGCCCAGCTGATGAAAGAATGAATTTTAAAAAGTGCCTTAGTGCCTTCCCTCTGAGTGTACTCTGAATTTCTCCTGCATATGTTATGATTGCACATGGTGTGTGAATATTGTCTCCTCCATCAGATGGTGAGCGCTTTGAGAGCACCAACTGTTTATTGTCTTTCTTGTATCCCAAGAAGTGTCTGACACATCATAGGTACTTGATAGATCCTAGTTGACTAACTGACTGCTGCCTCACAATGGGAGATCTGGGACATGTACATTTCCCACATCCCATCCATCCATCCATCATCTGTTTTCTGATCTCTGACCTTTCCACTGCAATGCCGTTGCTCATGCTGCTCCCTGGACCTGAAATGCCCCCATCTCTGCCTATGAAAATGCTGCTCATCTCTTAAGACTTGACTTAGATCTAACTTCTTTCCTTGAAGTTGTTCTTAGTTTCTGCAGGGGGAAATTCCTTACCTTACTCTGTCTTTGAATAACCCTTTATCTGTGCCTCTCTCATACACTTGTCTTTCCATTAAAGATTTGCCCAATGCTTTGTTGTGGTATGGAGATGACCTTACATACTTGAAAGCTAATGCAGTTGGAGCCCAATTATGTCCAGCCTAGCTGGAAAGGTTGCAAGTTCTGTCTCTGATGGATTATAAATCTGTCATTGGAGGACCAAATTAGCCAAGGTCAAGTTAGAAGCTTATCACTACATTGATGAATTTTTTTGGCCAGGGCAACTCTTGAAGATCATGATGATAGTGGAATTGTGGTCTGTTTGGGTGGGGGAGTGCCCACACTATGAAACTATAGAGCCTAGAAAATGCACTCACCTATTACGTTGTGTTTCATGTTAGTGTTATTTGTGTATAGCTGGCCTCTTCTATTGCAGCTTAAGTTTTCTGAGGGACTGTTCCTTTCTCCTAGTGCCTAGAATACTTCTTTGCAGGGATTAAGAAATAGGAACTAATAAATGTGGAAGGAAGGAAGGAAAGAAAGAAGAAAAGAAAGCAAGGAAGGAAGAAATAAAGGGGTAAGCAAAGAAAAAATAAAGGGAAGGAAGGAGGGAGAGAGGGAGAAAGAAAGGGGAGAAATAAGGGAGGGAGGAGAAAAAGGAGGAGAGGGGGTAGGGATAAAAGGAAGGAGGGAAGAAGGAATGAAAGAAAAAAGGGAGGTAGCAAGAGAAAGATAAAGAAGAAAGGAAATAGGGAAGAAAGGAAGGAAGAAAAGGAGGAAGGGAGGAGAGGAAGGTAGGGAAGAAAAGGGGGAAAAGGAGGGGAAGAAGGGATGAAGGAGGGGGAGGGAGGAAGAAAAGTATTACTGATGATGGAGCAGCAGTGTGATACAGTGCTAGACCTGGAATCTAGAAAGGCCTGGATTTGATTACCTCTGATGTTTCCTAGGTGACAACAGAGCCTAGTGTTTACTCAACCTTTCTGAGCCTCAGTTTCCTTATCTATAAAATGGGGATATTAATTACCTGTAGTATTGATTTGTGAAGATCAAATGAGATAATGTAAAAAGTTTTGCAAGCCTTAAAGCATTATTACATAAATATCAGTTATCAGGAAGGAGTATATCATAGTATAAAGATCAGAGACTTGGCAGTCAGAGATTCTGGGTTCAAATTCTGCTTCTAACAGTTTGTATCTTGTCAATTAACATCCCTGGATGTCAGTTTCCTCATCCTTTTTTTTTTTTTGCTTTTTTTTTTCTTTTTGGAGGAGGAAGGTAGAGCAATTGGGGTTAAGTGACTTGCCCAAGGTCATATGGCTAGTTTTTTGTGTTAAGTGTCTGAGGCCAGATTTGAACTCAGGTCCTCCTGACTCCCAGGCCAGTGCTCTATTCTCTGTGCCACCTAGCTGCCCCCTTTTCTTTCATCTTTAAAATGGGAAGGTTGGACCAGTTAGTTGCTGAGGTCCCTCCCAACCTTAGACCTACTATCCTATCATCTTTTTGTCAATTAATTTGAAAAAATCCTTTCTAACTAGGTAACTGAGAACAGAAAAAACAGAGAAGAGGAGAAGGCAGGAGTGAGGATGAGAAGATCTGGGTCCAAGGAACAGGACAGAAAGAACTCACAGTTTTCACCAAGGCCTTAAAGCAAGCGAGCTGAAGGCAGCAGGTGGTCACTGAATGCCTGGATGTGAGTGAATCCCCTGAGTAGGGAGAGAGTCACTGGAATGGGATATCTGAGGAAACTCAAGCTAAACCTTCCTAACTTCCCCATTTTGCCCAGAGCCTTCCTAGTTACCGAGGAAGAAAACCAGAAACAAAAGCACGGTGGCTGAAAAGTCTGGCGGGTACTTTCTTACCGCAGTTGAAAACCATGAATCTAAACTTGGCAAACGTTGAATTTTTGAGGAAAGGCCATTGTGGGCTAATCAATGAACTCTAGACTTGAAGTAGAAGAGCTGAGTTTGGATTTTGAGCACTGCCCTTGACTGATTGTAGTCTTGAGCAATATGAGTCTTGGTTTCTTCATCTGTAAAATGGAGATAGTACTACCTAGAAGCAGTTAGTGGAGACTGATGGACCGTGTTTACATAGTACTTTAAAGTTTAAGGTGCAGGATCATATATCCTGAGCTGGAAGGGAGTTCAAAGGTCATCTAGCCTAATCCCTCCCTTTAAAGATGGGCTAACTGAGATCCAGAGATGTTAAGTCACTTGTCCACTGTCATATGGTAACTGTACAATTCAAACTCAAGTTCTGTGAATCTTCGTTGCACCATGATTCCTCTGTTCTTCACATGTATCACCTTATTAAGAGCCCTGTGGTATAAAGAGAGTGATTATTCCCATTTTACTGATGAAGAGACTGAGCTTCAGAGACATGCTTATACAGCTAGGTATCTGGAATAGGATTTTATCCCAGTTCTTCATGGTTACAAGTCCAGTCAGTGTTTCAGCCATTATACCATATGGATTTTCCTCTTAATAACTTTATAAGGTCATTTTTAGGGCAGCTAGGTGGCTCAGTGGATAGAGTGTCAGGTCTAGAGTCAAAAGGACCTGAGTTCAAATCCAGCCTCAGATATTTACTAACTGTGTGACCCTGGGCAAGTCACTTAACTTTGTTTGCCTCAGTTTCCTCATCTGTAAAATGACTTAGAGAAGGAAATGGAAAACCACTCCAGTATCTTTGCCAAGAAAATCCCAAATGGAGTCACAAAGAGTTGGACACAATTGAACAAAAAAGATCTTTTTATCCCCGTTTCACACATGAGGGAATTAAAGTCACATGCCCCAAATCATGCAGCCATAATTTAAAAACAGGGTTTCTAATTCTAAAACCAGTGCACCATCCTGACTCCCCTATATCTTATCTTTTAGTGGCTCTCATAGCCTACAAACTAGTGTATTTGCATAGGAAGGATGGGGCACCAGAGAGAGAATAATTCCTAGCTTTCAGAACACCTCCAATATGAGGCCACTCCTGATTCTACCTTCCTACCCGACAGTACATACTCTCTCCCTCTTGAAATTAATTTGTAAAGCTTTGCATTTATTTTCCATTTACTTATCTTATGTTAATCTTTCCCGTAGAGTGTAAGACCTATGAGGACAGGAATTGTTTTGCTTTTTTCTTTATATTCTCCCCAGTGCCTATCATAATACCTGGCACACAGTAGGCACTTAATATCTGAATTATTTCAAAAGGTTGTTGTGAGGATGAAACCAGTTAACTGACATAAGTTGCTTTACAAGTCAGAGCACACTGTTTAAAAGTCAATAATGTGAAGTAGAGCAGAGGTGATCCAATGTACTGCCTAAAGGTCTCATCGCCTCATGCCTGACTGGCAACATTCTCAAGTGGGGCTGAACCAGATTAAAATGTGATTGGGATAATATTTAACAAAATACATAAATATACAATAGAACATAGACAATGTTAATATGTGGTTTTCTAAGTCAATATGCAGCCCACAGGAATTTTTATGTACAGTTTAGCGGCCTCTGTTTCTGTTTGAGATTGATACCTCCCACTGGTCTAGGAGAAGACAGAATTTGTTGTTCAGTCATTTAAATTGTCTGATGCTTTGTGATTTCTTTTGGGGTTTTCTTGGCAAAGCTACTGGAGTGGTTTGTCATTTCCTTCTCCAGCTCATTTTGCAGGTGAGGAAACTGAGGCAAACAGGGTTAAGTGACTTGCTCAGGGTTGTATGGCTAGTAAGTGTTTAGTAGGACAGAGAGCCAGCCTTAATGGGAGGAAGATGTGGGTTCAGATTCTGTTTCTAACATATGTTTTCCTGACTTTGAGAGAATGATTTAACTTCTCAGGGCTTTGGGCAATTCTCTCTACATTACGTAGAAGGGGTCAACCTGTGTTGGCCAAGGAGGTTTTTCACTGAGATCCCTCTAAAGTAGGGGTGGGGAACCTGCGGCCTCAAAGCCACGTGTAGCCTTTTAGGTCCTTGGGTGTGGCCTTTTGACTGAGTCCAAGTTTTATGGAACAAATCCTTTTATTAAGGGCATTTGTTCTGTGAAGTTTGGATTCAGTCAAAGGGCCCTACTCGAGGACCTAGAGGGCCACTTGTGGCCTCGAGGCTGCAACCAGTGAAATCCCAGATCCAATCTCTCGTCTCCATCCTTTTACAAACTCAGCTTCCTATCTGTAGGCAGTTCATGCATTCCTCTCCAGTCAGAATTTGCAGGCATGTTTAACATTCTCATGTGAACATTTGCAAGAAGGATTTGCTATATCATCAAGCTGTTTTGGTATCTTCCATTCATTCAAAGCTTCAGCCAAAGTGCCGTGCTGAGAAAGCAATGAAGCAAACGAACTTTTCATGTTGCTTCCTCTTTTTGTGCACTTTTTGGTGAGCTGATAGAAGCAGCTGATACCACCTCACAGATCATGCTTTCCAGCCCAAGAACAAGTTACTGTGATAACACCCTCTTTCCTCATTACTAGTCTTTATCAGAAGAAGTTAATTTAGTGATATGTGAATAAGTTGATTTGGTGCTATCTTTAGTACTCATTGCAATCTGTGCTATGAGAACTGAGCACTTTTGATAGTGATATATTCAATCAGTGACTTTTGAATGCTTATGAATTGCTTTTTTTTTTTGCCTTACCCACCTTTCTTCCCCCACTTCTGTTGCTCATTAAGGGTTATTTCAACATACGTGTGTCAATCAAGTTGGCTGAACAAAACCTGGTCATTGAAGGAAGTATTCAGCTATATTCTAGAAGTATTCAGGGCTAGAGCCTGGCAGAATCCTGGAAAGATGCAGGAAGATTTCTGTAGCCATTTCATTTGGTGACATGAAATCAAAAGATTTAGCACACTTTTCTCTCATTTTGTTGTTGCTGTTGTTTACTCATTCAGTTTTATCTGACTCTTCATGACCCTATGGACCATACTGTCTATGGGGTTTTTCTTGGCAAAGACACTGGAGCAGTTTGCCATTTCCTTCTCCAGTGGATTAAGGCAAATGGAGGTTAAATGATTTGATCAAAGCTAGTAAATGTCTGAGACCAGATTTGAACTCAGATCTTCCCGACTCCAGGCCCAGTGCTGTATCCTTTGAGTCACCTAGCTACTTCCCCCTCATTTTGGAGATAAAAAATATGAATCCCACAGAGAATACATTTAGTAAGTGTTTATTAAATGTCTACTATGTTGGTCAGTAAATAAACATTTATTAAGGATCTTCTATTTGCCAGGCACTGTGCTAAGTGCCAGGGATACAGACCGTAAAAGACAAGTCCCTGCCTTTGAGGAACTCACAGTCTAATGGGAGAGATACCACAAAAATTACTATATACAAGCAATCTATATATAGGTTAAGTTGGAAAAAAGCAATAGCAGGAAGGTGATAGAATTTGAGGGGCATCAGGAAAGGTGGGGTTTTGGTTGGAACTTGAAGGAAGACAGGAGGCAGAGATAAGAAGGAGAGCATCCCAGGCATAAAGTCCAGCAGCAAAAATGCCTGGAAGTTTGGAGATGGAGTATCTTGTTCAAGGAACAGTGAGGAAGCCAGTGCCACAGGATTGTAGAGTCTGTATGTGAGAGGGGAGAGAAGAAGGGTAGATGATAATGTGTAAGATGAGGGGAAAGGTGAAAGGCTTTACTAAATAGGATTTTGTATTTGATTCTAGAGGTGATAGGGAGTCACTTGAGTTTGCTGAGTAAGGAAAAGGTGACCTGGTCAGACCTGTAGGATTGTAAGCTCTAACAACGAGTTATTCTGAGCTGGGGAGCATCTAGATGTTTTATTGATGGTTAGTAACCATTCATCAAAGTATTTACTACCTGTTGAGTTACTCAAAACATAGGCAGAATGCCCTTGGCAAAATAATCAGCCACTGTGGATGTGGCCTTTCAAATCCTAACCCTAAAGAGATGGCAAATATCATACACCGGTAACAACATGCACGAGGGAAGCGTTTCTTGTAGAAAGGGTTTCCAGATTCCCGTGAGGAGACCAAAAGATTGTGGAAAGCTCTCTTTGCTTCAGAGAGAACTTCCTGGGCTCCCTGAATTGCAGCCAATTATGGTTTCATCTATAGGTCTACCTTAGTTTTCACCTTGGAGATTTTCAGAGGCAGCTAGGTGAAGCAGTGGCTAGAGCACTGGGTCCAGGCACTATGTGCTTGGGGTTGTGTGCTTAGGACAGTGCCTAGCATGAGACAGATGCTACTTAAATGCTTGTTCTCTTACCTTCCCCTCTTTTTGGATCCAGAAAAACAACATCTAAGTTATATAACATTAAACGGTAGCCATGTTGTATTTCCCAATATTGACCATATTGTGGCTATTCTATTAAACCATGTCTAGTATTGCTTTGGATTGATTGTCTTTCATAGCCATGTCTTTAATATTCACGTTCAGTTGACATGCTAAAAATTTACCTGTTCTATGATTTCCTCCTTTCTTTTTTATCATTTACTCTGCTTCTTCTCTTGCTTTATTTATATTTTCTGATGTTTGATAGACTTGCTTTAATAATTTTTTATTAGTTCTAATTTTTGACAGAAATACTGCTTTTTTTTTTAACCTTGTGGTTCTCTTATTTCCTTATTAAAAAAAAAACCTGAACTCTTAAATGCTTAAAATGTTTAAGCTAATTTAGCTGACAAATAAGGCAAAATATGTTTAATATTGCTCCTTAGATGCAAGGGGAAATAGTTACAAATAACAGAATGTGCATTTCAGCTTTCATCTGTTCACAATCCTTATTCTGATCACTAGCATTTAGCATAGCGTCTGTCCCATTGTAGGTGCTTAATAAAAGTTTATTAACTGACTTCTGATATGGCAATTACTGACAAATTATAATAAAGCAGGAAAACTTGCTGAGGTTAGTATCATGCAAGGGACAAAACAGATATGTAGGAAGATAGCTCTTGAAACAGAACACCACTGTGGTTTCAGTTGACTTCACAGTAACCTAATAGCTTTTTTTTTCACTTCCTTCATGGATGCAGTGTATTGGAACAGTGACTTTTTTTTTTTAGCATTACTAATAGAAGGAAGTTGGTATTCAGGGGTGCAATGTATCGAAACAGTGACTTTTTTTTTTAGCATTACTAATAGAAAGAAGTTAATATTCAGGGCTGCAGAATATTGGAGCAGTGACTTTTTTTAAACATTACTAGTAGAAATAAATTTAGGGGTACAATGTATTGAAGCAGTGACTTTTTTCATGTTACTCACAGAAACAAATTAATAGTGCTATTTTGAGTAATAGTCCCGTGGATATTCTTTGATTCTTGTCAAAGAAGGAGAGTAATGGAGATCATCAGAAATACTGTACCCTAGGATTAAGAAAAAGTCATAGAGATGCTCTCATGGATGTGTATTTATTCTTTGTTATAAACAGGACAGGATGTTGAATTCTCAGAATAAATCTCTACTGCTTTCATCCTCAGGAGATAAGATTCATGAATAGATGGTATATTTGGAGATTTCACATGACCTTTGGATACATTAAGGAAGAAGATAGGAATCTTGTACATGCATTTAAAAAAATGGCTTTGGATCATAGATTCAGAGCTGGAAGAATACTTAGAGGTTCTTAACTTTTTTATGTCTTGAGCAGTGTGGTAAAGCCCCTGGACCCTTCTCAGAATGTTTTTAAATGCATAAAATAGAATATATTACAAAGGAAACTAATTATATTGAAACTCAGGGAATCAAAATATTAAAAAAAACAACAACAAGTTCATGGACCTCAGGTTGAGAACTCCTGTTTAATGTCATTGAATCCAAGCCCTTCATTTTACAGTTGAGGAAACTGAGGTCTAGAGAGGTGATTGTCCTGAGGAACAAATGATTTAATTTTATATTTATGTGTGTGTGTGTATGTGTGTGTGTGTGTGTGTGTGTACACACACACATATAAAAGCATTTTACAAACCTTACACAAATGTTATTATAATTATAATAATCATCATTTAGACTTATTAAGTGACTTGTCCAAGGTCATATAGCTAGTAGGATACAGAGCTGGGATTCAGATACTCAGACTCTTTGATTTAGAAGGTTTCTGCTATGAAAGCTTTATTTCTATTGTCATTTGATACAGAAGTAAGGCAAGTTTTCTCATCTCCAAAGTAATCACTGAGCCTTATGTTGTAGATAATGAAATTTACAGTAACATTCAATAGAATAAACTATAACAAGTCTCATTTAAGTGCCTGCTTGGTTTAGAGGAGAGAAAGTGAGTGATGAAAAAGCAGTCTTTTGAATGAACTAGGACATAAATATACTAGGATGTTTCTAATTTTTTCCTTTAAGGATGTTGACTCTGCTCAAAGGACACCAAAGGAGCAAAAAATATTTTTAGAATTATGTGTTGACTTGCTTATAGAAGGACAATTCTCTGACAAAATTCAGAGAAATATATTTTTGTACTGTGCCTCATAGAATTGTAGGATCACAAGATCATAAGTTTAGAACTAGAGGAAATCCTAAGAAAATGGAGCGCAGCTTTCTTTTGTAGAGATGAAAGTTGAGCTTCAAAGTGGTTGAGTGGTTTGTTCAAAATCCCTTAAAATCTGTTCAATACGTAGGCAATAATACAAATTTTTGCTATAATCATTTTAATAACTAGCCTCTATCTAGCACTTTAAAGCTTCTAAAACACATTACAAATATCTCATTTTATCCTTACAACAACCTGGGAGGTAAATATTATTACTGTCTCCATTTTACAGATGTGAAAATTGAGGTAGACTGAGAAGTAAAGTGATGGATCATGGAGTGAGTGTGTGAATCTGAACTGGAACTCATCTTCTTGACTCCAGGTCCAGCCTCCTATCCACTATACCACCATATAGTCGCCTCTATTAGCAGAGCAGTAAGTAACAATCTGGAACATTTCAATGAATGACTAGCTAAATTCAGTAATTTTTATTAAGCGCCTCTTATATTTACGGCATTGTACTAGATATTTTAAAACATTGAGGACGTATAAACAAAGTGAACTAGAACTTCATTTAACGAGTCACTCAATTCTAAAAATGTGGGTATCCACACTTTTAAATTGGGCAGGAAGTCACAAGCTTTGATGCAAGTCCCAGCTATGTGTGACATTGAGCAAGTCACTTTGTCTCTCTGGGGCCCAATTTCCTCTACTGTAAAATGAGGGAGTTGGACTCACTAGATATCCCTAAGGTCCTTTCCACTAAAGTCATATACTGTAAAAGTAGAGATTTTTTTTAAAGAGGAAAAATACAGAATTTAAAAAAGACTTGATTTCATTGGTTAAATGATGTTTACTACTGATGATAGCATATTCCAAACAACTTAGAACATATATTACCAAACATTTTCTCTTTTTCACAATCAGGAGAGTGTGACCTATTCATTCTTCTAGACTTCTGTCTAAATTGCCTAATCCTTCTCTTCCTGTAGACTCCTTTCTATGTTACTTTCAGATAGCTCCTTGTTCAATCAGTTGTACTCTATGATAGAGAGAGAATGATGTATATGCACCTTCTTGTCCCCATTGGCTTTCCCAGAGAGTAGATACTGCATAGCAGAATGTCCTTACCACCTTCCAAGACTTCTTGGATCATGGTCATTTCATAACACATTAGAAATATCTCATTTTATCCTTACCACAACCTGGGAGGTAAATATTATTATTGTCTCCATTTTACAGATGTGGAAATTGAGGTAGACTGAGAGGTAAAGTGATGGATCATGGAGCACATGGTGGTCCTATGTCTGGTGAAAAGGTGGTGAAGAAGCACTTATATTCTTGTGACTGTATAAAAGTACTTAAAAATACCTAGGTACCTTACGGGATGGGGTCCAAGGTGGTGGTGGTGGGGAACCAGACAATTGGGGCACGGAGGGAATTGAGTTAGTGGATTTATATCATTATAAAATGGAGCTTTTAATATGTAACTCATTCAAAAAAATCTCTAATAGTAATATCTCCAGTGCTAAGCAAAGAATAGAAAATATCACATATAGTATTTTCATTCAAATAGGTGTAATGCCAAGCAAAGGCAACTTCCAAGGTTCGGATTACCAGCATAGCAAACCCCATTTATTCAGTGACAGATTAAGGCAAAATATTCACAGAACAGAGAAAATCAAAATACAGTGTAACTCATTCAGTTAGTAAGTTCTCAATTCAATTGCAAAGTACCAAGGTCCAAGTATCCCACCCCTGGCCAGTAGTCAAAGTAGCCTACTCCTGGGCAGTACATTCATTAGTCTCTTCTCAAATGGAGATTAGTTTCCAGTCATAAACAAGGTACATTCATTTGGTCAATCACAGAACATAAAAAAGTAAAAGGTTTCCCACCCCTGGATCACAACTGAATTACAATACCATCCATTAACACCAAGCACTTTCTCAAAAGGGGCAGGAGAGCACAAAAGGCCATCCACCCTTAAGCTACAACAATGTTAAGATATCATTGCAGCATTCAGTGCCCAAGGAGAGGTCCTGTCTTCATCTTGACAGAAGGCAAGTACTCAGCAATCCCTGTTCTTGGGGAGACAAGCTCAACAAAGCCACCCTATACATTGCCAATATCCTCATCAAGTCACTCTCTGCTTGCAGAACAGTCCCAGAACTCCTGAAAACGTCATCAAGGCCCTCTTCCAGGATTTCTGTAAACATACAACAAGAAAATCCTCCTTCAGGGCTTCTGAACCAACAGCCAGGTTCCAGGACCTCCACAACAGCAGCACTGTCCTTCACCAGCAGGTGAATCTGTCAAAACAACGTCAAAACAGACAGACAAAATACCAGCATCACAGCCATGCTTCCTCAGTTCTTGGCAGCTCCGGGTGGCAGTTCCCAAAAGTCCTTCTGGCCTCCTCTGCTTGGGCTTCTCTCCAAATTCACGGCTCCTCCTAGTTCAGCCCTCTCTTTTCACATCAACAAGTCCATCCCACAAGTAGGATTCACAAGCTCTGGGTTTTAACACTCAGCCTAAAAATCAAGCCAATACAGGGGCATCTTTAAATTCCATTACCATTACAATAGGTGATTGGCTTACTTTTTTATCTTTATAAAACTCATTAGGAGAGCTGCTGTACTTGATCTACACTGTGTATTGATTACCTTTCCATTACTCTTTGGTGATTTTCCCTGGGGTTGTAGGATTGGAAATGTAAAGATCCAGAGTTAACAAGAAGAAGAAGAAGAAAAAGAAGAAGAAGAAGAAGAAGAAGAAGAAGAGGAAGATGAGGAAGAGAAAGAAGAGGAAGAGGAGGAAGAAGAAGAGGAAGAAGGGGAAGAAGAGGAAGAAGAAGAGGAAGAAGAGGAGGAAGAAGAAGAAGAAGAAGAGGAGGAAGAAGAGGAGGAAGAAGAAGAAGAAGAAAGAAGAAGAAGAAGCAGAAGCAGAAGCAGAAGAAGAAGAAGAAGAAGAAGAAGAAGAAGCAGCTGGACCCCTCTCTTTATGGGTCAGGTTCCACCAGGAATAGTCTACATATGTGAGTCTGGTTCCGTGTGCATTGTAACATGTATGTTGTATATATCTATAATTAAAATTCAAAGAGGGAACAAGCAGGCTTTTACAAGGTATCTTCTACCAAACATCTTTATAGTCACATACCTAATGAAGAAATAAAAAGAATCTAAGATCTTGATATTATCTGTTGATCTTTTTTAAATTAAGGTATCTCTTCTTCAAGCTTGGTATTTTCTGTGCATATATTAAAATTATAAAAAGATCTGATCTTGGAAAGTCTTTGGAACACTGAATATAGGGTACAGCTAACATTTATATATCACTTACTGTGTGCCAGGCACTATACTAAATGCTTTACAATTATAATTTCATGTGATTCTCACAGTCCTAGGATGTAGGTGCTATTATTATTCTCATTTAATAGTTGAGGAAACTGAGACTAAGTGACTTGCCCAGGGTCAAACATCTAATAAGAATCCAAGGCTGCATTTGAACTCTGGTCTTCCTGACTCTAAGCCCAGGACCATATCCATTCCACTGTTTAACTGCCCCTAAATAAAAATATAGTACAATGTAGATAGTGTTAATTTGTGGTTTTTTAAGTCAGTATGTGGCCTGCAGAGATATGTTTCTGAGTTGGATGTTACTGCTCTATTGTGTCTGTACAGGATATATACCTCTCTTCCATATCAGTATGGATATCCATAGATGCTGTAGAGACCTATGCTCACCTGTGTTCTTCATTGTCATGGAGGAGGCCCTACACAGAATACAAAAAGAAAGGTTATTCCTGTTGGGGAATGAGTCTGTAATGGTAAGAGTCTCTAAATGCTTCTCTTTTCAAATGACATCCCATTTCCCAACACACGTGTTTTTCAGCAACATCATTGTTAGGCTTATAAGTATCATAAAATGCTGGTGTTTTCCATCTGGGAAATAGTACCAATCATGCTCCATGCTATATACATATCTATCTATTCATGTTATTGTATGTGGTTCTGATGATTCTCTTCAATTCTTTGAACCTTAGTTTCTTCATATGTAAAATATGTAAGGTGGTACAATGGATAGAGTACCTGGCCTGAAGTCCACAAGACCTGAATTTAAACCTAGCCTTGGATACTTACTAGTTGTGTGATCCTGGGCATGTCACTTGACCTTGTTTGCCTCAGTTTTCTCATCTGTAAAATGAGCTGGAGGAGGAAACAGTAAACCTCTCCCGTATCTTTGCCAAGAAAGCCCCAAATGGGGTCACAAAGAGCTGGACATGACTGAAATGACTGAACAACAAGAAAACATGTAAATTATGTAAAATTGTAAATTTGTATAACATATAAAGTATGTATCATTACATATTTATACATGTAAAATTTAAATAATATATAAATATGTAAAAATTTCTCATATGTAAAAATAATACTTATGCCATATGTCGTTAGGGATTGTTATGAGGACAAAACCTTGCAAGCCTCAAAAGACCACAAGAATGCGAATTACTACTCCTGATACTTACAAGGATCACCACAATCTTCCTTCCCACCCACAACCATCACCATTGTTACTACCTTGGTCAAGTAATTTCACAGTGTAATGGCCAATGAGAGTCAGTCCTTACAACACTCTTGCCTTAGATCTTTCTGGTGGGCTTGTGCAATATTCCCTGCTAGGTTTCAGTTCTTTCAGCCTTGAGTGACTGAGGTGGGGGGAGGAGGTGATAAGGAACCTTCTGGTAGGCAGAGAGTTGGAGGAGCTGATAATTTAGTCTGCCAGAATCAGAACTGCGTTTGCATATAAAAGCATTGACTGATATAAACCTTCCCCAGCCTTTTTTGCTCTTTTTCTTCCTGGCTGTAGAGTGAATCAAGAATTGTTGGAGATTCCCAGGGAGTAGGGGCAGCAGCTGCCTTATCCCCTATCTGTTGCTGTCAATGTGTTTATGAACACATGAAATTTTCTATTTCTTTTGTGTTTATTCTTTCCTAATTTTTAGGTGAACCAGTATCCAGAGACAGAACTGACCAGGTTTCTCTACCCTGTGAACTTCAAAGGTCCTCATTTTCCCTGGCAACTGGAGGTGGTAGCAGAGTCCACTAGATGCCATGGCAGTGGCCAACAAGAGAGAAAAGCCTATGAATGGAGGTGGGAAGGAAGCTTTAGGGAGCTGACAGAAGGAAGTGCTGTCTAAGGCACTGACCCTTGGAACAGAGAGCTACCACTGAGAGGACTTTCTGGATGACTCCACACAGAGAGAAAAGGACTCCCTGAGTCAAGAATTTAGAGGTATCTCTTAGCCCTAGATATGGTCTACATGTGAACCTGACCATCTGTTGAGTTGGAATGCATTTTTCCCAGGGACTTTATGTATATATATGGGAAGATTGCTCCCCTAATTTGGGGAGATTATTTTGAAATGACTATTCTTACTGTATCTTTTTAGTGAATTTCCTTTTATGAAAGCTAATTTATGTCAATTGGTTCATTGGCATTGGGAAGCATACCAAATGGGGGATGACAATAATTGAAACTCCATTCCTTCAGGGTTACCTCTGGAACTCTGAGGAGAGAAGCAGTCAGTTGTTCTCTAGGGAGCCAATGTACCAGTGCCAATGGGAATTGAGGAGACTGAACCCAGAGGGGCAACTACAGTAGTATTACAGAACCTCTTGTCTTCAGTTTCCGTACTTATAAAATAAAATTTTGATGAGATGACCTTCAAGTTCTCTTCTAGTCATAAATGTATGTGACACTATTCACTCTCCTCTGAGTCAGGCAAATTTTTTTTTTTTTAGCTAGGTCAAGAAAGATAGTCTGGTACCCAGATCTTAAGAACTGACAGATTTTGGGCAGTCCGTCAATCAGTCAAAAAGTATTTGTTAAGCACCTACTATTTTCCAGGTAAGGAGAGCAAGTGTTACCTAGGACACTTGAGATAATTTGGAGACATGTCAGCCCTCTAGGTAAATAGGGCCTGGCCTACCCCATTCAAATTTATGATTATAGAAGCCAACTTTAATGTAATATGAAACTTAAAGGCATTTTGTACACGTTAGCTATAATTCTTCCCCCCATGTAACCTCTCAAATAATTTTTCACTGTATCTGCAAAAAAGCATGTAGATATTATCTTGAATCTCTAAAGCAGACCGAAGGTCATAACCCTAATGAATCCTTCTTCTGGTTGAATTATAGTTACTAATTTACTTAAAGATCATTGAAGAAGTAAGTATTAACACAGCTAGTTTAGATGAATCATTTTCAAAGTGTGATCTGGAAATAAATGGGCATCTAGAAGGGTTCTCTGTGTAGTCTGTGGTATAGGAATCTTACTGGATTCATAATTATGTTTGTTTTGCTATAAATTAATAGCTTATTTGTGCTGCCATTCTTTGATAGTCCAGAGGGTTTTTTTTTAATAGTGGACAATGGAAATTTTACCTTGACAAAAGGGATTCCATGACCTCCTCCTTCTCCAGTTTCTTGGTCAAGATAGCTCACTTCATACTCACTCCAGAAGAGTCCATGCATCTTCTGGCTTTGATGCTTCTTGAGTAGATGTATTCAATCCTAAGGGAGTATCCCTCTGCCCAAAGGAAAATTCCTAGGGTTACAAATTATACTCTGCACAACGTAAAACTCATAAGAGTAGAATTGGATCATCATGTGGGAAGTCATGATATACCCAATGGGAGGGGAGAGAAATTATTCTCTCTCATGGAAACCTTAAAAAAGTTTTCTTTCTTCTTCTTTTTTTCCTTTTTGGAGGGGGGAAGGCAGGGCAATTGGGGTTAAGTGATTTGCCCTAGTCACATGGCTAGTAAAAAAGGTTTTCTTTTTTTGACAGAGAGATCAGATTAGGCAACTTAATCTTGTATGTTTAAAATGATTTTGTTTTTGCTGATTAAGGAGATTTATTCAAGTGAGATAAACTTTTTGTATTTTTAAAAGAATATTTTTTATCTTGAAATTAACACCAAAGAAAATTATCATTTTATTTGGGTTTTTTTTAATGCTTTTTGGAGGGCAATTGGGGTTAAGTGACTTGCCCATGGTCACATGGCTAGTTTTTTTTTTTTGTTAAGTGTCTGAGGTTAGATTTGAACTCAGGTCCTCCTGACTCCCGGGTCAGTGCTCTGATTCACTATACCAACTAGCCATCCCAAATTATCATTTTCATATACAAAATAGAACAGAAAAAGAAGATCATAGACAAGATAGCAAATCTCTATTATATACCATGTTTTCCCTCTTAAGTATATAATTAATTTAACATAACTTTAAAAACTCCCCTGGTTTTCTGTGTTTCCTTCTGGCCTTCCTTCTGTTTTCTTCTGTACATTTTAAAAAACATTTCAATCACTGTCTCTTATTTTTAAAGAATACTATTGATGGCTTCTTTTTCTTCTCTTCCTTGCCCCTTTGACCTCCTTTATTGGTTAAAAAACAAACAAACCCAAAACCCTTGTGACAAATATACATAGTCAAGCAAAACAAATTCTACATTGGCCCTTCAGAAACAGATGTTTCTTTCTTCACCTTGAGTCTATCACCTCTGTTAGGAGTTGAGTAACACATTTCATTAATGGTCCACTGTCTGGTTATTACATTGATTAGATTATTAAATGTCAATGTTGCTTTTATTTATAGTGTTGTTATTATATAAATTGTTCTCCCTTTTTAAAATTGTATTAAGTCCCCCACTTACTTTGTACCAGTTCATGTGAATTTTTCCAGGGTTCTCTGGAATTGTGATGTTGGGATGGATGGGACAGAATAATAACTTTCCTTTGTCATTCCCTTTGGGAATATTTATTCCCTTGGGAAAGTGTAAAGTAGTGAACATTATCCATTGTTGGAACAGCTCTGCTACTGGGCAAGTATGCCACTTTTTGGACTTTTATAATGGGAATGTGTTTCCTTTTCCGTCATGAGAATTGAGGGAGGATGAAGAAGTAAGATTCTTAAAGGGAGATGAGGCACAAGCTATATTTTTGGTGAGGACATGACATAAATTTATGTGATACTATGTGCAAATTTTTTTTGTTTTTGTTTCAATCCTAGACTAAACTAAGAGAAACCTGAGTCAATATTGGGATGGATAGACATGGCATTGGAGAGGAAGGTGACTTTACTCTTTGGAAAACCTCCTAACCTACCTGCAGCTGTAGTATCATACCTTACTCGTGAGTTAAGCTTGTGGAGTGTACTTAGCCAACACCCCTAATCTATACATAAGGATTAAGCAACTCCTCCTTACTTTACAGTTAGGATATAGTCTAATATACCATTATCCTAGAGATCCAATCCTCTACAAATATATGTGTGCATATAGTGGGTTTTGAAAGTTGTATAGGAGTGGCATAGGAGTTAAGTGTCATAGTATAGTCAAAAGAGCTCTGGACTTGATGTCAGGAGAACTGATTCTAGCTCTAACACCGTCACTTGCAACATTTCTGACCATGATGTAAATCATTTACTCTCTCTGACCCTTTATTTCTTTGTACATAAAATAAAGATTATTATATTACTATAGTACATATCTCACAGGTTTGTTGAAGGAAGCATTCTCTAAACCATAAAGCACTATAAAATGGGAGTTATTAATATTATTTTAGACACTTCTAACAATAGTTTGCAATGGTTTTCTTTGTGTGTGTATGTGAGTGGGAGGAATAGGAATGATACAAAAAAAGTTTTAATTAGTGAAAATTATGTTGTGTCAATCTAAAAAAAACCTCTCTGTTCTTTTGAGACAGCCTTTTGTTGGAGCAAATGGCCTCTGCCTTAGATATGGACCTCACTCTCAACTCACACCCCCTTTTACTCTTTTCTGGAAGCATTTATTTTTCTTTGCTCTGTACTTATATAGGAGTGGAAGAGTATGTAGTGAAGGTGATGATTCTCTTGGTCATTCCCTACCATCTCCTTGCCAAAACATCACAGATGGGAGACCATTCAGATATAACTGAGTGTGAGATCTTAAGCCCCTTCTTATGAAACTTGTGACCTTTGCCTGAATCACTGAGATCCCTTAGATGCAGAGAAGATGAGACTCCAGCCATGCCTTATATTGATTAGGAGGGTTGGTGGAGAGCTGGTGAAACTGGGGAGACTTCTCCAAAGCAAAAGGTATGCAAAGGGTATCTTTACCAAAAGACAATCATTTACCTGATTCTACTTCCTAAAGACTGTAGCTTCTGATCTGTTCTGCTCTCTGTATTCTCTTGTTGCTCTTGAGGCCCCCACTCCTTATTTCCAACCCTGGGGTTTCACTTTAGGATTTGGGCTTTTCCTTATTTGATGTAAAATGTGATGTAATAAAAACCTAGTGTTCTATGCATTACTGACCTGTCTTATTCTTTTATGAAATCTTTAAATCTCCAAACTGCTGAATTGGACAACTGTTTTAGGAAGTCAGCTGTTTTCAGATGATGAAAATGGAATCCATTTGCTGAGAGATCCCTCATCTTCCTTCCTCACCTCACATTATTTAGATGCCTTTCTCACTATCTGCTCTTTCACTCCTGACTCAAATGAAACATGGCCCTTCTACTTGCCAAGGCAAACCCCTCTATATTTACAAGTGATCCCGTTGCATCCCATCTTCCCCAGCAGATTGTCCCCTCTATCATCCCCATTACTGGTTGCTTCCTTTCTGTCTATAATCACGCCCATGTCTCTACCAGGCTCAAAAAACCCTCATTTTATTCATCCATCCTGAATAATTTTCATCTTATATCTCTCTTTCCTTTTGTGGTTAAACTCTTTGAGAAGGCCATCAATACTGCCTCTTAATTTCTTCTCACTCTCTTTTTGACCCTGCAATCTGATGTCTGCCTTCCATCATTTAACTAAAACTGCTCTCTCCAAGGTTACCAATGATCTCCTCTGGGCTAAATCTAATGGCCTTTCCTTACTCCTTACTCTGCAGCCTTTGGCCCTGTCAATTATCCTTTTCTCTTTAATACTCTTTTTTTCTTTAGGTTTTAAGACACTGCTCTCTTCTGGTTCTCTCTCTACCTATCTGACTGTCTTCTCAGTTCCCTTTAGTAGATCTTCATCCAAATCATGCCCCCTAACTATAGGTGTCCTTCAGTGCTCTGTCCTGGACCCTTTCTTTCTTTACTAATTCACTTGGCAATCTCATCAACTTCCATGGATTGGGTAGCAAGGTAGTGCAATGGATAGAATACTGAGCCTAGATTCGGGAAGACTCATCTTTGTGAGTTCAAATCTGGCCTCAGAAACTCACTAGCTGTGTGACCCTGGGCAAGTCGCTTGACCCTGTTTGCCTCAGTTTCCTCATCTGTAAAATGAACTGATGAAGGAAATGGCAAAAGACTCTAGTATCTCTGCCAAGAAAGCCCCAAATAGAGTCATGAAGAGTAGGACACTACTGAACAATAAAGGCATATGATTCTCAGATCTATCTATCCATCCCTAACCTATGTCCTGATCTCCAGTCTTATATCTCCCACTATATATTGGACATCTTGAACTAGATGTATTATAGATATCTTAAATTCAGCATGTCTAAAACTGAACTCATTCTCTTTCTCCCCAAACTCTCCTCTATTCCTAATTTCCCTAGTACCATTGAGGGTACCACCATTCTCCCAGTCTCCCAGGCTCACAACCTTGAGGTCATTCTGTTGCCAAGCCCTGTAGCTTCTACTTTTGCAATATTTCTTGTATCTGCCCTCTGCTGTCATCACCTAATGCCTAGTCTGTTTACAATGCATGCCTGGTTAATCTTCCTGCCTCAAGTGTCTCTCTGTTCCAGTCCATCCTTCACTCATCTGTCAGTCAATCAGTTAACTTGCGTTTATTAATGCATACCCACTATATGCCCAGGAACTGTGCTAAGTGTTAAGGGTACAAAGAAAGGGGAAAAAATCATACACAGTAGAAACACCACCCCAATGGAGCCAAACAAAATCCAGTTCTTGTTCTCAAGGTAATAGTTTAATGGAGCAGCTTACATCTAACTTATCTTCCTAAAATGCATGTTTGACCATTAGCATCCCTCATTGCCCTCAGCCCTCCCCAATTCAATAAACTCCAGTAGCTTCCTATTACATTAAGGATCAAATATAAAATCTTGTTTGGATTTTAAATACCTTCAAAACATGGCCCCTTCCTACTTGATCAGGTTTCTTATACCTTGCTCCTTACTCCTTTCCAACATATTCTGTGATCCAGTGACACTGTCTTGCTTGCTATTCCTCCGACAAGACTCTCCATCTCCCAGCTCTTGGCACATTAACTGGCTGTCCCACATGCTTGGAATTCTCTTCCTCCTCATCTCAGTCTCCCTGACTTCCTTCAGATACTAGCTTCTTTAAGGAGCCTTTCCTGATTTCCTGTAATGCTAGTGCCTTCTGTCTAAGATTAGAACTAATTTGTCCTTTCTATATCTTATTCGTACATAGTGTCTTCATGTTGTCTACATTGTTAGACTGTGAGTTCCTTGAGAGCAAGGACTATTTTTTCCCCTTCTTTGTATCCCCAGTGCTTAGAAGAGCACCTGGCACAAAGTATTTGTGTGCTTAACAGCGATTGTTGACTTCATTTGATAAAATACAAATAATCAAAATTTTATGATATTAAATAAAATTCATTCATTCACCTATAAACCAAGACATTCATTGTATTAATGACCAAATAGAGTAAAAAAAATAAAGAACTTTTCCTGTGTTCTTTTTTAAGCATGTTTTTAAGGACAAACACCCATTGTTACTGATTTGCCAAGGGTAAAATAAGAGGCAGTCAGAAAGGCATCACACCAATTGTCAGAAATACTACATTTATGACCATATAAATATCTATAATTACAGGCTGGGAAAAAACGAGATTTTCAAAGCTACAACCTTGTATTTGTCAGAAATAAACTGTACATGAAGACAAAGCATTTTTATAATATATCATTAAACATCAAAGAATTCAGTAGTATATAAAAAGGAATGATTCACCAGGAAAGATAATAAAGGTTCTGTCCTCTTTATGAAGAAAAGAATAATTCATATTAGAAGGAGCTAACTAGGTTATAATGTCATGAATTTATTTCACATGACATACCACTGTGAAGTAGTAAGCATGATTTTTATTCTTATAGGATTGATTTAAATGTCTCATAAATAATAACTCATTTTAAAGCCTTTTATGAGGCTTCAAAAGCTTGTTTCATAAAAATGGTATAATAGCTGTAGGTACCACAATTTTTACTAGGAGCAATAGCTACTTAATTCCTGCAGAAGACATAAAGAAAAATAATTTTCCCTAACTTAGAGGGAAGTAGATCTATTTTTTTTAAACTTAATTAAGACAGAATGTGAAAGTTCTTTTATAAAAAATGCTTCCAAAGGCTACCCTAATCTTATCATTAAAACTCAACTTGATAAGGCTCCTTCAACTAGTAATTGCTTTTCTTTTATCCATTTTAGTGAATTATTAAAAATGATGCATTTGTTGATGCTTACTCAAGTTAACCAAATCACCAGATAGGATTGTCCTCAGACAGGATTTCTGGCCACAAGTACATTAGAATCTTTTCTGGCTAGGTAGGACCTGCCTAAAATTGGGTGTAGCCTATAAAAATGAACAAGGTCATCTACATGCCACAATGAGGTGTCAGTGAAGGACTTTAATGGAGGAAGAAATGGACTAGGTCAATGCTAAAAAAATTTTGATAATAGAGTGATAGAAAACTAGAGGTTGCTGATGTGGTAATCATGCCAGAATAACTTTTCTTGTTTATAGTTAGATCATTTACTAGTTTGAGCAAAGGTCAAAATCAGTTACACATTCCCCGTTAGATAAGTGGTTAGAAGATATGAATAGACAGTTTTCAAAGGAATAATGACAAACTATTAATAACTATATGAATGTTCCAAATGACTAACAATCAGAATAATTCAACTCAAAACAACCCTGAATTGTACAGCCTGTAAATTGGTCAAGGTGACAAAAAAAGGGGTGGGGGAGAATAGTCATTGTTGGTAGAATTGTGGAAAGATAGGTAGACCAAAGCATTGTGATAGAGTTGAGAATTGGTATAATCAATCTGGAAAACAATTTGTGATTATGCAAAGAAAGCGATTAAAATGTTCATAGCCTCTGACCCAAAGCTTCTACTGTTATGCATATGCCTCAAGGAGGTCAATGATTAAAAGAAGGGCTCCATATACATTAAAAATTATTTACAGTAGTATATTTTTATAAAAACAATGAATTAGAAAGAAAGAAGATGCCCATCAATTGAGGGACTGCTAAACAAATTATAGTACATGACTATATTGCAATACTACTGTGTTATAAGAAAAAAAGAACACGAGGAATATGGAGAAACATAGAAAGACATATATGAATTGATTCAAAGTGAAGTAAGTAGAACCAGAAGGGGTAGC
The DNA here is from genome assembly GCA_028627135.1 of Pseudochirops cupreus. Taxonomy (NCBI): domain Eukaryota; kingdom Metazoa; phylum Chordata; class Mammalia; order Diprotodontia; family Pseudocheiridae; genus Pseudochirops; species Pseudochirops cupreus. The sequence continues at coordinate 67,187,719 of CM053581.1, read as the reverse complement.
TAGGTGGTGAAGTAGATAAAGCACTGAACTTAGAATCAAGAAAACTCATTTTCACGTGTTCAAATCCAGCCTGTATGATAAATATTACATGTTGTTTTGAGAGCCGTCCATCTTTACTTCCTTGTAAGTTTTCTTTTGTTCTCTGCTGTGCACTTTTTACTTTGTTCTTTTTTTCCCCTCTTCCTCCTCTCTCCGCCAAAAGGCTACAATTTTGTGCAGGTATATCTATATCTATATCTATATCTATATCTATATCTATATGTGTGTGTAGGTATGTATATATGTATATATAATAAATAATTTTCCCTAATAAATTCTACACCTGATCTTTGTTTTTGTGTTTTTGTGAATATCTCTAATAAATTCTACACCTGATCTTTGTTTTTATGTTTTTGTGAATATCTCTTATTTCCTATCCCTCCTGACTCCTCTACTACTTCTACCTGCTACTTTGTCCTCCTGTTACTTAACCTATCCCCCCCCCAAGGATCCTTCACTTATCCTCCCATTCCCATCAATCTAAACATCCTTCTATACCCCTCTTTAACCTATACCCTCACCCTTCCCTCTAAAGATCCCTCCCTTATCCTCTCATGCACTTTACTTTTCATAAAGTTAAATGTTGCTTTCTTAGAGCTAGAGAAACTATCCTGCTGGTAAACCCTGTGGAGTTTTTGCTTTTCATTTAGTAGTTTCTGAATTTCCTCATCATTTTCATTAAACCATTCCTGATGTTTGCAAATATTCTGCCCCAGATGAGTAAATGCAGTGCTGTATGCCAAATCTCTGAAAGCTTCCCACTTCTTTTATGTTCCACTGTTGTCAGCTGTTGGTTCAGCTTTCCCTCCAAGTCAGTAACAAACTGTTCACACACAGAGAAGTGCTCTAATCTATTGACATTAAGTCTTTTTGTAGTTGTCTTGCCTTGGGATTGCCACTTTTGTTTTATGCCAATGTTTAGCTTGGAGAAGATAGGTCTTTGATCAGTCCAGCAGTCTGTTCCACACATTGCCTTCATCACTCTTACATCCTATCTGTCTCTTCTCCTTACAATAACATAGTCTATTAAATGCCAATGTTTACTACAAGGGTGCATCCACAAAATTTTATTGTATTTAGGTAAATGGAAGACAATGTTGGTCAATGAGATGCACAAATCTTCAGTAGGTAGTGACAGTTGCTCTTGCTGTTTCCAACTCCATTCCTCCCAAAGACTTCCTGCCGTGTCTGATAGTCAGTGCCTACTCTAGTATTAAAGTCACCTAGAATTATAAGCTTGTCCTCTTTTGGCACATTGATGATGAGAGTCTCTAGGGCTTCATAAATTTTTTCTTTGACCTCATCAGGGTTTATCATAGTGGGAGCATATGCACTGATGAGGGTGGCATGGTGCTTTCCTACTGGTGGCAATCACATTGTCACAAGCCTGTCACCTACTCCTTTTGGGAGGTATACAAGTTTGTTGATTAGACTAGTTTTGATTATGAAACCTATGCCAGCTTCATGGCCTCATCACTGTGGCCACTCTAGAAAATTGTTTATTCAACTCTGACTTCAACTTGACTTTGATTTGCCAGTTTTGTTTCACTCAGGGCTACTATTTTTATGCCATACCTGCTGAATTCTCTCACTAGAAGAACTGTTTGACTTTCAGGTATATTGGATTTCATGTTGTACATAAGCAGTACATATTCCATGTACCAGAGATGAGTGGAATCATCTTTGCAAAAGTTTTGGTACTTTTTTTTGTGTGTATTTTATCCACAGGGTAGGATCTTCACCTGCTATGGTAAGCAGGCCAGGGTCAAATTGGGTGAAGTGGACAATGTTTAGGGCATGTTTTCTAGTCCCTTTCTCACATCAGGAGGTAGGGAGTGCAGTTCTTAGAAAAGGCTACTCAGACACCCAAGGGGCTGCAGAATCCCGCTGCCGCTTTGGTCCAGTCAGAAGACAACTCTATGGCCTGGGTCTCCTGTGTGCAGGGTTGTGACTAAAGCTCTCAGTGTATCTACACCTCCATCTTGTCACCACAGGACATTGAGGTAGATAAAAATGGCAAAATTGTTTGGGTGATATCTTTTGACTCATACATATGTTGGATTTAAGTAAGGCAAAGTTACACAAAGTTGTCAGCCTCACTCTCTTTTCCAGAGGCATTGGAGTCCAATAGAGACAAAAATCAAGATGATTGGCCATGGCTCAGGATGCAGTGGATGACCTTGGTGTCTTTGATGTCTAATCAAGCTCTAAGTGCTCCACAGTGCTTGCTCCTGCCGCTTTCATGGCTGTTACAAAAATTTCTCATCTACCTTCTGCCAGGGAAGTCTTCATATGCTTGGGGTAGGACCCTGTGCCCCGCCCCCCAACTCACCAATGGATTTGAGGGCCCTTGCTTACTCTCAGCCTGGTTTAGTTCATCTGCCAAAATGGTTCCCTGGGGTGTGGCAGCTGTACATGCTATAGCTTCTTGGAGCCACAGGTGACAGTCGGATATAGGTAGATGCTAAAGGTAGAAAGCTGCCCTGAAAAAGGTTCAGCAGCCTTCACATCAAAGGACTGGTCTTGCCCAAATTACCTACCATTTGAATTGTCTTAGGAAGATTCTGAAGATCACCTGGCAAGATAAGGTACTAGATCTGAGATCTTTTCTCAAGCTAAACTGCCAAGCATTCAAACTCTACTGTAGAGAACACAACTCCAATGGGTTGGCCACATTGTGCAAATACCAAATGTAAACTTGCCTAAAAGACTATTTTAAAGAGAACTCACACAAGGCAAGCACTCACATGGAAATCAGAAGAAGCAATACAAGGACATTCTCAAGGTCTCTCTGGAGAACTTTGGAATCAAATGTGAGATGTGGGAGGCACTGGCAAAGGACCACCTAGCATGATGGAGTGCACATGAAAGAAAGTGCTTGCTCTGGAAGTGAAGCAGAATTGCAATAGCTCAAAAGAAATGTGAGATGTACAAATTAGAGTCGTCTCCACTCCAAATGTTCATGTGGACTATTTGTGCCTGACCCATGTGACCTGAGTTCATATTGGTCTGATCAGCCACAGTAAGACACACTGTATCTTGACCCTGACATAGTGATGTTATTTTGGTTCTCTTTCAGCAGGAAAGATGACAATTAACTAACATGTAAGGTGTATGTAATACATACATACATACATACCTGTATATATATTGTTTTGAGTAGAGGGCAGATCATGGGCACAAATCACAACAGATGATAAGGGATGGCTAGAATGGATTCTATACTGATGGGGTAATACTCATGTAAATGGGATCCCAGATTCATTGAAGTATAACCCTAATGTCCAGTATAATGCCTTGTACATAGTAGCATATAATAATTTTTCATTGGTTAAATTGTTGAATTTATTTTAATGGATATATTTATTTTGTAGAACATATATTAATTTGCAAACAAGACAATAAGAAGTAAATAAAAAACCATAGTTAAGTAGTAGTCCTAAAAATCTGGTGAGTTTCTCTAATTAACTAGAAGTTCTTCAATAAATATTTCAACACTTTTTGTGTGAAATGTCCATTTGGTTCATGGCTACCACATATCTTTCCATTGCCCTTTGAATGATCAGTAACTACTCTATAATTCATTAGTCAGGTCTCACTCAAATCTCTCCTATTGCAAATTAGGTAATTGTCTTCTAACTCTATTCTCAAAGATTGGTTGGTTGGTTGTTGTCCTTTGTTCTGGAAGAGGAACATAATAACACCACTGTGTTGGAGTCAAGGTACAATATCCTACCGTGGCTGATCAGACCAATATGACCTCAGAAAGCTCTACTACAAATAGTCCACATGAACATTTGGAGTGGAGATGCCTCTAAATTTGCACATCTCACATTTCTTTTGAGCTACTGTAATTCTGCTTCACTTTTAGAGCAAGCACCTTCTTTGATGAGGTCTGGGTGATCCTTTGCACGTGTCTCCCACATCTCATATTTGATTTCAAAGTTCTTCAGAGAGACCTTGAGAGTGTCCTTGTATTGCTTCTTCTGATCTCCTTGGGAGTGCTTGCTTTGTGTGAGTACTCTTTAAAATAGTCTTATAGACAAGCTTATACTTGGTATTTGCACAATGTGACCACCCCACTGGAGTTGTGTTCTCTACAATGGAGTTTGGATGCTTGGCAGTTTAGCTTGAGAAAGGACCTCTGTGTCCAGTATCTTATCTTGCTAGGTGATCTTCAGAATCTTCCTAAGACAATTCAAATGGAAGTAATTCAGTTTCCTGGCATGGCACTATTACACTGTCCAAGTTTTACATGCATACAATGAGATCGGCACAGTGGCTCTGTAGAATGTCAGTTTGGTAGTCAAATACCTCTTTTCTCCCACACTTTCCTTCAGAGCCTCTCAAATGCTGAGCTAGCTTTGGCAATGTGTGCATCAACCTCATCATCTGTGTGTGTATGTCCCTGGAAAGTATACTGCCAAGGTAAGTGAACTTATCCATGGTATTCAAAATTTTTCCATTTGCTTTAACTGATGGTTCCATGTATGAATGGTGTGGTACTGACTGGTGGAGAACCTGTGTTTTCTTGGTGTTGATTGCTAAGCAAAAATCAGCTCAAGCAGCAAAGAACTATTCCATACTTTGTTACATCTCAGCCTCAGAGTCTGCATTGAGTGAATAGTCATCTGTGAACAAAAAATCATATACCAACACTGTCTGCTTTAGTCTTCACTTGTAGCCTTTTCAAGTTGAATAATTTACTGTCAGTGTAGTAGCTCACCTCGATGTCCTTTTTTGTCTTTGTTGAAGGTGTCTGAAAACGTCAATGAAAATATCATGCTAAAACACATGGGAGCAAGCACAAAGCCCTGCTTCACTTCACTGGTGACTGGGAAAGCTCAAGAGTAAGATCCATTATCCAGAACCCATGCAAGAATGCCATTGTGAAATTGATGTACAATACTGATGAACTTCTCCAGGCAAATTTTGAGGAGAGAGAAGGCACCTGGCTAGCTACCATATTCCTTATTCTCTTGTGTTCTGTAGGGAAGCTGCTAGCAAGGATGACAAGAATTGCGAATCTTATTCCCAGTGAGTATAGAAAATATAGAGAATTTTTCAATGACCTGCATAGGATTGATGATGGTTGTAGATTCACAATCTATGCTTAACATGCAGATGGGTTTCCTTTATAGAAAAGAGGGCAGAAAGGTTAAGAATAGTCTCTCTAGTTTCCAGGTCATAGGAGAGAATGAAATGTTTCTTCAGAAAAGGAAGAAAGTCCATTTTACAAAAAACGGTAAAGTAGGCAAAGGGCAAACCTGACCAATGTCAGGAAGTTGAATATTTAAGACAACAGCAACAGCAAGCATTTATTAAACACCTGTTATGTAAGTGCAAGGCACTGTGCTAGGTGCCTTTTTAAGGGGGAAAAAACTCAATAAACATTCATCAAGGGCTGTTAAATATTGTGACAAAACCTGAGGTTACAAAAAAATTGGCAAAAACAAAAAGAAGTCCAGGTTTTCAAGGAGTTCACAGTCTAATGAGAAAGAGAATATGTAAACAGCTAGGTACAAAAAAGATATATACAGGATAAATTGAAGATCATTGACTGAGGGAAGACAATAGCACTAATGGAGATTGGGAAATGCTTCTTGCAGGAGGGATTTTAGCTGGGATTTAATGGAAGACAGAAAGGCAAGGACATGGAGATGAGGAAGAAGAGAATTAAAGGTCTGGTGATAGCCAGTTAAAAGGTATGTAGTCAGGGGATAGAGTGTCCTGTTTGAAGAACTGCAGTGAGGCCAGTATAACTCATTGGATTATAGGGATTATCAGGGTGAATCAGTTTGTAAGCAGACTGAAAAAGTAGAAGCGGGTTGGGTTACAGAGGGCTTTGAGCTCCAAATAGAGAATTTTATATTTGATCATGGAGGAAATAGGGAGCCACATGGTTTTATTGGTTTGGGTGGGCTTAAAGGAGATGGTCATTCCTGTGCTTCAGGAAAATCAATAAGACAGCTGAGTGGAGGATGGACTGGACAGGGGAAGAATGAGGCAGGGAGATCAACCAGCAGGCTATTGCAATAGTCCAGGTGTGAGGCGATAAGGGCCTGGACCAGCGCAGTGGCACATCAGAGGAGAGAAAGGGAAAGAAAAGAAGATTTTATAAAGTAAACTTAATATGACTTGGCAACAGATTGGACAAACATTACATTATATTGGGTAGAGGCAGTCTGTATACAAAATATTAAATACAAAATATATACAAAATAATTTATGGAAGGAGGCAACTGGGGACATCAGGATGGGATTCATATAGGAGATGGCCTCTTAGTTGAGCTTTGAAGAAAGCCAAAGAAGAGGTGAAGGTGGGGAGGGAGTAAATCCTAGCTCTATACAAAGTATAATGGGGAGGGAATGTTGTGTATGGGAATTAACAATTAGGCCAGTGTGGTTAGAATGTAGAGTATAAGAAGGCAAGTGTAATGGCAAGCACAGAAGTACTTCACACCTTGTTTCAGCTATTGAATTAAAACCTTGTTTCAGTTCAAGTTTCTTTTGAGCCTTGTATCAAGTCTGTTAAGAAACAGAACGAGTGAACCCTAGAACTTGTGAACTACTGGGGAGGAGCTAATGACCATATATAAGGAGAGCGCCAGGCTGGAGACAGCAGAACTGAGAAGAGGACTCTTGTGGTGGCAGAGTCAAGAAGGAGAAAACTTGTGGTATCCTTGCACTCTGTTTGTCTGCTATGTCTGTGTTGATGTTTGCTTGTGATACTTTGTACAGAAGCCCTGGGACCTTACTGGAAACCCTGAAAGAGGATTTTCTGGTTGTATGTTTACAGAAGTCCTGGAGGAGGGTTTTGCAGGTCCTAGGACTTTACTGATGATTTGTGCTGACCTCTTGGACCTTGTTTGTGGGTCCGTGTTGATGTCTATGTTGATGATTTGTGTTGAGTTCTCAGACCTTGTTGGTGGGTCTGAGTTGATTTCACAAGCAAATAGTGAACTGATGATGGTGCCAGCAATGAATATGAATATTATTGTTGCTCTGTCAAGCTTTGTCTTCCCAGAAACAGGAACTGTGAAGGACTTGAGGTGGACTGGACATGGTGAACTTCAATATGGAATGGGAACTGGATGAAGAACTGGACAAGGAGCTGGGAGCTGCCTGCCTTTGAACCCAGGTGACAGTAGGAGCTGGGACCATGGAAGAGGAACCATGGAAGCTGAGAGCCAGCCTTGAGTCAAGCTGAAAAAAGACTTTACTTGGTTATTGTGTACTGATTGAGAAGATTATGATTTACTGTAACTTAGGGGTGGAGAACTTTGACTTTTGTACTTTGTGATTGAATTAAGGATTTTGTGATTGATTAAATAAATGTACTTTGTTTAAAACTATGTGACCACTTTGGTGAAAACTATGTGGCCATTTTAGTGATAAGTTGTTGAGTTGTGACATGGTGAATGCTGTACCTTGATTTTCTATGAATATTTTGCTCTGATTTGTTATTGAATAAATAGAGAGTTCACTCTACTATGTAATCATAATGTGACATAAGCCTGGAAGTGGAGGCCAGAGTTAGATTGGGAAGAAATACAGAAGCTGAACAGGGATTTGTATTTTATCTTACAGGAAAGATGGAGCCATTGAAGCTTCTTGAACAGTGGAGTTTCATGGTCAGACCTTTAGTACTATCAATTTTTCAGATATATGGAATAAAGATGCTTCAGGGAGACAAAGTAGAAGTTTTTGCAAGTGATGTGAGTAGAGAGGAGGGGACAGACTCAAGATAACAGTGTGGAAGAAAAATTGACAGCACTTGGCAAGTGACTGAATATGAGGGGTGAGGATGAGTGGAAAGCGGAAGATGTCTCTGAGGTTTTGAATTCATAACTAGAAGAATAGTGGTACTCTCAATAAAAACATAGAAGTTAGGAAGAGAGGAAGATTGGGGTGGGGTGGGGTGAGGGGAAAGAGAAGACAATGAGCTATGTTTTGCACATATTGAGTTTGAGATATCCACTTGAAAATATCCAGTTAGCAGATGGTGATGCAGGATTGGAGTTCAAGGAAAGATCACTTCTGGTTGAGTGAAAGGGAAGTTTTCATAGAGGATTTCCAATATGAATTGGACCTTGAAGGATAGGTAGGATTTACAGTGGTGGGATGTATGAATAGAGAATTCCAGGTATGTATATATGGATAAGTTTTGGGAAATACTTTCACCATCATAAGAAATATTTTGAATTTGACTACTATTCATTATCTTAACTGTACTGATATGTGAATTTCCTCATATATGTTTTTCTCTTTATTTGTAATTTAGCTCTTAAAAAAACTCCATGTCCTTCTCTTGTCCATTTTCTTTCATCTTGTTCTATATCAAAAGCTTAATTGCTTCCTGTGTCTCTTGTCAGTGTGCACTTGCAATCTCATGAAAATGATTATAGTTGTGTAGTGTTGCATAAAGAGCATATGATTGGATTTAAATATGATAGGCAATGGGAATTATAAAGCACAGAACAATTTATAGCAAAGCATTGTCAACAGTAAGGGAGACATCTTTTTTTGATGGAAAGGAACTGCTTTGAAAAAGAAAAGGCACATAGGTTGTGGGAGGAAACACCAAAAAGCATAGTCCAGTTTCCTGAGAAATAGGAACTAGAAACCCATGTTTTAGGGAAGAAACTAAGGGACAGTAACAGCAGTGTGCTTTGATAAACCCCTAGTCAAGGATTGTTTCCTTTTTTGTTTTTGTAACCATGGCTCAAGGCCCAACAGGGGGATCATAAACTTGTGTTTAATTGTTGCTGTTGATCCTCTGTAGCAACTCTATCTTATGTTGCTGAAGTATAGACAATTTCTCCCCTGGCTCTCCTAATGTTTCTTTAATTCCTATGTGCCAGGCGCTGGACCAGGAGTTAAAAGGTATACAGGGGAATCACTCTTAATAGCCCATACTTTATAGGATCTACCTAAATTACAGGCAAAATCAACTTCAGTCACCAAACTGTTCATTTAGCACCTAATATGTACCAGGTACTGTCATAAGCATGGGGCATACAAAATGAGGCAAAGACAGTTCCTGCCCTCAAGGAGCTTACAATCTAATGTATTTATAAGATTCTTTTGGTATTTCAATAACTAAAAGCCTTTGGATGGAATCTTAAGATGAATCTTCTTTGCACCAAATTCCCCTTGAAAAGGGGATTGATTGTGCCTTTTTTCAGTGATTCAGGGAAGTGGAGGAAGGCAGGTGTGTTGGAAATGTCAAACGGGATCTCAAATCTATTCAAATCAAAACTATTCTGGAGGGTAGCTAAAAGAAAGTTCTTCCTATACTTGAAGATCTGTGATTTCATCGGTATGGGCACCTTCTCTCCCCTCAGAACCACAGCCCCTGCACAATTTTATAGCTTGCCTTCAAAATTTACTCTTGCCAAAGCATTCATCACCTTGTTGCCGGCCAGATTTAGGTAGGTGCTCCAAGTCCTTCCAGTCTGGTAGCTGAAGCCTCTGTTGGCCTTTTAAGAATCCAGGGTCGACTCCATAAAGGAAAAAACGTCAAGAAAAGAAGCTATGAAAACGCTTAAAGCCAGCTGCTGATTAGGCGAGTTGTAGCTAAAGGGGTCGAGCCAAAGTGTTATTTTTCCTCCGTTTAAGGAAGAAAAACAAAGGAAAAAAGAAACCCACTTGATGTCTGAGGTTGATCACTCAGTTTGCCTTAGACATTTACCATCTGTGTGACACTGGGCACTTCAAGTTAACGTCTCTGCCTCAGTTTCCTCCTCTGTAAAATAGAGGTTGTTGTGAAGATTAGACCAATTGACACAGGTAAATACGTGCTCTGTGACCTTAAAGCCCTGTGTATTAGGCTATTCTTACTGAATTTGCTACTAAGCCGCTGGGGAGCAAAGAACAAAGTTAACTCGGGCAGCTCTGAGGAAGATGCTTTGTAATCCTACGCAAGAGGCACCGGCGAGCGGCAGGGCCATAGCCAGCCCCCGGGGCGCGCAGAGGATGTGGCTTGATGAAAGGCGCACCTGGCCCCCGAAAGGCGGAACCTTCCGTTTTAGGAATCCTTGAGGCGGGGGGGAGGGGGGGATGCGCGCGAAGGGCGCTAAGTGGGTTTCCTCGCCCTCCTTTGAAGGCACAGAAATCTTAAGAATCTTTATTTAAATAAGCGGGAGAGGCGGTTAACCGCCACCATCCTCGCTACTCTCTCCTCTCTCCACCTCGCTTCGCACGCTAGGCGCAGCTCCAGTCCTCGGGGTCGGCGCCCCGAGAAGGGCCCGCGCGCACTGGGAGCCGGGAACTTCCAAGCAGGGTCAGCTTTCCGAGGCCAAGGTCTCCGAGCCTAGGAGAAGGATGCGGAGAAGGCAGAGGGGAACGGGGATGGGAAGGGGAGGATTTGGACATACAGGCCAGCGAGCCAATAGAAGGGCAGGTCTGTCACCACCCCGGCCAATAGAGGCAGGGATCCCAGAAGGAGGCGTGGCCGACAAGGTTGTGGCTAGATTGCTATCCCGGGCGGGCGGCTGCGGGGATTCAGAGTCCCGAGGGCGGGGGAGGAGAAGAGACCGGAAGCTGTCGTCCCTCAGTCACCCTCTCACCCTCCCCGCTCTGGTCCCTTCGCGTCCCCTCGGGCTAGGAGAGGAGGAGGAGGCCGCTCGGGTCCGTTGGCGCCGGTAACCAGGGGGAGCGGCCTCTCCGGAGGGAGACTCCTCCCGGGGCGTCCCCCTCCCTCTCTCCGCCCCCACCCCTCTCCATCCTCCGGCCGCTCGCTCGCTCTCTTTGCCGCCCGCTCGCGTGCGGATCCCTTTGGGTTGCGCGCTCCGACGGCTTCGGCGGCGGCGAGAGGCCGGAGCGGAGAAGCCCCGGGGCGGCGGCGGCCTGCCCAGCCCGGCCCAGCCGGTCCCCGCGTCTCTCGGCTGCGCCGCCGCCATGTCCTCCTCGTCCTCATCTCCAGGGGAGCCGTACGAGGAGCGAGAGTACGAGAGCCAGGCCAAGCGTCTCAAGACGGAGGAGGGCGAGATCGACTACTCGGCTGAGGAAGGCGAGAGCCGCCGGGAGCCCGGGCCCCGGGGCGGGGGCGAGGGAGGCGGCCGGAGCTACTCTCAGCCGGTAACAAAGCGCGGCTCCCCGGACCCTCCCGCCCGGCCTCCCCTTCCTTCCTTTCTCGCCCCCTTCTGCGCCTCTCTCCCCCGCCCCCCAAAACGGACCCTCCCCGCGGGTCCCCCCTCCCCCGCAGCCCTCCTGGAGGTGGAAACTGCGCCAGGCCGGGCCGGAGCAACCGCTGTGGGCATGGGTGTCTATCGCCCCTCCCCCCACCGGCCGGTGCTTTCCGACCCCGGGATAGGGACTTCAGTGCCATAATTACTTAATTTATTTTTGGTGCTACCCGCTGGTGGGGGAACGCGTGAGACTGAGGGGGTAAAGCCTTTGTTATGCTCCGCTAGATCTCTGCCTTAACAATAAGGGAGACCATCGTCTCCCTTCTCATTTATCCGCACGGTTTAGAGTGTGTGTGAGGGGGAGAGAATGTTTGCATACAACAGCTTCGGTGGCCGAGGTTGACAAAATGGTTTGCATGTTGTTTTTGTTGTTGACGACCACGAGTGGCCTAATTGCTTTAGCTCCTCAGCTGAGGCCCGAATCTAAATGGAAAATCTTGGGCTGGTACTTTCTCCTCCACTTCGGTTGAGAGGTTCTTATTTTCTTGCATTAATAACTAGCATCCAGTGGCACAGCTTATTATTGTCGAGCAGAGCCGCCCACAGTTGGGGTTTGCTAAAGGTTTTAGAGCTTAAGGATAGCAGTAAAAACTGGTGCTGGTGGAGACTCCTTTTTAAGTGCATCCTTTACCTTAAAGTGAAAGGAGACTCCAGGGCGTTAGTAACTAGCATCTATTGCCACGGTTTATCATTACCGGCTAGAGCCGTCCACAGTTTGGGATTTGTTGAGTGTTCTAAAGCATAAGGATAGTAATAACTGGTTCTGGTCGAGGCTCTTTTTATGTACATCCTTAAAGTGAAAGGAAATTCAAAGCATTTGAGTTTGGCTCTTTCCAAATTTTGCCCCATCGAAGGAGCTGAGATTGATTTGTAGGGCAATGAAGAGGGATTCCAGTGGAAATCAGCTTTTATACTAGGTTCCTGTCTTTCTCTTTGGAAAAATAAAAGCTAGTTATTGGAAGAAGAATGAAATAGGAAACGTTTTGTGAGACAAATGGTTACTTAGGACTGTGAGAGTATTTTGAATGTGTGTAAAACTGTTACCTGTTTAATAAAGGAACCAACTTCACCTCATTTTTTCTTTGGCTTTTGCCATCTTTGCCTTAATTTGCTTTGAAAACATCCAGCAGTTTCTTAAATTTTGAATTATTTAGCCTCAGACTAAAATATTTGACAGGCAGGTAAAAAAGTTCCTTTTATGATATATTTACAATGAATAAGTGAAAGTCTTTCGTAATTATTAGCATTTTTGTTTGGAAAGCATTTCAGTCAACAGGCCCTTCCACAGCATCCTCCAACTCTAGTTCACAAATAATGTACATTATTGTTTACTTGTTAAAGGCGTGACTGATTTAACTATCATTCCCGCCCCAACAAACCCTTCATGCCAGAAAAGATGGCACTGTCCACTTAAAACAAAACTTGTCTTTTTTGCTGTAATTTTCCAAGTTAAATTCAAATATGAATAAAGAAAGTGTGAGAGGAAATTAATATTTTAAAATGTTTCAGCTTAAAGACAGTTCCTTTGTCTTTGTAGTGTTCTTTGTTTTTCTAATCTTTTAGGTAGTTATTTAGGTATGTCAGATCACCAGTGTAGGTTTTAGCAAAAGTCTTACTTAGATTATGCTGTAGCAGAATGAGATTTTTTTGGGGTTGCCTTGGCAAGAATGATACTCTAAGTGAACTTTTCTTGTAGTTAAAAAACTTTAGCCAGTTTCCTTTTAAAAACTGTTGTAAAAGAAGAGAAGACCTATTTAATCATAAAGCGGTATTTTAAATAGCCATTCCTCTCTGTATGTATCAAGTAGAAAAGAGTGAGTGTTAATTTATTTTACTGCTTATATATTTTTGATATGGATGTATACGTATTTTGAGGAGAGGGCAGACTGATTTTATTTTTGTGGGCAGGTCTACTCTCCTTTTTGTGTTTGTTGCAGAGCCATATTCAATTAAACACACAGGAATTGATTTTTCTTAGTACTGTATTTAAATTTTCCCCCCTCCTTCCACCCTCCCCATCCTCTAGATTTCAGAAAAGATCAGAATGAAATTACATCTGTGGAAGGGGAAAGTATTCAATAAAAATCTGTTACTGTGATCTTTATTTCCTATTTTGTTTTTTTAAGTTGTCTGTTGCTTCTTCATTTAGAATTATCGTAGCTTCAGTTTAACAGATGTATGTATGACAAAACCTTATACTTAAAGTATTCAATATAAAGGAGAGAAACCTATATTGTAAGCCCTTTAAAATAAGTTAACATGACAAAAAAACTTTTATGGATAATTCTTGTTTCCTATGGAATTTACAAGTTTAAAAATTAGAAAGGTCAGGAATTTGAATTTTTTGTTTAGTGATACTTATAAATGAAACAAAATATGATGCCTTTTTAAGGAAAATTTAGTGGATTTTTATATTGCTGTGCAATTTGGTCCATTCAGTAAATATCGATGGTGAATTGATTATCTTGAATGGTGGTGAGGATTTAAAGTGTGGTTGTAAGGACAATTGTAGTGTGTGGGGGATTGATTGTGGCATTAGGTGTACAATATGTTTCAAATTTTTGATGTATCTTCTGGCACCTAGTTTGAAGTGTCAAAGATTCCTGAATTGTTTAGTTTCACTTGACTGCTATTGGTTATTGTTGCAAAAGTTTACTATTCAGGAGTAGGATAGAGTTATAATGTTTTCTGCAAGATTCTATTCTGAGGCAAAAAAGCTTAACTCATATTTGATTTATGAAATTAAAATTCTAAATTTAGATTTAAAGTAAACAATTGAAGATAGAAATATGGCTTTAGGTTAACCTCTTAAGGAGGAAGCTTTACAAATTTACTTTGAATTTAGGAGCCAGTCCCCAAAGTCAGGAGTCAGAGGAACTTTCTAATTTTCAAGGAAAGAAAAATAAAGGGAGGGGAAAGAGAAAGGGAGCTATGTTGTCATAGTTTGTTGTTTCCCAATGTTAGGGACTCAGGATCACAGGGTGGTTTACTGAAGGACCTCAGAAGAGCCTTGGAAAAGACTCAGAGGAAGCACAGGATAGCTGGCTTTCCTAGGCCAGATACTGGATGGTTAGGTAAAACCCTGTTGGCTATCTCCTTCTCTTTCTATCTTGTGGGCATGAGGAGCAGAGCCCAAGCTGGAGATGAAGTGATATGATAGATGATGACTGACCAGTTAGCTCCTCATGATCTTTGAAATCCAAGGATGTATGGATTGCTTTCAAAGTTGTGATTGCAAACTGTGCAGTAAAGTGGATAGCACTTAAGCTTGTAGGAAAGCAGACTCAGTAACTACATGTGAATACTTCAGTGTAACAAATCATTTGAGCATCCCAAATGTGTTAATGGAGTTTTATGGAAGAGACTAGAAGGTTTTTGACTATTGATAATCAGAGAAAAGTTAGAGAATAATTTTTCTTTTCTTCCTGTATTGGACAGTAAGCAGGAGAATCACTAAATATAATAGTTTATTGAAGTTATAAAAACTTGTTTCTTTATCAACTATACACACACACTCATATGTAGATGTATATCCATATGTACTTAAAAGAGAAAAGACAAGATAAAGATCCATAATTTCAAATATGGGAACACGTCTTCTATAGAATATGTCACCGATTGGGTTCAGAGTATTTGGTACACTTGAATAGGCCTTAGGTTGACAGAGACATTTACTGCTTTTTGAGATGACAAAGCATGCCAAAATTTCTAGATAGGCGTGGGATAGATTTTAGTAGAGTTCATTTTGTTAACCCAGATCTTATTGTCGAAGTGCAAAGCCATAGGAACCCTTAACTGTGTTCCTGGGAATCCTCCTAGACTGAAGAGTAATTTGTTTGTCAGTGAGGCCTGATCTGATTGAGAGTTGGCAGCCTCAAGACTGAATCAGCACAGCTCCTCCCTCCATGGACAAATTGTATTATTGACGGATGATTATATACCTTTTGAAGAAACAGATAAGAGGCAGTAGCTTACATAGTTTTGAATTTTAGGATGTGGCTGTCTTTACCTATCATTATATATTGTTTGTTGTTTTTTGTGAAAAAAGAAAATTTATTTTGAAGAAGTGACTAAAATGCCTTGACCGCTTTTTTTTCCCCTTCTAGTTTTTGTGCTATTTGAGGTCAAATATGTCTTGGCAAAGAAATTAAGACTATGTTTTGTCATAGATCATTTATATTACTCTTTAAAATCAGCAGGCAAAATAGAATTCGAGTGACTTCTAATCCTCTAGTAAAAATACTTCATTCAGTTTAACAGATATAAACCTAATGCAAATGTGTAGATTTGTTTTGCCTGATTATGCTTATTTGTTATAAGTATTGTGTTTTTCTTTTATTATTTGCAGGTGGAAAGAGGTGTTCGTTAAATTTGGACTACTTAAATAAAAACCCCAAATATAAGCTTACCCTAACTTCCTTGGGACTAGAAAAATACTTTAGGGGAAGTGTTTCATAGAGAAAATGTCACAATCTCTTGTAACAAATGACATTGTATCAAGGTTTTGTGAGTTTGCATTTATACTTAGAGGAGGAAAAGTAAAGAATATACTCTTTGCTACATAGTAGTAGCAATCATCTGTCAGGTCAGAATTTGAGTTTGTATTCCATATTGCTGTAGTTGGTTAGTCCTTAGCGGCAGACTGAGTTGGGGCAGAGACCAAGGATAGCAAGACAAGTATTGGTAATTGAGACCACCTTTGAAGGTGGATGATTGAAAAGGAAGAGTAAGGAAGCTTGGGCTAGAGCTGATCCTAGAACCTGTGGTTGTTATATTCTTACCACTATTCCCTCCACATATTTTTGATCCATAGTCATTAATACTTGCTGAAGCATTCTTAAAAAAACCTAACAACCCAGAAAACCTTGTATTTCACTTTTCCCCCAGTTAACAAGCACTTATTTTACTTTCCTCCCGTTTAACAAGCATTTCTCCCTCTCAGCCCCTCCCTCCCAGCAGAGAAAAATGAAGGGAAGACAAAACTTCTGTAACAAATGTTCATAGTCAAGCAAAAGTTTCACACATTAAACATGTCAAAAAATGTATGTCTCATTCTTCATTCTGAATCCATTACTTCTCTTGCAGGAGGTGGGTAGAGTACTTCATCATCCTGCTGAAGCATTGTAAAGACTTGTGGGTTCTTTAGATGGTATTTTCCTGATTTTATCAACCACCAGAAAAGTAGAGTTTCATTAGTCCATCATTGCCCAAAATCCACATGGGAAAAGCAAATAGATGGAGAGTACCTAATGTCCTGACCATGATACTTGATTGGATGGGTGGCAGATTTGGATTAATTCATCATTACATGTATCTTGGACTGGCATTGCAGATTAACAAAGAGTTAGGCTAAAAATTAAAGTACAAAGAAGATAGCGGATTGGCTTTATGTGGGAAATCATACAGCAATTTCAATGATTCTAATCTACTTTCTAACGGTAATCCTTTTTTCTTCTGTGTATGTGTTAATGACGTCCTCCTGATTTGAGGCTTCAGATATACTTTATTTTTTTAAGTGAAAATGTTTATATTTTATTTTTTTAAATTACATGTAATAACCATTTTAACACTGGGTGACCCAGTAGACAGAGCGTTGGGCTTGGAATCAGGAAGAGTCATCTTCCTGAGTTCAAATCCCACCTCAGACACTTACTAGCTGTGTGACCCTGGGCAAGTAACTTAACCCTATTTGCCTCAGTTTCCTCACCTGTAAAATGAACTGATGAAGGAAATGACAAATCACTCCAGTATCTTTGCCGGTAAAACTCCAAAAAAACAGTCATGAAGACTTGGACATGACTGAAACAACTGAACAGTTTTTAAAATCTTGAGTTCCAAATTCTCTCCCTCTCTTCCTTCCCTCCCCACTCTTTGAAAAGGTAAGTAATTCGATATGGATTATATAGTTATGCAAAACATTTTCATATTAGCTATGTTGTGAAAGAAAATACCAGAAAAAAAACCACCCAAGAAAGATAAAGTTTAGGGAAAAAAAAACCAACCCAAACCCAATCTGCACTCAGATTCCATTAGTTCTTTCTCTGGATGTGAATAGCATTTTTCATCACAAGTCCTTCAGAATTGTTTTGGATCATTGTATTGCTGAGAATAGCTAAGTCATTGAGCATTATTGCTATTACTATGTATGATGTTCTCTTGGTTCTGCTCACTTCACTTTGCATCAGTACATACAAATCTTCCCAGGAGTAATCCATTTTTCTAATGTCAGTATTCTTTTGGTGATAATTATATGGTGGTGAGTCTTAGAACATTCACAATCTCTTATAACAAATAATTTTTCTTTTTTAATTATAGGAGTTATTAATCAATATAAAGTTAAGAAAGTCTAAAAAGAAAGAAACTCTAGTCAGAATTATCATTTAGAAAGACCTGAGTTTTAAAGTATGTACTTTAAAATTTTATAAAGTGGTAACTTTGACTGACTTTTTAAGGCTTTGAAGCAGTTGTTTCTATTAAAATTTGATACAATTTTTTATTCTAGATTTTTCCTCTTTATCTGGCAATATAGCCTGTGGAATCTCTTAAAATAACAATAAGAAATTGAATTTTGCTAAATTGAGTTGAAAGCTTAATAGATCATGGAATCATAGATTTAGAGTTGGAAGAGACTTTTCTCGTTCAGTTGTTTCATTTGTAGCTGACTCTTTGTGAACCCATTTGGGGTTTTCTTGGCAAAGATACTGGAGTGATTTGACATTTTATAGATGAGGAAGTGAGGCAAACAGGTTTACGTGACTTACCTAGGGGCACACAGTTAGTAAGTGTCTTGAGGTCAAATTTGAATTCAGGAAGATGTCTTCTAAGCAGTCTATCCATTGTGCCACCTAGCTGCCCTGGAAGAGACTTTTAGAGGTTCCCAAGTCCTCTCCCTTAATTTTGTAGTGAGGAAACTGAAGTTCAGAGAGTTTCAGAGAGCCCAGAATTACATGGCTTTTCAGTCTCTAAGCTGGTGATTCCACCCCAACTCTCAGGCTGCTTTGATGTTTTCAGAAGAGTTAGAGGAAGATCAATAGAACTTAAAAATTGTTATAGAAGAGACTTAAACTTCAAATCCAAAAAGTGTAAGTAGCTGATTGGGACTGTGTAGTTCTAGAAGCCTGGGAAGAAACCCAAGACAGTGTCCTGGAACTTCCCTAGAAAAACTTGGGATCCATTGAGAAAGAATGTCTTTCCAGTATGCTAGTAGCTTTAGGGTGTAGACTATTTAACCACTTAATCAATGATCATATATTTAGTTATCACTGTATTGCCCAGCATATGCTGAGTGCAGGGGACAGGTTAGTTGGATGAATGACAAGAATGCCTACCACAGGGAGCTTACAGTTGAGTGAGCAAGTAGGTATAACATAATTCTAAGAAAAGAAAGATTATGGGGAATGTGCTATATTGGGTGGTAATGACCATCCAGATCTGGTCTCAGACACTAGCTGTGTGACCTTGGCCAAGTCACTTAACTCTGTTTACCTCAGTTTCCTCAGCTGTAAAATGAGAAGGAAATGGTGAATTGTTCCAGTGTCTTTGCCAAGAAAACCCCAAAAGGAGTCATAAAAAGTCAGACATGACTGAAAAATAACTAAACAATAACTGTGATCAAGTGCTACGAGTGCCATATTTTTAAACATGTGTAGGCAAGGTGTAGAGTATCTAGAAGAGGGTGACCAGGATGGAGAAAGGACAGATATACTACATGAGGATCAGTTGAAGGAACTGGGTAGACTTATAGATTTCCCTAAGTATTTGAGGATGTGTCTTGGAAAAGGAATTGAACTTGTTCTGCTTGACCCTAGTGTAGGACTAGAAGCAATAATGGTTGGAAGTTGCAAAGGCCAATTCTGGGAAAAAAAGCAAATCAAATTTCCTAACAGATAGAGCTATTCAAAAGTAGATGGTTATTTCTTGGGGGTGTTATAGAGAGGATTCTTGAACAGGTATGGATTAGACTAGATGATCTCTAAGGTTCTGTAGTCTAGCTCTTAGATTCTGTGATTGATAATAGGTTAAGTGCTCTTTGTTGTCTCCATCATCAGATAAGTGAAAAAAAAAAAGGCTTCAGAAGGGAGAGGGGGAGATTCCTCTCCCTTGTTCTCAGACTCTCAGATGTCACTTTCCAGACCCCATTAAAAAAAAAAAAAACCTTGTGCTATAAAGATTTTTATGAACTTGGGCCCTTTCCTATGTTCTTTTGACCTTTTTGGTAGTATATGCCTAGTATAGTTGGCTCAAAGGATGTGTATAATTAATGATTTGGGGGTATAATTCTAAATTGTTTTCCAGAATGGCTGGGTCAGTTCACATCTCCTCTAACCACCTTCACTCTTCTGACTACCTCCATAATAGTACAGGTCCTCATCACCTCATCCCTGTATTATTGTAATAGCCTGATGGTAGGTGTGCCTGCCTGAAGTCTCTCCCCATCCTAGATTCAACCATTAAGGTAATTTTCCTAAAAGGAAAATTAGGTGCTTGAATCATGTGAAACACCCTGTTTTTCCCCACCCCCCAAATAGCTTCCTGTTACCACTAGGAGCAAATAAAAAATGTTCTCTTTGGCATTCAAAGTTCATGAATACCTAGCCTCCTCCTACCTTTACCCTGCTCCCCCCTCCAGTGTACTCTTTGATCCAATAACATGGCCCTCCCACTCCATCTCTTAGCTCTGGGCATTTTGTCTGACTGTCCCTTATGCCTGGAATGCTCTCTTTCCTTGATTCCAACTACTGACCTTCTTTTTTCCTTAAAGTCCCAATAGGAAGCCTACCCTAAACCCTCTTAATTCCGGTGTCTTTCCTTTGTTAATTATCTCCCATTTATCCTGTCTCTAGCTTGCTTTGTATATACTTATTTGCTTGTCTCTCACTTTAGACTGTAAGTTCCTTTTTTGCCTCTTTTGTATATTCCCAGCACTTAGCACAGTGCCTGGCACATATAGTAGGTGCTTAATAAATTTCTATCGATTGATTGATTGTTTGATCTTTAATAGAGTGGTTATGCACAATAACTGGACCACTGACACTGTTTCTTCTCTCTTTACTATCTGCAATGTTCTGTACCTAAAGGCTATTTCCTCTCTACCTGGAGAAGGAAAGTGGGCTTTTCCTTATCTATTTTCTGGAACTAGTTTATTAATTGCAATTAATCAGTTTGACTTTTAGTGTTTTCATTTATATTATTGTAGTTATATATATATGTGTATAAACACATACACACACATGCCAAGTTTTGCTTCACTCTGCAATAGTTAATACACTTCTTCCTGTGTTTTTCTGAATTTCTCATATTCCTTATAGTACAATAATACTTTGACAAGCCTCTATCATAATCTATCCATTCTTTGGTTGACTTTATTTACAGTTTATTTTGTTTTTGTTCTTTTGCTACCATAAAACTTTATTAAGTTACCACTTAGTTTTTGTTGTATTATCCTATAAAACCCAGATTATGCTGCCTTCTACAGGATGATTTCCTAATCACATCTGCTAGTGGATCTCCCTTCTCCTCCTCTCCAGTTATCCTGAATTACTTTGTATATATTTAGCAACAGTGCTTGGCACATGATAAGTGCTTAATAAATGCTTATTAACCTGTATTTGTATGTGTATGTTTCCCTCATAGAACAGCATAGTAGTCAGTTAATAAATGCTTGGTTGTTATTGTTAGTTTCATTTCCCTGACTAGATGATAAATTCTTTGAAAGCATGATCATGTCTTTTAAAAAAAATTTAGTTCTACATTCTCTCCATCTCTCCAATCCTGCCCTCACCCATTGAGAAGGTGAGAAATGTTACCAATTATACATATGAAGTTAAAACATGACCATGTCTTTATATTTCTTTTGTATCTTCACACTGCCTAACAGTACTGAGCTGTAAACCCAAGCACAAGCAGCTTTCCAGAGGACTGCTGCTGTGAACAGCTTTTCAAGGTTCTGATTACACAGTATAGTGAACTCTCTATTCAATAACAAATCAGAGCAAAACATTCACAGAAAATCAAGGTACAGCATTCACAGTGTTACAGCTTATCACAGAAAATAAAAATATAGCATTCAACATGTCACAACTCAACAATTTATCACTAAAATGGCCACATAGTTTTCACCAAAGTGGTCACATAGTTTTCAACAAAGTACAATCATTTAATAACTCAGTCATTCAATCATCCTTAAGGAGGCTTTTCTCCTCAAGGGTCACAAAGTACCAGAGTCTCAAAGTTCTCCACCTATGGGGTACAATTAAGTTACAACTTCAACAGTCACTACTCAGCACCCTCTTAAGGGATAGTGGGAAGTACAGATACCCCTAGGTCACAAGTAAATTCCAATTTCATCAGTCATTACTCAGTATCCTATTTCATCAATCACTACTCAGTATCCATAGAGAGGTCTTTTCATCTTGACTCAAGGCAAGTAGCTCCTACCTGAATCCACCAAATTGTCATCTCAGTTCAAAGGCAGACATTCCTTGTCCAGCTCTCCATGCAGTTCCTGCTCCACATTGGAGCTCATAGTGTCCAGTCTATTTCAAATCCTTCATAATCTCTGTTCCTGGGAAGACAAGGCTTAACAAAGTCATGACGACATTTGTACAAAATACCAGCACCACAGTCATGCTTCCTCAGTCTTTGGCAGCTCCAGCTGGCCCTCTGAAATCCTCAGCACCATAAGCTCCATTCTCAAAATCAAAATCACTTTCTCCATGGAAGTTCCAGTCCAGCAGCAGCAGCCCAGCCTTCAGATGCTTGCTGAGAGAAATTTTCTCTCTCTCTCTCTCTCTCTGTCTCTCTCTCTCCCTCTCTCCCTCTTCTCTCCCCTGCTCTTCCTTCATGAAGCTTATCCCCCAAGGAGTTCTGACCATCCAACTTCTGCTTTTTCTTAAATACAGTATACCTCCTCTTTGTTCAGTCCCTTCCTGTTACATCAGCAACAGGGGTTCATACCTTCTTGTTTCTTTAACAGAGGCTTAATTTGAAATGAGGTGCTAAGTACCTCTCAGCTTTCCAATACAAAGGGATCTTCAAATTTCATTACTATTACATGAGCTCGTAGTAGTTATTAAATAATTATTTTTTGGTTTATTAATGCAGTCAGTCATCTGGTTTGGAGAGGGGAGTACACATCACAGCAGGGCAGATGGCAAGAGGTCCAAGGTAGATGGCTGATTGGGATGTTGCATGGCCTGAGCTACCTACGTACTCTATGCTGGGATAGGTAAATTTATACTCACTCACTAATCCAAGCCACTAAATTCAGTTAAGTAGATTCATTCTCCCAGTGCTGGTGGAACATGGTCTATGAAATTGGGTCTAGGGTGTGATGTTCTAAGTAAGGAAAAGAGGAAAGTAGAAGAACAGATAGCAGGATACCTATAGTGGATGATTAAATGAATATTTTAGTGCACATAGGACTTTTCTGTCTTTGACCTTGGAATATATGCCATATTAATCACTTTTAAAAAGTGTAATTCCTGAGTGTTTTCCAAAACAGTTGAACCAATTCACAACTCTAACAACAGTATATTAGTATTTTTGCCTTTTCATAACCTTTTCTACCTTCATTATTTATCTTCAGTCATCTTGGCCAGTTTGATGGACGTGAGCTGAAACATGATGGACATGCATATTTATTAGTCATTTGTAGCACTTTTAATGTGGTAATTAATAGTTAATATTTTTTTCATATTCTGTTACAGCTTATCCGCTGGAGAAGGAAGGAGTTGTTGGTCTTATATTTGTGTTAGTTCTACATTATATGTATAATATATTACCATTATATATATATTATCATACTTCTGTCAATGATGAAAGTGAGACCAAGTCTTATTAATTCTACCTCCACATTGACTCATAAATTCATCTCTTCTTAACACTTGCACCACTCTAATTCAGGCTCTTATTAACAATTTCCTGGACTGTTGTAATAACCTTTGAATTGATCTCTCTTTTCCACTTTTCCCCTTCTCTAGTATATTTTCCACACACCTGCTAAAGTGATTGATACTCCTAAAACACATATCTGAATATGTCATTCCCTTGCTAGAATTTGGAGGTCTACTGACTATTGCCTCTAGGATAAAATATTCTGTTTGTCATTTAGAACCTTTCACAATCTGCCTTTAGTCTATATTTTTAGTCTTATTACTCATTTTTCACACAGTCTAATCCAGCAATACTGGTCTCTCTGCTGTATCTCCTATACAGCATTACATTTCCCATTCTCCTTGTCTTTGCACAGATTGTCTCCCATTCCTGGAATGTCCTAATCTCCTCTTAGAATCCTTAGCTCTATTCTTATTTCAACTTAAATGAAATGTTCTATATGATGCCTTTCCCTCCATCTGCTAGTACCTGCCTTGAAAAACTTTGTATTTAATTTGTGTATATTTTGTTTTTATTTATGTACGTGTTTCCCCTGATGGAATTGAAGCTTCTTGAGGGCAAGGACTATTTTATTTTTGTCTTTAGTGTCTCTAATGTCTGGCATATATTCAGTGTGCTACTGCTTTTGCTGCTGGTTCTTTTCTACTCAGTTTCACAGACCTACTATTTTTTTAAACCAGTACAAAGTTGTTTTAATGACTACTGATTTATAGTGTAGTTGAGATTTTGTGGTACTGAGTACTTTTTTAAGGGCCAAATGAATGGTAAAGACTTAAGCTCTGCATCAGTTCAGAGGAGAATCATTGAGAACTGCAGTGATCAACAAGAGGTATCATCCAGAAGGTGAGGTGGGACCATAAAAAGAGCCTAGGACTTGGTTAAGCAGAAAGTAAAGAGATAGGTGTTCTAGCCAAGGGGGAATGTGTGTGATCAAAGGAAAGGAGATGTGAATATGCTGTTGATTAGAATAGAAGGTCCATATAATGGAGTAGTTGGAGACACATAAGTAGATTTGATAATGGCTGCTTCCTGGGTATCATCATATTTTATTACAATCTCTCTTATGGTTTCATTTGAGCCATCTGTTTTTAAAGCATTTTCATAGATGAGATATAGCATAGTATGTATAGATGGAAAGAATGCTGGGTTTAGAATCAAAAGACCTGGCTTCAGATTCAACTGTGTACTGTTGGTTAAGTCTTTTTTTTTTTTTTTTTTAGCATCCCACACTCTTAATTTCCCAGTCTGTAGAATGACAGGTTGGAGTAGATTGTTACTAGGGTCTTTTCCAGTTCTAGTTCCTATAATTTGCTTTACATCCAGCATTTTGGAAACTCCTTATTTATATTTAAATAGTTTGCGTTCAAAGACCCATAATATTCCCTTTAGGGGAAAGATAGATTTTCATAAAGGAATCAACAAGAAGAATTAGAGGCAGCATGCTATGGTATAAAGAGACTGAGAATAAGAACCTGGGCCTATACTGCTAATTTGTGTAGCCATGGACAAATCATTTATCCTGTAAATGTTTAACTTCTTCTCATTTCCTTCTTTCCCCTCTAGACCTTAGTTTCCTTATCTATAAAGTGAGCGTGATAAACTAGATAGTCTTTTTAAAGGTGCTTTATAGCTCAAAGATTTTATGATTCCCTTCCATTTGATTAGCAGGTTTGAGTATTTAATACTCATCAGGAAAGATAGAAACATGAAATTATAGGTTGTCAAGCAAATTGGTCCCTAAGTGAGCTATTCCTAAATTGTAATGGGACCAGCTTATTCCCTAGTTAATTGATTAATGATAATGGTAAATCCATTACTATCATAGGAGAGAAACAACTGAAAGTATGTCATCATCTTGAGTGGTACAATATTTTTTGGTTAATGCTCTCCAGGACAAAAATGGTATTTTTGGTACTAAAAGTTATTTAGAACTTGGGTTTTGAAGAAAATAGAATGAAGGTAAATAGTAAGATGTAGTATCCACAGTCAAATTATATCAAGATAGCTACTTGAAATCGTATTTGTGATTCTCTGTATGCAGAATTGAATTCTGAAATAATTTTGTTTTGCATTCAAGTTAAGATAGAAAGCTATTATTTGAGAACTTTTAAAAACCCAGTGTTTAACTGAATAGTTTTCTCTTAAGTAATCTTACTAACCCTTCTATTGGGAGTATGATTTAAGTTTTTAAAAGAAAAATTAAATTTGCAAAAGTATGGTATTTAGATTATAAAAGATATAACCGCAAATTTATTTTTTCCTTGCTCTAGGAGGCAGGTGGAAGTCATCATAAAGTTTCTGTTTCTCCTGTTGTTCATGTTCGAGGGCTCTGTGAATCAGTTGTGGAAGCAGACCTTGTGGAGGCTCTTGAAAAATTTGGAACAATATGGTATGTACAATTGACACTAGCTACAAATTAGTTGAACTATTGGTAGAGGTCTGTAGTGCCCTAATATAGTAGATGGTAAGGTTGGGTGTGATTTAGTTTTAGAATCTTTTAAACCAGTGCTTGTGAGGTTTTATATGTACATTTTGTTTTTCTTCCCTCTGAAACTTATGTAGGCATATTTCATCTGAGGCACATAGATTAGAGCTAGAAGGGATGGGAAGGGCCAAAAGAATTACAAGATCTTAAAAGTTGGAAGGGACCTCAGAGGTAACTGAACAAGAATCCCATTCATGATATCCTCAAAAGAGTCATCCAACCTTTGCTTGAAGACTTCCAGTAGGGCTTACCAGTGGGAAGAGAATCAAACTGGGAGCAGCCCATTTCACTCTTCAAAAGCTTTGATTGTTAGAAAGTTTTTTCTTAAATAAAGATTAAATTTGCCTTTTTTGCAATTTCCATTTGTTGTTCCTTATTCCTAGTTTTGGAGCAAAGGAGAACAAGTTTAGTCCTCTTTCCACTGATTGCTCTTTTAAAAACTTGAAGTTTTCAAAGTTTTCCAGTTTTTCAGAACAAATTATCCTGAATTCCTTCAATTAATCCTCATATGACTTGAATTTGCCCTTTACCTTTCTGATGGCCCTCTTCTGTACATATTCTAATTTATCAGTGTCCTCTCTAAAATGTTCCCAGAGCTAAACATAGGTACTTTAGTTTTTATCTGATCAAAGCAGAATACATCAATCTTTTACTCACCCTCATCTCAATTATTGCACATCTTTTAATATGCCCTAAGATTACATTAGATTTCCTGGTCACTACACCACAGTGTTGACTTCTGCTGAGCTTGCAATCCATGAAAACTGCCCTGTCTCTTTAAGATAAAATTATGTCTTAACTATGCCTTCCTCCTTTTGTACTTGTGAAGTTGACCTTTTTGGAGCCAAATGTAGGACTTTGCTGGGGCAGGAACACATGATAATTAGATGTTATCTTTTATACCTAGAAAAATTACATTATAGCTGGAAGAAAAACTGAACTAGCATTAATTATCTATGCTGGTAACAGTATGGGCTATAAAATCAATTTTGGTAAATGAATTCATCAGAAACTCTTAGTTTCCATTAGGACCTTTAAAGAAGAATGGAGAGAGTAGTATTTATTTTTCTCAAATGTAAAACTTTGCTTAAGGCTTTTGTAATATCCCCTCCCCGAGAAATGAATTTTGTTAGGAAAAGATGTTTGTGTTTTTTAAGATCCATTAAAAACTGAAGTTCAAGTTAGTTTTTGGTGTCATTGCTACCTCAGTATGTTTTAGCTCTTCAGCCTTTTTTTTTCCTCTTTTCATATACTTTGCATAGGTCATTTAAAAAAAAGTATTTTCTTTTTTATCTTCCCCTTAATGAAAAAAAAGAAAAGGAAAACAATCTCTTGTAGCAAATAGGTATGATCAAGCAAAACAAATTCCCACATTGGCCTTGTGAAAGTATATTGTCTCATTCTGTAACTTGAGTCCATTATCTGTCAGGAGGTGGGTAGCATTCTTCAGTATCAGTACTTTGAAATTGTGGTTATTCATGACATTGGTTAGCATTCTTAAGTCTTTTTTTTGTTCCTTTTTTTTTTTTTTGCTTTTTGGAGGGGGGAGGGCAGGGCAATTGGGGTTAAGTGACTTGCCCAAGGTCACACAACTAGTAAGTGTAATGTGTCTGAGGTCGGATTTGAACTCAGGTCCTCCTAAGTCCATGGCCAATACTCTATTCACTGCGCCACCTAGCTGCCCCCATTTCTTTCAAAATTATTTCTTTATAATACTTTATATATTGTTCTCCTCTGTTCACTTTACTCTGCATTAGTTCATATATCTCAGTTTCTATGAAACTGTCCCTTTTATAATTTCTTATGGTATAATAGTATTTTATTTTATTATATTCATAGAAAAGAATTTGTTTAGTCATTCTGTAATTGATAGACACTCTTTGAATTCTAGTTCTTTGTCACCACAAAAAGAGCTGCTACAAATATTTTTGTATATAGGGGTTCCTTTCTTCTCTCTTTGCTGTTTTTAGGGGTATAGGTCTGGTAGTGTTATTGCTGGGTCAAAGGATAATCACAATTAAGTAACTTTTGGGTGATGGTTTAAAATGGCTTTCCAGAGTGATTGTATCAATCCACAGCTCTACTAGCACTACTTCGATGGTGCCTGTTTTTTGCAGTCCCTCCAGCTTTTGTAATTTTTTAGGTGTAAAGCTTTACATCTGTCTCTATTAAATTTCATAATAGACTAGGCCGAGTATTCTAGCCTGTCAAGATTTTTTTGAATTCTGACCAATTACAATTTGTTAATTATCTTTACCAGCTTTTTGTCATCTGCAAACAAAATAAACATGTCATTTATGTCATTATTCAAAGTCACTGATAGAAATATAAAACAGCACATATTCCTAGGGCATTCCATTGGAGATGACTTTCTAAGTTGACATTAATCCATTGATGTTTGAGTCTGGCCATTGAACCAGTTCTGAATCCACTTAATTGTACTGTCATCTGGCTCATATCTTCATCTTTCTACAAGAATATCACAAGAAAATTTTTCAAGTGCTTTGTTAAAATCTAAACTTTATCTATACCACTCTCTTGAATTTGCTTACCCTGTCAAATAAAGAACATGAGATTAGTCTGTCGTGACCTCTTCTTGAATGAAGATGTGGAGCTCTACTTCATTTTCTAGATATTCACTAAGCATCACCTTAAATTATGTTTCAGAATTTTTCTAGGTATTCCAGTGGGTAAAATTTGTTAGGTTGTAGTTTATAGGCTCCTTTTCCCTCATTTTTTGAAAATTGGGACATTTGTCTTTTCCATTCCCACTTTATATCTCTCTAGTCCTGCACAATCTTTCAGATATCACTGACAGTGACTAAATAATCATATCTGCCAATTTTTTCAGGATGCTAGGTTATAGTTCATTTGGGCCAGAGACTTGGAAAAATCATCCAACCCAGTCTTCTCATTTTGTTAGATGAGCAGTCTGAGACCCAGAGATGTCACATGTCTTGCCCAAAGTCATACAACTAATAAGTTGCAAAGCTCATTGCTAATTTGTGTAGATTTTTATGTATATTAGAAATTGCCATGGGTTAAAAAAACTTGGCATGTAAGGATTATTTGCTAGGAAGGTATCAAGGATTAGGTTTGTAGGATCTTAAATTCTATGATGATAATTTCAGGGATCTGAAAATATTTGTGTGTGTTCAAGGCAGAGTAGAGTTGTATATCATGAGAGTTGAGGAGTTAATGAACTGGGGAAAAGCTAGAAGATATTCTCTCCTCCCCCTCCCCCCATCTCTCTTTCTTTTCCTCCTTCCTCTCCCTTTCTCCTTCCCTCCCTCCTTTTCTCCCTCTCTCCCTCCCTCTCTTTGCAAGGCAATTGGGGTTAAGTGACTTGTCCAGGGTCACACAGCTAACAAGTGTCTGAGGCTGGATTTGAACTCAGATCCTCTTGACTCCAGGGCTGGTGCTCTATCCACTGCACCACCTAGCTGTCCCTATTATCCTTTTCATTTTGCAGATGAGTAAACCAAGACCCAGGGAGGTTAAACGACGTGTTCAAAGTCACAGAGTAGATTTCAACCCAGGTTCTCTGACTGCATAATGTTCTCAACTGTAGCAGCCATCTCCTTGATGAATCCTCAGTCATCCATGTATAGATTCTGTATAACCATTTTTCAATCCTACAGTCCCTGGCTCTCTACCATACTGTAGTGGAAAGAGTCTAGAGAGGGAACCAGAAGGTTCCTGGGAACTCTTTCTAGTTATGGCTTTGTAACTTAATAGTTGTATAACCCGGACAGAGCATTTCACCTCATTGACCCTTATTTTCCTCATTTTTAGAATGGAATCGATAATACTTTTTAATACTTCACAGGATTCTTTTGAGAAAATTATATTGTGAATGATAAAGTGCTATGTAAATGAATTGTTAATTGAAATGCAATTAGAACAGTGAATCTTTGCCAAACATTTACCTCCTGGGTTTCAGTTTCTTCATCTGTAAAATGAGAAGATTGAATTAGATGTCCTCTAGGGTCCCCTTTACCTTTAAATCTGTGTTCTTATGTGCTATATTCCAAAACTGTGTAATAAATTACTTTTTAATATTTATGTCACTATTCTTAATATTGTCAGTTGAAAGTTGAGTTGATTATGTTTGTTTTTTGACAAAATCATTATTTTCTAGTTTGTACACAATAAACCAAACTGAAAATAATATTTGATATTTATAACAACCCATTATGGTTCACCAAACACTTTATATACATTGTAATTTGATCCTTATGGACAGCCTTATGAGATAGATGCTATTCTTATCCCTTTTTACAGAAGAGGAGAAAGCTCAGAGAAAGTAAGGGACTTGCCTTGATTCATAGAACTCACAGTGTCAGAAGTACAATTCAAGCTTAGGTGTTTCTGTCTTCATGTCTCATGCTGTTTCCACCATATTGCATTGCTCCTCATAAAATGGAAGGTGTAATAGAAAACTTTTAGCATAGTTTGTGCTTTTCTTGCTTTGAAAAATAAAAATTTCTTGGAAGTAACTGTACATTCAGAATATGTTGATGATATTAAAAATAGCTGATGAGTGCTCAGAAGGTATCTAGCAATAATAGGTTCCTCTTTGAAGGAAGTGGCCAAATAGATTTAAATTGAGCCTTTTATTATACAATAATAGCACCTTACAAAAGTTGAATACCTGAAAAAGTATTATTCCCTACTTTGCCTCTACTCCAAAGACTACTGTGGTTTTGTTTCAGCACTGATGGTTCAAGCTGACTCCAAAGAAAGCCAAGGGCAGTTTTCTTATGTTTGGAATAGGTGCCAGGAGGTTCATGTCAGTTTAGACCGTTTGGAGTTCAGATAGAGATAGTCACTTGAGACAGTTCTGAGGAGGCTCTAGTCTAGATCAAAGCAGAAGTCTGGTCATAGCAGATAGTAGACTTGAATGCAAGTAAAATGTAAACATCCTTCCTAGAAGGCAAGGGGGATTTCCTTTACATCAGGGTCTGCCACAGTATAGGCACTCTGGCATTAATAAATTCTTTTTTGAATCAAAACCTTGGTGTTGGCATTTAACTGTGGGCATCAGCTGGCCAACTTGTTGATAGTGCATTCTCACCAAGCAGCTGAAAAGAAGCAGGCAGCTTTGCACATTTCTTTCATCCTTAGTGTCTGAGCCTATCTTTGTAGTTCTTTATAGCTAAGAAATGTTGGAGTTGTTGGCCAAAAATAAGGTGTTATTTAATTTAAAAGTAAAATTTTGAAAACAAAAATTGAGTTTGATATTTGAATGATTGTAACATCCATGAAACATAGGACGCTAGGAGAATAGGACTAATTGTGTACAATTGTTCAGTACTAGGCAATTGTGGAGCCATTTGGGAGTAAATACCCATTTTTGTACATAGCTAATTACAGCAAATTCTTCCATCTGGACATCAGTCAGGAAGTATTTGTTGAGCAACACTTGGGGGATTCTAAAGTTCTGCCCTTAAGATAGTTGTAATCTTGGAGACAAGACATATATTAAACAGAATAAACCAGTATAATAAAGAGCTAAGTTGTATGGTACAGATAAAGATATAATTGTTATGATACCCTGACAAGAAAGAAGAAAGTTCATTCTTCTTTCTACTCTTAAAAGTAGGCCTTGGATTTTAAAGTTGTTCATGAGAGTTTAAATCTGTGTGTCTTATATTTTTGTCTCTTCTAGTCTGAGTAATAGAAAGCAATGTCAGTAAGGCCATGTGTATGAGAGAATCTGTATATAGAATTTATCCCTTAGCCCTTTAGCTTATTTGATTCTATTGCCCAAAGAAGCAAAGAGTGTTATTTGTATGTTGTTACCAGCATTGTAGGATATTAAAGGGTATAAAGTTAATCCAGATAGATAGGGATAGGAGGTTAATTTTCCTCAGTCTTTTTTTCTTGGCAGAGCTCTGACTCCAGGGTGCTATATGAATTCTTGTACACTTTTCCTTGTTGAAGGCTTTCCCTTTCTAGACAATCGTCTTTTTCTTTCTTGCCAAGATTTGTGTTCTGCCTTTATTTTCAGTCATTCTTTAAATGCACTGCCTTACTTTTTCCAGATTCCATTGTCTTTTTAGATTGGGATAACCAGACTAAGGATAGGACCTCATTCGTGGCACATAATAAGTACTTAATAAATGTTATCATTGTTGGTACAGTGGAAAGAATATTGGTCCTGGAGTCAGAAGAGCTGGGTTCAAATTATGCCTCTGAGATGACCTGTGTGATATTGGGCAAGTCCCTGGACCTCAGTTTACTCATCTGTAAAATGAGAAAGTGGAACTAGCTGACTTTTGAGGACCCTTCCTAGTCCTATCCTTCTCTGAAAGACTTTTTTCCTTGTGTTATATAGGAGACTCTTGGTTCTTAAAAGCTTTACCAGTAGAGAGTACAAATTCTTACAAGTCCTGACATTGTGAAAAAGTCTTGGAGTATGAGGCTGGGGATAGATTTTATGTTTATTGTACAAGGACAAACCTATCTTCAGAAAAGCTTATCACTGCAGGTTGGCTGCAGGATGATGAATATTTCAGCCACAGCAACTCTTAAAGACAACTTTGTAAATTGTAAAAGTGTTGTGATATTTATTGGTAGAAGGAGTACCCACGTTAATGAACTTAGTCCCTTAAAGTATTGATTGAAGTCATCCTTCCACATAATAAAGAAAAATAATTTATCTTATTTGCCCTGTGCCCCTTGATTGCTTGTAGGGATACCAGGATGCTCCTAGTAACCTGATTGTGAACCATTGCTAATAGTGTATCACAAATGAAAACTACATTTTTAAATACACTGATTTTTTTCTAGGTTCCAGGCTCTGAAAAATGGGTGCTTCTTATAAAAAAGGGTTCTTTAGTGTAATTAAAAAAATTTGAAGTGGGAAGAGAGTAGTAAATATTTAATATTTATACTTTAACATTGAAAATTTGATCATTCCACAGTGACTGCTTTTTGCCTTACCTTGCCATGCCTTTTGGAAATGTATATTATTATTATTAGCAACAAAATTATCATATTGAGTCTTAAATCAATATAAGGAGTTCCTGATGCTAAAATTCCCTTTACCAATGCATATTTGACTACTATTTTGCAACTTTTAGTTGAGAGAGTTACCTGGGTCACTGTGAGATTGAGTGTATTATTACTACCTACCTGATATGTAATAACTTACCTGATATTGAAGGGTATTAGATATCCAGATAAGGCAGGAGGAGGAGGTTGATTTTCCCTAGTATGATATCAGTCTTTTTTTTCTTAACATGGCTCCAACACCCACGGTCAATTTAAGTTTCCATATTAGGATGTTATTTATTATTATTATTATCTGAGAGTGATGTCCTGATTAGGTCCATCACCCAATTAGTACTTTCCTTGTGAATGTGACCATGATTCTGACCCAGGGAGGTAGTGGGAAACCCTTCTGGGAACAATATAACCCAGAGAAATAAATGCATAAATAAACACTTAATCTTCAGTGTGTGTGATTAATTCTATAGTAGGTCGATGTTGAGTAAAGATGGTCAAGACTGATCTGATGTTTTACTGAAGAAAAACTATTAGTACTTGTTTTGACTATAAAAAAGACTGGAAACTACATGTGAACTCATTCTTTTCTTTCTTTTTTTGAAACTAGCTATGTGATGATGATGCCATTTAAACGCCAGGCTCTAGTGGAATTTGAAAACATAGATAGTGCCAAAGAGTGCGTCACCTTTGCTGCTGATGAACCAGTTTATATAGCTGGCCAACAAGCCTTTTTCAACTACTCTACAAGTAAAAGGATCACTCGACCAGGAAATACTGATGATCCATCAGGGGGCAACAAAGTTCTTCTTTTATCCATTCAGAACCCCCTCTACCCAATCACAGTGGTACGTATGTATACGTGTGTGTATATGTGTGTGTGTGTGTGTGTGTGTGTTTTCAACATCACAAATGTCGCTGATCCATGCTTTTGGATTTCTAAACTTCCCTCTAAAGCAGAGGTTCCCAAACCTGTTTGACCTATTGCCCCCTTTAAAAAAAATTACTCAGCTCCACCCTGGAAATCTACTTTCTTTAATGGTTTATTTTTAAAATTGTATCATTTCAAAAAAATAATTTTTTTAAAATGACATTTTAAATTTAATAATTTATTATAAATTTGTGGGTTTTTCCTGCATTGAAATTTTAATGATGCAATATTGTGTTATGTAACCGTGTAGTACTGTGAACATGCACATATTCCTGCCATCGCATGCTGGACTTCCCCAAAATGTGTCACATGCTCGCCTACCAACATTTGCTTAAGACCTGTTGCTTAAGACCACCAATTGGTTATAACTTGTGTTATGTGTGTTTATTTGGAAAATAATCACTGCAACTTTAACTCTTTAACACATGAAACATGTACAAAAGACTTTTCCAAATTTTCTTCTCTTCTTTCCTTGTGCTTCTACCACCCCCTTATTTTTATTCAATTCTCCCAATTGCACCTGAGGCTACTACTCCCCGCTGGATAGTTCTAGTACCCCACCAGGGGGTGGTTATCATCCACTTTGAGAACCTATGCTCTAAAGTGAGGCTACAAAGGTTCTCTTCAGTTTGTTTATGTGACTGTAAAATTTTTTAAAAAATTCTACACAGCAGGCAGGAACAACTTAAATAAATAAAACAATTTATTGGTAAATGCTGTTGATCATCACTGTTGTAACTCAGTTCCTAAGAATAAGGGAGAAAACCAAAGGGCAGGGAATGTGAGGCAGAGAATGTTTTGAAGGCTGTTAGATTGTCTCAGATGTTACTTTATAAGGGAAGAACTTCACAGTGGTGCAGGTAGAATATTTGCTTAGGTCAGTCACACAGTTTACCAAGTTGAAACCTGAGAATGATTTAAACATTCTGTTAAAGCAATTTCAGAACTAATTTTATTGAAAACTTTAAATTTTATCTTTCTTGTTTTTTTCTAATTCACTTGAGTTTTCACTGAAGCCTAAGAAATAAGCTTTTCATTTTCTGGTTTTATATAAAATTAGGATTTTTATAAGGATAGCATTAATATTATTAACAACATTATTAATTATAAATTATTCATAGTATCACGAATAATATTAGTAGCTAGAGTTAATATAACTTTAAGGTTTGCAAAGCACTTTACAAATACTCTTTCATTTTATCCTCAATCGTCCTGGGAAGTAGGTATATATACCCATTATATATAATGGGTTATACCCATTTTCTAAATGAGGGAACTGCAGCAGACAAAGATTAATAAGTGACTTGCAAGTTTTACATAGCTAGTAAGTATTTAAGAACAGATTTGACTTTTGAGTCTTTTTCATTCCATGTCTAGTACATTGTGCCATCAAACTGCCTTTTATGCATTAAATTTAAAAAAGAAATGTTTACAGCAAATCATAATAATATGCAGTAAGGGAGGTCTAAATTAGTATAGCTCTCTACCTTAAATTTCAGGACTTGATAGAAGTTCACTACACATTGACATTTCTTTAGTCAAATTTTATAACGTTACAGTATTATTAATTTGGCACTAGACTCTGCTGGCGTATCTAAATTTAAAGTTACCTTTTTTTTTCCCTCTGAGTAGGACCTTTTCCTCCACTAGATGGTGAGTTGAAGTTTAATTATTTGGTAGTTGGAGGAATGACTATGATCCAACTTAGTTATTTTCTGTATGACAGCTTGTAATTTCTAGGCTTTGCATCTTGAGAATTCCAGAGAATCACAGAGTTATACTACTTTTTAATTGAACAACTATTTCTTGACTTAAGTATTTATGAAATTATACATTGCAAAGAATGTTTGAAAAATTTAAATATGTACTAATGCATTATAATATAAAACCGTATGTTGAATATGAATTATTATAGATTCCATTATTATCTCTATGCAGATGAATCTCACATTTGTTTTACCCAAACCTCCCTTCTGACTTCCAGTCTCTCATCTTGCATAGACTTCTTAAATTCAGTATGTCTGTAATTGAATTCATTCTCCACCTTACCATCTTTATCTCCAACCCCCCCCTCCCCCCAATCCTTACCGCATTCTAACTTCCCTATTACTATTGAAAGTAGCACAGTCCTTCCCAGTCATCCAGATTAACAGCCTAGGTGCCATCGTCAACTCCTTACGTCTTTCTCAGCCCCTTGTATCTAATCTCTTGCCAAGACCTGCCATTTCTATCTTCGCAGTCATCTCTTATATATGTCTCCTTCTCTCTTCTCTGGCATGGTCATTACTCTGATATAGGCCTTCATTATCTCACACTCGGACTATTATAAGAGCCTTCTTTCTGGTTGGTCTCCCTGCTTTAGATCTTTCCCTGCTTCAGTTTACCATTCAACTAGCAAAATGATCCCTATTCCCCAGTCTTCTTATACCTTACAGCCTTCACTGCACCTGTTGTCTTCAATCCAGTGACACTGGCCTTTTTACTGTTACTTGTATTTGACATTCCATTTCCCAGCTACCAGTGTTTTCATTATCTATCCCCCATGCCTGGAATGCTCTTTCTCCTTACCTCCACCTCCTGGTTTCTTTCTGATTGCATCTAAGTTCCCACCTTCTGTAAGAAGCCCTTCTTCATCCTTCTTAATGTTAGTGCCATTCCTCTGAGGTTATTTCCAGCTTATTCTGTATATATCTTGTTTACATGCAGTTGTTTGCTTGTTGTCTCCTCCCACTAGAATGTGCTTCCCTTGAGGGCCTGGATTATTTTTGCCTATATATATATATTAGTTATTTTCTGTATGACAGCTTGTAATTTCTAGGCAATATATATATTCTAGGAAATTCTAGGAAATACATATATATATTTCCAGCATTTAGCACAGTACCTGGCACATAGATGGCATTTAAGAAATACTTGTTGACTTAAATATAATAAATTATTCTAATAAGGCTATAATATCGCACTGTTAATATGCTATAAGTTCCTTTTCTAGCACCTCAGATAATGGGTCACTTAGGGACATCTTTCAAATGTGATCAGATAACTAGCCCTCCTAATGGGTACTTAGAATCACAATTAGGCAGTTTTCAAACTTAATAGATAGAACTTTGGAATTGTGTGGCATGGGATTGGATTGTGTGGCAAGGGAGGCACTGGCCCATCCAGCATGGCATGAAGTGCCCTCATTGGAGAAGGTTCTGTGACCTATGAGCAAAACAGAATTGAAGCAGCTCAAAAGAAATTCAACATGCACAAATTTAGAGAATCTACTCCAAATGTTTATATGGGCTATTTGTGCCCAGCCTATGGTAGTGCATTCTGAGCTTCTAATGGTCTGATCAGCCATAGTCAGACACACTGAAACTCGACTCTAACTCAGTGATATCATTTTGGTGTCTTTGAGAATGAAGGACAACAACCAACCACCTTATTATCTTACTACAACTTTAAAGAGCTTTACTTGCCATAATTAAAGTCATTCATTCTTTGATTCAATATTTAAATGTTTACTATGCAACCATCACAAGAACTAAAATTTCTGTCTTCCCAGCTTTGAATCTAACCACAGACTACTTCCTTATCTATAAATATGACTTCCTTAGGTCTTGTAACTCACTTTTTCCCAGTCTAGTTTTTTTGGTTGGTGATAAGTTCATTTTAACAAGTATTTATTAGAGATGTGTAAGTGAATCCAAAACAAAATAAAAACAGTTGAATATCACTAATAGCTGGGGAAATTAGCAGAGGTACCTACTAGGAAAGCACTTGAGTTAAGTCATCAAGAGAGCTAGGTCTTCCAAGAGGTAGAGGTAAAGGAGGAAAGTGTTTTGGGTATAGGAAGCAACCCATACAAAGACAGAGGTGGGAGGAGGGATGTCATTTATGGAATACAACAAGAAGATCAGTTTGGCTAGTGCAGAGTGCTAGGAGAGAAAGTGTGAAATCAATTGGAATTGGATTGTGAAGGACTTAAATGCTAAGTGGAGAAGTCTATATTTTATTGTAGAGGTAATAGGTAACCATGGAGAGTGACAAAGGAGAGAGAATGACCCCAAGGCCAGGAGATAATTGGCACCAGGCTCTGGATTACCAGGCTCAGATTATGTTTGGATGGTGTGAACCTCAAAGGAGCCAAAGTTACTGAATGGCAGTGGTGGGAGGAGTGTCCTCCTCCTGGCCCAGTATGTTGAGGTCATCATCATCATCATCTTCAATAATCATTTATTAAGGGTTTACTATGATGTGCCAGCCATTGTGCTAAGGGCTAGGGATGCAGAGAAAGACAAAAAAGAGTCCCTGTGCCAACAACTCTGTACGTACAAAATAGAGAGAGTGTAAATGGGAGGTAATCTCAGAGGGAAGGCATTAGCAGTAGTGGGGAGGAGGCAGAAGGGAGATGAGAGAAGGTACATCCAGTTTGTCAGGGACACAAGTCAGGTTTCCATGATTGCAATAAGGTGGAATGATCATGAGAGGAAAGTGTCTAATATGAAGGCAGTTTTAAAACAATAGAATAGGGGTTTGTCATGAGGTAAAAGGGAAGAGTAAGGGTAGAGCTGACCTGGGTGGGCATTAGAGTCAGGGAGTGGTAGCAGCAGAAGGCTGAATAGACTATAAATTCCAGAGATCCTGAGTGGAGGATAATTTGCTAGCCGTAGGAAAAATTGTCACCCTCCTCCCAGGAATGATTGTTGAGCCTCAAGTCTCTCTGCCTAGAGTTGGTTTGATTAACATTTCCCAATGTCAGAGATACTGCTTTTCTTCAGGTGTATCTTGGACGGTTCTCTTCTCATTATGGCATCTCTTTTCCTTCCCTTCTTCAGTAAAATTTCCCGTAACTATTCTCATTGCTGGGACAGGTGAGATAGGAGCTTGACTTAAAAGCAAGAGTTAACTATAATATTTTAACAGTTTAACTTTGGTATATTCATTGTGTTTTTTTTCACAGACATGAAAATCCCATTCCTGTGTCTTTCATGTAAAGATTTGCTTATTCTTCTGTAAGGATTCCCTTTTGGAAGCAAAGAGAAACTAGTGGGGAAAGAAAGGATTAGCTCAAATTAGGTT
Source organism: Pseudochirops cupreus (assembly GCA_028627135.1). NCBI lineage: Eukaryota > Metazoa > Chordata > Mammalia > Diprotodontia > Pseudocheiridae > Pseudochirops > Pseudochirops cupreus. The sequence continues at coordinate 67,149,099 of CM053581.1, read as the reverse complement.
CTTTGCAAAGTTGCTTTAGAGTTAAGGGAAAGCATATTTTACAGTAGTTAAGATTTGACTTTCTATAACTTCTGGCTACTTGCTGTCCCCCTGTATAGGACATACCATCTCCTGTTTCTCTCTTTGAACAGGCTGTCCTTAAGGCCTGGAATTCCTTCCTTCCTCACTACTTTTGGAATCTCTGGTTCCTTTCAAGACTTACCCGAGGAGCCTTACAAGAGACTTTTCCAGAGTTCCTCCAGTTTTTAGTGCTTCCCTGACCCCAGATACTCACTCTACTAATCTGTGTATGCATAAGCTTCTTGAAGGCAAGGAGTGGTTAGGGTTTGTCTTTGTATCCCTAGTGTCTGTCACATATACGTACGTAGTAAATGCTGGTTGATTTGAATTGTTCAACAAAGGGTTGGGGTAAGCCATACCTCATTATCATTGAGGAAATGGTTTTGATTGCCAGCTACCATTTCACACAGTGATGATTAAAGCTTCAACAACTCTCAGGCATATAAAGGAGACCAAGAGAAGTAGGAGCAGGCACAGCCGTTTACCAAGTTTACAAATCTGTTGTGATAATGAGTCCAGTGCTATGTATCCTACCTCTTAAGGGACACACTCGTACACACCACTCTCTTTGCTTAACGTATGCCTCTAGAGTATGGTTAGTAGATACCTTAAGCAATTGGTAGTTTGTCTTCCTGAGTAATTAAAGATAAAAGGTCACTGACCACGTCTTAATATTAACTTATTCTCAATAACATTTAACTATCCTTTTAAGTAAGATTCGGGACATTGACTACTGTAATAACTGTCCTTTGTACATGGTGACCCTGTTAAAATGCTATTACAACATGTGCTTTTAAGTTTTTCTAGTATTAATGGTAGATTTGTATTATTCTGTCTACCCTCAACTGTAATTACAAAGGCCATGTATTTGCAGACTGTCTGGCCAGACAGGTCAGTCTGTAGCCATCCTGAAACTCAAACCAGGGATATTCTCTTAATGGTGAAAATACTATAAATACAGCAGTTTGAAAAATTTGTAGTGCTTATCTTAACAGAGTTGACATTTTGAAGAAGAAATAAGTGGATAAATGCATAGCATGCTTGACATTATTTTTTTCTGTTCAACATTTATTACTTTGATTTTGTTTGAGAGAAATACCCATTTGGGTTTCACTTCCTTATTAATGGTGTATCCTTATTTATCATTCTTATACATAGTTATATTATCATACTTTGTCCATTTTCTCTTATCAGTAATTTTAGTTGAATATACTCTTTTGAAAATATTTGGAATGACAAGAAATGCAACTATATTTGTATTTAGAGACCTTTTTTTATCAGATTCATGTAAAAATTTTAAAATACTTTTGTAGTTTAAAAAATTGGTGCTCTTGTATCATTAGTAGAAGCAGTTGATTTTATTGTTATTTTTAAGGGGAGAGTAGGGCTATACTAATTTCTTTTTAATTGTAACAATAATCTAACTGAATTTTGTGGCATGAATACTTTGATAAATCCAAAACTTTTGCTAAGTTGTTTTTTTCTTCTTAGGATGTTTTATATACAGTGTGCAATCCTGTTGGAAAAGTGCAACGGATTGTCATATTCAAGAGAAATGGAATACAAGCAATGGTTGAATATCCTTTCAGTGGTTGAATCCTTTATTTTATATTTGTACTTATTTGCAATTTACAACTGTGAGTGTCTCATCCAGATGTTCATCATAGTTTTACTTGATTCAGTGTTTATTAAATAGTTGGTTATTTCCTGTTTAATTTCAGAAAAATTTACAAATAGCATACTTTTAAAAAATGCATAAATTTTAGATTTTGTGACTTTAATATACAGTGTACTTAATTGTAAGATTCTAACAGTAACTTAAAACTGTTATATTTTAAATTTTTTCTAGTTCTGTAGGACAAATTTATTTTTATAATAATTAGATAATCTGTATACTGTACCCCCTTGAAGTTCACTACAAATTAACTTCATTTTAAGTCAGAGTTTTAAGAAACTTGATTACAAAGCCTTTGGAAGCAGTAGAAAACAACCTACCAATATGAGTCATTCACAATTAATTATTGAGCAACCTACTTTGTGGCAAGAGGAATTAAAGCAGAATCTCTATTCTCACAGGGTTGTTGTGACAGTCTAGTGAGACAAGGGATGTGTCAAGTACTTCACAAGTGTTCAAGTTCTGTATCACCATAAATTATTATTGTTTGTTCAGGCTTTCATTACTTCTCTTTAGCCTCTTAGCTGCCTTCCCTGCCTTCGGTTATTTTTCTCCGATGTAACCTTCACACCACTGCTAAGGTATTCTTAATGTATAGGTCTGACTGTGTCTCTCCCTGCTCAGTTTTCACTGGCTTCCATTGTTTAAATGATCAAACGTAAATCTTTTGACTTGGAAGCTCAGGGTCCACCACAACTTCCTTCCAACCTGTCTTAGCTCCCTTGTCTCATGTCACTTCCTTTTAACCTATGGGGTAGAGCGCCGTTTCAAAATCTCATCCTGCCCCTTCTTTATCACAGTTTGATTTGCGTTGGTTCTCTGTGGGCCTCTGTGTGTCCCCTGCATCTGGAGCGGTCTTCTCTGTTCCGCCTTCCCTTCCAAGTCAGGTTGTCAGTTTAACTTTTCTCCTCTCCTCCAAATTAATTAGTTTTCCCTTCCTTGAATTTCTTAATGCCGCTTTGTTTACATCTCTTAAATATTTGTAGTTCGTATTATATTCATTTGTGTGTTTCATAAGAGTTAGAATCGGAAAGGCCCGTCTCGCTCCTTTTACTAGAGAGCAGATCATATGAGGGCAGCGGTTGTTTGTTGCTTTGTTTTTATCTCCTTAGTGCCTGGAGACTTTCATAAATGATTGTTGGGCTTAACTGAAGCACCGAAGCGTATTGTAATCTGTATTTTAAAAACCTTTTTGGTTGTTGTAGTATTTTCTGTCTGCAAACCGTGCTTTACGTACTCAGGTAAGATTCTAGAAACTGTAAGTGAGTCGCAGGTTCTGTCTGCGCATTCTTCTTATGTTGTATCTCCGTGCAATTCTATTAGTCTTTTTGTTTATGATTTTTGCTGTTGTTGTTTTCGGTTGGAATTAAAAGAATAGATGGGAAATTAGGTTGCCTTCTTTGTGTTTTGGGACTCCGTACATTAAAAAACAACAACCTCCATTTGAACTTTTTCTAGCACCTTTTGCTTAGTGAAACCTTTCCCATATATATGAAAGATTTCAGATTTTGTTGTGCCTTTTTCTAGGAAAAGAGAAAAAAATGAACATATTTTGAACAAATTTCCTTAACAAAAATTATGTTCGAATCGGTTCTTTGTGCCCAGAAAGCTAAAGCAGCACTCAATGGAGCAGATATATATGCTGGATGTTGTACACTAAAAATTGAATATGCAAGGGTATGTATTTTTTAGTTATAATTTCTTCAAAGCAGCGTTTATGTTTTAGCCTTATACTTCTGACTTACTGTCATTTAATCTTAACAGCCGACACGCCTAAATGTTATTAGGAACGACAATGACAGTTGGGACTACACTAAACCATACTTGGGAAGACGAGGTAGGTGTTTGTGTATTATAACATGTAAATGTGTATACTGGCATTTTTATATGCAGTTAGTTTTCTTTTTCTTGCAATGAACGAATTAGTTCAAATGAGGTCTTGTTGGTGAATGCATTGTTTCAAAAGGCTATCATGTAATCCTGGAGAAATTAACATTGAACATTAGCGCCCCCTCCTGGTGTGTACTGAGCTATCACGTAGTTCAACAAGGAGCCCCCACATGCAGGCACGCCCGCAGTTCCAGGACTTGCATTTCTCCAAGCAGCTCTCACTCTTTGGAGGAGAGGAAACTGATTCAGAATATTCCTTACAAACTTGCACACTGCTTCTCTATGGAAAAGACTTTCCCCCCAAGCTGGACAAGGCATTAAGAAGGATAGAGGACTCCAGCAGGCTGACTCTACACTTCATCATGCACAACATCGGCATCAGCAAAAAGCCCTCTGAAAAAACTCAGACTTGCAATTCACCTTGACTGCATACTGCATGCACCATCACCATCAGTTTTTAAAGGAGGACACTTAACAGTACTTCAAACTTGCATGGGATGACTACCATGATAGACTGTGCCCATTTATTCAATTGTATGTATATTGGTCTAATCTCCCTTAAGGTTGCAGTTGTAGAACTTAACATTTCTTTAAAGAAAAGTCTATAAAATGCAGAGTTTATCTACAATGTTGTAAATTATTTTGCACATTACTGTAATTAGTTCTTTACAGTTTAGATTAAAATTGTTATGTAGCTAATGATCAAGATTAATTTACTCAAAGGCCTTGGGCTGGGGGAGGGGGGGGAATAATACTTAATAAGTCCACATAGGTATATTAAAGGTAAAAGGAATAGGAAGGTGCCCATTTGGTGCAATTAAATTACTTTTACTTGGCATAATCTTAACTGTGGACATTGAACAAGGCTTTATTCTCACATAGTAATTAAAAATATGCATCATTTGTTAAAAAAAAAGACAACTTGCTGTGTAGATTGCATTTTGTAAAGTGGCTGTTCATAAAAGTTGTCACTTTCTGTAACAATTTTTAGTAGACATCACTTATGTATAATTTGTATAATTTTTAGAAATTTAACAGGTTGAAAGCATGTCTATTCCAGATAGAATATATTTAAACTATAGATAAATATGAAAACAAAGACTTTAATTCATCTGAGATGCATATTCATCTATTTATAGAAATTCTGGATTTTATCGATATAGATTTGATTCATAAAATTGTCAAAATAACTGTGGTAATGCTGGAATATACAAATTAAAATGTGCATCTTGTAAAAGGCTAACAAGGGGGCTACAGTATTGGCTAATTCTTATTTAGACTGTCAGCATTTGAACTAGATTTTGAAAATTTATTTTAGTAAACCTACAAAGTTAAAAAAAAAAGAAGATTCTGTTATGGTATCCTAACTATGTTGGGTAGTAGGTGCTAAACAGCATAATCTAGCAAAAATGATTAGATGATTGTTTATCCCTTTATTTTTTGGTCCCTTGAATGACAATTGACCCTTAACTTTAATGTCTATCATCATAATTTGCATGTTCATGGGGTTACAAATAGTTTTGTTTTGTTACTCAGCTTTGGCTGAACCCCATATTTTTCTGCTAAGTATAGGTTTTGGCATATGTTAATAAAATGCTGAAAAATTAAATGCAGATGTTGAGATGAGTGGTTGATGAGAAACCTCTTATTTATGTCAATTTTCAGAGTTTAACTGTGAATTATTATTATTCATTTAAGAGTATAGATTTGTATAACATGGAATTCCCAACCCTTCATGATTATCAGCTAGATCTTTTATTTATATGCAGTTGCCTAAACTACCCATGAGGAGATCATGGGATTTATTGAAGTATAAGTATTAAAATATTATTTGTAGATTTTTGTATTTTTTTAAACTGCTTGTCTCCGTCTCTAAGAAAGTCTCATTTACTCCACTTTAGTTGTTTAAGTTAGCTATTTAAATAGTACCCTGCTAATCTAGCTGAGGGAGGTGGGGGGAAAAAGGGTTGTAGTTATTCTTTGAAAGAAAAATTTTTCTATATTTGACTTTTTAGCTCTATATTTTTTATAAATAATTTGGTAACTTATTTTTCTTCATTGTTATTAGCTTTTATAATAGGTGCTAGAATTGTTTTAGCTGTTGTTCTTTTAAAAAACCTTATTTGAATTTCTCTGAAATAAGAGAAATAAGAGCCCATTAATACCTAGGCTTAACTTTTTCTATTTCCTTTTAAATCCTTACTAAGTTTATAGAAAGTTTTTCCCTGAATTTTTTTTCTTTTATGATTTCTGACTTTTGTCCTGAATATGAATGGTTTTTAAAAGTTAACCAGAAATCAAACTACTTTCTTTGAATTGTTATACTATGTGACCGGTATGAGAACGCTATCAAGTACACAAGTCCAGATTGTTAAAACCACTTTTCTACTTCTGTGTTAGACAGAGGAAAGGGTCGTCAGAGACAAGCCATTTTGGGAGAGCACCCTTCATCCTTTATTCATGGAATTGCTGGTACTCATGTGATAAGTCCACAAATAATAGACGATACCTCAAATCCATGGAATCATAAAAAAGAAGGAACTATAGAAATCATCCAATCCAATTCCTTGTTTTTTAGATGAGATAACAGAGGAATAGAGAGCGTGGTTAAGTAACTTGCTCAAGATTCCATAGCCAAATAGTCACTGCTAGAACTAGGTTAATTAAGTTTAATTAACTTCAAGTCTTCCACGTTATTGACATTATTAGAATTGAATTATCCAGGTGCTAGCTATAGTTTTTGTCAAGATTACTAATCAAAAATAGGTTAAGCTTGCACTAGATTAAGGAGGGGATAGCTCTCTAAACTTGAAAAATTGAGTTTTTCTCATCTCCCACGGAACTCATTTGCTCAGAGTGCATTAAGCATTATACTGGCAAAAACCTAAGACCTAGTTAAAGACTTGAATATTTAAATTGAATCAGATTGATTACTGTATCTTTATTTGATCAGCAAATCTTCTGAAAATTGTATGATGAGGTTTAAAAGAACTAACAATGTTTCTGAAAATTTTATAATCAGATTTTACTTTAATGACTAGTTAAGTTTGGTAATCTGATATAGCTTCTCGTAGTTTAGTAAAAATGTTTTGAGAGTGTTTTATTGCTCTCATCCAATAATGTTGACCCCTTGGTTAGCTTTATCTGGGTATATTTAAACTGGGGGTTGTTCAAGATATTGCCTGTTGTTAAAGTCAAATAGAAACTGACTTTTGGTTATAGTTGAAATCCTATCCCAAGGTACCATATGGGCTAGGAATGTGCAATTTTCAGCATTCTCATAACTCACTAGGTATTTGTAAATATGTATATGTACATATAAAATACTCTCTGTTTACTGATTGTGAAACCATGTAATACAGGTTGTTGTTGGCTTTTGCTGAAACTTCTTGAAAGAAGCCCACTTTGAAAATGTGTTGCTGTTGAAGCTAATAGTATGATTCAGGTACTGTCTTTCAAAAGTCCTGCACTTACAGCTTGTTTTAAAGACATACATTGGTAAACTCTGTATGATGTTAACCTTTAGCATGGTGTACTTTGCACTTTCTGAAAATTATCCAGCCTTCCATTAGATTCTAAAGTGTTTGTATCTACTATTGGCCAAAAGATATTTTCAAGTTAAGTGGAATTTGTTAGACAGAAAACATTCTTTATCTAAACTTCTGGTGTTAAACAGATATGATTTGTGTTTAAATTGAATATGAATGGTTTTTAAAAGTTAACCAGAAATCAAACTTCTTTCTTTGAATTGTAATACTATGTGTCCGGTATGAGAACGCTATCAAGTACACAAGTCCAGATTGTTAAAACCACTTTTCTACTTTTGTGTTAGACAGAGGAAAGGGTCGTCAGAGACAAGCCATTTTGGGAGAACACCCTTCATCCTTTAGACATGATGGATATGGTAAGTTAATGAAAGCAGATGGAATGTAGTAGAAAAAATTGAGAACTGATTTTTAAAAAAAAATGTATGTCTGGTGCAGAGAGGAGTGTGTGCGCATGCGTGCGTGTTTGTGTGTATGTGTGTGTGTGTGTGTGTGGTCTCCTTTGCATGTAAGAGAGGCCATGTGGTATAATGGACAGAGAACTGTCTTGGAATTGGGATGACCTGGATTCCAGTCCTGCCTCTGACACATTGACCTTGTGACTTTGAGCAAATCATTTATCCTCTCAGTTTATTCAGTATATACTTCTAAATGTGCAGATTGTTTTCTCTGATAGAAGTAAGCACTGTAAGTATATGGATTGTTTCAGTCTTTGTGCTTCCCAGGATCTGTTACAGTGCCTTGAACATAGTAGGCATTTTAAAAATACAGTTTTCCCTTCCACGTTGTGACTTTAGCCATCACAGTTTCAGTATATCTTAGATAGGCATAAGAAATCAAATGGGAATTTTTTGGGAATTTTCTGGAAGCAGCAGATGACATGTGAAAGCCAAAAGATGACACAAAGCCTATGACCAAATACTCAGTCCAAATTGTACAATACAATATTATACTCCATAAATAGTCCATAAAAGAAAAAGAAAAAATTCAGACTTGTCCAGAATGAAGGAGGACCAAAACATTTTACATAGATTTAACAGATGTAGAAGGGATAATTGTACCGATGTTCAGCGACATAGGTGGCTAACTCATTGAAACTCTTAAGTTGCACAGGGGTAGCTTATCTGCTGGTAGAGACGGTTCCTTCACTGGGAGTTCCCTATGTCAATGAAATCAAAGGTTTGGGTCAAACTCCTCCTCCTTAACCCCACTTCCTACCCCCAATCTTAGAGGTAATGTCACTGTTTTTCTCTCTTGATGTTTATTTATACAGGTCCTCTATTATGATGGACTCTTAAGAAGCTGTCTGCATTCATTTGTAGTGTTAAATAACATACACAAATTAAATGGGCTTTTGATGGGGACTTAGAAATACATCTTCAATGGCATGGTTTCATACTATAACCTTTTTTTAAGACTTATATCCTATCAAGGGAGACAAAATGTAGATATATAAGTATATACAAGGCACTTTTGGTGGAGAAGTTATTAGCAGCTGGGAGGGATCAGGAAAGGTTTCATATAGAAGGTTGTGCTTGATCTGAGCTTTGAAGGAAACTAGGAATGCTAGCAAGTGGGAATGAGAAGGGCATAAGTTCCAAGAATGGAGGAAAGCCTCTACAAGGCATTAAGACAGAAGATAGTACAGCATGAGAAAAACAGGAGGAAGGCCAGTTTGGCTGGATTCTCCAGTGTGTGAAGGGAATAAAAAATGTCTAGTAAGTCTGGAAAGGTTGGTTGGAGCCAAATTGAGAAGGACTTTAAATAACAAAATGGAGAAGTTCGTACCTGATTCTAAAGGCAATAGGGAATCACTTCAGTTTATTGAGCAGGGGAGTGACATGGTTAGATCTGTGCTTTAGTTAAATCACTTTGGCAGCTCTTTGAAGCCTAGGAAACAGAGGGGAGAGACTGGATACAGGGAGACCTATTATAAGAGTATTGCCCTAGTCCAAATTAAAAGTTTTGAGGACCTAAGATAGCATGGTGCCAAGTGAGTACAGAGGAAGCCAGGGATTCATCAGATGTTGTGGAGGCAGTCAACAAGACTTGGCAACTAAGTGGGTATGTGGGAGGAAGCAACATGGTACAGTGGAAAGAAGGCTGGATTTGAAGTCAGAGGAATAAAATTGTGGCTCTGCCACTTGCCTGGGAGATATTGGGCAAGTCATCTAACTTTTCTGGGTCTCAGGTAATTAATCCATAAAATGAAAGGTTGGACTAGAAGATTTTTGAGGGCCTCCTCCGACTCTTAAATCTACAATCTTTCAAGTTGAAGATTGCTGGGTTGCAAACTTATGTGGCTAGAAGGACATTATTGCCCTGAACAGAAATAGGGAAGTTTGAAAAGGGAGGTAGGGTTAGGGTAGGGAAGTGGCAGGATAAAATAATGAGTTCCATTTTAGATATGTTGAATTTGTGATTTTTTAAAAAAAATTTTATTTTAGTTTGCATCATTCATTTCCACAAGATTTTGAGTTACACATTTTCTCTCCCTCTTTCCCCCACCCACTGCCCCAAAACAGCCATCCCAGTCTATTCTCTCCTATGTCACTTTTTGGTAGGGCAGGATG
>CM053581.1:67112761-67138856 GCA_028627135.1 Pseudochirops cupreus | reverse complement strand
ACATTCATAACATTTGATTATGGAACTCCAGATTCCAGATTCTTTCTCCTCCTCCCTTGCCACCCACCCCCACTGGAAGGACAAGCAATCAAATACAGGCTGAACATGTGAAATTACGCAGAACCTCTCCATAGTGAGCACACTGTGAGAGTCTGATTAAATGTCCCCTCTTCCTATCCTGCCCCCCCATCCACTCTCCACCCTGTCCCTCTCCCTCTACAGAAATGTGAATATTCATCAGCCCTCCCCCCCACTCTGCTCTCCCCTCCATCACCCCACCTCTCATCACCCTTCCCCCAACTCTTCTATGTGGCAAGATGCCCAGTTTAGAGTTTATGTCATTCCTTCCCTAAGCCAAATTCCATGAATTTGTGATTTTAATAGAAATGTCTAATAGGTGATGTGGGATTGGATGCTAGGAGAAAGACTAGGTTTAGATATACATATTTGGGAGTCATCTGCACAAATATGATAATTGAATCCATGGGATCTGATAAGATCACCAAGTGTAAAGAGAGAAGATTAGTGAGTTAGGGCAGAGTCCTAGGGTATACTCAGCAGAGATGGCATGTGAATGAAGATTCAGCAAAGGAGAAAAAGCAATCAGAAAGGTAGGAGGAGAACCGAGAGAGAGAGAGAGAGAGAGAGAGAGAGAGAGAGAGAGAGAGAGAGCGCAGTGTCACAAAAAACCAGCAAGGATGAGAGTATCTGGGATAATACTCTCATCTGGGGTGAGAGTGTGATCCTAGGGTCAAATGAAGCAGAACAGTTAAGAAGGATTAAGAAGAGGCTATAACATTTGGCAATTAGGATAGCATTGTTTACTTAGGAGAGAAGAGTCTTTCAGTTGAATGATGAGTCTGGAAGCTATATTACTGAGGCTTGAGAAATGAGAGGAGAGAGAACGGAAGTTTCAAGTCTTGATAGCTTTTCTTTTTTGCTATTAAGTGAGTAGTACTATAGGATGATAGTTTGAGGGTTCAGCAGGGTCAAATAAGGATTTTTTGTAGGTACAGGAGACCCAAGTATCTTGGTAAAAGCAGAGTAGGGTCTGGGAGCTAGGGAAAGATTGAAGTACTATTTTATTATCTTCCCTTTTTTTTTCCCTTGTGTTTCATGAAGTTCATCACTCTTAAGAAAAAAAATTTTTTCAGTTAAAAAAAATTATTTTTGCTGTCTTCTATCTCCCCTGATTAAAAAGAAAAAAGTCCATGTAACAAATATACAGAGTCAATCAAAACATTCCATTTCCAATGCGATGTCTTATTTTGCATTATGACTATTATCACTTCTCAGTCAGGAAACCAAGCTAGCATGACAAGCATGCTTCATCATTGGTCCTCTGGAATTGAATTGGTCATTGCATTGGTCAAAGTTGTTGCCGTTTTAATAAATTGTTCTGGTTTTGCTCACTTCACCTTACATCAGTTTATGTAAACTTTCCCAAAGTTTCTCAAACTCATAATTCTTACAGCACAGTAATATTCTATTTCATTCATATACTATAATTTGTTCAGCCATTCCCTCCCACATCATGGACACCCCTTGGTTTCCAATTTTTTGCCATTTACCAAAAGATCTCTTATAAATATTTTCATCCATGAGTCTTCTTCCTCTTTTTTTGACCTCCTTGAAGCATAGTTTAGTAATGGTATTGTTCTGGGTCAAAGAAAGACAAAGTTGCCACAGTTTAACAGGTTTTTGGGTATAGTTCCATATGGCTTTCCAAATGTCTAGACCAATTCACAGCTGCACTAGCAGTACATTAATGTGCCTGTTTTTGAACAGTCCCTCCAGTATTTGTCCTTTTCTTGTTGACAGCTTTGCCAATCTGATGGATGTGTGGTGGAACCTCAAGAGTTGCTTTAATTTTCATTTGTTTAATTGTTAGTGATTTGGAGCATTTTTTTTTTTCATATGCTATCTATAGGTTGGATTTCTTTAAAAACTGCTTGTTCAAAAAAAAAAAACTTCTGCAAATTCTTTGACTATTTTCTCAGTTGGAGAATGGCTTTTACTCGTATAAATTTGAATCCATTCCTTATCTATCTTGGAAACCAGACCTTTTTTAGAGAAATTGGCTGCAAAGATTTTTTCCTCCTAATTACCTCTCCCTTCTGAAGCCTATATTATTTTGTTTGTACAAAACCTTTTCAATTTTATTAATCAGAAATGGCCATTTTTTCTTCTGTGATCCTTTCTGTCCTTTGCTTGGTCATGAACCCTTGCCCTATCTATAGATGTGAAAGGTAAATTTCTTCCTTGCTCCTCAAATTTATGATGACATCCTTTATGTCTGAGTCTTGTGTCCCTTTGGAGCTTATCTTGGTATATGATGTGAAATGGTCTGAACCTAATTTCTCCTGATTGCTACTGGACTGCTTTTCAGTTTCCCCAGCAGTTTTTGTCTTATATTGAGTTTTTATTCCAGTAGGTCTTTGGGTTTATCAAATAATACACTCTTCTGTTTGTTTGCATCTATATACTATGCCTTGATCTACTACACTGATTTCTTAACTAGTTCCAGTCATTTTGAGGGCGGGGTATGTGGCAGAACAATTTTTAAAATATATTTTATTAGTACCTGTCATTTTGATGATTACTGCTTTGTAATATAATTTAATATCTGAAACTGCTAGACCTTCTTCATCCCCACTTTTCTTCATTTCCCGTGAAATTCTTGATATTTTGTTCCTCCAGATAACTTTTGTTATTTTTTTCTAGCTCTTTAAAACAATCTTTTGGTAGTTTGATATAATCCTGAATAAGTAAATAATTTAGGAAGTCTTTTCATTGTTGTCATGTTGTCTTAACTGACTCTCTTAATTTCCTCTCAGCCGTCTTTGCTTTATGCTTTTCAGTCTCAAGGTGGTTGACCATATTAGAGAAAACAGAAGTACTTCATGACGTCCATTAGCTGCTCCGTCTGCTCCAAGTAGTGAGAACATCATTTCAGCCCCAAAAGTTTTTATTGCCCTTTAGTATTTTTTCATAACCTGTGCTAATTCTGGGGTTGACTTATGTGTTTTTTCTTATGCGACCATGCCCCGTTTGTATTCCAACCTTGCTTCTATCTTTAGGAGGTATCTGTATGTCTGCGTTCATTGGAGGGTGTACTTGTATAGCTGTATCAGTTTCTTTAGATTCCTAGGATTTAGAGTGGGAAGAGACATTGGAGATCCTCTCCACGAACACTTTCATTTTTACAGATGAGACAATTAGGACCCAAACAAGTTAAGTGACTTTCTTAGCATTACATAGATAGCAGATAGTAATAATGACAGGAACCCAGGTCGTCTGTGTCCAGATCCAGCTGTATTTCAATTTCATCTTGCTTCCTCATCCCTGCCTATTGAAAAACATCTAAACTCCATACCCTAGCATTAAGGGACTGGCTAATGTTTGATTTCATCTCAATCAGGCTTATTTCATACTGCCTCCCTCCGCATGTGCCATAGTCTGTTCAAATTGAACTACGTATCCCCAGACCACACTTTGCAGTTTCCTGCTTCATTCCTTTGCCCACATTTTATGTTTCTTGGAATGCCCCCTTTTTTGCCTCTTTATTTATAATTCTATTCCCTATGCCATTTTCCATGAAACTTTACCTCTTCCTTTTTCTTTCCTTCTTCCCCTATCTCTCCCCCGGGCCTTGAATCTACCTCACCTAGCATTTTGTTTCCAAGTCTTTTAATTTGATACATTCACATTTGTGTCACAGATCTCCCTACCAAGTCAAATCAACTCCATGAGGATAGGGGCTTTTGTCTTAGCTAAATTTTGTATCATCCCAAACACTAACATAATGCACTTTAGATAAGGACTTCTTAAACTTTTTTTCCACTTGCCACCCCTTTTCATGTTTTGGCAGTGTTTTTTGACATTGTGTGAGGGCATGTGCAGTGCAAAGTGCCAAGGCTGCAGTGAAGTTGCGAGATGCAACTTGGGCAAAGTACTGCCAGAAACACCTTGGATTCATTACGTGTTTGATTTTAAATTAATTTTTGGCTGTTGTGCATTCAGAAACCTTTTGCTGTTGACAGATTTTTTTTTTGTAACCCCATGGAATCATGGCCCATAGTTTAAGAAGCACTGCTTTAGATGGTACATGCAACTTAAAGGTTTGTCTTGAATTGTATCAGACATCTCAGGCTTTCCAAAAGGACAGGGCTGAACCTTTTTTTTTTTGAAGGTAGGGCAATTGGGGTTAAGTGATTTGCCCAGCGTCACACGGCTAGTTTTTTGTGTTAAGTGTCTGAGGCCGGATTTGAACTTGTGTCCTTCTGACTCCAGGGCCAGTGCTCTATTTGCTGCACCACCTAGGCACCCCAAGGGCTGAACTTTCAAATGGTGCTTCCCCATTTTCCTTTTCTTAAGTGGTCATTTGGGATTGTGTTCTTAGAATTTGATTCTTGAGAGCCTTCCATCCTTCTTGAACTGTTAGAGTCTTAGCAAATAGAATAATACCTATTTTTTGTTTGAACTTTTTTGAAATCTTCCTCTCTGAAGTCTAGAAGATAAACAGATTGTGTTCAACCTTCCCCTCCTTGACTATTCTGAACTTTAAGATGATACAGTCACACTGGAGTTTTTTTTTTCATTTCCATGTCACTATCAAGTCTGGTCCATGACCTTTCCTTGGTTCCTTCTGAAAGTTAAAATAAGTAGTAGGCCCAATCAAAGATTTTTCATATCCTCTGCTAGAAGATACCTGAAATCCTCTGTTTGTGTCAGATAAAGGGGGGTTGTGGAAGCCTTGGTCGAGCCAGTAGAAGTAACCATAATTTCAGCGGTACTCAAAAGATGAAGCAGTTTGTCAGTGTGGGGAAACTCCCAGTGTAGGAAGTCCTTCCACTAACACAGATTACAGCTTGTCTGTATCTTTGTAGATAAATCATAGGGAGTTGCTTCAGGCTGTTAATTAAATGATTTGCAAGCTATTGGTTCACAGGTAGTACCATAGATGGAATTTGAACTTCACTCCACGGCAAGACTTTTATCTATTAGGACTTAGGCCCTGCTATCTCAAACAGCAGTGAGACTATACTAAGTACAGAAGTTTGTTTGCTTTGATTCCAAGAAGATTTTTCTATATAAGCTTCTAGTGAATACTTAGCATCTTCTTTGATTATAGTTATAAGACAAGCTTTTAATTCAGAGATGAAGACTGTCTTTAGGGAATTTATAGTAACTCATGACTTACCTGTCATTGTCAGAGAATGCGTAGTGCCACATAAATGAATTTTCTAAGCAACTGAACATTAATTTTACTGATTTTAAACAGTTTTGATGGAAATATCCCCAAAATGTGTTGCATGTTTCTTAACCCTCTTTAAAGAATATGTACAACATAACCTAACCTTGTCTTGGTGATTTGTTATGAAAGTCGTTAGTTATACTAAACTGTATAGCATGAGTAGATAGCCATATCTTCTAGCAGTATTGAAGGGAAATTGCATTGCCTCAGAGAACCTAGTTTCAAATCCCACTACTTGTTGGATCTTAGGCAAGTCACTTAATCTCCATGGACCTCAGTTTTTCCTTATCAATACAGTACAATCTAAGGTCCCTTCCAAGCTCTAGATCAGTGATCCTGTAAGTGTTGAAAGGTAATTGCTTTTTTTCCCCAAATTGTCCTGTGGTGATATGTTTTGGGTTATTGTGTCTGCTTTTTATAGGGCATTGTGTTTGTTCTGGCTGTTTTCATTATGTCTGCCTCTGATAGCTTCCTGACTTTCACTCCTACTTTCTTACGAGCTTAATGCCTTCTCTGGGTGGGGTGATCAGGTAACAAAATTCCTTAGAATAGTATCCACAACATAAAGAAATAGGTTCCTGTAAATAAAACCCATATGCTTTAGTACAAGCATGTTATGGCCCCTTGTTTGACTACTTAGACAATTTTAGGTTCTAGGTAGGTAAGGCTGCCCAGATAAATGGAATATAATTGTATTTGGTACCCATGGTTTTCTTAGATTTCATATTATTCATAGAACCCTGGGGAAAATTCATTGCAGTGACTTCTACTTCAAGATATAGCTTATAGGGAAGTAATTCCTCGAGTAGAACACTTAGGTTGCTAAAGGTCACTTTATAATTGAAATTATTATCAAAAGATTCCTTTATAGGATGTTAGTTAATATTATAAAAATATTTACTTTGTAGTTTAATGTGTTTAGTTCAGTGTAGGATAGACATATAAATGAATGGAATTTTTATCTGTTTAAAATACATACTTTAAAAACAAGCCTTCAGAAATATCTTAATGAGTATTTATATTTTCTTCATGACAGACTAATTCTAGGAAATTACTTTTTGATAATGAAGTATATCCACTGAAGCTTTTACAAAATGAAATAAGTAATAAGTGCTTTTTTTCCTCAACCGTTTTTGTAGGTTCACATGGTCCATTATTGCCTTTACCAAGCCGTTACCGAATGGGCTCCCGAGATACTCCTGAACTTGTTGCATATCCTCTTCCACAGGCTTCTTCCTCCTATATGCACGGGGGAAATCCTTCTGGTTCAGTTGTTATGGTTAGTGGGTTACATCAACTGAAGATGAATTGTTCAAGGGTCTTCAATCTATTCTGCTTGTATGGAAATATCGAAAAGGTAAACTTCATAAAGTGACCATTTGTTGCTACACTATCTAACTAGAAGTCCTGAAACGATAAACAGTGCCCTCTTCCTCATTTATTCTTCCTGTTCATTCATTTTAGAGCAATTTTATAAAGATGACAGATAAAAATTTCTTAAAAGCACAATAAATTTTTAGCTTAGGTTCCAATAATTTTATTTGGGGCAGCTAAGAGGCAGAGTGTAGCTGGGCCTGAAGTTAGGAAGACCTGAGTTCAGATCTGGCCTGAGACACTAGCTGTTTGAGACCAGGCAAGTCATTTAATTTCTGTTTGCCTTATTTTTCTCAAATGAGAGTTGTGAGTCTCAAATGAGATATTTATCCAGTACTTAGCACAAGGCTTGGCACATAGTAAGCGCTGTATAAATGCTTATTCCTTTCCTTTCTCTTTCCCTAACTAAGCCCTAAGAATTGCATATTTGCCAACTAAGTGACCTTCAGAAAAAATTTATGCTTCAAGATGAAGTTCTGATTCCGTGATGAACTGGATATCTTTGGAGGACCAGCCTGTTAGCTAAGTTTGGAAAGGCTCATTACCTGATTTACTACAGAATGATGAATTTTTTGGCTTGAGTTGCTCTCAAAGACCATCTGCTGAATCATAAAGAGTTGCTGATATGGGTCAGTGGAAGGAGGACTTACCTCAACAAAATCACTGATATTTGAAAAACTGAAGGCTATGGAGTGAGCCCAGAAAAATTTCTTCTCTCTACATTTATCCATGCTCACTCCAGTCTTATTGTGGTGCTTCAAAGATCAGTGATTTGTTGGTACTGCATCCTGTCAACTCCACTGAAACCTTCTATGATTTGGCATATTTAATCTGACTTGATCAGGTGTTCATTTTATAAGACAAGTGTTAATTATCACATCTGTGTGATTTAGTGGCCCCCACCACATTTGATTGGATTAAATTAAAAAACAAACAAAAACTCCAAACCTACCTTTTTTTTTTTTTGGCTTTTTGGAGGGGAAGGTAGGGCAATTGGGGTTAAGTGACTTGCCCAAGGTCATACAGCTTGTTTTATGTTAAGTGTCTGAGGCCAGATTTGAACTTAGGTCCTCCTGACTCCAGGGCTAGTGCTCTATTCACTGTGCCACCTAGCCTCCCCCAAACCTACCTTTTCTAATAGTATTTAATTGGTAACTTATTTCAGTTCTCTCATTAATTGAAATATTGAAACCTTAATATTTACAAGTAAGGCACATTAAGTATATACCAGTGTAATCTTTAAAGGTCTTGGTGGTTGTCCACACAGATCTTTTGAGATTTACTGGTATTTAAGAGTATGTCATTTTACTTTGGTATTGTAACTTCAGATTTTGGAGTTGACATTAATTAGTTAATTTAAGGGAGAAACTTTGCCCCAAACAAGTTATAACAGGATTTTGTCATCACTTTTCACCTTATGGCTTTTTGTGCATGTATATGAAACATGTGTCATATCAAAACTCAAAAACAATAAATATTTATTGAACCAAAATTTAAGAGAAATAGGTGCTTCATGACTTTTTGTCACCTTTTTTTGTTTAGACCTGTGATTTCATTGATGGAGGAAACTCCTGGCAAGGATATCCCCTCTAGCGGTTCAAATTGGTGACTGTTATGCCATATAGAGTTTTCTAGAGTATTGAAATGTTATGTAACTTGTCCTGGGTCACCTGACCAGTTTATATCAGAGGCAGAACTTGGTTGAGCCTTGGTCTTTTTGATTACAAGGATTTCTCTCAATCCATTACACTCTCCTTCCTCTTATGCATTCTATTTTATTTATTTTATTATTCTTTGAGTTAAAGGGACAAGAAGGTAAATAAGCTACCCATTTACAAGTCATGTTGTTGTTGGGTAATGGCATAGATTCTAGTCTTAACACTACTCACTTTCCACTGGATTTTGGTATAAATGAAGCAAAAATGTCGGAATGCCAGAATAAAGTGAGAACTCAGGTGATCTTCATGCTTGGTCTTTAACCATTTACACATAACTCTCTTAAATTTGATATAGAATTAATAGGTTGCCTTTTTTATTTTTATTTTGACAGGTAAAATTTATGAAAACCATTCCTGGTACAGCATTGGTAGAAATGGGTGATGAGTATGCGGTAGAACGAGCTGTAACACATCTTAATAATGTCAAGTTATTTGGAAAAAGACTTAATGTTTGGTAATTTATTTTAATAAACATGTATTAAATGCTGCTTCTCTAGTCCTTGATAGTTATGTAGTTTTTTTAAAATTGGAATTGTTTAAATTTTAACTTAATTTTTTTAGAATTCAAAGCATATCTGAAATGAATGCCTATTGTGGTATTTTACAGTATTTGTGTTAGAAAACTTTTTCTTGGGCTGACCTTTTAGTCTTATCACAACAGACTGTACTAAAATGACTGTTTTTAATTTGATAAATATTTCTTTAAAATATGCTAAAACCGATTAGTGAGCATGCACATGCTCTTGTCTCTTTGAAAACGTGGGAACTATTGATGAAGACTATTATGTTGGACTTAATTGATGCATTTGCTAAATTCTTTTTTTTCTCTTTTGCTTTTGTTGGGGTGAGGGCAGAGCAATTGAGGTTAAGTTGCCCAAGGTCACATGGCTAGTAAGTGTTAAGTGTCTGAGACTGGATTTGAACTCAGGTCTTCCTGACTCCAGGGGTGGTGCTCTATTCACTGTACCACCTAGCCACCCCCTTGTTTTCTTTTTCAATCTCTTTGTTATAAGGGGAAAAGATGTTGGGAAGTTAAGGTGCTGTAAAAATAAAAGAAAAATTTGTTTAATTGGTTAAAAAAGTATTTTGATATAAGAAAATATTCAATAGATTTACCCTTTAGTTGATAAGCAAATAATAAGAATAATCAGAACCCAACCTAATTGCTCATTTGTTTAAATAGTTAAATTTACTTTTATTTTCCTTAGGATTACTATAAGCATAAGTATATATCCTAATATTTTGGGTTAGGTTACTGACCTTTATTTAACAATGTGCGTTCTATATTTTTTTTTCTTTTTGATATTTAGTGTATCTAAACAACATTCAGTTGTTCCTAGTCAAATATTTGAACTGGAAGATGGTACAAGCAGTTACAAGGATTTTGCCATGAGCAAAAATAATCGCTTTACAAGTGCTGGTCAGGCATCCAAGAACATAATCCAGCCACCCTCTTGTGTGCTGCATTATTATAATGTTCCGTTGTGTGTTACAGAAGACACCTTTTCAAAGGTAGGAATAAACTGGCTCCTAAAAATACAAATGTTAAATGTAGAACTTGTGTAATTTGCATCTCCAAATCCTTTATGGCCCAGTTGTTGTCTTTGTTCTTCTCTTCTCCTCAATATTTCTTTGAACTGTTGTAACACTAGGAGACCTTAATGAGGTCACCTGCTCCAGCCCCCTCATTTTACCTTTGTGGGTTTCTGGCTAAATTCTCTTGGGGCGGGAGTAGAGGTTGGTGTAAAATGTGTAAGCTCCCACACCCGTGGAATTATTCCTTTTCATCTACTTCAGTTTGGCCTGAAACAAAATTGTGCCCATCCTTATTTTAGGATCACATTTTAAGAATTGCTTCCAGAAATACCCTTATCTCCTAAAGATAGATGGTATTGCTACATATTCTAGCCAATCAGAGTACATAGTATTTATCATTAGTTATTCAGTAAACACTAAGTTGGTTACTTATTCTGTTTTTAGTCTTTTTACTTGGTGATAAACATTTAATTGTGAAGTCCTAAGCTATACATTCCTTAATACGATTTGTTTTCTGGAAAGAGGATGTACATTTTTAGACAAAATTTTCAGAAAATTTTTTTCTGTTTTTGTTTCCTTGACAGTTATGTAGTGATCATGAAGTTCTCACATTTATCAAATACAAAGTATTTGATGCAAAACGTAAGTGATTTGCTCTATTGTTTTGCTTTTTTTCAAACTGTTGATTATGACAAGAAAACAGCAATTACATTTTATCTTATAGCTTCTGCCAAAACACTCTCTGGCCTATTAGAATGGGAATGCAAGACGGATGCAGTAGAAGCCCTTACTGCCCTTAATCACTACCAAATAAGAGTTCCGAGTAAGTCAAACAGTTCTTATGAACCTGTATAATTTGTGCCAGATTGTTAACGGTGCTGTGGGGCGAAGTTATGGTATATTGTTTTAACATAGAAGTATTTTTTGCTAATACACTCAAGTGTCTTGTGCAGCTAGGAATCAGCCAAGTTTCCTTGAGGATCTTTTGATGTTCTGAGGTCAGGCCAAACCTTATTCCAGGACAGAGTGAACCATCTGAATGCCTTTTCCAACCTCAACTCACAACCTAGGGAAGAAATTGAGCTGTTTGGGGGCTTATAGTTGGTGGTGGTCTCACTTTTTAAAAAATAATATTTGATGCAAAGTAAGCTCAGGGCAGTGGCAAGCAGAAAACTTAAGTCTGAACTTCCTTCTCATTTCAAGGAAAAGAGCAAAATAGACTTCTCCTTACCCTAGGATTTTTGCTTCTTTCCATTCCTGTTTCTATTCATTCCCCAGATAAAGAGGTTTAGTAAACTTGTACTGGAGATTCTAAAAGTTAAATTGCCAATTGTGTAGGTAAATCAGTTTTATAATTAGTCATTAACTTTGATTTCTAATTTTTACAGATGGTTCTAATCCCTACACGTTGAAGCTTTGCTTCTCTACTTCATCCCATTTATAAGAAGAGAAGAGGATAGCATGTTAGGAGCTACGTTCATCTTTCTTTACAATTTTCAAACTACACTTCATTTCCAACATCTAAAGTGGTTGATCTAATGTTGCCTTGCTCTCTTTTAAGACCTTGTATCTTGTTTTATAATAAACAGATTTCTTTTGGCCTCAAGTGAATTTGTTGTAAGCTTAAATACTGTTTTCATTTTAAGATAGTATAACTACATAATTTGTAGAATATCTGCTTCTGCATTGTAGATTATGCAGTTATATTGTTTCTAATATTATTATAATTATTTTTTTCCACAATTGGAAATGTATTTGCATTCTCAACGCCAAAGGCTTGCAGGTATCTTTCCATTGTGAATGAAATAAATTGGCAGGTGCAAGTCTTGCTTCTTAATATGGTAGAATCCCGTGTTATCTGTGTCGTTGTTTAGGTACGTCACAGTTGTCCACAGAGCTTGTCTTTGCGAAGTGTGCTCCTCAGGCTTCAGGATAACGCGACACGTGCTGAATTTTAAGTGCTGCGGATACATGTGATTTGATGTCCCCGAGAGGCTAGCAGACATGCGGGCGCCCTTGTACAGCCTGCACTCGAACTTATTTAAATTGGTGTACTCTTTTTAAGCCATTGTCCACTTGTATTGACACGCTACTATCTGTTGCTAGTTCCAGTTTGGGGATTTTATAATTAAAGTTTCAACATTGAGTTAGTGTGTTCATCTTCATTTGTTGCATGTTACTCAATCTTGCATATACTTTCAATGCTTGTTAAGAATTTAATATAGAAAAAACTGATGACTATCTGGAAGGAATCCTCTAAGGCATTTATTTTATATGCCCTTTGCACTTTGAGTCTATGCTGCTGTGAATTTCAGATTGTGTGAGGTGTGCCTCTTCCCCATGCCCTCTCATCCTCACAGGCTAAAACATTATGTATTCAGAACTTGAAAGTGTAAAAGTCCTGTGGTGGATTTATTTCATTCAGTTATTTTTATTTCACGGAAGTAAAACTAATCATGATTGTCCAGTAATTAAAGACTGTTTTCAGCAGGTGGACTGTCTTCGAATGAATTAATATGGTGAATACAACTTGGTTGAACAAAGTATGTGGGTTACTGGTCTTTGGAAAAAATGTGTGCCTTCCATGTGTTTGCAAGTTTTATCCAACAACTAAAAAAGGAAGGGTTAGCGTTGTCATTTTAAGCTTGTTTGAAAGTAAGCCTACACAGTTTTTTGTTTGTTTAGAAAAAGAATACTGACTGTCATATAGCTGTGCATAAATCTTTCATGGGAATTAATTTGCTTTTAAAGTTACCTGATATACAGTTAATTAAAATGTGGTCCAAAGATTAAAGACCAGGTGTTAGGAGACTAGCCTGTTATTCTCAGGTTCATAGTGGTTGTATCTGAGAGGATTAGACATATGTTGTTCATCTTTTTAAAGGAGAGAGAATATGTTATATGTCTGGGGAAAATACATGTCTTAAGTTGGCAGGAACTGTTTTGTAATGACATTTTCTCTTAGATTCTTATCGGTAAATGCAAAGTCCATTTAGATCTCATGTAAAACATTATTTATTATGGTTGCTATAGTTAAAAGTATTTCCTTACTAATGAGATTTCAAAATGCTGGACCCAAGGTCCTTTCAGTCCTTTAAAGGACACTGAAAATCTCAAATTCACACTTAGTACCTCTCCTAAAAATGGGTAAAAAACATGCTTAGCCAAGTGTAACTTTGGCTAGATCAATAACTAGGGGATGTTGAGCTGCCTAAAACATAGCCATTCATAACTGGATCAATATCGCAAATTTCCCTTCATTTATTTAATTTAAAATAAACTGTAACCCCATTAGAAAAAAGTGTTTTTGTTTTTCTTCTCTTTTAGCTCATGTTTTTACATAGTTACTCTTAAATTAGCCTGGATTTTCTAAAGTGAACTGCTGGATTTATCTTAACATTTTGTCTATTAATTTTTCCTCGGTATTCTTGCTTTCAGTATCAACACAAATGCAGTTTACCAATAGTATCGTTCTGTTGTGCCTATGACTTTAGAAAATAAGGCTGAAGGAAATGGGGAGAATACATAGGCTTGCTTTAAGTGGTGCCTGTGTTGAGATATATTAATAAAGGCTCATTACCTACTGAAGAGGTGAGTGAGACCCTGACATGTAAACCTAACTATTCCTTGACTCCATAGTGAGCTGAGCACAGGTGTTAGTACTAGACCAGTCACTGTAGCAAACGCCTTTTAAAGATTTCACTGGAGAGTGATTTCTATTTCCTAAGTCAGCTCTGGGAAGAACTGGTTCTTTCCCCTAGATTTGACTCTAACATATTCTGCCCTGACAGCTTGGTGTTTCTGATATTGAATAGAAGCCTGCAGCAATTGCTGCCACTGAGAATAAAGGGGGAAATAGCTTCAAATCTGCATTTTTAAAAGCCCTCCAAAATAAAAATAAGCCCTTAATTGCTTATTACCTATTGTGGCAGATTAAATGATAATGGCTGCCTTTCTAAATCCCTTTGTTATGGCTGAATATATCAGCCAGTTATTAATGTTTACAAAAGCAGCATCGTTAAGGCTTGGGGATCATTGATATGCTGCTTAACTATGACTAAATTATCTCAAGGACAAGGATAGAAATAAAGAAATGGGGTCAACTGTGTCTACAATTATCTTTACATTGCTGTCTGCAGGGATGAAGGTTGCTAGGTAACCACTCCACTTCACTGTTTTTGAGTAGCTTTCAAGTGGAATGAGCCCTTGGAGTAAAGGGGTCCTGGGTTTAGAACATCCTACCGTAATTAGGAGCAGTGGAGAACCCAGGGAGCTCCACCTGACTTCAAATTCTCCAGGTCATAAAGTTTTCACTAACAAACTAGATGCCATAACACCTTCAAATGGTTACTGATCGACTAAAGAGGTTTTCAGTTCATGGAGGTATACCTCTCCATAACAGCACACAGAGACTAAAAAGCTCCTCTGGTCGTTGTACCACTAACTCATCCGTATTATAAAACCTGTTTTACTGTGATGTTAAACTCAATAAATCAAAAATGCAAACACAGACTTTCTCTTCATCTTTTGTCCTTCCCTCTCCGAGCTCTCCTGCTTCCTAAAAGATTTCAGGGTAATCCCTGGCGTCTTCCTGAAGGCTGTCCAATGTGTGCGTATTTATTGCCAGTAAAGGCAAACACCAAAAGTGTTTTGAGACATAAGATACTAGTGGTTGTTTTTCCTCCTATGCTGTGACTTTTCATCCCTTCAGCTTAGCATTGATTAGAATACCATGTAAGACATGAAATATTTTGGGACTGATTATTCATTCTCCTGGGCACTTGTTCTTACCTGGGTTTCAGAGGCACAGACTCTTAAGCAGAATGTTGCTTTAGTATTAAGTAGCCTCATTATATGGAGCCCTTTATGTGAGAAGATAGTGATGTTAATTTTTCACAGCCTTTCTTTGGCCGAAGGGAAACTAAAGCAGCAAGCTATATCTGCTTTTCTGTAAAAAAAAAAAAAGAGGGTGAGTGGCTATAGCTTGTACATAAGATGGGTGAGCCTTAATTTGTTCTCTCTACTGTAATTTAAAACCATTGGGCACAGGTTCTATTAAATGGCATTTTGGTTACCAAAGTTCAGGAAGATCTTGGGGACTGGGACACATCCTGATTGAGAACCTTGCCTTGGTCCATTGCCTTTGTGTGACAAACTAGTCAGATCAAAGAAGTCACCGGATTGGAAATAATGAACTGATTTAACTATCAGGGCCCATTATAGCATCAACCCTTGGGCAGTCAACAAACATTTGGCTGAGCTGAATAGCAAGTGAAACCGAGAGGTAATACGGGCTCAATGGCTATGTCTTATTAAAGGACTCGAAAGAGAATCAATGAGTGTTCCATGTTGTTGCCTACGTTCAAGATGCCTGATCTTGACACATTTCAGGCTTTACCTATTTTATGCCAAAATGCTAATGTAATCAGTGACTTAAAAATTTTTTTTAATACAGTAAAAGATCATATATTCTGCTAGTGAAATAAAAGTTCATTCAGCCTCCTGCTTTATGCTGATGCTTGTTTGGCTCACCCTTTACAATTAGACTCCAAGCTACTTTATTATATACATTTTATAATCTGTACAGTACTTATTCCCTTTTACACACTACTAAACTGGCCATGCTCTTCCTTACTACACAGGGCATTCCATCTAAAAATCCCTAGCTTCCTTTGAAGCTCCACTCAAGCAGTACTGTGTGAGTGAGACCTTGCCTCTTTCTCATCACTCCTCCCGTTAACTTGTATTTGTTTTGTTTATGTTTGTATATGTACTTATAGTGGGTCAGCTCTAAGCTCCTGGAGGGCAGCTGTTTTCATTTTTGCCTTTGTACCTCTAGCACAGTGCCTGGTACATGTTGTTCAGTCAATGAGTCTTCATGACTGGCCCCATGGACCACAGCATTCCTGGCCCTTCTGTCTTCCACTGTCTCCCAAAGTCTGTCCAAACTCATGTTTGTAGCTTCACTATCTCTCCCCATGCTCTGCTGTCCCCTTCTCCTTTGGTCTTAAGTGTTTTCCAGCATTTTCCCATGAGTCTTGTCTTCTTGTGTCAGAAATGATACCACAAACTGCCTCGTGATACCTGGTGCCTCTTTCTGTTCCCATGCCCCATGATACAATCAGATCACCTACATTATTAATAATAATAGTGCTTACATAGCTCATTACATTTTACAAGTGCTTTAGAAATATTTTACCCTCACAACAACCCTAGGGAGGTAGTGCTATAATCCTTATTTATAGGGGAGGAAAAAGCCTGAGAAAGATTAACTGACTTCCAGGGTCCCACAGCAAGCAATTGTGTGAGGCAGGATTTGAACTCTTCTCCTTGACTCCGAGTCCAATGCTCTTCAATGTGCCACCCAGGTCCCTATTTAAGCAAATTGTTAAGTGTAACTTAAATCATAATACAGGAATACAAAGTAATTGTAATTATTTTTTTTAACAGCAACTTAAAAGCATAGTACAAAAACAAAAAATTAACTGAATGCCCGTGGCCCCCAAATCATTGCAACTTCTCAAAGAATCCTTTCCAGAATACTAACAATCTGAACATACCTTTGCCTGTTCAGACTCAGTTTGCCAGTGTTTGTATGAAAAATTCTAGTTTTCAAGAATGAATAGATTTGTGACTTGAGGAAGAATATAAACAACCAACTTCACACATGGCTTTTAATGAAATAGCCCCACATTCTGAAACAGTTGAATGTAGCTGGATTTATTCCCCTCATAAATTCTATTATAACTCAGCATACGAATGTCCAGCTTGTAAGCAATAGTTGTGCATTTGTTTGTTAGCTTTTTTCAATTGCTCCAATGATTAGGAGTGGTGGAAGCTACATTGCTTTTTTTTTTTGGGCCTTTTAATTTTTCTGGGCCTTCAGGTTTAGTTGCAGTCACTTTTAGTACTCCCAAGCCTGCAGGCACTGGACTCACATGTTTACCAGCAAACAGGTTTTCCGGTTACCAAAGAAAGAAGCTAATCAATTGAAAAGGACAGGTTGTTTGGTTTTAGGCCACTAGCCTTATTTTGTTGAGACCCTGACTGTGCTAACTTAAATTAGTTACTTCGAAGGCTTGAAGTGGAATCTAATACACACACACACACACACACACACACATCATTAATGCAGGGGTGGGGAAACTTTGACCTCTGGGCCACATGTGACTCTCTACATCCTTTGAATTCAAACAAATCCAGGGTTTGGTCTGTGAAATTTGGATCCAAAGGGCTGCACTTGAGGACCTAGAAGGCCACATGTATCCTGAGACAGCAGGTTCCCCATTCCTGCATTAATCCCTCAAAGGCTTTAGGCTTGAAATTACATTCATAAGAACTTGAAAAAAAAGATCAGAAATAATATATCAGGTGGCCCAGTGGATAGACCTGTCTTCAGGAACACCTGAAATTCAAATTAGACTTCAGACACTGGGCATGTCACCTTCAATTTCCTCCTCTTTAAAACAGGGATAATAATAGCACCCCCCCCTCCCCTCCCCACCCTTTACCTTCTCCCATGCCTCTCACTCCTTCTTCCCTTCCCCTCTACCTTTTCCCTATCTCTTTCTCCCTCTTCCTCTTCTTCCCTTCCTCCATCCTTCCTCACTTCTCCCTCTACCCCTCCTCTATAGAAATACATATATATGCTCTCTAATGTTATTATAGCTACTATCTAATGCAGTTAGCATTTTCTGTGTTTGAAAATTACTTGGCAGAACCCAAAGCTGCTGCCCAGTGGAAATTGAGTGGCCAAATTCAATGCACATAGATTATAATGGATTTTTCCTTGCCAGCCCATGCTAATAACAATGTGACTTGCTATAATTCTATCAATTGTCACTGAAACCTTTCCCTTAGGAGTTCTTTAGGGCCATAATTTCCCGACCTCAGGTAATGCCTGGATATTTCTCAGCAAGAGAATGAGGCTGGTAACTAAATTCCAGTACTAAACTGTATAAACAAGCATGTGCTTACTATGTGTCGGGCCCTGTGCTAAGTGCTGAGGCTACAAAAAGGCAAATGACAATCACTGGTCTCCAGAAGTTCAAAGGCTCATGGGAGAAACATTATGCAAACAGCTTTGCACAGACATGCACAGTATAGACAAATTGGAGATTATCTCAGAGAGAAGAAATTAGCATTAAAAGGGACTGAGAAAGGCTTCTTGCAGAAGGTGGGACTTACATCTGAGACTTGAAGGCAGCCAGAAGATGGAGAAGTGGGAGAGTGACAGGCATGGAGAATAGCCAGTACAAAGGTAAGCAGCTGGGGGGTGTTGAGATGTTGGGGAGTGTTGGGATGGTGGGAGATGTTGGGATGGTGGGAGATGTTGGGATGGTAGGAGATGTTGGGAGTGTCAAATTGAAGGAATGGTCAGGAAGCCAGTGCCACTAGAACGAGGAGGAATGGAGGGGAGTAAGTGTATCCAAGGCAATATTCACAGCACCGATGGTGATTGAATATGCCTGCATAGTTCTGAATTGCAAAATATAGCAGACTCTCCATATAGAAGATAGAGGCAAAACATTTATTCAGACACAAAAAAAGCCAAATCCCAACACCAGAAAACTGAATCTGTCATAGCAACAAAGAAGCTAATACATATTATCACCGCAGGGAGCAACACCATCCCAAAGGCTTCCCCCTGCTCGGGCCTTCCCACAAATACTCACAAGCCTAGCTGTTTCCTTCCCTGAGTCCTCTCTCTCCCTCCACACTAACTGCTCTGACTCCCAGCTTCCTCTCAGCTCTGCTCCGTTCAGCAAACTCCTCCTACCACAAGCTCCATGTGATTACATCCGGCCTATTAAGGGGCAAGGAAGATCTTCAAATTCTCATTAATGTTACAGTAAGGTATAAGAAGACTGGAAAGGTAAGGAAGGGTGCACTTTTTGAAGGGCTTTAAAAGTCAAACAGGATTTTATATTTGATCCACTTCTCTTCCTCTTGTTGTGTAATACTGAGGAATTCACTCTAGCTCCTGTGAAACCCATCTATTGACAGTATCACCAACGCTTATTCTCTTACCTTGGGCTACATTAGTGATCATTGTTGGGGGGTGGAGAAGGTAGAAGAGAGGTGATGAGGAGTGTATTGCCAACAGTCAAATGCAAGGGCCTAATAGGTATCAAGCACTGCTCTAGGCTCTGGGAATAAAAAGACAAAAATGAAACAATCCCTGTTCTTTGAGACTTTGCCTTCTATCATGACAGATCACACACATATGTATGTATATGTAAAATGGGGGCAGCTAGGTGGTGAAGTAGATAAAATGCCAGATCTGGGATCAGGAAGACTCATCTTCCCGAGTTCAAATCTGGCCTCAGGAACTTATTAGCTGTGTGATCCTGGGCAAGTCACTTAACCTTGTTTGTCTTCGTTTCCTCATGTGTAAAATAAGCTGGAGCCTTAAGGAAAGAGTGAACCACTCCAGTTTCTTTGCCAAGAAAACCCCAAATGGGGTCACAAAGAGTCAGACACAACTGAAAAAAACAACTAAACAAAATACACAAAATAAATACGAAGTCATTATAATGATTGTATTCCTTAGGGAGAAATAAAAAAGAACAAATGGACTCGTCTCTCTGAAGCGCTGACTTCATTTAGCAGTGGTCACCACACTTTTCTGATGTACTTCTATCAGCAAAAGTTTTTGAGCATGTCTTCCCAATAACCATATAGTTAGTATCAATTATTTCTATTACAAAATTTGCATGAAAATAAAATTTGTAAAAGAATGAACTAAAGAAGAGCTAATAGGGAGCCATTGGAATTAATATTGAGCAGAGCAGTGATGTGGTCAGACCTGCATATTAGGAATATCAGTTTGACATCATCAAATATAAAATCCTGTTTGACTTTAAAAATCCTTTATTACCTTCCTCCCTCTCTCTCCTTTTCCATTCTTCTTACACTTTACATTACACCCTCCCACATATTGTATGATCTGGTGATCTTTATTTCTTGAACAAGACACTCTGTCTCCTGACCCTGGGCGTTTTCACTGACTTCCTTCTCATACCTGGAATGCTTTCATCTCTTCCTCCTAGCTTCCCTCAAGTCCCAGCTAAAACCCCACTTCCTGCAGAAAGCTTCCCTTAATCCCTCTTAATTCTAGTGCCTTCCATTTGCTGGTTATTTCCAATTTATCCTGTACATGGCTTATTTGTACGTAATCGTTCAGTTATTATCTCCCCAATTTGGCTGTGAGCTCCTAGAGAACAAGAACTGTCTTTTACCTTTCTTTGTATGCCCAGTGCTTAGCACATAGCAGGTACTTAATAAATATTTATTAACTGACTGTCTTTATAATACTATTATTATATAAGTTATTCTCATTGATTCTGCTCATTTCTTTATCAGTTTATAAAAGTCCTCAAAATCATTCATATAATGTTGATATTGGAGTATAAATTGTTCTTCTGGTTCTGTTCACTTCATTCTGCATCAGATCATATAAATCTTTTCCTGGCTCTTTGAAATTACCTCCCCCCCACCCCCCTTGCATTTCTTACAGCACAATAGTATTTCATCACATTCATCTTTTTTTTTTTTGCTTTTTTTTTCCTTTTTGGAGGGCAATTAGAGTTAAGTGACTTGCCCAAGGTCACACAACTAGTTTTTTGTGTCAAGTGTCTGAGGCCACATTTGAACTCAGGTCCTCCTGGCTCCTAGCCACCCCCATCACATTTATCTAATACAACTTTTCAGCCATTCCTTAACTGATAGGCATGCCCTTAGTTTCCAGTTTTTGGTGTTTTGCTACCATCTAAAAGATTTGCTAAAACAGTTTTGTACATAAAGGACAATTTCCTCTTCCTTTGATCTCTTGAGTATAGGCCTAATAGTGGTACAGCTGTGTCAAAGGACACACACTGCTTAGTAACTTTTGTTTATAATTCTAAATTGCTTTCCAGAATAATTGTATCCATTCACGGGTCCAACCAACAGTGCACCAATGTGCCTGTTTCCCCACAGCCTCACCAACATCATTTTCCTTTTTTGTCATCTTTGCTAGTCTGACAGTTGTGAGGTAGAATCTCAGAATTGCTTTAATTTTAAATTGCTTTAATTTAATTGGTAGTAATTTGGAGTATTTTTTCATATAACTTTAAATAGCCTAGGTTTCTTATTTTGAGAACTTTTTGATCATATCCTTCCAGAGGTTCCCAAACTTATTTGACCTACCCACTCCCTTAAAAAATTACTCTTTGTCTCCCTGGAAATCTGGTTTCTTTAATCCTTTAACATTTTTTTGGAAATTTATTTTACTCTTAGCTACTCCCTCCCCGCCCCCGCCCCCATCATTCCAGCACCAACTTTGGTGAATTGTTGGTGAATGGCTCTTTTTCTTATAAATTTGAATCGTGTGTGTGTGTGTGTGTGTGTGTGTGTGTGTGTGTGTGTGTGTGTGTGTGTAGCCCTTTATCAAAGAAACTTGCTGCAAGTATTTTTCTAGTTGTTTCCTTTTTATTCTTAATTTTATTTGTGCAGAGCTTTTAAATTTTATGTTTAAAAAATATCCATTTTGTGTTCTGTGATCCTTGTCTGGTCAAGACTTTTTCTCATATCCATATATCTAATAGATAGTTTTCCCCATGTTTCTCTAATTTGTTTATGATACGACCTTTTAAAAAAATGTAGGTCACATATCCACTTGCAGTTTATTCTTTGCATATTGTGTATATTGTTCTAAATTCATTACAGATTTAGGGTGCAGAATGAGACAGTTATTTTTATGTATAAAATATACATTGAGGGAATTTATTTTGTTTGATTATGCATATTTCTTTTCTTTTGTGTGTGTGTGTTTTGTTAAGGCAATTGGGGTTAAGCGACTTGCCCAGGCTTACACATCGAGTGAAGGTCTGAGGTCGAATTTGGACTCAGATCCTCTTGACTCCAGGGCCAGTGCCCTAATGCATATTTCTTACTGAAAATTTTTTCCCTGATAGGGTGGGAGGGAGATAAAATAGATTTCTATTAATTTTTGAAAAGTAGAGATGTGGGAATGCTACAGATATAAAATACTATATACCCTTTCAGAAGAAGTCACTGTATAAATTAATTTTATTTAACTGTTTTCCTTTGTTACGAGACACCTTTCATGAAGTAGGAATAATCGGTAAACGTTTGTGATGTAAAAATGAAACTCATCAATAAAACCTAAAAACAAAACAAAATGAATAAAAAGTGTAAGGGAAAACCCAAAACACCTTTTATACAAAGTTAGATCTAAATAATTGAAGTAATATTTCTTGTGCATGGGTAGGTAAAGCTAATATATTTTTTTTAATGACAGTTTTACCTAACTAATTTATATATGTAATACCATACCTGTCAAATTACTAAAAATTATCTCACTGAGTCAGAACAAATAATAACAGGGTTCATTTGGAAGATCAGAGGGTCAGGAATTTCAGGGAAATTAGGGAAAAAGATGTGAAGGAATTCAGTAGGATCAGATTCACTAGAATCAGTAGTATTCAGTAGTATCAGACCTTAAGCCATATTATAAGGTGAGAATAGGGTTGAAGTGTAAAATGGATAATTTTGATTATTTTAAATTAAATTCCTGTACAAATAAAATTCATATGGCCAAGAATAGAGGGAATACAGAAAAATTTGGGGAAAAACTCTCTGGACGATCTCCCAGATAGAATGTGATTGAGTCAGATAATTGCTGTGGTGTAGAAATGATGAAATGGTAGATTTAGAAAAATATGAAAAGACTTGGATTGAAAAAGAAAGATGCTATCCACCTATGGCAAAAGTTGACAAGAGGAAATACGCATAATGCAGTCTTATGTATATGTATGTGAGTCTATATGTGTATGTTTATGAATATGTATGTATAGGTGTATAGGTATATGTGCATGTATGTATATATGTGTATATAAGTATATATGGATATGTGTACATACACACATACATATACATATATGTATATGTATAGATGTATCCATGCTTAACTGTAACCTTCTTGGTGGGGAGTGGGGGGAGGAAGGGGAAAAATAAAGTGAAAAATATACAGCAGAGGACAAAAGAAAACATATAAGGAAGCAAAGAAAAGATGAACAGCTTTAAAAATAATGTGTAGTATTCATTATATAGGTTTTTTTGAGATGGAAATTTATTGCTTTATATTGAATCCTCTCATGTTCTGCTGTGTACATGGCAATTTTTTTTCTTTTCTTATTTTGTATTTAAGTTTAAAACAAATTCAAATATAAGGAAGAAAAAGTATAGAGGAGTGTCACTGGAACTTTGAAGATCTGGATAAAAATACATGGGGAAAGTCATGCTTCAGATGAATTTTGAAGGAAATGGGATTCAAAGAAGCAGAGGTGAGGAAATAGTGCATTCCAGTAGAGACAAGAGATGGAATGTCTGTGTGAAGAATGTCAAGATGCCATTTTGACCAAATTGTAGAGTGTGTGAAAGGAGAAATGTATAATAAAGTTGTACAAGTCAATTGGGGTAGGTTGTGGAGGGGAAAAAGGACATTCAAGAGATGTGATAAAGGTAGTTTTGTTGACTTGGCAACTGGTAGGGTAAAGGACCCACATGCACAAAAATATTTATAGCAACTCTTTTTGTGGTGACCAAGAATTGGAAATTGAGGGGATGAATGGCTGAACAAGTTGTGGGATATGAATATAATGAGATACCATTGTGCTATAAGAAATGATGAGTAGGCTCATTTCAGAAAAACCTGGAAAAACTTACATGAACTGATACTGAATGAGGTGAACAGAACCAAGAGAACATTGTACGCAGACTTAGCTCTTCTCAGCAGTACAATGATCCAAGAAAATTCCAAAAGACTTATGATGGGAAATGCTATCCACATCCAGAGAAAAAACCATGGAGTCTGAATGCAGATCAAAGCATACTATTTTTACTTTTTTTGTTTTTTCTTACTTGTGCTTTTCCCCTTTTATTCTGATTCTTCTTTCACAACATGACTAATGTGGAAATATGTTTCATTTGATTGTTTACGTATAACCTAAATCAGATTGCTTGCCATCTTGGGGAAGAGTGAGGGAGAAAAAACTTTGGAACTCAAAATCTTATAAAAATGAATGTTGAAAATTATCTTTACATGTAATTGGAAAAAATAAAATACCATTAAGTGGAAAAAATAAAAATAAAAAAATAGAAAAAAAACTAAATTATACTATTAAAAAAAGAAACAGTAAAAGCAAAAAAAGAAAAAAAGACTTGGCAACTGGTTGGATATGAGGACAAAAACATCCTTCATCTCATATTTCCAACAAAGATATCCTCAGTGTTTTCATAGATCAAACTCATAAAGATACTATAACGATAAGAAAGTAGGTGTGTAAATCCAGTGGTTATTGATCTCTTGGATGTCTCTTTAAGAAAAAAGACCTCAACACTGTCTGACTTTTTTCCCCATTCTTTTGAGCTATCTCTTCTTTGAGATCTCTTAAAAATAGGTCACTGACTACCTTGAAAATTGTGTTGCTGCTTTTGTGATTTCACCTTAAATGCCATGGCCACTTCTTGACACGGCACACCAGGGGCTGAGGCAGCAGTTCCACTATTACTACCGATTGGAAGAGATCCCCTGAAACACTAGCAGATCTGTTTTATTTGATCTCTGCTTTCTTCTTTCCAGTTCTATCTGCAAATGCTCTCTGGATGATCTGGCTTAGCTGGGCTTTGTTAATCTTTATGCACCTTCATTTTCTTCTCAGTGCTTTCTGTGTGTGAAGTAACAGTGCTTCTGATCATCCACTTGCTTTCGTTGCAATATTTTGTAAATTAAGTTTTGCTATAAATGGACATTTTCTCTAGCTGTGTATCTTTCTGCTTATTGGAGAGATCAAAGGTTTTCTGACTGAGACAGTTGATTACTAGTCTCTTGGCCTCCTCTTTGCTGAGATTGTTTTACGCTGATTAATTTATTTAGGACGTGACGGGGTGGACTTGGGAGGAAGGGAACAGCCTACTATGTTCTAGGCACTTTATAGTTATTATCTCCTTTGAGCCTCATAACAACGCTTGGAGTCAGGTGCTCTTATTCTCCCCATTTCACAGCTGAGGAAACAGAGGCAGACGGAGGCTAAGTGACTTACCCACTGTTGAGCACTATTAAGTGCTCAGGTTGTTTGAGTTCAGATTCAGTGCTCCATCCACTTTGCCATGACCTTTATCCATTTGGAGGGAGTTGATAGCTTGTTGAAAAAGTTTGGAGCTGCTGTAATTGCATGCAGTGATGTTGTCTCATATTTATCGTTTCTAAATTGATTTTTGAACTGACTTTATTAAGTACTTGAGCACTTAATAAATAAATAGTAATAACTAGTACTATGTCTTAAATGAGCACTTGGTACTCTACCAACATCCAAAGGGGCAGGAACAGATATTTAAGCCAACTTGGACTCTCTTTTGTATGGTATATTATGGGAAGAATGACCCTGGAATCCCAGAGGTAGAAGGAACCTCAGAGGCTATTTAACTCACCACATGCATGAACAAGAATCCCCTCTATGGATCATACTCTACCTCTACTGAGGGGAGATCTCTCTGTCTGCTAAAGCTGAGCAGAGATGGGAGGACAGTCTGGGGAATTACGTCCTGAACCTCTAAGTCATATATACATATATATATATACATATATGTGTGTGTGTGTGTGGCGCTTGCTATGTGCTGGGTGCCTTACAGTCATTGTCTTTGTCGATCTTCCAAAGGCAATATACTGTTATTCTCATCCCCATTTTACAGATGGACAAACTGAGGTTAAGTGACTTGCTTGGGGTCATGCAGTTAATGTCTTAATTTGAACTCAGGTCTTCCAGACTCCAGGCCTAGCATTCTACCTCCTGCACCACCTGGATGCCTTTTAAACCCTAAGGGACTGGTTAGGTAGGATAGGACTAATTGGGAAACTTGGGCAGCTCTAGGTCAAAATCAGCTTTGTGTCAGAAATAGCAGGTTTCCTCTGGCTGTGAATGTTGTCAACTTTCTTGACCACTACAGCTTCAGAGCTTCGATATATTAATTGGTCTTTTTTTTTTTTTTACTCTAGTTCCTAAGACTACTCTGTAAACTTTCCAAAACACTACCTGGGCTTAGGTCAGGAACTAGAAGTGTCTAGTCGACAGCTGCTAAGGATGCTACATGTAAAGGTATGCAGCAAGAAATGATTTTCATAATGACACATATTTCTTTTTTTTTT
>CM053581.1:67075601-67112261 GCA_028627135.1 Pseudochirops cupreus | reverse complement strand
TCAGTCAGTAAACATTTAAAAAGCTCCTACTATGTGCCAGACACTGTGCTAAATGCCGAGGATACAAAGGCAAAAAACTAGTTTCTCCTTTCAAGGAGCTCACAGACAACATGCAGATTACTAGGTATAAGCAAGCTATTGTCATAACTCCATGATGCCAAAGTATTTATTTAATGACAAGACAAATTGCCTTCAACTACTTCTACTCCAGTGCCATGGAGGTGACCCTAGGCTCAGATCTATCCCAGCAGAGTACAAGCTATGGCAGGATCCAAGTAGCTGGGCATACAGGTTAGAGATGAGAGGAACTCAGACATGGTTGCTTTGTTGCTGTTTTGCTGAGGATTACAAGAGAGGATTCAGTGGTAGTGGTGGTGATGATCGTGGTAATGGTGGTGGTGGTGATGGTGGTAATGGTGGTGGTGGTGATGGTAATGGTGGTGGTGGTGATGGTGGTAATGGTGGTGGTGGTGATGGTAATGGTGGTGGTGATGGTGGTCATGGTGACATATTGGGAAATGAATGTAAAACACGAATGACATCAATAAAGCACTAGAAAAAATAGCTATAGAATAGTATAGGATCACACAGAATCAATCAGTTCTACTTTCTGACCTCCTCTGACTTTTATTCGAAAGAACCACAATGCGTCCATGCCTCACATTGGGCCAAGCACATAGCAGTCATTTAGCAAATGTCTGTTGAATTGAATTAGATCTGTCCCCTACATTTTGCAATAATTCATTCATTCCTAGAATAAGAAGTGATACAATTCTGCCTAATGATTTTGGGAATATTTTTAACAGTGCTTATGATCGCTTCTACACAACTGAATTCTTAATTATACAGGGTGTCCTCAAAGTTTTAGTGCAGTTTTAAGGTTTAATAACTTCAGAAGTATAAATGCTACAAACTTACAAATACATTATTTGAAAGTTTAATTATTTACCTTTATTTTTACAATTATTTAAATTTGTGAGTTTTAAATAGCAAAATTTTAATTTTGATTTTAACTAAATGGGGCATCTTTAAGCATTATGTGTTGGACAGTTTCTGGATGACCCTCTCTCAGAAAAGTGGCTCTTGGAGGTCTTCCTCTTACTTAGCCACCTGGGCCACCTGGTCTATTTCCATTAGATTTTTTTTCTTGTGATGTCACATCAAAACCTTGATCTTTGGATAATTTTAAGACTACAATTGCAAATGCTATCTTTCATTGAAAAGCAGCTTGTGAAAGACTTTACATTGTTTGAAAACCAATTAGAATGATGTGTAGCACAAGACAGTGGGTATGTTGAATTTTAATAATAAACATATCAATATTTTAAGAATCTCATAATTAGCCTTTCAAATATTTTTTGTAAGTTTGTAACATTTCTATTTCTGAAGTTATTAAAGCTTAAAATTACACCAAGACTTCTGGGACATCCTCTATCCTGTCATACTATTTCATATCTCCCCTGTCAGATTTACAATCAACTTTATGGACAGGAGTCTTATCTTATATTTCTGTTTTTCTCTTCTAGCACTTAATATACTATACCTACACATAGGAGCCATTAATAAATGCTTGCTGACCTTAGAGTACCTTGCACAATAGGCAAACTTGGTGGTACAATGGATAGAGTGCCAGGTCTGGAGTCAGGAAGGTGAGTTCAATGACCTCAGACATGGTCTAGCTGTATGACCCTGGGCAAGTCACTTAACCCTGTTTGCCTCAGTTTCTTCATCTGTAAAATGAGCTGGAGAAGGAAATAGCAAACCACTACAGTATCTTTGCCAAGAAAGCCCCAAATGGGGTCATGAAGAGTCAGACACTGCTGAGAAGTGACTGAACATCTTGTACAATATAGAGCACATAGTAGTTGCTCAGTAGGTACTTGCTGGTTAACTTATGTCTAATAATAATTAATAATAATAATAATAATAACATCTAGCATTTTATATAATGTTTACTATGTGCCAATCTCAGTTGATTCTTACAACAACCCTAGGTGGTCAGTGCCATTATTACCCCCATTTCACAGATGAGGAAACTGAAGCAAGCAGAGGTTAAGTGACTTTCCCAGGGTCACACAGTTAGTGTCTGAGACTGGATTTGAACTCAAGTATTCTTAACTTGAAGTCTAGTTAGTGCTCTAACCACTTTGCCTGCGGCTGCCTCATTGTCATAAACACTAACAGCTGCCATCTTGAACTGTGTGACTGCGGTGCCATGATAAACTTTTCTCCAGTTTGCTCCAGTGTTTGATGGGGATACTGATGCTTACTAATTGAGTTCGCAGATTCATATCTTTTCTTCTTCGTGACTGTTGACAGGATGGTGGCAAAGGCAGTGATGATTTTGGCACAATTAGGGCATTCAGCACAAAATATTTTGTTGTAGGATACCACTTCATTTCTCAGGAACCTACCCAGGCTGGATTTGGTCCGTACTTTGGGGTTTTTGTTACTTCATTTATTTATTTATTTAGCTTTTTGGAGGGTGATTGGGGCTAAGTGACTTGCCCAAAGTCACATGGCTAGTAAGTGTGTCAAGTGTCTGAGGCCGCATTTGAACTCAGGTCCTCCTGACTCCAGGGCCGGTGCTCTATTCACTGCACCACCTACCCGCCCATTGGTCACTTTAAATGTAGTATTTTGTCCCCTCCGCATTCCTCCCCCGCCTTGCCCTTTTCTTCCTTTGGTTGCTCTTTTTTTTTTTTTTTACATTGTCTTGATTACTTTTCTTACTTATTTTTTTTAAACTTTCCTTTGTTTCTCGGCGGCCAAATAGCAACACCAGCAGCAGCAATAACAACCAGCCCTCCCCACCCACTCACCCCTTTCTCCTAAGCTCTCAGAGAACTGAAATCCTGGATTCCCAGAGAGATAAAAAGCTCTTCAGTTAGCATCCGGAGGGAGATGATTAAAGAGCAGCTGGGGAGAGGGGGACCTTAGAACTAAGGAAACAGGCTCTGGGGGGTTGCAGAGGGGAATGCTGTCTGAATGCACATTCACTTTGGAATCCTGGCTCTTTTCCTTAAGCCCCACTCGACATAACCATTCCAAGGCTCAAAGCCCCATGCCAGAGAGCTTAGAACAGTGATCCTATTCAGGAAGCAAACATTGGTACGGCTGTATAGCTTGTTAAGATATCACAATGCTGTCATTGCCTAATAAAAGCCCTTTTTTGAGGAGAGACCGGGTGTGTTCTATCATATACTAAATGATTGTAGAAGCCACTTTCCTCATGAACTCCCTGAGCACAAAGGGGATCAAATACTAGTCTCTGGCCAGTTTTTCATGCTTGCCACAGAATCGGTATGAAAGATTTAGTTAGCTCACCTCTGCATAACTTGTTACTAAGGCCTCTTAAACAGTGAGACCTATACTTCTGGGTCATCACCACTAATGGGTCGTATAGACCCATAGGTCTCTGAAGTGTATGCAATATCCCAGTGAGTGCACAAGATAATACATTGAGGATACAGGAAGAAAATGCATTCTTCTATATATCTATTTCCTTTTTACCCCAAAAGGAAAGGAATTATTAAGCTTTACTTGTATTGAATATACAGTTTGAGACTGGTGTCCTCATTCAGTCTGTATCTGAGACGGTCATGTGTCACCCGTGTCCCTCACATTGAAGGAAGAGGGAACTCCCTGGTGTAGAGAAGTAAATGGGTGTGAAAATATGTGCGTGCGTGTGCGTGTGCGTGTGCGTGTGCGTGTGTGTGTGTGTGTGTGTGTGTGTGTGTGTGTGTGTGTGTGTGTAGGGTGCTTACCTCACAGGATTGTTTCAAGACTCAGGTGAGACAATATATGAAGAGTATGTTGAGGGCTCTACACTTCAAATGCCAGTGGTCATTATCACTGTACCCTTTGCCTCTGCATTTGCTTTTGAAGGTCTTTCCCAGAGTCCCGTTGGGTACCTTAATTCTAGCAGAATGGGTATGTCATGTTGTTAACCATTTGTTGCCCCCAAATCTAGAATAAATGTAACTGACATGGCGAATTTGATTTCTGTTGGAATATAGCTATCCTTTGGCACGTGCTTCACTGGATTGGTGATCTCATTGAAGATGACAACCCACTGCCCATGCCAGCCCCACCTCTGTGACTTTTGTTCATGTCCTTCTGCAAACTTATCGAAGGAGGTCCACTGGATGCACTGGGGCCATGTTTAAAGATATCTTGATATTGTATGGATGCCAGCAGAATGTAAAGACTGTTCATTAATTATTCCTTACTCTCACTTCAGTTTTATAACAGCACTAATTAAATTCTACCTGTATTCTACAACCATTTCTGCCTAGGCTGGTGATTTGCCCTGTTTTAAATTAGTTTCCCCTTTCCCAAGCTCGGTAAAGATTTAGGGTCTTTTAAGTTATTAAGGAAAGTCAACAAACATTGATTGGTACCTCCTATGTGCTGGGTACTCTGCTAAGTGCTGGTATACAAAGGAAGGCAAAAACGATTCCTGGCTTTAGGGAGCTCACAATATAATAAAGAAGGGGGGCAACATGCAAATAATGATGTGCAAACAGACGATATATGGGAAAAATTGGGAATAACCTTAGAGAGAAGGCACGAGCATTCAAGGGAATGAGAAAGGGTTTCTTACAGAAGCTGAGACTTGAAGGAAACCAGGGAATCCAGAAGGAGGATGTAGGAGGAGAAGATTCCAGGCATGGAGTAGGGAGATAGCATGTCTTGTGTTAAGAACAGCCCAGAGACCAATGTCACCAATGTCACTTGAGTACAGGGAGAGGAGTAAGGTATAAGGTATAGACTGAAAATGTAGGAAGGAGCCAGGTTATATAGATCCAATTTGTTGTAACTAGATTCCATTGTATTGTGGAATTTTAGAATGTCACATCTGGAAATGACTTAGAGGTCATATAGTCCAATCCTTATTCTGCATGCAAAGAAACTGTGACTTAGAGAGATGAAATCACCTGCCTGATGTTATATCCTGAGTCAGTGATGAGGTCAAACTAGAATTCAGGCATTCCTTGACTTCTGCTGCACGGAGCTCAGCAGCTTCTCCCCAGATCTTCCATCTCGCTTAGATGATGGAGTTGAACGGGACTACCAAGCTCTGATAGGGGCAGGACCCCAACTACCTGGTAGAGAGACATAAAAATGGACAGGAAGCCTGGAAGGGGATGTAGGCAATTGGTTTTCCTTAGCTCTTGAATAGTCACCTATAGGGAAAGAGACATGGGAGGGTTCACATCATTGGTCTTCAGATACCTTTGGCAAAACTGTAAACTTGTACTTCAGTGTGGCTTGGGAGGGTGTATACTCTAGCAGATCTGAAAGGCAAAGTCAGCCTATCAAGGGCAAAGAAGGGAAAGTGTTGAAGGTCAATGGCTATATAGCTCTTGCTTGCTCCCTATACCCATTGGATAGCCTCAGTACAGTATTGTACAGTATGTTACTTAATAGCATCCTACAGTATTATACTTAACATGGTTCAGCTTGTAGAAGTCAATCAAACAGGCAATCAAAAAGCATTTATTAAAAACCTGCTGTATCTCAGGCATTATGCTCAGTGCTAGGGATATGGTTACAGAGAATGAAACAATTTCTACTCTCAAGGTGCTTACATCATCCCTAAGGGTCTATGTGCCTTGGTCTATGTACTAGATGAAAGGGGCATCCTTCAGCCTTTTTTCACGGAAATTTCCTTTTTCACGGAAATTTCATGCTATCAACTCAATTTTATATATTTTTTTCTTCTTAATTACTTGTTCTGTCCCTGACTAATCAATGATCCCTATAGGATCTGCTTCTAAGGTTTTACAACACAAAAGAGATCATTTGGTGACAAAAGGAGACAGAAAACTGATTTTATATGTGGAGATTACTTGGACAGAAAAAGGAAATATATGAGTTAGTGATAAAAAAGGAAGTAGATAAGCAGATTACAAATATGTCATGGAGATATACTATATTAGTGATGGGGCATAAGTCATCTGGATATCTGCTGGTATTCTCTGCTGATAATTTCTTGACTTAAGGATAATTTTGTCTTTCAAAAAGTAGAAGAATCAGTGAGTAGAACTTCCTTGCCACTTGTGATTCTCAGTAATAAGAAGGTTGTTAGAGCCAAAGTAATGGACCTTTTGGGAAAAAGACCATGGAAACCTACCTATCTTTTCTTTCTAATATCTTTAAAATCTGCTTTTTAAATTTCAAACTTTCCACAATTTCCCTATCACAAGTAATAGAATCTGCAAACTATTTGTTGTTCAATTATTTCAGTCATGTCTGACTGTTCATGATCCTGTTTGGGGTTTTTTTGGCAAAGATACTGGAGGGGTTTGACGTTTCCTTCTCCAACTCATCTTACAGATGAGGAAACTGAGGCAAACAGGGTAAATGACTTGCCCATGGTCACACAGCTAGCAAGTGTCTG
Organism: Pseudochirops cupreus; assembly: GCA_028627135.1. Lineage (NCBI taxonomy): Eukaryota > Metazoa > Chordata > Mammalia > Diprotodontia > Pseudocheiridae > Pseudochirops > Pseudochirops cupreus. Next base: position 67,105,855 of record CM053581.1, on the reverse strand, counting down.
AGGTGGGATTTGAACTCAGGAAGAGAAATCTTCCTAACTCCAGGCCCAGCATTCTATTTACTGTACCACCTAACTGCCTGAAAAACATAGGCTGGTGAATTTAACTTTGATTTCTGGAAAAATTTTGAATTTATAGTTTGAGGGGGTTATTAAACATACAGACAAGGAAACAATGACCACAAATAGCCAGCACAGCTTCATCTAGACGGGTCATTCTAGACCTACTTCATTTCTTTTTGGTAGCATCATTCGACTTGCAGATCAAGGAAATACTATCGACATAGTTTTTGCTAGCTTTCAGCAAAAAGAAGTCATTGATAATTTGATGTCAGCTTGGAACGAAGTCTTCCATGGAGTGCCCCAGAGATCTGTACTTGGTTCTGGGCTATTTAACTTTTCCCCCCAATAACTTGGAAAAAAGCACAGAAGGTGTGCTTAGCGAATTTTCTGGTGGCACAACTGGAAAGGATAACTAACATCCTGGATAACAGAGACAGGGTCAAAAAATTTCTTGACAGACCAAATCTAATTAAATGAAATTTAATGAGGACAAATGTAAAGTTATACTTGGAGAAGCAGTCACAGAACTTATACAGGCTCTCAAAAATATGGTCATGAGAAAGAGTAACTATGTGGCTGAATGTTGGAGGTCCTTGAACCCATGAAGTCAGGAAGACCTGAGTTCAAATCCTATCTGTATGTGACCCTGGGCAAGTCATTTAACCCTTGTTTACCTCAGTTTCCTCAACTGTAAAATGAGTATAGTAACAGCACCTACCTCCCGGGGTTGTTGGGAGGATTAAATGAGGTAATACTTGTAAAGTGCTTAGCCCAGCGTCTAGCACATGGTGCTATAAATGCTTCTTCCCTCCCCTCCTTCCCCTATTCTCCTGGAGGAGCGGTGAGAGCTCCTGAAACCTCAGCCTTTGGAGAAGCTTCCAGACCAGCCCAGTGCAGCCCAACAAGCGTTTATCAAACGCCTACTATGGGTCAGGCACCATACTAGGTGCTGGGATACAAATACAAAATGGAAAATATGGAAATCCAGGGAGCTTTCCTGACACTGGAGGCATCAAGGATTACGCATGTAGCCCTCATAGCTGGAGCAGCAGTGAGGGACTGAACACAAATCTGAATTCTGTCTTCTACCATGGTCCTATGTTATTCCTCTGGCAGGTGTCTGCTGGGAAGATGATTGCCTCACTGGTAGGTTCAAGCTCATTTTCCTTCTGGAGGAGTTCAAAGTACAGAATCACATGATGAATCTGTGGCATCATGAATTTGGAAGATCATATAGGGCACTGGGGTAAGAAAAGACTCAGGGATTCCTTTTCCAACACCCTCTAGTTTGTTTTCTTCTTAGAGAAGTTCACAACCTTCAGAAAGTACTATAAGACAGGAAGTCTGTAGGTCCCTGGGGTTAAAGGGAACTCATTGGACTATTCAAGATTTTTCTCCCTAGAAACTTCAAGTTTATTTGCTTTCTGAACTACAGGGTGGAACCATGAGTCTGTAGGACTATGTAGGTCTTTAGAGCAAAGGTGGGATTAACTTGAAAAGGGAGGAGAATTGAATTTTGACTGTTTATGAGCTTCTGTGAACCCTTTATGTTTATGGAATGAAACTAGGCTGTCCTATATCTGATATGCATTGTTACCTTGAATGTTTGCAAGGGAATGGCAATTATTTACATATGTAGAGATACAGGCAGCCAACCAAATTAGATAGATAGATGATGCATAGATAGAACAAGTATTTATCAAGTGCTTAACACATGTCAAACAGTTAATAAGTACTAGGGATACAAACATAAGCAAACAAGATAGTCCCTATCCTCAAGGAGCTCATATTCTAAAGTTGGGAGTAGGGGAAGACAACATAGAAGAGGAGTGAGTGAAGCTTGGAAATGAGAACCTCCACAAGGGCAAGGCGAGTGAAGAAATACAGAGAACTGAGTGGAGCCAACAAGGAAGAAATGGTGGTTTTGGCTAGAGAAAGAACGAATCAAGGAAAGAACCAGTCAAAAAAATGGGCCTCAGAGTTGAGATCCCTCCAGGGTAGGAAGGCTGCTGTTGTGGAGATGGAAACCCAGATGGCAGCCATATTCTGAGGTATCCAGAGGAAACTATGGGTGGGAGCAAAATAAGCCAGAGTTATGAATTGGACACAGTCCCCTAAGATTAATTAGACCCATTCTGTGTAAACCTAGAGTGTGGAGTTCTGGGCTACGGGTTACAGGTTTTCCATATTGTCTTTCACTCAGGCAGTTCCTGATTTTCTCCCCATTTCACAAATCTACTTTGCAAACCATGACACTGTTGTCTATATTTCACTTCTAAGCTCCTTGATATGCTCATCCCAAAGTTGTTCACCAGTTCTAAAATGAACAAAATGTAAAATCCATTTAGCATTTTGCCTTACCAGTGCCTATATGCCATCTAGTGACAAAAGCAATAACTGCATGTGAAGTCTTTTTAACCCAAAGACTACGTTTTTCAGTATCAGGTTTTTTGATTCTGTCTCCAGGAATGTATCATGGTCAAAGCTGGCACTGAATGTAATAAGTCCCTGCCTTCTTCCATTACTTTTTAGCAGGACACCCATTCTGAATTGTTTTTCCAGCAAGAGTGAAAAGTTAGTGTTGATCTGTTCATTCTGCCTGACCTTGTGTCAAATGGGACAGATATCCGAGTCAGTCAATCAATGTTAGGGGAACAACCTTTGGAGCAAAATCCTGTTTAAGGATTTAAGATACCCAGCCCTGATAGGAGGTCAAACCTATTAACTAACTTTAAACCTATGATCAGCTGAGCTAACCCTAAAAGATGTGAGCTCCCTCGGATTTCTACTTTCTGCTACTCCAATCTTTCTCTTTGCCCTCTGAATGCTTTAACATTCAACTAATAATTTAGTTTAGTGCAAAGGTATTCTAGGTCATTAATGTATTTACATAATTACTCCTTTGCCCAATATTTTCATTTTATAACTATTGGGCCCGTGTGAAAATCTTGTTCAATCACAGAGGAAAAATTTTAAGAAAAAATGACAAAGGGAGAAATTTTGTATATGAAGATATGGTACTGCAAACTTCTTTTCTTCCATTTTTATTAAATGCCTACCATGAGCAATGCATTCCAGTTCCTTCCTGAGAATCAGAGGGTGAGAATGGGATCAAAGATTTCTAAAATGATTGAAAGAGATTTTTATATTCAGGACTTTCTTTCCTTTTTCTTTTTACTTCCTTGTCTTAAACACAATTGACCCAATTGCTGTAGCCTTAATTCACTAATTTTGTGTTTTCTCATAGCATTGGAGGTACATTGGCATCTCAGATAATGACAATAATAGTATGTACCTTGCAGGGTTCTTGGGAGTATCAAATGAGACAAATATTGTAAAGTGCTTAGCACATAGTAATCACTATTAATATTAAATTAATTCCCAGGTTGAAAACCTAAGAGAATAGGACGAGAGGTAACTAAACTAGATGAAAGGATTATACAAATAGCCAAAGGTTGCTTTGCTGTATCTTACTAACACAAGACAAAATACTGTAGAGACAAAGTACACTCGACTTTTATGTAAGAGATGGCAATGTCTTCATGGAAGACCCAGAGGGCCTCTTGACTGATGTTTCTACAGCCCTGGAGTACCCTCTCCTGGTGGCATAATTAATATTTCCACGCAGAAAATAGTAATCGTGGGGGAAAAATTTCTTATCCAAATATAAGGTTGGATACATGTCAGTTAGTCAAGAAACATTTATAAAGCAGCTACTACATACCAGACATTGTGCTAAGCACTGGGATACAAAGAAAAGCAAAAGACAGTCATGCTTTCAAGGAGATGACAATCTGATGGGGGAGACAACGTGCAAATGACAAAGTATAACCACTGCATATACTGGATAAATTGGAAATAATCAACTGAGGGAAGGAAGGTGCTAGAACTAAGAGGGATTAGGGAAAGGCTTCCTGAAGAAGGTAGAATTCTGGCTGGGACTTGGCGGAGGCTGGGTAAGAGGTGGAGATGAGAGAGAGAATTCCAGATCTGGGGGGACAACCACTGAAAATCCTGGGAATCAAGGGACAAAGTATCTTTGTGTGAAGAACAGCAAAGAGACCGATGCCACTGAACTATGCAGTTTGTGAGTGGATGGGGTATGGGAATGTAAGTATAAGAAGACGAGGAAAGTGGGGAAGGACGAGGAGCAGGCAATGAAAGGCTTTTAACTGAAGGTTTTATATTTGATATATAAATATATGCATGGCATATTATATTTGTGATATAATATATAAATATTATACAATATATGATTATAATATATTTATTATATATAATATATAATATATGTTATAATTGATCCTAGAAGTGAAAATAAAAATATTAAATACCAACAATTTAATAAATTAAAGGAATTTTTAAAACTTCAAATAGTTTAAAATCAGTTCCAAATGCAAAATAATTTGTAGATTCAGGCTTTGATTAGTCAGCTGGGGAAGAGACTTTGGAATGCATGGGGTTTTCTAAATTGGAAAGAATATGGTGTCACAATGGGGTCAAGAGCAATTGCAAAACAGATCAGTCTGGGAGGGGCTAAAGATAAGAATTGGATCAGGCCTTTGGGCATCGTAGATGACAAGGTCAGTGGTTGTAGACAGCATACCAGGGACACGTGGATATTCTAACTCTGGAAGGTTATTTGAGTTCATAGTCCACATACCAGTGAGGGAACAGGCAGAAAAGAGATTCCAATCACAAAGGCCAGGGTCAGGGTCCAAGGCTTTATCTCAAATAGAGAATAGAAAGAAAAAACATATTTTAAATAAGCAGAATGAAGCCAACATCTAAGACTGCAGAGAAAATGGGGGAGGGGGAGGGTACGATGAAAATTAATTTTATACAGGGCAATATGTTCACATGGAGATACAGGTGATCAGCAAAGACATGTTGTTGTGGTTGTTTTCAGTTGTGTCCAACTCTCCACGGTCCGTTTCGGTGTTTTCTTGTCAAAGACACTGAAGTGGTTTGCCATTTCCTTTCCCAGCTCATTTTACAGATTAGGAAACTGAAAGAAACAGAGTGAGGTGACTTGCCCAGGGTCACATAGCTAGTAAGTGTCTGAGGCCTGATTTGAATTCACTAATATGAGGTTTCTGGACTTCAGGACCAGACTTCTATCCACCACACCACAAAAATAACATAATAGGGTTGTGGGCAGAAATCCAAAGATAGACTCTAGCTGTACTTTTTAGAGCCTCCTATGTTCAGAGTACCGTGTTAATCAATGGAATATTAAATAAGATTAAATAAGATATAGGAGTCAACAAATTCTAAAAAGGGAATGTAGCACATGTAACAATGAATATAATATAAAATGATACATGATAAGCGCATGAAAGAAATATAAAACCAATATTTTATGATGCCAAGGAAATCTCATTGATTCCTCCAAAGCTCCTTGCTAACTGAGTAGAGGGCGCCCTACAGGGCTCAAGGAAGGTTTTGGAGGAGGCAGCATTTAAATTGGATCTTAATAGATAAGCAGCATTTCAATAGAAGAAGAGGGGGAATTGGGTTGGGGCCAATGTTGAGAAGTTTAATTTAGCTGGAATATATAATACATAAGGGGACTAGAAGTTTGAATTTTTCTTGGTAGGAATGAAAAGTGATTAGGAGTGGGGGACCTGTGACCTCAAGGTCCACATGTGGCCTCACCAGAGGGGGTGAGGTCTTTTCACTGAGTCCAAGTTTCACAGAACAAATCCTTTTATTAAGGGGATTTGTTCTGTGAAGTTTGGATTCAGTCCTCCAGGACGCATGTGCCCCATGCCTCCGAGGGTTTTAAGAGCAGTTTTAAGGGGTTTAAGACATAACGAGATCTGTGTTTAACCACCAGATGGCATTGCTAGCCATTAACACGATCCTATTAATAAAAAAACAAAACAAAACAAAAAATCCTCAAGCTTTGGGAAGGCCCACGCTCACCCTGGTGGTCTTGCACTCTCTGCTGCTGAAGCTGGAGCTGCTGAGCAAGTGCTAAGCTCTTGATGGTTCTGAGAACTTAGCCATCTTCTATCAGTCAGCTCTCCCTTGTTCTATGAGCATTTGTTCAGTCCTGACTGTGTGGCCATACTTGTCTTATTATTCTAAGTTGATCTGCCATTGTATCCTGGGCCATCTCCAGTTGTCTTGATGAGTATCTGGCCTCTGGACCCAGATGGTTCTGGAGGAGAAAGTAAGGCTGGCGACCTTGTGCAGCACTTCCTCACTTAAATCCAAGTCAACTGTAAGTCACATCATCAGCTTCCTGATGTCATGGTCCTCTTAGAGAATGAAGGACAAACACAACATGCATTATTCTAAGTCAGTGGTGTCACACTCAAATAGAAACAGATTTCTTTGGACCACATATTGATTTAGAAGACCACAAATTAAACATTAACTATGTTATATTTATTATGGAAATAATTTATTTTTTATTTTCTTTGATTAATATTTATTATTTGTGGAGAGGGGTCAGGGAAATTTCTCCTAGTTAGGAGGTTATTAAGTTGGCTGAAACCTGCCCTAAGGAATGTGAAAATTTACTTATGGCCCTATTCATTCCTCAGCTAAGAAGTCAAAAAGCAAGTCAAGGCTTCCCAAGTAATTTGTCTTGAGGAAGGGATTCTACTGATGCTGATTCTGTAAGCAAGTAAATCTCCCCTCTTAATCAGCCCGTTGAGAGCCCTCTAAAGGCAGTTTAATCTGTCACCTGATTTAGTGTAACTATAGAGTCTATTTAGGCTTATTTCCTTAGTGAATATATTGAGATTATGAGTCTGTTTAACTAAGCTTGTTTAACTTTTATGACGTTGAAAGAAGCATTAAGAATCTGTCTTTAAAAAAAACACACACACACAACAACCAACTTTTATAACCTAAAAGAAGGTATGAGATTCTAATATGTAAAACCATTATTTCTCTGTCACTCTGATGTAATTTTTGTCTCTCAGAAAACTTTTTAGATACTTATCAGGGTTCAGGGGTTATTTTTCTAAACCTCTGAAACTGTGCTTAAGTACAATAAAACCCAGGTTTTTACTTCTATGCTTTTGGCATTGGGGTAGATCTGTTTAGGCGGCAGTTACCTATCACATGAGCTCAAAAAAGAGATATTTCTCCCACAACATTATGTTTTTATTTATTTGGTTTTTTAAAAGGTTTTTTTGCTTTTTTTTATTTTTGGAGGGGGAAAGGCAGGGCAATTGGGGTTAAGTGACTTGTCCAAGGTCACAGGGCTAGTTTTTTGTGTTGAGTGTCTGAGGTCAGATTTGAACTCAAGTCCTCCTCACTCCAGGGCAGGTTCTCTATTCACTGTGCCACCTAGCGACCCCTATTTATTTTGTTAAACATTTTCCAATTACATTTTGGTCTGCCTGGGTTACACTCTAGACTAACCTATGGGCCATGAGTTTGACACCTGTGTTAAGGAATGTGATTAGTATGGCTTTACCTATGAAGTAGATAAATAATAATGATATTATTATAATGAAATATAATAATAATATTATATGACATTATTTATTATGTAATTACTTGTTATATAATAAAAATAACATAATAGTTCTGAGCCCCTATCTGCTGGAAAACCCTGCTTCTTTGCTGAGTATGCTATATTTTCACTGAGTATAGGAAAGTTGGACACCTTTGGATGGGCTTAACTTGATGTGCTGTCTTTACTCCTTGTATGAATTTATTAAAAGTAATCACAATAAACAAAAAGAACACCCAGTATGTGGTCAACTAATTATGAAAAACCTGTGCTTGACTTCCAAGAGAAATTTCTATTTTTGCCCAGACTTCTGATATCCTCAGGAATAGCTAGGTGCCCCAGTGGAGTGAGTGCCAGGCCTGGAGTCAGGAAGACTCATCTTTCTGAGTTCAAATCTGGCCTCAAACTTTTATTAGCTGTGTGACCTTGGGCAAGTCACTTAACCTGTTTTGCATCAGTTTCTTCATCTGTCACTGGAGAAGGAAATGGCAAACCAGTCCAGTATCTTTGCCAGGAAAACCCTAAATGGCATCATAAAAAGTTGTGTATAACTGAAAAAATGACTGAACAATAAATGATATCTTCAGTGTGGCAGATCTGGAACTTGCAGTATAGGAGAATTGCCTGTGGGTCATGGAGGTGCTAAGTAACTTACTCATGGTTACATAAATTAGTACACGTCAAAGAAACGACTCAAACCCGGGTCCTCCTGATTCCAAGGTCAGCCCTCTATCCACCATGCCACAACGACTTTCATGATCGACTCTAACAACCTAAAGAAGGATGATTTTGTTCGGTTGTTTTTCTTTTTTTCCTATTGTTGTTTCTTATATATTATAATGGTGACAATAGACTAGGAAGTCTTAAAGCAGGCTCCAAAAAGTGCTACAATATCCTTGAAAGTTGTTGCCTTGAAAGCACGGTCTCTTTGTCCCCCATATGATCACGTCCAAAGCAATGGACAAGCTAGAAACTGACTTCCAGAGCTACGGTCCTGGAAACCCAGTGGTCTTCAGCCTCCTGATTCATTCAGTTCTTGCACATAATGACTGGTCAACAATGCTTGTTGAGTGCCTTTTGTCTGTGGGGAGGTGGGTGGATTATAAAGGTTTATCGTAGGTACAGTGGAAAGAAGATGATGTGTGCTCAGATCTCATTTCTGCTGCCTCTGCTCCTTGGGTGAATCTTGATCAAGGAATGTAACCATTTGGGGTCTTAGATCCCTCATCTGTAAAATGAGGGGGTCATGGATCTCTAAGATCCTTCTGGCACTAAGTCTGTGATCCTAAAATACTTATAAGACACAGATAATAAAGTACGTTTGGATTCATTCTCTAGAAGAGGCAATAATTATAATAAATCTGTAGGACTATGACTTTCTAAACAGCTTTTGTAGTTCAGTCATTTCTGACTCTTCATGATCCCATCTGGGGTTTTCTAGGCGAAGATACTGGAGTGGTTTGTCATTTCCTTCTCCAGCTCATTTGAGAGTTGAGGAAACTGAGGCAAACAGGGTAGAGTGACTTGCCCAAGGTCACACGACTAGTGTCTGAGGTCAGATTTGAACTCAGGTCTTCCTGACTCCAGGCCAGGCACTCTATTCACTGACCTGCCCAGCTGCTCTCTCAAAAGCTTACTGTCAGTCAGTCGATCAATAAACATTTATAAAGTGCGTGTTATGGTTCGGACACTGTGCTAAGTTCTGTACTAGGCAAGGTAATGTTATATAGGATTAAATACAAGATGGCGGTCTTCACATTGGCATTGCTACCACGTTTTAGTCCAGGCCCTAGGCACTCCTTGATTCAATCACGGCAGTAACTTCCTATCTGGCTTCTCTGACTGTAGTCTCCTCTTGTTCTCCTGACTGTTTCTTCTCTTTGGATCCCCCATCAGTGGAGGACATCCTTCCTATGGCTTCTCCTCTGGAATTTGTCATCTGTTATGTGCTCTGGGCTCATTGTGTACACCATATACCTCTCCATTGTCTTCTCGGTGATCTTCATTTTAGACTATTTGGAGACTAGGGTCCCATAACTAACAGCCATACAGCACACTAGAAGAATATTGGGATTCAAAGTTGGGATAAGGACAGGGCCTGTGATCTCATGGATATAGGGAACTGACAATAAGGAAACTCTGCAGATGCACATTGTGCTTCCTCTGTGACTTTTATAACACTGAGAGCTTCAGTGACTCACCCACAGGTATGTCAGAAGCAGGGTAGAGCTTTTGTCTTCCTGACTTTGAGGCTGGCTACCTGTCCACTAGGCCATGTGCCTCTTCTCAAGAAGGTTGGCATCCAAAAGGTTTCTTGTTCAGGGAGAAGATTGGCAACATTAAAAGAATCTTGTGATTTTCCCAAAGACTGTTCACCTTGTCCTGTTCAAGTCTGGATCCAGCTCAGTGTTTCATTGTCCTTTTGCAGGGACTATCCAAGATATAGCCATATCATATATCATACCATGCCATACAATATATCATATCATGTCATGTCATATCATGTCATTTCATGCCATGTCATATAATACATCATGTCATATCATAACATGCCATGCAGTATCATATATTATATCCATATCTATGTCCACGTTCATGCCTATGTCTATAGCTATATCATCTATATGGATAAATACATACACATATGTATATATATGTGTATAAGGAACATCATGTGAGTATATAAATATGCACATATATGTACATGTAATAACTGGAATTTATATAGCAATTTAAAGTTGATAAAGAGCCTTACAATGATTATTTTATGACTAATTGGTACAATGGAGAGAGAGTTGGACCTGGAGTCAGGAAGACCTGTGTTCAAATTTGGCCTTGGACACTTACTAGCGGTGTGACCCTGGGCAAGTCACTTAACCTCAGTTTATCTCAGTTTCTTCAACTATAAAACGTGATAATAACCACACCTACATCCCAGGGTTGTTGTGAGGATCAAATGAGACAGTAATTGTAAAGTGCTTAGCATTGTCCCTGGCACGTAGTAAGCACTATATAAGTGTTACCCATTATTAATGATTATTATTTGGACTCAGACACTTGTGCAATTCTTGGCAAATCACAACCTCTTTCTGCCTCGGTTTCCTCAACTAGAAAGCAAAGATAAAACTATCATTTATTTCCTGTTTAAATGAGGATCAAATGAGAGAATATCTGTAAAACACTTAAGCACAATTCCCAGCAAACAGTAGGTACTTAATAAATGCTGTTCCTTTCCTCTTATTGTCGCAATAATCCTGGAGATAGGTGCTATCATTATCCCTATTTGCATATATATATATATATATATATGTATATATATATATATATATATATATACACACACACACACACACACACACACAAATATCTACACACTTGTACACATATACATATCTGCACATATATACGTGTATATGCACATACACACATTGATTGATTGTTGAACTCTATAGATTTTCTACGCAACTGCTTACCATTTGGACACTAGATGTTCTTTGTACACACACATATGTATGTATTCTGCCTAGAACTGTTTGGTAATTGGTAACCAGTGGGTGTTGGTCTTATCTTTATAATCTAAATTTTAAGGTTCTTGAGAGGGGGGGCATAAACATTTTAGTGACTAGCATGGTATTGGATATATAACAGATATCCCATAAACAGTTGCTGGTGGACCAAAACAGAAGGCCCTGATGGCTTTGCCTACTGCCAGATTCCTTCTCCCTTGTTGCTTTCAGAAGTCAGCAGGTGCTCTGTGCCCTGACAAAGCTACCCAGGGAGAAGGATGGCCCTCTGCCAGTTGTATTCCTTTTTTTCCCGAATAAATCTCTGTGGGTTTTGATATGAGACTTTCTGGCTATAAATTAGACCCTGTGGGAATTTGAGTCTGAAATACTGAAGGCCTGAGAGGGGCCCATAATAATCCTATATGACCTTACATTCTGACAAGCTGTTGTCTTCAGTATTCTTCCCAGAGATGGTGTGATGTAGCCTGAAGGAGGGAAGACTTAGGGCATCACTTGTTTTAATTTCTTTTGGTTTCTCTATCAGTCCCACTACCAATTCCCTTTAACCCATTCATGTGTATAGCCCAAAGGCTCTTCACTGTGGGCTCTTGAAAATGCCACCAAGGTCTGACACAAGCTTGGGTCAACATTTAATCAAAACTCTAACTCATCTACATCAGTTATGGATTATTTTTTTTTAACAGACCAAACCAGAGGGTGCATTAACTCAAAGCAAAGCAAGCAGGATAGCAAGGACTCCTCTCCACTCTTGCTGGTGGGCAGATGGCATTTACCAGCTGCTATGCTATTGTTGTGGTCAAAATAAAATAAACCGATTAATAATAAACTGAGGCCAAAATTCTGAGCTTCATCAATTTATTAGTAAAGCATTAATTTACCAATAAATAGTATCTTAGCTTCCTCAGCAAATCTAAGACCCCAAATGAGGGGGGCAGCAACTTTTTATAGTTTTTGGAGAGTGCAGAACAAGGAAAAAGACTTTGTAGGTAGGGAACAAGTTATGATTGGTTGCAAAAGTTTAACATCATGAATGGAAAAATCAATATAATTAATTATAGAACTGAGGTGTGGGGGACAATATGACTAGTTAGAAATTGGCTCCCTCCTTCCTTCCTGTGACTAAAAAATGATTATTGTTTCCATCCACTTGCAAGGTTAGAGATATTGGATCAGACTTAATTTGGAAAATAAACCAGACATCCTTGAAGGATAGCTTGGTGGTGTACCAGACTCCCTGGTGTCCGCCTGCATCCCTCAAGGATAACAAATTTCTTTGAGGCAAGAATAGAATAGTGATTAGCAGGAGAACTGGATTTCTAAACTTAACCCATTACAGGTCAGTTGAATTTCTAAGCTGAGTTAAGAGACAAAGAACCATGATTTAGGCAGTAACAGTACAAAATCAATTAATTGTAAATAGGATCAATTAAAAAAAGACACAGAGTCAATCTGATCATTTCATTATGTTGACAATTATCTGCTTATTATCCACTAAATTGCTACCAACATCTGCTGGGTTTCTGTTAGATTGAAATGACTAGGTTCCCTCTTTCTTCCAGGGGAATGTTGACAACACTTTTGTGATTCTACTCCACAGCCACAGAGACATGTCAATTCTTCTGTGAGCCAGACTCACAACCACATCCATTTGCTACAGGGAGAGTTTCTAAAGTCTGAGGTCTTGAACTGGCTTTGCTTCTCCTCATGGCAGCTCTCTCAGGCCAGCCTGATATTTCCCTTAATGTGAGTAAATGCCTTTCAATTCCCTTCATCCACTACCAGCTAGCTTAAGTACATGCAGAACATTTTATAACTTCAATCAGAAAGCCTGGAGTGGGTAGTGTTGAGTAGACAAATGGTTCTTAATTCCTGCAACTGTAACCAAATTTCTCTTCTCCCCACATGCATTTAAACTAGGAAGGATAAATTAAAAATAGTCATGGGCTCTGAGGTCAGAGGCCTTGGCTTCCTTCTATGGTTTATATAAACTTTGTGTCAGACTGAGGAAAAGGATTGGATGGTGACCAATGGCAGAGGGGAAATAGTGGAGTGGAACTCCTTTATTATGCTGTAAAGTAGCTTTCCTTCCTCTTTCCTCCCCTCCTCTCTCCTTCTCTTCCCTTCCCTTCTCTCTCCTTCCCTTCCCTTCCCTTCTTCTTCATATGATCTCTTTCTCATTCTGCTTTATTAAGACATTTAGAAATGGTAAAGAAAACTTCTCTAGTTACAACTACAATCATTGCCACAAACACTGACATCAGTAAGTAGCGCTACTTGGTGCAGAGTCACTGGACAGAAAGCCTGAGCTCATGACTTAGTTTTGCCATCTATAGCTAATAATTCCTCTGAGCCTCAATGTCTTCATCTATAAAATGGGAATAATACTAGCATTCCCTACCCACCTGGCTCATAAAAGCGTTAAGAGAAATGGTACATTTTTCTTCCTTTCCAGGGCTGATGTGAAGATCTATTGCGACAGCATATTTGAGTGCTTTGTAAACTATAAAGACCTTTATAAATGTGAGCTATTATTATCACTAAGCAGGGATAGGTTATTTTGAGCCTCAGGAAAGAATCTCTTCTTATGTAATTAATACAAGTCCAAGAGAAAGTAGCATCTGATTTACCAGCTAGCTTACACTTCACAGGCTGTAACGCACATCCCTGTTGTATACTGAGGGACACCTGTTTTGGAACAGGTGGTGATTACATCGCACTGATCCCTAGACATGCTCAGCACATTCCATTGGCTATTTAGATGCCTGTGGTTTTTTTTTTCCCCTCTTCTGGAAACTGAAATGGGCCCCTCCTGCCTTGTCCTCCCAGATGATTAATGACATTGATGAGAAGTAGCGTACTGGGCATCCTTGGACCCTGTTGGGGGCTACAGATTTGCTCTTCTCCAGTTCCCCAATGTCTGGTCAGGCTATGGTCAAGGAGTGCTGAGGGCAGATACTTGACTGAGAGTCCCCGACCTAGCAGAGCTCCATTTGTTCAATCCAACTCGTTTATTTTTTGTGTGGCTGGCATCTAAAAAAGTAGTTTTTTCCTCCTGGCGGGGTTACTATTTCTGTTACGTGGGTCATTAATGGGATTGTGCAAAGGAAGAATCATCTCCTTTTAAGGATTCTTGTAGCTCTCTTACCAGGCATAAGATTCTGGGCTTTGCTTCTGCTGTTTTGTTTTGCTTCCTAGGCTCTCTCTGTTCATTTTGAAGAGAGGGAGAAAGATGGGACCCAGGATTTCTCTGATATAGGGAGGTCCTAGATAGAACTTCCTCTGCCAGGAAGGTAGGCAGCTAGGTGCCTGGGGGAGGCGGGGGCATATGTATGATTGATCACATTACTGATGGTAACACAAAAAATGACATGATGGTAGAGAGCCAGACCTGGAGTCAAGAAGAAGCAAGTTCAAGTCTGGCCTCAGACACTTAATAGCTGTGTGACCCTGGGCAAATCGCCTAACCTCTGCCTCAATTTCCTCAACTGTAAAAATGGGGATAATAATAGTACCTCCCTTGAGGATCAAATGAGAGGATATTTGCAAAACACCTAGCACATAGGTGCTTTAGAAATCCTTCCTTCCTCCCTCACTTCTTCCCTTCCTTCTTCCTTCCTTAGTGTTGATGGATACCTTCCTTCTTTCTTTTCTTTCCATCTTTCTTTTCTTCTCTCTCCCTTTCTTTTTCTTTCTTTCTTTCTTTTTCTCTCTATTTCTTTCTTTCTCTCTTTCTCTTTCTTTCTTCCTTCTCTCTCTTCCTTTCTTCTTCTCTTCTTCCTTCTTTCCCTCCCTCCCTCCCTCCTTTCCTTCCCTTCTATGAATCACTTTCCCTTTCTGAGCTTCAGTAAGATGGGAGAGTTGGGCTAGGTAAGTGAATGAAAAAAGCATTCATTAAACATTTACTATGTTAAGTGCTGGGGATACAAACACCAAAGAGAGACAGTCCCTGCCTTCAAGGAATTTATATTCTGAAGAGGCAAAACACAAAGGGGACTGGTAGCCTGAGAAGAGGACTTTGGTTTGGGGAGTCACTGGGATGGTGGATGGACCCAGAGGGCAATGGACTGCATTATTATTTCTAGAACAAGAAGTGCAAAGTGTGTGTGTGTGTGTGTGTGTGTGTGTGTGTGTGTGTGTGTGTGTGTGTATGCAGCTGGGCACCCATCTCCCCCCACCTTTGCCATCCCTTAAACCACGCAGGCCTGCCTCCTCCTGAGACATAATAATGACCTCGTGCTGCTCCCCACACCTCTCAGACAGAACATCTGGACCCAGCTCCCCAGGACTTTTCTCAGAGCTCACCTAAGGGTTTCCTTTGAATCTTAAGGGCCCTTCCTGTTGTATACTCTTGAGTCAACCAATCACTAAACAATTATTTATTAAAGGCCTACAGCATGCCAGGAACTATGCTAAGTGCCAGAGAGGCAAAGACAAAAATGAAATTGTTCCCGTTCTTGAGAAGCTTACATTCCATCAAGGGAAATTACATATTAATAAGGATGTATAAGGTAATTTTTGGGGAGGAGTGGGATGGGATAAGAGGTGTGAGATAGGCTCAGGAAAGACCTCAAGGGGGAAGTAGTACCTGAGTTAAGATTTGAAGAAAAGTAAAGATTCTGGGGCAGATGTGAGAAGGGAGTGAGTGCATTCCAGGCACAAGAAACATGCCATCTGTGGGAGTACAGTGAGAGGAGATGGAATATTTTGGAAATCTCTTACCCAAATGTCACTGAGGTCATAATGGCACCACAGATTTAGTGCTATGAAGGATCTTAGAGGTCATTTAATCTAGCTCCTCTCATTTTATAGATGAGAATACTGAGGCCCCGAGAATAATTAGTAGAATCAGGATTCAGATTTAGGTCCTTTGACTCTAAAATCAGAGCTGTTTCTGCTACACCATGAAACAAGGCATAGTAACATTTTTTAGTAGATAGTCCAATGAGGAAAATCCCCAATTGTGCTTTGTAGTCCTCAACAGGAGCTAACTGAAGTAGCCCATAGGCTGGTGCTGCAACTTCCTCAGTAATTCTCCTTGATAAATTGCATTAGAGAGGATGTGGGAAAGCACTGATGGAAAGATGTATCTTTTCCAAGAGTGAGCCTGCTCTGTCAACCACAGTGGAAAGGCCCCTGAATGAGAATGGGTGATGTCTATGTCTCAGTGCAGAGAGTAGCCCCGTTGTCCTGCAATGCCAGGTCACGAAGGCAAAGGGATTCTGAAGGCACTAAAGCCACGCCTTTTAGGCTTCATTAGTTTCTCCTGAGTGCTATGAGAAAGTTATGGGTTAGGGGGGAGCAGAGAGAGGTTACTGTATATTGAATAGATCCTGCATCCTTTATTTATTGATCCTAGTTACAATTAATTGCTTTTGTCCTATAACTGCGTAAGTCATGGTTCTCTGTCTCTGAACTCAGTTTGGAGATGGAGTTGGCATGTAATGGGTTAAGTTTAAAAATCCAGTCACTGATCTATTCTTGTCTCAAGGAATTTAATTGACCTTGGGGCATGGTGTGACCACAACAGAGTTGAGTCTAGTATCTTTATGCCACAAAGTTATTCTTCAAGTATGTCTGATTTACTGTCAGAGAAGGTCTGTTCTGTTATCTCTAAACGTTGCAACTGTGCTCAGAGAAAGAAAACTGCTTAGTCTCACGAGAGAAGAAAAGTCATTGCCATCCGCCATTATCAAACTACCAACCAATCATCCTGTTCTCTCTGCCTCAGTGCTGTAACCAACCATGTTGGCCTCATTCCCATGATGTTGCTTACTGTATTCTATTCTTTGTTCTGTACTCCCCTCAACCTATAAAAAGAGGTGCTATCCTTTTGCTCAGGGTCTTTGGCATAAATGGAGGTGAGCCACTAACCCATTATTTGACGGGCAGCATGCCCATTTAGTAAATGTTATCTTGTGTAGAGAATTACCTCAGTTTACCCTTTTGTTAAATTTTATCCATGACAATATAGAAGTTCAAATCTTATCCTAGACACTATGTGACCTTGGGCATGTCATTTAACCAATTCAGGCCTTAGTTACTTAATTTGTAACATACAGGGGCTGGACTAGATGACTTCAAAGGTCCCTTCCAGCTGTAGATGTATAATCTTATGAATACAGGGCCTTGCCTCCTTTGAGCCTACTGTGTGTGAAGTCAAGGATAGTCAGCGATGAAGGATTTAGTAAGTGCTTTCTATGGGCCTCCAGCACTTGCTAAGCATCAGGGGATACAAAGAAAGGCACATTCTAATCGTGGAGAAAACATCTGTATAGGTTAAATGGGAGATCATCTCAGAATGAGGCAGAACAATAGGAAAAGCCTCCTGCAGAAGTGGGGAACTGAGCTGGGTTTTGAAGGGAGCCAGGAGGCAGAGATGAGGAGGGGGAGCCATCCAAGTAAGGGGAAGGGCACAGCTGTACCACTTCCCCATTGTAGGACCAGCCCTGAACAATGGCTCCTGCTTTGTACTGGGTTCCATTAAGTGGGTCAGGGTTGGACACCAGAGCTGACTAAGGAGAGAACAAGAGTTTGGTGGCCTTGAAACAAAACCCTAGAATCCAATATCAGTGAAGGCCTATCTGTGGCTAGATTGATCCTATAGGCCCAGCACTAACCAAACCTTCCTGGACAAGAAAATCTTCCTTCCACTAAAGCAGTAGTAGAATTGTGTGTCCAGTTTAAAGACACGATTTGCCCTGTGTTGGCTAGATAGTATCTGGAACACTGGATTCTAGATGCTTTATACAGGTTCCCTTGTTCCCTTTCAGTTCTTTCTAGAATCACCCCCAGAAAGCAGGAACAAGGGCAGCTTTTGTCCCCTGAGAAGGAGTGGAAATGAAATTATATGAGAGTGACTTTTTTATTTTGCACTTAAGGACCAAACTAATAATACCTTATATTTTTAGTGCCTTTACCGTTTCAAAGGACTTTATGTAATCTTATTATGCTCACAACAACCCTGGGCTTGCTAGGGATTTTTGATAGCACTTCATGTGAAAAAGGGTTTAGGAGTTTGATTGCAAGCTCAATATAAACTCACATTGTGACCCAGCTGAAAAAACAATTCTAGTGCAATGTTAGACTGTATTAACGAGTTATAGAGCCTAGTATTAAGGAGATAATAACCTCACAGCATTCTACCCTAAAGAGGCCACATCTGAATGTGATTAATTTTGAAGGTCACATTTTTTTTCTTTTCTAAATAGATTTTAAAAATATCATTTGCCTAAACTTTTTCCTGTATCCCTTTCCCTCCTAGAGAACCATTTTTATTATAAAGAATTTTTTTAAAGAAAAGAAATTCAGCAAAACCAATCAATGCATCAAAAAAACTGATGTAACATGTAATCTTCCATCCCCATGGACTTCCACTTCTGCAAAGGAGCAGGGAGAGGAGGCCTCCCATACCTCCTCTTTGGAGCAAACCTTGTTCTTACTTGCATATTTGAGTAAACTGAGGTATTAAGAGGTGAGATGACTTATCTGAGCTTACATAGAAAATTAACAACAGAATTGGGAATAGAGAGCTCAGGATTCCTAACTTCTACATCCTGGTTCAGGGTTGGGGAACCTGTATCCTTGAGGACACATGTAGCCCTCTAGGTCCTCAAGTGTGGCCCTTTGACTTGATGAAGTTTGGATTTAAAGGGTCACACCTGAGGACCTAGAGGACCACACGTGGTCCCCAGGTTGCAGGTTCCTCACCTCTGTACTTTCTGTCAGAGTAAAACCCATTGTCTCTAGTGATCCTATGGCGTCTTTATGAAGGAAAGTAGGACTTAGCTCTTAACCCAAGAAAGCTTCGCTCATTTGGTTGTATCTTCTCTTCCAATCTCTCCTTATTCATATTGACAACCCTATAAAGAACCCTCACAATTCCCCATAATTTTTCAAATGTGTGCCCTGGAATCTGTCTGTCCCACTCAGCACTTATTCTTTGCTTAGACTGGGGTTTGTTTTGTGGTGTTTTTGTTTTCTGTCTCCTTGACCTACTTTCCTAATGTCTATATCTGTGGTCTGCTTGATTATGCCTGTATTCTACAGAATTAAGTCCTGAGATAATAAGGAAAGTGGGTTACATAAGGCTTTCACTGTCTTCCTATGAGCTGCAGCACTGAGTAACAGCTAGAAAGTTAGATTCCAAGTCCATTGGAAATAAATCTTGCTTAAGATATTTACTAGCTGAGTAACTGAGCAAGTAACTCTCATCTCCTTGATACTCAGTTTTCTCATCTGTAAAATGTGGATAATAATAACTATGGTGTCTACTTCAGAGGCTTGTTATTAATCCAAAGGTGAAATGTTCTCCAAACTTTAAAGTGGTATGTTCATGTCAGCTCTGTGGAGATTTTCGACAGACACTACGATGAGCTGGATCTCATATTGAGAGTTGGTTGATCTTTAAGAAATTGTAGAATTCTTTGAATGACCTCAAACTTTCCCCTGAAACAAAGGCCCATCTCATTCATACCAATTGCCTTGTTATAATGCTGCGTGACTGGCAGTCATGGGATGTCATGGCAGCTTCTGAAGAACTGAAATTGAGGATCACTAGAAGGGGTGATGGAGAAGTACCTGGGGGTATGTGAGCAGGTGATGGCATATTATCAGCAAGAAATCACAAAGGCACAGCAGTGCAAAGGAGGCAGTCAAAGAAATGTGTGATCAAAAGAAGGTGGGTTAGTCCTGTGGAAAGAGGGAAGGATAACTGATGAGAGTCCACATACAGGGAGGAAGGGGGAAGACAAGGACTGAATGGGCAGATGGAGAATCCTACACATTGGGATGGGGGAAGACGAGGACTGAATGGGGAGATGGAGAATCCTACACACTGGGACGGGGGAAGACAAGGACTGAATGGGGAGATGGAGAATCCTACGCATTGGGGTGGGGGAAGATGAGGACTGAATGGGGAGATGGAGAATCCTATGCATTGAGATGAGGGAAGACGAGGACTGAATGGGGAGATGGAGAATCCTACACACTGGGATGGGGGAAGACGAGGACTGAATGGGGAGATGGAGGGCCCTATGCATTAGGATGGGAAGGACAGGCTGTGTTCTCTTGTTGTCTGAAGAACACAAAGGAGGTGCCTAGTTCTTTGAGTGGAATCCCTGTGGTGATTTTATGGGGGGACATGGACAAAAGCATACAAGATAGGCAAGCATGGATAGCGATAATTGCCGTTGTTGGAGAAAATAACCACCTCAGGGAGACCACAATCCATTGGAATACTTTTATTATTATTTCGTTCCTAGAGACTGGACTCTGGTCTAGGCAATGCTGTACAATGGTCCTGCTATAACAGGCTCTTGCCTTAATGTTGGTTGCATATTTATGCATGTTTTGCCTCTTAGTCTGAGTGCTTGAAGGAAGGGAATGAATCTGATTATTACTCTATTTCCTCCCTGGGTCTTAGAAGACATTACTCACCCTGTGACTATCCAAAAATATTTGTCTAGCTGACTTGGGTAGCACTCTTCTTGACTTCCATGAAAGGAACCAGGGTTCTGCCATTTCAGAAGACATCTCCATTGTCACTACCTCTTTGAGCACAGCTCCTGGGGGTGAGGGATTTGAAAAGGAGTGATTCTTCCCACATAGGGTTCTGTTTTTAACTTCATGTGTTTATTCAAGCACCTAGGTACCATGGTGACAGGTGCCATAGAAATTGGAGGGAGGATGGGCAAAGTAGCAGATGGAATGGGGAGAGATCAAGGACCTTAAACAATGGGGTGAGGGCAGGCAAAGCTATGTTTTTGTCACATAGATTTCTATTTTAGATTGGAAATACCATGCATTGATCAATCAATGTTTATTGAGCCCCTATTATGTGCCAGACTCTATGCTGGTGCTAGGGACATAGATGTATAAAGGAGATAATTCCTGCTCTCGAGGAGCTTACATTCTGCTAGAAGATATAGCAAGTCATAGATATATAAACTGAGGACATACACAAAATAAATGCTTAAGGGAGTGGGGGTTTAACAAATAAGGGAAATTTCTCTTAGAAGAAGTGGCACTAGAGTTGAGCTTTGAAGGGAACTAGGGATTCCAAGAGGAGGTAATTAAGGAGGAAGAACATACTAGGCATGGGGCACCCAGTGCCAAGTCTTAGAGGCAGCAGATGGAAAGTCACATACAGAGAACAGCAGGTGCCAGGCAAGTCTGATAGTTTTTCTTTTTTTAAATCACTTTCTACACACATGGCACCTAGAACTTGGGGATCTTAGATCATCTTCTACTTCCTTATGTGTATCAACTGTGAAGAAGAAAGCATGGCATGGAGTAAAGAACTTTGAACTTGTATTCTAAACCTGGTTCAATAACTACTCGTGACTTGGGGTAACCTTCTCTTGGAGCCTCTTGACTTCTTTATAAAATGAAATGGGGGGCAGGTAAGTGGCATGATAGAGTACCAACCCTGGAGTCAGGAATACTCCTCTTCCTGAGTTCAAATCCAGCCTCAAACACATATTAGCTGTGTGACCCTGGACAAGTCACTTCACCCTATTTGCCTCAGTTTCCTCCTCTATAAAATGAGCTGGAGAAGGAAATGGCAAACCCCTCCAGTATCTCTACCAAGAAAACCCCAAATGGGGTCACAAAGAGTCAAAATGACTGAAAATGACTGAACAACATCAAATAAAATGAAGGTATCAGACTCAAAAGCTTATGAAGTTTCTTTCAGCTCTAACATGGGTTCTAAAAAGGAGAATGATAGAAATGAATTGCTTCACTGTTTACATAAACAAGGATTCTGTTGAAATGATTTTTAATGCTTGAAAACAGTTTGGTCAATTAAGTGGAACAAATTTCTGCTCTGAGCTTGGCTGTAGAGTGTAAGCTTCTTGAGGGCAGGAACAGTTTCTTCTTTTTTTCTTTTCCTTTGTAACTCCAGCACCTCCATAGTACCTAGTACATAGAAAGTGATTAATAAATGCTTGTTGAAACTGAATATTGTGAAATTACAACCATCAAGTTTGTCTCCAAAGAGGAGATTGCAGAGATGGGGTGTCAGGAGTGTAGTGGCTGACTTATATTAGTTGGTCAGGTTGGCTGAACCATGTTCTTCTTCTTCTTTGCTTTTTGTTGTGAAAGATGATTCTCTGGGAGTGGGAGGGAAGAAGGATACATTGGGAAATATAAGTGATATAAAAACAAAAGATATGAATACAAATTTCTTTTTAAAATAAATGTATGTTGAATTGAAAAAAAAAACCCACCAAACCAAACCAAAACCCAAGAAGTTGATTGCTTGCCTAACCCTGCTACTCACCGCTCTTGTATCATTACTATGGGAACCCAAGATTTAGGAAAATCTGTAAGTAAATAGACTCTACCCAGCATTCCTCAGGGTTTGTCAGCAGCTACGTGGTGCAGTGGAGAGAGCCCTGGGCCTGTGGTCAGGGAGACGAGTTCAAAGCCAACCTCAGATACTTACCAGCTATGTGGTTCTGAACTAGTTACTTAAGCCGCTTGTCTGAATTTCTTCCTATGTGGGATGATGGGGGTAATACCAGTGCCTACATCCCCGGGATGTTGTGAGGCTCAACTACTCATATAATAATAGATTCCGTAGATGCCTATTCTCTCTCTCCCTATTGCCCTTGACCTCGGACAGACTGGGAAGAAGGAAGTATCTGGGCTTCAGGGGAGTCTCTGTGTAGAGCTGATAGAGGGGGCGTCACAACAAGTTGCTTGAGTGTGGAACAGAACCTTGGACAGGGACCACAGCCAAGTGGGAGGAAGCAAGGGGTTTGGGCTGAGGTTGAACCTGGGCCTGAAGCCCCCAAACCTTAGAGCTCTGGGCTCACCTTCAGTTATGCTAGGATTGTTGAATAAGGTGTCTCTTCACAGCTCATAATGAATGGTTGGCAAAGCCCTCTGGTGCAGGCCCTCATCACCCTGCCCCTGGATTATTGCAATAGCTGCTGGTGAAGCTGCTTGCCTCAAGCCTGTCCCCACTCCAGTCTGTCCCCCATTTAGCTGCCAAAGTGATTTTCCTAAAGATCAGTTAGGATGATGTCCCCCTTCCCTTCCCCAATCCCCCAGCAAAACAACAACAACAAAACCAGCTCCCGTGGCTCCCTGTTACCTCCAGGAGCAAAGACAAAATGCTGTGCTTGGCATTCAAAGCCCTTCCTCACCCGGCCACCTCCCACCTTTCCAGTCTTCTCACATCTTGCTCCCTATACATACCCTTTGATCCAGTGACACTGGCCTCCTGGATGTTCCATCTTGTGGCTCTGGACATTTTTTCTATCTCCCATGCCTAGAGTACTCTCTGTCTCTGTCTCTGTCTCTCTATCTCTGTCTCTCTGTATCTCCATCTCTGTCTGTCTCTTTGTCTCTGTCTCTCTGTATCTCTCTCTGTCTCTGTCTCTCTGTCTCAGTCTCTGTCTGTCTGTGTCTGTGTCTGTCTCTCTCCATCAGTTCCAACTACTGACCCCCCTGGCTTCCTTTAAGTCCCCTAAAATCCCTCCTTCTATAGGAAACCCCCACCCCTTAGTTCTAAGGCCCCCTCTCTGTTATTTCCTGTTCTATCCTATTTATAGCTAGTTTTGTATGTTTGCACGTTGTCTCCCTCATTAGATGGTAAGCTTCTTGAGGGCAGAGACTGTCTTTTGTCTCTTCTTGCATCCATAGTACTTAGTACAGTGCCTGGCACAGAGTAGGTGCTTAGTAAATGTTTATTGATTGATAGATTGAACTAGCGATTTTTGCACCTGAACAAGTACCACAAACCACTTCTGAAGTAAGTGTCCCAAAGAGTGCCCTTGCTCACCTGAGGTAGGTAGATACCATGGAGGTTTGCTACTGGAAAGATGGCCACATTGTGGGACATTTAAGTAAATGCTAACATCTGTTATGTCAATTCTACTGAAGGACCACAGGATACTCCAAGAATCTTCTAAATTTGGCGCCCTGGGACAAAGCCTCATTTGCCTTGCCCTAGTTACAGCTCTGATATTTGGCAAACACCTGGTGAATTTAAGAGCATAGATAAAACAACTATGAATAAATCCAAGGGAGTGTAAGGCTTGTTCTAGTCATGAAAACAGTGGTACATCTACCCAGAGCACAGAGTTGAAGTGTGATCGACTGCAGGAGACTTTGGCTGATTTTATTCTCACTTTATGCCTTCATGAGACACACATGTATTTCTGTGCATGGAGCTGCTGTCATCTGGAGAGCCAACTCCTCCGCTGGATTGGTGGACTTTAGTGCCTTTGTGAACAGGGGTGCTGAGAATAGACACAGAGAGATCTTTGGTTAGTTTCTCTTCAAAACGGGAGCTAAAGACAAGGCGGACAAAGTCCCAATGGCTGGGCCAGGCGGCAAAACACCAAGAGAAGCTGAACCCTGGAGCATGAGTGCAGGTGACCCCTCTGCTGACAATAGCAGTGAGCAGATTCCTGGGAAACCTGGAGGCCGGTTCTTAGGACTAGGGCTGGCCTTAGGCCACGTAGCCAGCTAGGTAAAGAATGTCTTTGCTACAGCCTCCCCTCCACCCTCCTGATTAGGACCCCTCCTCTTCTCTTTTCAGTTCCCTTCTCTCCCACCCCAGGTATTTAGTTCTCTCATGTTTTTTTTTCTTTTTTCCAGTTCATGAAATGAAGTATCAGTCTCTGAGAGGGACCTTAGAGACCTTCGTATTAGACCTTGGGCAGCTAGGTGACCCATTGCTGGGCATGGAGTCAGGAAGAAATGAAGTCAAATCTGGCCTCAAACTGTGTGACCTTGGACAAGTCACTTCACCCTGCTTACCTCAGTTTCCTCATCTGTAAAATAAGTCAGAAAAGGAAATGGCAAACCATTTCTGTATCTTTGCCAAGAAAACTTCGAAATGAGGTCATGAAGAGTCAGATACGACTGAAACTACTGAACAACAAAAACAAAAGCATTGATACGTCACTTTAAGGTTTATAAAGTACTTTATAAATATTATCTCATTTAATCATCACTCCCTGTAACACAGGTGCTCGTGGTAGGACTAATATTTACCAATGTTCTTCCTTCTCCCCCACTATTCTCCTCCCCCCCATAGCTTTACCTAAAAGGCCACAAAGCTGTCTCCAGGCCCCGACTGGCCCCTGCAACCCTTGAGCCCAGCTGTCATGGCCCCTCCATCTTGGTGGATGTGTGGAGCCCACTTGAGTGATGGATGTATGAAGACTGTTTGAGTCACCATGTTCTTTCCTGCTGACACACTTTGAGCCCGAGGGAAATTGAACCATTTTACAAGGGATATTGAGAGTGAGTGGTTAAAGGCACTGCCCAGTACTGCACAGCTAGTAAAGGTCTGAGGCCAGTGATGACAGGTTTTCTTGGTTCCAAGATTGGCCGTCTATCCACAATGCCGCCTAGCTGCCTCTGTCCTTATCTTAGCTGGTCCCCCAATCACTTCTCTCCCAGCGCTGCTCCTGAAGGGTGCCTAGATGAGGCCCATGGAAGTTGGGGCTTCTGGCCCACCGTCCAACTATCTTCCTTTGTTTCTGAAGGAATGTGGTTTTGAAAGAACCTTTGGGTTGGGGCTGTCCATTTCTGCTTGGGGATTATGTAATGATTACTGTCCTCATCTCCCCCTCTTCCTTCACTCCTCAAACTCCTCATCCTGGGACTGATAAATCTCCTGGCCTAACTCCCCACAGCCCTGCATTGCAGGGTTTTGCTGCACTGAGATGGGATCTAAGCCTCTAATTGAAGCTAAATGTGAGTACAGAAAGAATGAAAATCAGGCAGATGTTAAGTGTGTGTATAAAGCAGATGATTTTCCTGCCAGAGGGACATGGAACCATGTAGAGTATATCAAAATGAAAAGGGAGAGAACATAGATTCCAGAGCTGTGTATGGAATTAGATGACTGCTTATCTTCTAAGAGTGGCACCCAAGGGTAGCCATCCTCTACCTTCTTATATTCATTTTCAGTACTTCCTGAGAAGTGTTAGTTGGGCTCTGGACCTTGGTTTCATTAGGATGCCAAGGAATGAAGACTCATCCTGCTTGGCCACCAAGGACAGGAGCAATGAGTGGGAGTGGGAGAGGACAGTGATGACAGGAAAAACGTACCCACTATGAGAGCTCCATAAAGTGTATCAGGCTGCCTCTAGAAGCAGGGGCTCCCCCTCCTTGGAGGCCTTTAAGCAGAGCCTGGGTGGCTAACTGCTCATCACATATGTTACAACGGGAATACCTTTCAAGGCTTTGTGGTTGTTGTTGAACTGCTTCAGTCATGTCTGACTCTTTCTTGGCACAGATACTGAAACAGTTTGCCATTTCCTTCTCCAGCTCATTTTACCGATGAGAAACTGAAGCAAACAGGGTTAAGTGACTTGCCTGGGGTTACACAGCTAGTAAGTGTCTGTGACTGGATTTGAACTCAGGTCTTCCTGACTCCAGGGCCTCCCCTCTATCCACTGTGCCACCTGTAGCTTCCCTCCTTTCAGTTTTGGGTTGTACTGCTCATGTTCCTTCCTGATCTCAAGTTCTGTGACCTTAATTATAATTATAAACATAATTATATAATGTTTTAATATTGACAAAAAATGGTCCTGACAATGAGCT
This sequence comes from Pseudochirops cupreus, assembly GCA_028627135.1. NCBI lineage: Eukaryota > Metazoa > Chordata > Mammalia > Diprotodontia > Pseudocheiridae > Pseudochirops > Pseudochirops cupreus. Next base: position 67,079,221 of record CM053581.1, on the reverse strand, counting down.
TGGGAAGTAGCCTGTGAATGGGGATGATTTTATTGTCATTCCTGTTTTACTGATGAAGGAATAAGCTCAAGAGTTGTGTGACTCATTCCTAGTTGTGTGGCTCATCCGTGTGGACCCCAGGTCTCCAAGGGAGGTCTCCTGAAGACAAATCCAGGGTTTTTTTTTCCTACTTTGTTATTCATGCCCTCACCTCGAGGCAGGACCATGTTACTAAATCATCCCGTAAACACAAAATTTGCTGTAAAGATCCTCCCAGAGATTCTGCCCTCTCCTGATACAACCTGGATTCAGTTTTCAACAATTCCTACTTACCTCTGAGAGCTAACCTAAATTTCCCATGCTGCGGTTTCAAATCTGCTAGCCTCTCTCTGCTCTTCGTGCAACAGCTGGGTACCACAGACCACCGGGAGACAGCACAGTCTGAAAAGATGGCCCTTAAAACAGCCAATGAGGGCCAACAAATGATGCCTCTTTATACACAGAAAAGGGGGCAGTAGGGTCTGGGGCAGGAGGCTTGTGTGAAGCAGTAGACCCCTTTGATTCACTGGCTTCTTGGTGATGAGTGACCAGCCTCAGCCGGCACGTACCTCACCACAGGAATGATGGCAGCTTCCAGCCTGCTCTTAGCTGGCCCATACTCCCATGTCCACTCTTATAGCAATCCTGAATCTTTTCTTATTTAGACCAGGGGTTTTAAATCTTTTTTGTGTGTCCTGGACCCCACTTTGGAATTCTGGTGAAGCCTATAGACCCTCTCAGAACAATGTTTTTAAATGCATAAAGTTACAAAGGAAACCAATTGTGTTGAAATCTGATTATCAGATATATACAAAAATTAATTCAAATACTCCTGGTCAAGAACCCCTGCTCTAGACTAACCAACCTTTAGCTCCCTACTTGGCAGCTAGGTGGCGCCATAGTGCAGAGTGCTGGGTCCGGAGTCAGTGCAAAACTGGTGGTCTCAGAGTCACTTAATCCTGTTTGCCTCAGTTTCCTCATCTGTAAAATGAGCTGGAGAAGGAAATGGCAAACCACTTCAGTATCTCTGCCAAGAAAACTCCAAATGGAGTCATGAAAAGTCAGACATGACCCAAAACAACCAAACAATAATAAAAAAAACAACCCTTTAATCAGATTCAGGTTTCTCTGGGGTTTCTGGTTTTTCGCTGAAGCGCTAGGGACACACAGCAGCCTCTGGAGTCTACGTAAGGAAAGTATTTGCTACCAGATGAGGTTAACATTAAAGATGGCCCCATCCCAGGCATTGGCTTTCTGGCATAAACAGACTGCCCTAATGGGGAGATTATCCTGGAGATATTGCCTTGCAGGAACAGGGCAGAGGCTGGTGATGTTTACAGTCTTGTCTTCAGTTACATGATAGCCGACTCCATGGGAGTTAGCAAAAGCAATCTCAGAATAATTACAGGGGATGATCAGGAATCGTATTATTTTTTCCCCCATGACAGGCCTGTACTACTTCATCTTAGAGAGAAACTTCCCAGATTCTCTGTATAAATAAATTGCATCTTAAATCCCTACAGGCAACTAGGTGGTACGATGGATAGAGTACTGGACTTGGAAAGAAGAGCTGAGTTCAAATCCTGCCTCAGTCACTTATGGGTCATGTGACTGTGCAAGTCTTGTGTTTAAAATGAAGATTATAAGAGTAACCTTCCTCAAGGGATCAAATGTGATGACACAGAAAAGTATTTTGTAAACCTTAAGCCATTATATAGACGTTTTTATGACAGTCTACAGCCCACTAGAGCTAGAAAGAACTTTAGAGACGAAATACAAACCCTCCTATTTTATGGATGGGGAGACTTAGGCCTGGAGAGGGGAAGTAACTTACCCAAGGTCACCCAGGTAATTAATGGCAAAGCCAGGACCTTCTGACTCCCCACTCTTTTCAATGAATTGTTCTAGTTTCTTAAGGCTCCACTTGGCAGAAGTGGGAATTATGAAGATCCCTGTTCCCAAAGGGACTGGAGCCTTTGACTGCTCAGTCACCTTCCTGAAGCTGAAGCGGAAAGGAGGCTTTTGTGAATGAAAGAGGAGAATTAGAACCTGGCACAAAGAAGAAATAGAGAGTTCTAAGTGGCAAAGCTAGGACTGGCCGGAATGCTAGGCCATCAAGGCCTCTCCCCTCTTGGACAAGCACTCTCTGTCTCTATCTCTCTGTCTCTGTGTCTGTCTGCTTCTCTCTCTCTCTCTCTCTCTCTCTCTGTATTTCTCTCTCTGTTTCTCTCTGCTCTCTCTCTCTCTCTCTGTCACACACACACACACACACACACACACACCCCTTCTTTTGTCTCACAACCTTCAGGAATACTAAGCCTCCTCTACGATCACCTTTCATCATGGGCCCCCAGTGCCCTCATGACATCCCTTCCCTGTTCACCTGAGCCACCAAAGGGCCATCCTTTTCCATGCTTTCCTTCCCCTCCACCCTGACCTCCATATACAATGAATCTTCTTTGTCCCAAATCTGACTCCCTCAGGGCTCAGGGTGTCACTTAGCAATCTGATAAACTAATTTCTGTTAATGAGAGATTGCTGCAAGACTACTTCCAGGTAACCCAGCACCAAGACAACGTTCCTGCCTTTGTTGTCTGATCCATTAGTGACTCTAGTCTAGTGGTATCATTAACTTGCTTCAGGTGAGTCAGAATCACTGGGCTAGAAGGATCCTTAGAGATCATCTACCTCCAACCCTCTAATTTTACAGATGAAGAAACCGAGGCCCAGACCTTGTGTTGTTCTAAACATAACATCAATGAGTTCTTAGAAAAGGATGTTTGTTTCAAAGATAAAAGTGAAGCAACTTTCTCCAGCTCATACAACTACAGAATTGCAGGTACTTTAGAATCTTCGCCAAGAAAGGTTCAAATTGGGTCACAAAGAGTAGGCCACAACCAAAACCAACCAAACAACAATAGATAATGCTCTGTCCATATCTTCCCTTCTCCTCTAACCATCCTTAGCCCCCAAGTAGCCCAACCACTCTGACTTCTGAGGCTGGTGGGGGTCCCTTGAGTTTACTGAAATGCCTGGGCTCTCAAATTCTAAAGGAGCTGCCAAGGCAATAGCTACCTCTATGCAGACTGATTGAAAGTTATCTCCAGGATAGCCATGGCTGAGCAGTCTAGAACCAGAGCTTCTGGGTTTGGGTCCCGCCTCTGGTACCTTTATGAACCCGAGGAATCATTTAATTGCTCTTGCCCTTAGAATCTTCACTGAAAAGGTGAGGGCATTGAGGGATTAAATGACTTCAAAGGCCCCTTCTTTTAAAAAAAAATTGTTTTCTCCCCAGTTACATGTTAAAACAATTTAAAGTATTTTCTCTTAAAGTTTTGAGTTCCAAATTCTATCCCCTTCCTTCCCCTCCCCCTAAGGAATCTGATATAGGTTAGATATGTACAATTATGTAAAACATTTCCATATTAGTCATTTTGTACAAGAAGATTTGAGCAAGAAAGAAGGAAAGAGAGAAGGAAGGAAGGAAGGAAAAGAAAAAAAGAAAGAAAAAAGAAAGAGGGAAGGAAAAGAAAGAAAAAAGAAAAGAAGGAAGAAAGGAAAAGAAAGAAAAAAGAAAGAAAGAAGACAGGAAGGAAGGAAAA
>CM053581.1:67041458-67075101 GCA_028627135.1 Pseudochirops cupreus | reverse complement strand
TCATTCTTTGTATATGATTCCGCATCTGAGTCCAGCATCTTTTACTGGGCCTGGATTGTTCTCTCTCCTCATCTCAGGCTCTTGACTCAATTCAGGCAGGTGACCTTTTCCCCTCCCATGGAATTTAGTGTATTTCCCTCTGAGATTATCTATGTGTACATAGCTATCTACATATTTTTCCCCCATTAGAATATGAGCTACTTCAGGGCAGAGGCCTTTCTTTGTATGCCCAGGGCTTAGCCCAGTGCCTGGCATGCAGGCACTATACACCTGATGCCCTGATTTAGCCTTATATCTTTCGTCAATTAGTTTTGTTGTGCTGAGATTATGTTGCTGTCGATGACTTATTATGGAGGAGGAAGAAGTGGGGTAGAGGTAGCAGCATGCTGGTAGTTAATTGTTTAACACCTAGCTCTGGAAAGAAAAATAAGCAAGTATATATGTACACACACACATGCACACACAACAGTTTTAAGTTCAATATTGTTAGAAACACAAACACAATTGATACTAAAATCTGGGTATCAAAAGAAGTTTTTACTTTAGTAATTTTTAGCAGTTCTGTGGAAACATCACCCTTTGCTGTCTCTCGCAAAATGGATTATTAAGATCTTCTCCATCACTTTCTTAAGTCTAGACAATCATTAAAGCCACTTTGCTGCTCTGCTGATTTCCAAGAGGTAAAATGCTCCACAATGAAAATTTAACAGTCGGCTCTTGAGAGCTGGTGTGAGCTGGCTCCAGCATACCCCCAGTACAGGCGATGTAGGGTGAACTAAATCCACATAGTTGCAGGCTCACAGGACTTTGAGCTCAAAGGAGATCATCTAATCCAACACCTTCATTTCATTGATGAGGCTTTGGAGATTCAGAGACTGAGAAGCTGAGCTAGAGTTTGGAGCCTGGTCCTTCTGCTGACGTGGCTGAACAGTACAGCTAGATGTGGAATCAGAGGACCTCGGGGAGATTCCCAGTTCTGCCATCTCCTACTTATATAACTTCTCTGGGCCCCGGTTTTCTCATTTTATTTTTGTAGGCGTTAGACTAAATGATGTCCCCAAATTGCTATGAGCCTATGACTGTGAAGGAGGGAAGCAATAATCATTGACATAACCCTTACTATGTGCTGGGGACCATGCCAAACACTTTACAAATGTTACCTCGCTTGATCCTCACAACAATATTTTGTGGTGGGTGCTGTTATTATCCCTGTTTTGCAGTTGAGGAAACTGAGTCAGACAGAGGTTAAGTGACTTGCCCAAGGTCACATAGCTAGTAAGTAGCTAGGATTTGAACTCAGGTCTTCTGACTCCAGACCCAGAGTTCTATCTACTTTACCACCTAGGTACCTCAGTCAGTCCGGTGTGAGGTTGACCTAGATAATCTCTAATGCCCCTTCTACTTCTCATTCATGATCCCATGACCTTTTGAGACCCTCAGTAGTGCTCTGAAGCTGACTTGTGTTGGCTCCTGAGAGCTGACTGCTGAATTTTCAGTATGAACATTTTTACCTTGGAAATAGGCAAAGAAAAGTTTCTTGGAGCAGTGGATAGAGCATTGGGCCTGGAGTCAGGAGGACTTCTTCTTGAGTTCAAATCTGACCTCAGACACTTGCGAATTGTACGACCTTGGGCAAGTCACTTAACCTCAGTTTGCCTCAGTTTCCTCATCTGTCAAATGAGCTGATGAAGGAAATAGCAAACCACTCCAGTATCTTCACCAAGAAAACCCCAAATGAGGTCAGAAAGAGTTAGACGCTACTAAAACGACTCCTTAACAACAAAAGAAATCAAGGCTTGATTGATTATTGATTGTCTAGATTTAAGAAAGTACTGGAGAAAATGTTAATATTGTAGATTAAATTTCAAAGTGTGTCCTGCATGCTTTCCTTCCCCCCCACCCTAGCTGGTTGTTAAACACCAGCACACCCCTGGACCAGATCCATTCCTTTCTCTTTCCCAAAAGCTGGTTGTTAAACACTTACCAGCACACCCCTGGACCAGATCCATCCCCCCCCTTCCCCAAAAGCTGGTTGTTAAACATTTACCAGCACACATCTGAATCAGAGCCATTCACAGTTTATTCTGTCCTTGTGTATTGACTCTCCCAGAAAGGAACTCTCAGGCTTTGTGTAGCAAAGTAGGGAGCCTGGAATTTGGTTAGGGTTGAGACTCTATGGTTTCCAAACTCCCCTTCTGAATTTCTAAGATTTTTCAGTTCCATTTAGCATTAATTTTTGGGAATAATTTAATTTTTGTTGACTTTTGGGAAATTTCATGAGAACCAATAAAGTTTCTGTATGGAGTACATATCAGCTATATACAGCCATTAAAAGAAATGATCAATAATTATGCCAGGGGCTTCCAAAAGCAGAGATACTAAGATAACAGCCCGGAATCTCTTAGAATTCAAAGAATTTCCTTATAGGCAACTGATGGTGGAAGTAGGTTAGTTTAAAAAAAGAATCCTGAGAACAAATTGGACTCTCCCCGTTCTCAGCCTGTCATCATGGGATGAGGCTCAGCACAGGGCTGTCTTTAAAAATACTGCAATACACATCTTGGAGCGTGGTTAGCACAGTTAGCTAGAACCTTGTGCTAATGAGGCCAAGGTTGTCAGTGTGATCCTGACGTGAGTCAGCTAGCTGGCTTTACATGTGTGTTATAGACATCTTCCTATGTGACGGAGTCAGAAGAGGTTAAGACATCTGATGAAGTTACAGACAGGTGAGTCTTTCTTTGGACTCTGACCTCATCTCCTTTTGGAGGAGGTCGGGCATGCCTATTTTGTCAGCCTTGTTGTGAGACTTAAGGAGGTCTCCTGGGCATTGAAGATGGTCTGGTTGGGCTAAGAAGTTACACCATTGCTCTTCCCTGCTGATGCCAGGAACAAGGCATTCAGTCCCTCTTCTCTTGGACAGTGTGGGTGAAAGCACTTGTGGGGGGCAGGGGTGGAGGCTCTGAGCATGTAAAAACTTTTCATTCATCTTCCTCTCTGCTTCTCTCCTTCCTTCTCCACCCCTGCATCCCAAGGTCTGTTCTTAGCTTTGCTATTCTCTAATCTGAGCTCTGCTCTCAGGAACTCTATGAAAAAGGGGCTGATTCTGCAACTGACTCTCATTTTTCTAAGCTTAGTACAAAAGCGTTGACTCTGATCCCAAATAGCTTGATTCAGCTTAATTATCCCCCACTGCAGGAGATGTCCTTAACCTTCTCAATGAGGTTTTGAAAGTGACACAGTGGATAGAGCTCTGGGCCTGGAGTTAGGAAGACCTGATGTCAATCTGGTCTCTGACACTTACTAGCTGTGTGACACTGGGCCAGTCACTTAACGCTATGTGCCTCAGTTTCCCCATCTGAAAAACGTAGTAATAACACCTACCTCAGCATCAAATGAGAACATATTTGGAAGATTCTTAGCACAGTGTTTGGCGCATAGTAGGTACTTGGTAAAGGTTTTTTCCTTCTCCTTTAGAAGGCATGCACCGTGCCTTTCACAGGGAGAGACACTGGAAGACCCAAACGAAGGCTCATCTTCCTGCATCTTCATCAGAGAGCTTCCCTGATCAACCCCCTGTAGAGGGTATTGATATCCCAGTTCATGCTGGCCCCCTCAGGCCTCGGGAGCACGTCACAAAGCATTTATTTGTACTAAGATCATGCATTTCACTGTCTTAGCCTTCATTCCTCCTTCTCCTCCTCCTCCTTCTCTCTTCACCTTTTCCCTTTCCCAAATAGCTTTTTTCTAGAGTAGAAACCTTTTTTGAAGGGGGGATGCTTAGGATATTATTGGGAACATGGGGAATGAAAAGAAACAACCACGTATTAAGCGCCTACACCACGCTAAGCATCATGCAAATGTTTTCTCATAGGATCCTCACAACAGTCTTGGGAGGTGGGTGCTATTATATCCCCATTTTATAGAGGCAGATGAAGGTTAGATGATTTGCCCGTTTAGTAAGAGTCTGAGGCCAAATTTGAACTCAGGCCTTCCTGATTCTAGGTCTAGTGCTCGACATGACCCTATAATTCAAATGGTGGGGCTAGTTGGCACAAGAACTTGAGTGCTGGAATGCCTGAGTTCAAATCCCACATCAAACAATCACTAACTCAGTGACCCTTGGAAAAGCACATTAATCTGATCAGTCTCAGGTCCCTAAGATTGACAGGTGCAGTAGATAAAATGCTGGGCCTGGAGTCAGGAAGACCTGAGTTCAAATCCAGCCTCAGACACTTACTAGCTCTATGACCCTGGGCAAGCCATTTAAACCCTGTTTGCCTCAGTTCCCTCATCTGTAAAATGAGCTGGAGAAGGAAATAGCAAACCCCTCCAGCAGCTTTGCCAAGAAAATCCCAAAAGGGGTCATGAAGAGTCCACTAAACAACGGCAAAATGAGAATATTAAGTACACCTTATTTCATGCGTGGTTGTGAGGATCAAATGAAATAACTTAGATAAGATACTTTGTAAATCTTAAAATACTATATAAATCCTGGTAGTTTATTTTAGGCACTACTACAGGCCAAGATTGGAAATGTTTCTGAGCAGATTTTTCTTTCCTAGGCACTCTTGATTTTTTAACCTCCCCTCCCCTCCTCTTCCCCTCCGCTCGCCTCCCCTTTCCTCCCCTCCCCTCCCATTTTCTCCCCTCCCCTCCCTTTCCCTCCCCTGCTCTCCCTTTCCCTTCCCTTCCTTCCCTTTCCCTTCCCTTCCCTTCCTTTTCCTCCCCTCCCCTCCCCTCCTCTCATCAAAACCAAGAGCACCATCAAATGGAAAAGAGGTTTATTCAGAAGTAGAGTTAGAGCCTCAGGAACCAAAGGGTTGGTACCAAATGAACAACAGACTGTTGAACCACATCAGGAAAATTCCAATTTGTCACACTCACTGATGTCCAATGCAAATATTGAAAGGGAGTAAGCACTTATATATTGCCTACTATGTGCCAGGCAGTGTAAGCTCTTTTTACAAACACTGTCTCATTCGATCTTCACAGCAGCCCTGCAAGCTAGGTGCTGTTTTACACTTGAGGAAACTGAGGGGAAGTGACTTGCCCAGGGTCACACAGCTAGGAACTGTCTGAGGTAAGATTTGAACTCAGGTCTTCCTGATTCCAAGCTCAGTTCTCTATCCACTCTAGCTTCTCCTAAATTCCCTTCAGCTGGAGACCTTCACTCCTCTTGTTGCTTCTCCCCCTCATTGACTTCCAAAGCAACTATAAAATTTATGTTAAGGGGACACCATAGTGCTGGCCCTATACTCAAGAGCAGTAAAGAATTCCTCTGTGCACATGGTACTTGCATGATCATTTCTCACTTTTCTTCAGCTGTGATTGCTCTCACCTGACTCTTTCATAGTGAGCAGGGCTATATCACCTCCTCAGACTACTAGGTGATCTTAGTAATTGCTCTAGAGATACCTCATAGGGACTGGGGTGGCTTCTTCTAACATCATCAACTTGAGTTCCCATTCCAAGTACATCCCCCCACTGCTAACTTCCATTGATTAACCTAGCAATTCCGTTTAACCAACAAACATCAATTAGCTTTTACAAAAGGATATCCACTTCACAAATTTAATAGGAACAGAAGTACAAGCATTTTCCCCAACATCTGGGTCCACGCTTCAACCCTGTCTGAGCTCGGTTTCTGGGCAGAGCAGGGTCAGAACCGGTACTGTCTCTGCATAACATTAGTCCCATCATTTCACGTCCAAACATGGCATCACTGTTGGATGAGTCCGTGTGTCAGTTACTAACTAAAAGGCTGGATCCCGAAAATCACTGCTTTGGGCGTTAGTATGGGAGTGGCTGGTCACAAAACCCTTGGACTCCATTCCTGGACCTCCTGGTGGCTCACTCTCTCGATCTTCTGAAGGTCACAAGGTTGTAGCCATTTCAAATCTCCTTCCCCTAAAACGTGGAAAAAGAGACATAACAGCAACAGAACCAACTGCAGGGCCAAGTGTCTTCTGCTTTGTGCCACCTTGTGCCAGGGAGAGGACCCATCCCCCCTCGTCCCCCCACTTCCCCCTCCCCCTCCCCCACAAACCCCCTCCCCCACTCAGAGGCCCTCAGCAGCTTATTGTCCTTCTCCAAGGCCAGTAAGTCTAGAAAGAGCCCATGCTGAGAGACGCTGAGTCTTGCTTTTTGAAAGCACCTCAGTGCCGGCTCTTCATAGCTAATCAAAGAGGCTAGCAGACCAGAACCAGCAACAGAATGTCTGCTCATGCTCCCAATCTCTCCAAAGTGTTTCCACTACACATTCTTATGGCTCTCAGGAAGCAAGCTCCCCAGCACCTTCCATATTGGGGATTACATCAGCTGGGGACCTCCGCTCACCACTTCCCTCTCTCCTCTACACATCCCATAATCCTGTGAGCTGGGAGTACGAGCATTGCTATCTCTGTTTTACAGAAAGGGGAAAAGATGCTCACAGACATGACGTGATTGGCTAGAAGTAACAGAGCTTAGCAAGTGACAGAGTCAGACTCCTTGCAAAATCACAGAATCTCAGAAACGAAGAGGACTTTGGAGGCATCTGGTCCCAGCCATACCCAACCAAAAATGTCCTCCACATTAGGGGTATTCAATAGAAACCAAAACCAGGGGCCATTAATCTGTACATAGAGAACCCTGTGCTCTGCGTATTAGCTTAGGTTTAAAATGTCACACTCTCTATGTTTCACTGTATTTTTTTCTTTTGTTAAAATATTTCTTGATTATGTTTTAATTTGGTTCTTCCCCATCAGAAGCATTTCATCCCTGCATATGGCTGGGGTCTCAGGTATGACACCTCTGGCCTACATCACACACACCCTTCTGGTGCCCCTTAATTTTCTTTGAGAAGGCCTCCAGCACCTTCCAGGATGGCCCTTTACACTTCTGGACCTGTCCGATGGTGAGGAAGTTTTATCTCACACCAAGACTAAGCTGTCTGTCTGCATCTTCCACCCACAACAATGAGACCAAGCAGAGAACATCTAATCCTTCTTCCCGTTTGAAAAACTGAGTACAGTTTTCATGTATCCCCTAAGCCTTTCCTTCTTCACGCTAAACAGCCACTGTTCCCTCAACAGACCCCTCTATGACATGACCTTGAGTCCCTTCTGCCTCATCTTAGACTCTTTTCTTGTTTTGGTCTTTGAATTCTCACCACCAGATTGTTTGTTTTAATTTTTCCTGTGTTCTGAACATTCCTATCTGTCCCTGTCCTCCTCATTAATCCCTCTCCCCCACCAAAAGCCCCCAACTATTACTGTAGTTTGAAATACAGCAGGCAGCTTGGGCTGTGCAGTGGATAAAGCGCTGGGCTTGGAGTCAGGAAGCTAAGTCTTCCTGAATTCAAATCTGGTGACAAACTCTTATTAACTGTGTGACCCTGGGTAAGTACTTAACCCTGTTTGCCTCAGTTCCTCATCTGTAAAACGAGCTGGAGAAGGAGATGGCAAACCTCTCTAGTATCTTTGCCAGGAAAACCTCAAATGAGGCCATGCAAAATCAGACACAACTGAAGTGACTGCACAACAACTTGTTGTGCAGAGAATCAGAGCAAGCCGAGATCTGGGTTCAAGATAAATTTAGGTTTTTATTAATTTGGATATGTTTATTTATTAAATTGGATTTATTAATTAAGCGCACAACTACCCGAGTGTATTCACTCCAATGAGTAGTAATCTTTTTGGGGACACAGACTTGATTATATAGGCTAAAACCATGAAAACCACAATCAGGGAGGGGAGCTAGCAGAAGCCATGATGTACAGAAGCAAAAAACAGCCATTGGTCGGATGTATAGCTCAGGGCTAATTTGGGAATATGACACAAGGGTGCAACCTTCCTGTGTCGTGAGGGTCCCTCCTAGAATAGGGTGGAGGGCACAGGGTGGAGGGCCATAGTCAGGCTTTCCAGAGCCGGGTGGAGGGTCATGGGGTAAAAGGGGACTGGAATTCCCCAGAACAGGGTAGGGTCATGTTCTGGGCGAAGAGGGTGGGGGCCCTTCTTGGTCAGCGGGACAGGACAGGGTGGTCCCTAGATAAGATTCTTGCACCATAATGAACCTTATATACTATAATAATTCAAGGAGAATTTATAAAATGCTAATTAGGGAAGGAGGGGTCAGGGAACACAGCCTTGAGCAATATGCCCAGACATGCCTTAAGCAATTTTCAAACTATGACAAAATGTAGAATAGAAACATAAAAGGGGCTTAATGGTGGGCCACAAATCAGGCGATGTGCAGTGACCTGGGATTTGAGTTTGGATATAACAAACTAAATTCAAACAGTGCTCGGTAATGGGAAAATATAAATCTGGAGAGGGACCTTGCCTCTGGACTCTGCCAGTGACCTCTCGTTAACTGCTGATGTCTTGAGTGACCTATCTTATGATTCAGATATCTCTCAGACCGGAAGTGTCAAATATGCATTGTGGCCACAACCCTCCTAAGTGTAGCCTGAACCAGATTAAAATGTAACTGAGAAAAATAAAAATATAAAACAACACAGATAATGTTAATATGGGGGCAGGTAGGTGGCACAGTGGATAGAGCATCTGGCCTAGAATCAGGAAGATCTTAGTTAAAATCTAACCTCAGACACATGTTAGCTATGTGACCCTGGGGCAAGTCACTTTACTCTTATTTGCCTCAGTTACTCATCTGTAAAATGGGGTCACACTGGAGAAGGAAACGGCCAACCACTCTAATATCTTTGCCAAGAAAATCCTACAGATAAGACCATGGAGTAATGAAGAGTTGGGTACTACTTAATGACTGAATGACAACAATGTTAATATGTGGTCTTTTAAATCAGTATGACACATACATGGATCTGTAAGTAGGGTTTGGTGGTCTTGGTTTCTATTTGAGTTTGACATCACTGCTGAGTCCATTCCAGGGTGAGTCAGCCAGCTGGGATTATAGCCTGCACCATTAAGGGCTCACAGCTACAGCTTATGGCCTGGCTCGGGCCATCTCAGGCAAGACTGAACTGAATAGTTACCCAGCTAGTTGGGTAACTCTGCTTGCCCTCTCCTTCTCCCTCTCCTCCTCCTTCTTCTTCTCTCCAAAGGAAGGCAAATTTCGATGACCACAAGCTGCCCACTAAACTTGGGGTTTACTGGCTAGATTTTTTTTTCTTTCCTTCCTTCCTTCCTTCCTTCCTTCCTTTCTTCTTTCCTTCCTTCCTTTCTTCCTTCTTTCCTTCCTCCCTTCTTCCCTTCCTTCTTTCCTTCCTTCTTTCCTTTCTTCCTTCCTTCTTTCCTTCCTTCCTTCCTTCCTTCCTTTCTTCCTTCCTTCTTTTCTTTCCTTCCTTCCTTCCTTCCCTCCTTCCTTCCTTCCTTCTTTCCTCCCTTCCTTCCTTCTCAGTTCACTCAGAAGCTCATAGATTGAACCACAATAGGTCCCTGCCCAAGCTCCACTTAATGGTGGTATTTTGGACCCTCCTGGCTTAGAGTGAATGTCTATGGTAACTGTTTCTCTTTGGAACAGCAACCCTGTTTCCCCCCAGCTTGATCTTTTTCTTTTTTCTAGTTACAGGGTCCATCCCTTGACTCACTTCTTAAAGAGGCCTATTCACTGAATGGACATTACATCACTCTAAGTGAGTATGTGAAAAGGCCTTAGCCTAAAAGGCTTAGGGTCTCCCATTGCATCCTGGGTCATCTCCAGTCATCTTGATGAATATCTGGTCACTGGACCCAGATGGCTCTGGAGGAGAAAGTGAGGCTGGTGACCTTGCACAGCCTTCCCTCACGCCAATCAAAGTCAACTGCAAGTCATGTCATCGTTTCCCTGATGCCACAGTCCTTTTTGAAAACAAAAGACAAACATGACCATGTCAGCCACACCCTTGTGAGGCTGCTTATGAATAATCAGAGGTCACATTCATATAGAGTTTTAAAGTTTGTAAAATGCTTTACATGCATTATCTCATTTGCTCCCAGCAAAATTGGTATTATGATCATCTTCCTTCTACAAATGTGGAAATAGACCATCAGAGTAGTTAAGTGGTTTGCACAGCGAATGAACACCTGTGGTAGTAATTAGATCTAGGTCCTTCTGCAATGTGACTATGTTCCAGTCCATCAAACAGTTATGGGAGAAATCTCTCGTCTTTGGGTTTGTGTGGAGGGTAACCATGGCTGAAGTAATGCTAGCGCCATGCAGATAGGATGAAGATAAAAACCTGGGTTTTATTTTTCTTAAGCACAGGGTCAGGATGCAAAAATAATAATGATAACTGAACAAAGATGAGGACTTTAAAGAGGTTTTTTTAATAAAGAAAATTATATCAGAGTGACAGAGAACTAATTTGTTCACATGTTGCAATCTTGTGCATTCTTTTTAGGCTATAAAAGTTAAAAGAAGACAGCTTTATAATCCAATGCTTCCTTCAACGACAAAGAAGTGCAACAGACTTAGACAGAATCACGATCTCATATATCCCCTAAGGTAATAAACCTAGTTAAACAGACTCTATAGGTAAACTAAGCCCAGTCACAGATTAAATGACACTTAGAGGGTTCATAATGGGTTGATTGAGAGGAAAGATTTATATGTCTATAGAGAATCCTTCCTCAAATAAGTGAATTCAAGTTACTTCTGGAAGCCTTTACTCTTTTGATTTCTTATCTGAGGGATGATCTCTGGGACATGTTTCTGCCACTTCAATAACCTTGTAACTAGGAAAAATGACCCTGACCACTGTTCCCCCCTGCCCATAATAAAAATTAATAAAATGAGATAAAAAATGAAAGATTCCTGTTATAGTAAGAAAAAGGCCTGCAAAGGTCAATTATAGTCAGATTGTGGATGGACTTGTATCTCAAAATAAAAAGTTTATGCTTTATTTAGTAGGTAATGAGGAATCACTGAAGATTTTCAGAGTAGAAGACCTTTCTAAGCTTCTAAGAAGACCTCATCTTTTCAGGGAGGCTGGAGGGACTGGACTAAAAGATCTATAAGGTCCCTTCCAGGTGTGACATGCTGTAATTCTCTTACCCACTATTATTCCATTCAATATTATGGGTTGGTGCTGGCTTCCTAGGTCCAGGGTCATCTCTGCTGTTCCATGTTATTATAGTATTCAATGGGGACACAGAGGTGGTCATCTATGGGTATTTGGCAATTCTATGCAGTTGTGAAATACAAAATTCTAAGTTGTCTTTTACAGAGCCAGTTACTTCTTCTTTGTCTTTTGGGAGGCAATCAGGGTAAAATGACTTGCCCAGGGTCACGAAGCTAGTAAGTGTCTGATGCTGGATTTGACCTCAGGTCCCCCTGACTCTGGGGCTGGTGCTCCATCCATCATGCTACCTGGCTGTCACGAGTCAATTTCTTCTTGATAACTCTTCTATGTTGGAAGGAAGGAGGATATTGTAGAAAGAGCACTGAACCCGGACCTGAAGCATCCTGGATTCAAATACTGCCTCTGATGTGCTACCTGTGTGACCTTGGGCTAATCATTTAACTTCTTAGAGCCCCTCTTGTAAATGGAAGAGGTTGGTCTTGATGATCTCTGAGCTTTCTTTTAGATCTATTCTAAACCTAAGTCTGAGACACATTTTTAGGGATACTCTGAATTTTTTCTTATTCCAGGAGATGAGAGGGGAAAAAATACTGACCACAATCTTTATTACTGATAAATAAATGATGATGTAGAATCATTCCTTTATGAAGCCCAGCAATTACTGAGACATTAGCACAGAGTCCTGGGAATAGGCTACTCACCCAGGGGAAGGGATCAAAGGCAGCCAGATGTCCTGGATAAGTGAAGTCCCAGGTCCTCATGGACTGATGGGAAGAGTGCCAGGAAACCTTAGATCTAAGGTTGCCTGGAAGAAAGGAAGGAGCCCCAGATTCAGGGTCCTGGTTTTGAGTCCTAGCTGACATTTCCTTGGGGTGTGTCTGTGAGCAAGTCCCTTCTCCTGTGGGCTGGTTTCCTCAACTGTAAAGTGGGAATAATAACATTAGTATTAAAACTATCAAAAGATTGGGGGGAGGGATGGTGGAAAGGCCTTTGAGAACTTAAAGTCCTTTATGCATTATGTACATATTAGCATTCTTTTTCTTGTCTCCACCCTTTTTCTAATAGTATAACCTCAATGCCATTTAACTCCTCACTGCCTTAATTTCTTCACCTGCAAAATGGGGCTAATTAATAGGATGTCCCAAAAACCTCCTCTTAGTTTTAGTCACTTTGCATATATCCTACCCACTTCTTAGAGTTTTTCCAAGGACCGCAAATGAGATAAAGGTGTGTAAAAACTCTGAAAAATGAAAAGCAGAGAAGGGCCTGAGCTTCATGGGATTGGGTGCCATCTAGCATATATAATACCCAATGCATGTTGGATACATTCAGCCCATGAAACCTAGAGTGTTCCCCTGTGAATGATAAAGCTAACATTTCTCTGAACACTCACTATAGCCAGGTACGATGCTAAGAGCTTTTTAATTATTATCTTGTTTGACTTGTATAACAACTCTAGGAGGCAAGTGCTAGTATTATCCCCATTTTACAGTGAAAGAAACTAAAGCAGGCACAGGTGAAGTGCCTTGCACAGGATCACACAGCTAGTAAGTATCTGAGGCTGGATTTTAACTGGTGTCTTCCTGACTCCAGGCCCAACACTGTCCACCGTACTATCCAGATACCTTCTGAATACAGGTGAAATTAGCAAGATCACTGGGGTAAATCAGCCTAGAATATTTTGTGGCCCCCTCCACTTTTCTTTCAATCAATCAGTCAGCATTTATTAAACATTGGGCATGCTAAGTAAGCACTAGGAAGAACCAGGGACAGGCTTCCTAGGATCTGTGTGTGTGTGTGTCTAGAAACCTGTGGTTTCAATAAGAAAAATCCTTTTCCCAGGCAAGTCCTTTGAGATTTATATTCCCAGAGGGTTGCCTGGGACCACTGAAATGTTACATGACCTGCTGAAATGTTAAGGGACGAAGCAAATCACTTAACTGCTGTCTGCCTCAGTTTCCTCAACTGTGAAATGGGAATAACAAAACAATGCCTATTGCCCAAAGTTGTTACTGGGATCAAATTATGCAATATTTTTGAAGCACTTTGCGCCATTTCTGGCACGTGGTATGTGCTTAATAAATGTTTGTTCCTTTCCTTGATTTACGTAGCTAGTATATGTCAGGTAGGACTACTTGGATCTAGATCTTTCTAATTTTGAGTTGGCTGGGAAACTGGACCATCTCTTCCTGCTGCTTAGAGACCCTTAACTAAGGACCTAGGTTATGCTGACCAGACATTCAGTCAGATCCAAAGATCGATGCAAGGAGTTTTCTCACAATTGTATGTCTTAAGCAATCCATTTGACTCATCTGGAAACTGGCCCAGTACTGATTAATCAGTTATTGTTTCTGTGTACTTATAACTGTTCACTCTCCCTCTCCCAACTTAGAAAGCCCCTAATCTTTCCTCTAATTAGCAATCAGATTACTTAATTTATCATTTCTTTTGAATTAATTGATCCTATTTGATTAATTGTTTTTAATGCATAAAAGTCCATCTTCCCCCATATTTGGGGTCCATGCCTAAACTAAGGAAGTTTGTTCCCACTTTTTTGGGCAATTGGCATGTATTTCTTAATAAATCAATATGCTAGAAGATCAGACCTTTGGTTTTCTCAGTTATTCATCTTTTTCCTGCCACAAAGCCCATAATGCTGCTCTCTAGTCAGAAGGTCCAATGAAAGGGGCAGAGGCAGGACTGGGGAGACATGAGGATGGGGTAGATTCCATCAAAGGCAGGTAGCAGGTGGGAAATGAATAGTGCCAGGGACCATGTTTCAGGCTGGGATGTAAAGACAAAAAAAATGAACCTCTTCCTGCCATCAAAGAGTATCTCTCACTGGATTATGAAGATCTGGGTTCAAATTTTGTCTCCAAAACACGCAAGTTGTGTGACCATGAGCAAGTGAGTCAGTTCGGATCTTTATTTTTCTCTTTGTGATACTGGGCAGCTAGATAGTACAGTGGGTTGAGTGTTTCCGGACTTAGGGGTCAGGAAAACTCGAGTTTGAACCTCTTTGTGCCTCAGTTCCCTCATCAGCAGAATGAAGGGGTGGTGGGCTTGATGACCTCTGAGCTTCCTTCCAGCTCGAAATCTAAATCCTATAACTGAACCCCTTCTTTCAGATATTTTCCCCAGGTTCAGATGGTCTAATTTGGATAGAGTACCAGTACTAGAGTCAGGAAGACCGGAGTTCAAATCTGGCCTCAGATACTTACTACCTGTGTGACCCTGGGAAAGTCACTTAACCCTGTTTGCCTCAGTTTCCTCATCTGTCAAATGAGCTGGAGAAGGAAATGGCAAATCTCTCTAGTATCTTTGCCAAGAAAATTCCAAATGGGGTCGTGGATTGTTGGGCATGACTGAAAAACTACTGAACAAGTCCTACCTAGGTTGGCTGTTAGAGCAAGTTTGAGATTTTTACATGAGGTAGAAATGAAATGCCACAGATGGAAGGAGTCTCATTTCTTTTGGAGTTTGCTTCCTAACTGTAACTCCAGGTATAGAAAACCCAGGATGACAGGAGGTACCTCCTTTCCCTTCTGCCTTCTCCCCAATATATCCTACAGTCTCTCCATGGATTTCAGGTCTGTGAGGTTCATTTGTTCACCTTTACCACTTACGCTCTTGTTGGCAATGGATCAGACAAAGCACAGTACCCATATACTATGGTACATGCACTTGGTAAATGCTTATTGATCGATTGAATTCAGTTGAATGCAGTCAGGCCATGGAATTTGTCTGTCCTTGGGAAGGTTTGAAGACAGCATCATCTGCATTTGGAAAATGCCACCTTCCTGTTACTGTCTGCTGAAGGCTTGGAGCATTTCTGGTAATGTATGCAGCTCAACTTTTTTACAGAATAAATATCTACCTGTCTTGTAGAGAAGCATTTTCTGACATTAAATGTGCACATTTATAAAAAGTCATGAGAAGAAGCCTTTTAATGGGTACAGAGCTAGGCTTGACATCTAGAAAACCTAGATTTAGCTCTCGTCTCTAATATAAATTGGCTATGTGAGACTGGATCATAGATTTAGAACTAGAATGGATGTTGGATGTCAAGTCTAACCCCCCCATTTTGTATATAAGGTAACTGACACATAGAGGTTAAGTGATTTGTTCAGGATCATACAGCTCGTAAATGTCTGAGGCAGGATTCAAACCCAGGTCTTCCTTATTCCATATCCAGTACCAGTATCCTCTCTGCTATACCACACTACCTCTTCTATGTGTAAGGCTAGTAACTTCTCAGTGCCCCTGGGCACCTTTCCATGACCATAAGGTACAAAGCAGGTGCCAATCTGCACTGGTAAGGGGAGTTCCTTCAAAGGATGTTCTGTTTACTGATGAAAGCACAATCTGGTCCAAATTAAATAAAAAGTCACATTAAAACTTATCCATTATTATGCAGATCTACCTTTCCTGTTCCTCCTGTCCTTCCCCTACCCTGCCAACATGTCTTGTGCTTTATGGATTCACCCTAGGATCACAGACCGAAAGCTAAGAGATACTTTAGAGGCCATTTAGTCAATCTCTTATTTTACAGATTAGGAAACTGAGACCCAGAGAGGTTAAAGGACTTTCCCAGGGTCATATGGGATACCTCCCTGCCTGAGAAAAAAAATACAGCATAATGGATAGTGTCTTAGACTTGGAATTAGGAAGGTCCAAGTTCCAATTCTACTCCATACTTAGACTTATCTACCTTACAGGGTTGATCTAAGGACAAAAGAAGATAATGTATGTGAAAGAAGCTATGTGATACTTGCTGATTCTGCCTCTCTGGCACTCAGTTTCCACATTTGTAAAAAGGTGGTAATAACATCCATGGGTTTGTAAAGCATTGTGCAAAATTTAAAGTGCTTTACAATCCCTGTTGGAAGAGAGTGCTTGAACACATAACCCTTGTCATTCTCCCCTTGCTCCCTGCTCTACAGAGGGTAACCCAGGAGACAGCTTCCTGGCCTGCAGAATCAGCCTGGGCTGAGAAAATCCAGGCCTGCGCTGTGTTTGGAAGCTCTCCTCGGCCTGCCCCTCCATCCACCCCCACCTCTGCTCTCTTTTCTGATGTCCCCAGTGCCTTTTTTCACAGGGGAGAGGGAAAGGACACAGCAGATCTGGCCAATCGAGGAAGCTCGTTCCTCTAATCAGGTCATGCAAAAGCTGTCCATCTAACCCAGCTGGCTTATCAGCCTTTTGCCTGGAGAACATTTTGTTTCATAAGAGTGGAGCTGACTTCCCAAGGCAATAGGAAGGGAGGCCACCCAGTAATGTGAAGACACATCAGTTTGTGTACTGACGTTTTCCCCAGGCAAGCAGCCTGGCCCGGATTGCTGAGGACATGGTCAGGAGGGAGGGGCTGCGTGGCAGGAGAGGAAGAAATCTGTCCTGCTGGCTCATGGCCAGCAGAGGGAGCCACTGTTGTGTGTCTCACCATGAGCACTGGGGGTGATGGACCATGGAGAATGGGGTCCAAGTTCAGACCCTCATAGATTTAGAGCTAGTACAGTCACCAGATGGTATTTTGCATTGGAGCTGAGACCTAGAGGTAGAGGGTTAAGGCAAGTACTTGTACTAATGAAATCCAGTTTACGATGGATTTTTTTTTTTTTTTGCTCAAGGGAAGGAAGAAACAGACCACTTTTGGTTAGAAATAGTCAGGAAGGGGCAAGTTTATCCTGAACAATGTTTAAACCAACAACAGCTGCACGTCACATAGAATCATAAAAACAGAAAGGCATTTTCATTTGGTGGATTTGTACTGAGAGGGCTGGAGTTTGAATCCTGGCTTTGCCCTTCCCTACCTGCATGACCTAAGGTCTTCTCTGGACCTCTATATTCTCATCTGAAAAAGAAGGGATTAGGCTAGCTTCTCTTCTGGCTCTAAATCCATGATCTCTTACAGAAAATCGATCAGTTGGCAAAGCACTTTCCTTGTGATAGGGTTCCTCCCCAGGAGATGGAATTTTCTCTATCAATACAAGTCAGCACC
This sequence comes from Pseudochirops cupreus, assembly GCA_028627135.1. NCBI lineage: Eukaryota > Metazoa > Chordata > Mammalia > Diprotodontia > Pseudocheiridae > Pseudochirops > Pseudochirops cupreus. The sequence goes on along the minus strand of CM053581.1, from coordinate 67,058,080 downwards.
ATTGGACAACCCAGAGTGGGGGTGAGGAACCTGGGGCCTCAAGGCCACATGTGACCTCGAGGCCCTGGGTTCCTCACCCCTGATAGAGCCTAAAGAAGTTGCTTAGAACCCCAACTTGCACAGGATTGCATGGCCAATGTGTATCAGAGAGACAGGATTTGAGCTCTGGTCTTGCTTTAGATGAGGCCAACCCTCTCTATTCATGGGTAGCTAAGTGGCACAGTGGATAGAAAGCTGGACCAGTAGTCAGGAAAACCTGAGTTCAAATCCATTCTCAGACATTTAACAGCTGTGTGACTCTGAGCAAGTCACTTAACCCTGTTTGCCTCAGTTTTCTCATCTGTAAAATGAGTTGGATTGGGAAATGGCAAAGTACTCCAGTATCTTTGCCAAGAAAACCCCAAATGGGATCAAGAAGAGTTGGGCATGACTGAACAATCTTCTATTCATGAAGCTAGACTTCCTCTTGTAACTATAAATTCACATATTTAAAATTCTGCCCTCCAAGGCAAGTGGGTATTTATTCTGTAAAAAGCCTTGTTGCATATATATTAGAACAAAGTTGTCATGTCTCCAGAAGACAGTACGTTTGTCTCTTCCAAAGTAGCCCTAGAGAGTGGTTACCAGCTGGAATCAGCATTGATGCGTTTCTCCTCTATGGGACATATGTCCAGATATACTATATCCTGGGCTCATTAAGAACTCACAGCCCACAATGTAGAGTCAGTCTCTTTCTTTCTAGGTTCCTTTTTGGGATGCTTGTTACATTGGAGGAATCCCAGCGTTGGCTGGCGATGAAATTACAGATCAGCAGGGAAACTCATAGCATGTGGCGTGTGAGGTCAGATGAGATGAAAGGGGAAACCTCTCATTCTGAATCCCTGACCCTGGGACCTCTTCCAGCTTTCTCCTCCGGTTTCCCAATTGCCTTCCAGATGAAGGCTACCCATTGGCCAGTTGGGTGGCTTCTCCTCACACTGGAAATTTCCGTGGAATTTGCTGTACCACTTTGTGTTTATAGAGGAGTTCAAAATACTTGGGACCTCTGGCGAACTCTTGTGTTCTCTTCTGTTCTGGGCTATAAAGGTACCCTGCTCACCTCTCTCCTCTTGGGTGTGAATGGGATGGACTTATTTTTTTTTTTACACGTATGTCCTCCCTTCAGCCCTTATCTGAAGGTGGGAGGGTTGGGATGGGGAATTGATAACTCTCTCTCCCTGTGGAAACATCTACATTAGAGACAATGTGGTTTAGTTGAAAGGGCATTATGCTAAGAGTTGGGAGAATTTGAATTTTAGCCCTGACTCAGCCAAAGATTCTCATTGGTACAGTGGAAAGATCATTGGCTATAAATTCAGAGAATGTGGATTCATAATCCTGCCTCTGAGCCTTACTACTTAGATGAACTTGGAAGAACCACTTAACTTTTCTGGGTGTATTTTTAAGCTATAACATGAAGGAATTCGACTAGTTGATCTGTGAGGTCTCATCCAGCTCCAGCTCCAGATCTGTGTATAAATACCTCTGGTTCCTTCTGGCTTATGTTGGGAGGGCTTATGGGAAAGCTGAAATGGAATCATGGTGTTGGGAGTACCTTGAGAAAGCAGAGCAGTAACTAACATGGGGTGACTGGGGCTTTGGCCTAGCATGCCAACATAGGGAGCACACTTTTTCCCTGAGGTGGGTGGAGCACCTGTCTTTGGCTGCTACTCCTTTGGGTACTACCAGCACAGTGCCCTTCTCCTGGGTGCAATTTCCTGGCACGCACATCCTCCCTGCTCCACCTCCTCCTGAGCCTCTGCTCACAGGAGTTGGGAGTTCAAAACATATTAGCCAAACCAACAATGGCTTTGGGGTGCAGGCGGCACTGTAAAGGGGAAGAGGCCTTCCCTCTCCCAGTATAGTGTAGACAGTCCTCTTTGTCATTAACAGCAGCACTACTTTCCACCCCCCACCCCACATTGAATTTACAATAATTCCTAGAGGTGGCTCTGTTGAAAATCTAAAAATATGTGTTAGTTATTTTGCCGGAAGAGCAGGTTTGGGAACCCCAGTTCTCAGCCATCCTTGTCTCTACTACCTCCCCCACAGCTGGGGATATAAACATACTCAGTCTGCTTGGCAGGCAGGTTTTTTTCCTTGCCTGGTTTTTGAATGGCAGTGTCCTAAGAGACAACAGGTGAATAGCGGTGACCCGAGTTCTGTGACCCTCAGCTTACATAAACTAACCCCTTAGCCAAATCGTCAAGCAGTCTCCAGGCGCTACACAAAAAACCATGTCTTCTTATCATCAGATACATGTCGGGGCTGAGCAGATGACACATCACTTTGCTTCCCGGCCAAATACCTGTCCGTAGTCATGAATGCCTTGCCGGCAAAGTGAGTCAGCCTGTCGGTGGAAGGGAATCTCCTGGGTCTTGGAGCATTCCAGTTGGCACTGTGCAAACACAGAGGGCAATGTGTACAGAGGGTGCCGGGGAGGGCTAATGAGGAATAATGCAGTCGTGAGGCTCCAGGAATGTAATGAGTCCATTTTGGAACTCTTGCCAGTAACCATATTGCTCCCTGGAGAACTAGGACTGAAAAAGGCTGGAATAACTTAACTTGAAAATGAAAAGAAAATTGGAAAATGCCTGAGCAATTTTCAAAGTTACATATTCTTTGTCACCTCAGTTTTGCTATGCTAGGTTGCCCCAATGGACCTCCTCATGTATGATCTGATTGATGCAGATATTTAGAGGGGCTTTCTAGTTGTTCTGGGTAACAATTTGGATCAGGAAAACAGAGATTTCCAGGCTAATTCCCCTTTCTCCCCTTTCCCCAGCCATTCGTTTCTTTTTCTGTACTTATCACAGGATCACAGGATGGCTTAGAGCTGGAAGAAGACCTTGGAGATCCCCTAGTCCCAACCCTTCATTTTATAGATAGAACACTCGGACCCAGAGAGGTTAAATAAGTTGTCCAATGTCATAAAGGCAGTGAGAGGCAAAGCTGGGATTTGAACTCCTGATTCCAAATTCATTGTTCTTTCCTGGGCACTCATTTGGGCTTGTGGCTTCCAGGGAGTGGAGGTGGGTGAGAAAGCAGACTGATTATCTTCACAAGCTCATCTATGATTTAGTAGCTAAATCCCAGAGAGTTAGTTATCTGAGGCATTGAGAGTTGGTAAGCCCAGTTCATAGAACTAACAAGTGTCAGAAACAGAAAATGAAGCCAGGTCTTCTCCATTTGCTGCCTTTTGTGAATAAACTCAACTCATGCAAAAGTGTCAGTCATCCCATATGTCCCTGGTGCCATAATATATGTCTTCCCAACTCTACCACTCCATTCAAAGATTAAAATAATACTGATGTTTATCATTTTCATAGCACTTTGAGATTTGCAAAGGGCTTTATAAACAAATCATTTTATCCTCACAACATCTCTGGGAGGTGGGTGCTATGAGCATCCCCATTTTACAGATGAGAAAACTGAGGCAGGCAGGGTTTAAGTGTTTTACCCAGGATCACACAGGCAATAAAGTGTCAGATGCAGGATTTGAATACAGGTCTCCTTGTCTTTAGGTCTGGCACTCTATCCATTGAGTCATATAGCTGCTTCATAATACATATACTAAATGAAGCCTGCCTTTTGGCAGTTAAAATATTCGACTTTTATTTGGATGTGTAAAACTCTATAAAAATCAACTGTAAAAATAACAGAAATCCTACGGATACTATGTGAGAAAAATTGTAAAAATAAATAAATTATTGAGGCAAGAGATTAATTTTTTTTTAGTCTAAGATTAAAAAGTCAAAGCTATTATACCATAGGGAAATGTTGCTTTGCCTGTCAAAGTTTGGCTTTGAACTTCCCCTTATATTACATCACAAGAAAATGAGATTTAATTCAGATATAAAGGCTGATACTATAAGCAAACTAAGAGAGCAAGGAATAGTTTACCTGTCAGATTTATGGAGAAGGGAAGAATTTATGACCCAAAGAGATGGAGAACATTATGCAATACAAAATGGATGATTTTGATTACATTAAATTGAAAAGTTTTTGCACAAACAAAGCCAATGCAATCAAGATTAGAAGGGAAGTGGAAAGCTGGGAAACAATTTTTATAACCAGTGTTTCTGATAAAGGTCTCATTTCTAAAATATATAGAGAACTGAGTCAAATTTATAAGAACACAATTCCCCAATTGATAAATGGTCAAAGTATATGAACAGGCAGTTTTCAGAGGAAGAAACTAAAGCTATCCATAGTCATATGAAAAAAATGCTCTAAATCACTACTGATTAGAAAAGTGCAAATTAGAGCAACTCTGAGGTACCACATCACAGATTGTCTAACATGACAAAAAAGGAAAATGATAAATGTTGAAGAATATGAGGGAAAGTTGGAACACTAATGTATTATTGGTGGGGTTGTGAATTGATTCAACCATTTTCGAGAACAATTTGGAGCTATGCCCAAAGGGCTATAAAACTGTGCATACCCTTTGACCCAGCAATACTATTTCTAGGTCTATATCCCAAAGAAATCATAAAAATGGGAAAAGGACCCACATGTACAAAAATATTTATAGCAGCTTTTTTTTTTTGTGGTGGTCAAGAACTGGAAATTGAGGGGATGCCCATCAACTGAGGAATGGCTGAACAAGTTGTGGTATATGAATGTAATGGAATACTATTGTACTATAAAAAATGATGAGCAAGTGTACTTCAGAAAAACCTGGGAAGACTTATATGAATTGATGCTGAGTGAAGTGAGCAGAACCAGGAGAAGTTGTACCCACTAACAGCCACATTGTATGATGACTAACTTTGATAAACGTGGCTCCCCTCAGCAATGCAAGAATCTAAGACAACTCCAAAAGTCTCATGATGGAAAATGCTATCCATTTCCAGAGAAAGAACTTTGGAGTCTTAATCCATATTGAAGCATGCTATTTGCTCTCTTTTTTGTCATTTTTGTTCTTTTGTTTGATTTCCTCTTTCTCAAGGTTCCTCCTACTGGTCCTAATTCTTCTTCACAACATGACTAATGTGAAAATATGTTTAATATGTACGTATATGTAGAACCTATATCAGATTGCATGCTGTCTTGGGGAAGGGAGACAGAAGGGAGGGTGATAAAATTTAAAAGTCAAAAGCATATGGAAAAGAATGTTGAAAACAAAAAATAAATTAATTAATAAAAAAAGAAATAAAAAAAGAACATGAGATTCAGAGAAATTAAGTTGATTTGTCTGTAGTCACACAGGTAGGGTATGGCAGATCTAGGATATGAATCCAGTCCTTTGATTCTAAAATCTTGTGATCTTTCTACTACATGGTCTTTCCTTCTGTAACTAGATTCTTTTAAAGGTCACTGTCCATTCCTGAGAGTTCAACTTGACTTCCTATGTCTTGTCCAAAATAATTATCTATCTAAATATCTCTAGTTCTGATCCCTAGTATTAATATTTGGTTGGGTTGGATAGAATGAGCTATCCCAGGTGTGGTGGGAGCAATCTTACCTAATCCAAATCCTTTCCCCTATGCAAATTAGAGTATTTTTCCCCTGAAAGAGGACAAAGCATTTCCTGGATTTGACTAGCCCAAAGACTAGATCAGGTTCAAGCTATCTCCTTTGAAAAAGCTTCCTGATAGCTTCTCACTATATCAACATGGCTTCTTGCTTACCCAAGGACATAAGCCCACCATGAGTTAGAATACTGCAGATCTATCAATTATCCCAAGACCAATTATCCCAAGACCAGACTGAGTCACCACACTCTGCCTTGCTGACCACACTTATTTCCCCTTGGATAAGTGGGGGGCCACTTCTATCTGAACCAAGGGACCAGGATCTCCTTGTGCAATATCTTTTCTATGTCATGGCTAAGTAAACTTCCTTTTACTAACTGTTGGAATGACTGATAAGTATCTCATTTTTTTTGTTCCAATATTGAACCTGAGATAGGATACTGCCCCGCACCAGGTTTTCCTCCAACAGCCAGAATCCAGAGATTAGTCAGATATTCAGAATGGGATAGATAACTGGAAAAGGCCCAGGCACCCCATTTTCAGAAGGACCAACAGACTAGAGTATCTCATGGGAAGGGTGATCAAGATGCTGAGGGGACTTAAGACTTGGCTGTAGGAGAATTATTTTAAGGAAATGGAAACAGTTAGCCTGAAGGAAACCTTGGAGCTACATCCCAATCCAAAATTCTTTCCAATTTACTGGGTTGCCTCCTTGCTTAGACCATCTATAAAATGGGAGTTTTGATACCATCTGAATTATATCCACTCACATTTCTGTCAGTGTGATGTTTTTGATAAGAAATCTTTTGTGAGGACAAAAAGAATAACCCTCCATGAGACATCCTGATCTCCTAAGAGGAAGCCACAATCCTCTTCCCACTCAATCCCCCAGTCCCCATCCCACCCTACACCCAGAGAAATTCTATCTGTCAGGAGAATTCCATAAGTCATTGTAACAGAGAAGAGTGAGCCAGATAACTAAATGGGGTTGCTCTCAGACAAAGCCCTTCTGGAACTGGGGCACTGGTGTCTTTTGTTATCCACATCAAGTCACTTCCTACCCTTAACTTAGCAGGACAATTGTCAGAACTTGAGCTAGGAGAAGCTGCCTCCAGTTGAGGGGGTAAAAGAATCTAAAGATTTACTTGGGACGTGATTTGGTCCAAAGGATACAATATCCTGCGAGCAAATACCAGGAACTGGTCAGTGTGGCATGCAATTCATAGCTCACATCTGGGGATTAGGAAACCCTCGGCCAGAGCCGAGGCTGGCTGGTCATGAATGCTGCCATTGAAGACAGCCCTGTAGCCAAGGGTGAGGTTACAGCAGCACGGAACACCACAGACAAAAGAATCACTCAAAATGCAGCAGATTCCTCTGCTTTGGATGAGACCACTTCCAGCGAATCCAGGATGGCAACTCTTGGATGATATGAATGGGATTTTCACAATGGAAATCCTCCCCTCCCCCAAGGTGGAGTGATGGAGTTGTGTGAAGTGTGGAAGAAAGAGCTTCAGCACCTAGTGGAGGGAACAGGTGGCTAGAACTGGGCTCTGAGCCCCAACTTGGGGGCTCAGTTCCTGGCTCTGATCTCCGTTGTGGTGGGAACTCCCTGATTCAAGGAGCACATTCATAATGGGTGCCAACAACCCTTTTGGGCTGTTCCTTCAGGGAAACCATGTGAGACATTTCTCCCTCTTCCTCTCCTCCCCCACCTTCATGCTGCTAAATGGGGTCAATGACAACCAACTTTTCAGAGAGCCAAGGACCTAATAATAAAAGCTTGGGTGAGAGGAATGGACTGCGCTTTGCAAATGAAATTCTCTTTCATTCTTAGCACATTCTGAACCCAAGGATGGATTTCTGTGTGGCCAGCAAGGACTTACATCTGCAGGGACTTTTAAGAGAGTTTCCAAAGGGAAAAGTCTGTGTTTTGCCAACTTTGGAGGAGGTCTTTACAATAAAAATAGATTTGTATCAATCTGGAATGGTACAGAGACAGAACTTTATTTGAAATAAATTTTTTTGTTTGCTTTTTTACTTAACATTCATTAAAACATTTTTTCAGTTTAAAATTCTCTCCCTCCCTTCAGCCCCTCCCCCACCCATTGAGAAAGCAAGAACTGTGATACTCATAAAATTATTTTTTACTAGTATCTTTCATTTTTATATTACCAGAGTGCCTTCCAGTGTCTTCCCCTTTCCCACTCCCAGATGGCCATTCCATGAAACAAATAATATTTTTAAAGAGAGAAAAAAGAAAATGAAAAAAAAACCCAACCAAATCAAATAGTTCATCGAAAGTCTGAAAATATATACTGTCTACCATATCTATAAACTTCACACTTACATAAAGGAGGGGGAGTGTCTTCTCATATCTCTTCTTTGGAGTCCTTCTCGTTCTATGTAATTTTGCAGCATTCACTTTTGCTTGTTCTATGATCCTTCTTTCTATACATTGTAGTAGTATGTATATACGCTCTGGTTTTTTTGGCTCTACTTACTTCACTCTACAGTAGATCACGTAAAATTTTCCATGCTCCTTTATATTCATTATATTCATCTTTTCTTACAATATAGTACTATTCCAATACATTCTTGTACTACAGTTTGTTTAGCCCTTTCCCAGTTGACAGGCATTTTCTTTGTTTCGGGTTCTTTGTTACCATAAAAGTGTGTTGCTGTCAATATTTTGGTGTATATGGGGATTTTATTCTGATAAATGACCCTAACTCTTTTCACAGTCCAATTCATCTTCCATTCAGCGGCCAGAGTGATCTTCCTAAAGGACAGGTCTGACTGTATTCTCTCCTTTTTCCTTCCCCTGCCCCCAATTTAATACTCTAGTGGTTCTTTATCACCACCAGGATCAAACATAAAATCCTTTTTCTGGCATTCAAAGCCCTTTATCATCTGCCCCTCCCCGTCTTCTCGGTCTTCTTTCACTTTGTGTTTCTGCCCTTGCTCTCCCCCTCCTCTGCAATCCAAAGACAATGGCCTCTTTGCTATGACACAAGACCCTCCATCTTCAGAGTCTGAGCATTCCCACTGGCTCTCTCCCACGCTTGGAAGACCCTCCCTTCTTATCTCTGCCTGCTGGCTTCTCTGGCTTCCTTCAAGTCCCAGATCAAAACTCACCATCTACAAGAAGCTTTTCCCAATTCCTCTTAATTCTAATACCTTTACTCTGTTGTTTGTCTCCAATTTATCCTGTATGGATTGTTTTTCATGTAGTTATTTGCATATTGTCTCTCCCATTAGACCATGAGCTCCTTGAGAACAGGGCCTGTCTTTTGCTTTTCTTTGTACTCCTAGCTATTTAACACAAAGCCTAATAAATATTTATTGGCTGACTAACTGACTCATTGGGATGTAAGCCTAGTAGTAGAATTTCTAGGGTATGTATATTTTGGTAACTTTATTTGCATAATTCCCAATTGTTTTTCCAAAACAGCTGCCCTGACCATCAGCTCTACCAACAATGTACCAGTTATCTAAGGTAGACTTCCTTAATGAGCCAGGGTGAGAATCTATCCCTTTCTATATGGCTCATGACCTTGGCATGGTTTGTTGCTTCAGGGAGTCAGAAAACTGTTTTAGTTTTCAAGAGGTTGGTCCATAACCATAGGAGAGTCAGCAACTTTGACTGGTAAAAGAGCTGTATAACAGGTAGATAGATAGATAGATAGATAGATAGATAGAGAGATAGATGGATAGATAGTTAGGTAGAGAGAGAGATAGATAGATGATAGATAGATAGATGGATAGACAGGAGACAGACAGATAGATAGATAGACAGTAAATGGATGGATGAACCAAGAGATAGGTCATTTATTAAACAGGTATTATATACTATTTAAGCACTTATTCTATACTATTAAGCACTTATTACATACTAAGCACTGGGATACAAATATAACAAGCAAGATAAACCCTATCCTCAAGGAACCTACATTCTAATGGGGGAAAGGGGCAATACCGAGTTGACCCCAGGTCCCAAATCCCTGTAGGGAGAGCTCCATGTAGCTTTGAAAATTTAGTGTGGACCAGGTTTCTGTTAAAATTTCTGTCAATTTTCTTTGTCTTTGCTTTTTTGTTTGTGGGTAGGAAGGGAGCCCTATAGGGCTAAGGCTAAGCAGAGAGATGTTAAACTTTGTAAAATGCCTCTAATTTTGTTGGCTTATCTGAAGAACTTTGTGAAATATTTTTGGGTCTGTGAATCTTTAAAACGTGTGTCTGGAGATAATTGTGATTTTCATCTGTGTGATTGCATATGATAATGTAACCTTGGCTGTTTGGAGAGTTTATTATATGGAACTGGGGAAGCAAGTGAAGGACATTGCTCATGCCTCCTCAGGGACCATAGAGAACTGTTATGAATTTGCTGGGGATGGCAAATCTCAAATAAGGGGAAATATGTAAAAAAAAAAAATCTATTCTAATGGGGAAAGACAACACATAAAGGAAAGGAGGGCATCCTTTGAGACAGAGGTAGAACCAACCATGAAGCCTTTCCTGGCCCACCCAATTACTGTCCTTTTTCTCCCAAACTACATTATATTTAACTCTTTATAGTTCCACTTTGCATTCATTCTGTTTGTCTTTGTATATAGACTTCTTGTTTCACGTGTTAGAATATAAGCTCCTTCTTTCTTTGTGCTTATATCCTCAGGGTCTATATCTGGCACATAGTAGGCACTTAACAAATGATTGTTAATTAATTGATCCTGCACTTAAGCACTTGAATTTTTAAGCCTCTAAATTGAGTCCAGCCAATAAGCACTTATCACCCACTATGAGTCAGGCACTGTGCTAAGCACTAGGGATGCAAAGGAAGGCAAAAAAGAGTCCCTGCTCTCACTCTCATAGAATTCCTATGTCATGGTGATGGTGTTTCAGTCAATTGAGACATCACAGAAGATTTTATACTTCACTCAGCTGAAGGCTAGCCAAGGGACTAGACAGCAGCGGTTCTCAACCTGTGGGTTGCGACCCCTTTGGGGGTCGAATGACCCTTTCACAGGGGTCACAGGGGTCGCCTAAGACCATCAGAAAACACGTATTTCTGATGGTCTTAGGAACCAAGACACCACTCCTCTATCCATCTCCAGGCAGATCCGCCCACATGCAGATATGCCCATGTACTGGTATTAAAGGGTTGCGGTTTTGTCCACATAGGTTGAATTTGTCCTTGGAAGATAGAAAATGATTACCAGGGACACAAGATAATTCTTTTTAAAGCCTGCTTCTCTTGATCAGTTATATTTCAGTTGTCTGATTCTTTGTGACCTCATTTGGGGTTTTCTTGGCAAAGATATTGGAGTGGTTTGCCATTTCCTTCTCCGGCTCATTTTATAGATGAGGAAATGTAGGCAAATGGGGTTAAGGGTCACGCAGCTAGTAAGTATCTGAGGCCACATTTGAACTTAGAAAGATGTGTCTTCCTGACTTCAGGCCTGGCACTCTATCCACTGGGCCACCTTGCTGCTCAACAAGCCTGCTATTCATCAAGAAAAACAGAAACCATGGTAACTGCTAATCTCAGCCATAGAAGGCTCCCAAGGGTAGCTTTGGGCAAGGCTGTCTGAACTATGATGTGCTGTGACCAAGACCTGTGAAGTTACCTGGTTGTAAGTGCATACTTTATTTACCCAATTTATTGTCTTCATATTTTTAATCTAAAATGACAAGAGAGGCAGAATGTGTGTCTGGGCCTGCTGCCATTCTGTCTTTCAGACTCTCACCTTCACTTGCAAAAGTGAAGAGATTCAGTCACTTACATAGGAGTCAGTAGTGAATTTAATTTGGAGACAGCATGGTTTGGTAAAAAAAAAAACCAACAAGAAAAAACAAAATGGGATTCTAAGTCAGAATGTGGGAAAGGAGAAGAGTGTTCAGATCCTGGTTCTGCCTTTACTATCTGTGTTTCTGAGACAATTAACCTCAATAGTTATTAAATGTTTAATATGTATAAGGCATTGTGCTCATTGAAGTGGATAGAAAGACAGCTAAGCCTTAGACTTTGTTCTCTAGGAGCTTATGGTCTAATGAGGGGGAAGGGCAAGTACACAAATAACTATGATACAAGGGAACATGAAATACTTGATAAATCCTTGTTACTTTCTTTGATCAGCTTCTTGTGAGCAGGGATGGTTTCATTCTTCATATCTGTATACCCAGTGACAAGCACAGTGCCTGGTAAGTGGTAGGGACTTAATAAATACTGTTGATTGATAGATAGATAGATATCAGAAATTCAGGTAAGCTAATAATATGTGCAATTTTAAGAGGCTTTAAAAATTTTTTTAATATGGGTTGGAGGGGAGGGTCAGGCTTCATATAGCAAGTACAATGTATGAATTGGAGGAAGCAAGGAGTTTCAATAGCTTGAAATGGGGGTTAGGTTAACTGATGAAGCTAACCTATGATTGCCCCATGAGTGGAAGACTGACTATTGTATTTTGAGATGACTGAATGACTAAATAAGGAGGCAAACCTTCTTAGGGATACCAGATGATTGTTCTTTTGTTCTTTGTTCTAACTACTGTGACCACTTTGGTGAAAACTATGTGTCCATTTTAATGTTAAGCTGTTGTGAACACTATACTGTGATTTTCTGTGATAAGATGTAATGTTATGAATATTATATTGTGATTTTATGTTGGAGGAGGAGTTAGATTCTTCTCAAACTTCTATGATTGTTCTGTATCTCTTTTTTTAATTTAAAAAAAATTTTCTAAGAAAGTTTATTTATTTAATGAAGGGTTCCTAAAAATATTTCTTTTAAATACAAAGCAACATTCACACAGAACTTTAGCATTTTCGCTTTGTTGTTATTCAGTCGTAACTCTTCATGATCGTGTAAACCATGTGGCCTAAGAAGTTTTCTTTAAAAAAATATTTATTTTTAATTTTCAACATTCAATTCCATAAGCTTTTGAGTTTTAAATTTTCTCAACCTCTCTCCACTCCCCTCTCCCCAAGATGGTGTGCAATCTGATATAGGTTCTATAGATACATTCATAGTAAACATATTTTCACATTAGTCATGTTGTATGAACCATGAGAGAGAAGAAACAAAAAAAAAAAACAAAACCAAAAACAAAAGAGAGAGAGAGCAAATAGCATGCTTCAATCTGCATTTAGATTCCAAAGTTCTTTCTCTGAATGTGGGTAGCATTTTCCATCATGAGACTTTTGGAGTTGTCTTAGAACCTTGCATTGCTGAGAAGAGCTAAGTCTACCAAAGTTAGTTATCACACAATGTGGCTGTTAGTATGTACAACCTCTCCTGATTCTGCTCATTTCACTCAGTACCAGTTCATATAAGTCTTTCCAGGTTTTTTTGAAGTCTGCCTGCTTATCATTTTTTATAGCACAGTAGTATTCCATTACATTCATATACCACAACTTGTTCAGCCATTCCCCAGTTGATGGGCATCCCCTCAATTTCTAATTTTTAGCCACCACAAAAATAGCTGCTAGAAATACTTTAGTACATGTGGGTCCTTTTCCCATTTTTATGATCTCTTTGGGATGCAGACCTAGAGGTGGTATTGCTGGGTCAAAGGGAATGCACAGTTTTATAGCCCTCTGGGCATAGTTCCAAATTGCTTTCCAGAATGGTTGAATTAGTTCACAACTCCATTAACAATGCATTACTGTTCCAATTTTCCCATATCTCCAGCATTTTTAATTTTTCTGTTTTATCATGTTAGCCAATCTGATAGGCGTGATGTGGTACCTCAGAGCTGTTTTAATTTGTACTTCTCTAATCAATAGTGATTTAGAGCATTTTTTCATATAACTATAGATAGCTTTAATTTCTTCCTCTGAAAAACTACCTGTTCACAATCTTTGACCATTTACCAATGGGGGAATGACTTGTATTCTTATAAATCTGACTCAGCTCTCTCTCTATTTTATAAATGAGTCCTTTATCAGAGACACTTGTAAAAATTGTTTCCCAGCTTTCTGCTTCCCTACTAATCTTGGTTGCATTGGCTTTGTTTGTACAAAAACTTTTCAATTTAATTTAATCAGACTTATCCCTTTTGCACTTTATAATGTTCTCTGTCTCTTATTTGATCATAAATTCTTCTGTTTTCCACAAATGTAACTAAACTATTCCTTGTTCTCCCAGTTTGTTTATGGTATGATATATCTAAATCGTGTACCCATTTTGATTTTATTTTGGTATATGGTGTAAGTTATTGGTCGATGCCCAGTTTCCACCATACTGTTTTCCAGTTTTCTCAGCAGTTTTTGTCAAATAGTGAGTTCTTATCCCAGAAACTGGGGTCTTTGTGTTTATCAAACAGTAGATTACTATAGTCATTGACTACTGTGTCTTGTGTACCTAATCTATTCCACTGATCCTGTCTGAATCTCTTTTGCAGAGGGTATAAAGGGAGGAGAAGGAGGGAGAATGAAAGAGTCTAGTCTGTTCCAATAGGCAATGAAAGAAGCTGAAGTTTTTGGAAAGGAGGAGTAATATAATCAGAGGTATACATTAGGGAGGTTATTTCGTGAATGAAGTGAAAGATGAATTGTAGACTGATAAAAGGAAGACCTTACAATCATCTAGGCAAGAAGAGATGAGATTCTGCATTAAGTATTTATAGTTGGAATAGAGGAGAGAATCTGTAGGAAGTCTTGTGGATGTAGAAATGACCTGAATTCCAATTGATTGAATGTGGGGGAGAAGAGAAAGAGAAGAGTCAAAGATCACTGAGGTTTCTGAGCCAGGACAAATGGGAAGGTGGTAATTACTTCAATATTTGAGGTGTCAGTGGGACATCCAGTGTATATGTGTAGTAGAAAGTGAGGCATTTGGAAGGTGAGCTCCAAGGAGAGGTTGGTTGTGGAAATAGAAGCTTATAAGTTATCTTCATTGAAGTCAAGGAAATAAATGAGACCATTGAGAGAGAGAATACAGAGTTAGAAAAGAAAATTGAGAACCAAACATTGGAATATACCCACATCGAATGGGAAAAAGGAAGGCAAGGATCCAGAAAAAGAGAGAAAGATCAATTAAAGAAGTTGGAGGTGAATAATGTGAAAGTTTAGTGTTAGGGAAGACAAGAGATGAAAGGGTAACAAGTGGGAAGGAGTGGTCCATAGTGTCAATTATCAGAGAGCTAATAGAGAGGAAAGGATTGTGTGGGATTTTGTTGAGGTACAAGTTAGATCAGAAGATATCTGAGGTCCTTCAAACTGTGAGGTTATGTGAAGATTTATGAAAGAGATGGATAAGATGGCTATAGCAAGGTCAGGGGGATTCAGGAGCAGCAGGGGTCAAGGGCAGATGTGGAAGAGTTAGCTTTAGCAAGAAGGAGCCTATTTCTTCCTCTGAGAATAGAGGGAAAGAGAGGGACTGGATGAGGGACACTGAGAAATTTTGAGGAGGGGAAGAGGGGAATTGAAGGTAGTTTCAGTTTAGAATCAGTTTAGCTAAAGCAGTTGTGGGTGATAGTGAAGACAAACGTGTCACTACCAAATCTGGCTTCAGACATTTACACTGGTCAAGTCATTTAACCCTGTTTGCCTGAGTTCTTCACTGGTAAAATGAATTGAAGAACAAAATAGCAAATCACTTGCATATCTTTGCCGAAACAACCCTCAGACGGTCACGAAAAGTTGGACACAACTGAAATTATTCAACCACAATCACAACAAAAAGAATTAGGGTAAAGGACCTTAGAGGAGGTGAAGAATTTGGGAAACTGCGAGGATGAGATTTTAGAGAGGGTCTCAAAATGGATATTACAACATCTGAGGAGGACAGCAAGACAAAATATGGTGAGTGAGTCTGAATCTGGTGCCAAAATTGTGGAGGAAGATGGGAGAGTGACTGAGAGGTCATCAGAGGACAGTGATGAGAATGAGGAGAAAGGGGCAGCTTGATGGGACGAATGTCAAAGGAGATATCGTTGGGTGACTGGGGTGGAGCAAGGATCTGGAAGTGAGAGTGGGGAGCAGGAAGTATGCCGATTCTATTCTGGTAACTGAGAAGACAAGGGGCATGGAATGATGAAGTAAAGGTCAGTATGAATTCAGCTAAATGTATAGAGTCCCAAAGGAGAAGGACAGACTTCTGTTAACATTAAGATGTTGAATGAATGCATAAGGAAACCATTACAAGTATTTGTTAACCATGCACTGGAGGTAGAGCATTGTTCCTGGAATCAGGAGGACCCGAGTTCAAATGTGACCACTTACAAGCTGTGTGACCCTGGGCAAGTCACTTAACCCTGATGGTCTTGAAAACAAAACAAAACAAACAAATGAAAAACCCAAATGGACTGGAACTTCCAAAGGTGATGGGGAAAGAATTAAGGGAAATAGGGCTGGGGTGAATAAAGAGGGGAGTAGTGGGGGAAAGAAGGACAGAGTTTTTGCATGTTACAGACTTCTGGATGACAAATGGTGAGGCAATAGCAGTATGACAGACGACCTAGATAGGTATTTGCTAGTGGACAGTTAAACTAGCAACAAGGAAAAGGAGATCTGAGCTGGCAAAGGGGGTTAGAGAGAGACCAGTAGGTTTTAAGAGAAGCGAGTAGAGTTAAGCAGCCCCAGTTCTCTATTGAGAACATTTGTGTAAAGGAATGTCAGAGACGGGAGGGACCTGAGAGGCAGCTACCCAGTCCAACTCGAGCTTCTACAACATTTTCAGCCAGTGGTCATCCAGTCTTTGTTTGAATACATGTAGTGGTGGGGAACTCATCACCTCCTTTGGGTAATCCATTCTTTTGGCTAGAGCTAAACGTTAGGAAGTTTTTCTTTATATTAAGCCTAAATTTTCCTTTCTGCAATTTCTACCTTTGCTTCTACCTCTGCCCTTTGGGTGAAACAGAATAAATCTAACTTTTCTTCCATATGATTGCCTTTCAAATACCTGAAGACAGTTATCAAGTCATTTTTTCCCTCTCTGATTTAAAAATCACTAATTCCTCCAGCCAAATCTTCTATGGCATAACCTTAAAGTCCTTCATCATCCTTGCTGTTCTCCTCTGGGGCCTCTCCACCTTAGCAATGGTTTCCTAAAACACAGCATCCCAAAGTGAACACAGAGAAGCCCCACATGAAGTGAGACTGTGT
>CM053581.1:66994501-67040958 GCA_028627135.1 Pseudochirops cupreus | reverse complement strand
AGCAAAAGTAATGTGGGCAGCCAAGGAAGAGGAAGCAATTCTATTTTCATTACCCTTCCTCCATCTTGCCCCTGGCCCTTTGTGTTGCAATCTCTACTCTGTCTGTGACCTTCCTGACTGCTGATAAAGCAAGAACAGTCTTTCTTAGGCTGGATTACAAGAAATAGCTAACCTGAAGAAGAGTCTTTCCTGTTACTAGCCCAGCAACAGGCTCGTCCAATCATAGGATACCACATACCCCATTTCTACCCAACTGGCTCCCAGCAACATGCTGTGTCCCATCCTAAGGTACCCCACACCTGATTCATCTCCTGTTTAAATTGAAACCTCTATAATAAGCTTTGTCCTTTTGTTTCCTCTGTGAATCTCTGCCCTTGTGGGTGGGACTCCCTTGCTGGTAAACTCAATAAACTCTCCTTAAGTTTCTAAATTTATGGCACTGGCTTTTGGTTCTGGTTCTGGTTTGTGTCAGCATCAATAATTTTGCCCATAAGGTTGTTGTGAGGACTAAATGAGATAACTTATGTTAAGTACTTTGTGAATCGTAATGTAAGCTGTTATTCTGCATCTTGAGACAGTAAACTGCTGTTTCCTCATGATGCCCATAGACCAAGAGGAGGAAAATCAGTACAGGAGAGTTAGCAATGCTCAAGGAAGGGATAGATATATGAACTATCAGACAGGAGGGTAGGCATCTGACACCGTGTCCCTGGGGAGCAGAAGGGACCTATCACTAAAGGCCAGTGTAGCACTGTCTGGGCCTGGGCTCTGGCCCAGGGAAAGGATTAAGCCAAAAGGGCACATTAAATGTTGCTAAGCATGGAACACCAAGTAAACAGCCCCTAGGAATTTCTTTTACTTGAATTTCATTTTTATTAACTCAGGAGCACCTGCCTCTCTTCTCTCTAGTTCAGGACTGTAGGGGACAGTAAGGTGGGCCTTGGGGAAGAGAGCAGAGAAAGACTGAAGCACAAAACACCCTTTTTCAGTGGAAAGAATGGGAGGTCTGCAGACCTCTGTTGTAGTCCTTGCTCCTCCTGACTTGCTGTGTGACCTTGAGCAAATTTCTTCACTGATCTGCACCTCAGTACTCTCAACTGTAAAACAGGGGTGGGGTTAAAACAAAACCAACAATACGGAATGGAGATTGATCATTATACATAGAACCCATTGTGTGTGTGTGTGTGTGTGTGTGTGTGTGTGTGTGTGTGTGTGTGTGTGTGTGTGTTCTGCTGTTTGCATGGAAATACATTGGTTGGGAGGTTTAAAGATCAGAATAAATTTTTTAAAAAGAATCAGTTTAAGTCTGCCTTCCTCTGTAGGAGGTCTTTTCTGATACCCCAAGGATGCTAGTGCCTTCCCATCCAGAGTGATCTTTTGTCTAACTTGTGTGTGTCTTCCATATTCCTATATGTATATGTGTTGTTTACCATTTTAGAATGTAGGCTTCTTGAGGGCAGGACCTGTCTTGTTTTGTCTTTGCAGCTAGCATCTAGTTCTGTAATGGGAAAATGTTGTATTGTGATGGTTTAATTATTTTTCAGTTGTGTCTAACTCTTCATG
This sequence comes from Pseudochirops cupreus, assembly GCA_028627135.1. NCBI lineage: Eukaryota > Metazoa > Chordata > Mammalia > Diprotodontia > Pseudocheiridae > Pseudochirops > Pseudochirops cupreus. Next base: position 67,039,395 of record CM053581.1, on the reverse strand, counting down.
ACCATATAGGATTTTCTTAGCAGAGATCCTGGAATGTTTTGCCATTTCCTTCTCCAGCTAATTTTACAGATGAGGAACTGAAGTAAATAGGATTTAAGTGACTTGCCCAGGGTCATACAGCTACTATGTGTCTGAGGCTGGATTTGAACTCAGGAAGATGTTTTCCTGGCTCTATCCACTGCCCCACCTCATTGCCCTTCTAATCTGTAGGAAGTTTGTCTTTGTACTGGACTCCTTTAAAGTCTGAAAATTGCCTCCTTTACAACAATTGTGTGTGTGTGTGTGTGTGTGTGTGTGTGCACGCGTGTGTGATGGGAGGGGAATTCGAGGAATGCAGTGTCCATTTTTCAAATGAGGAAACAGGCTGAGGGAAGAGTTACTTGGCCAGAGGTACACAGTTAGCCTGTATCAGAACCATGATTTGAATCTAGATTTCTCTTGACTACAAACCTATAGCTTTTCCCACTGTAGTTTGCTGGAGATTTTTTGGGGTGTGTGTGAAGCAATGCATTTTGAATGTTCAGCTTTATAGAATGACTTCTGAGCAATACAGATGATTTTCCAGTAAAAATAAGTTTAGGGTAGGGAGATGTAGACATTTTTAGTGGGATGTGCAAGCCCCTCTGCAGGTTAGCTGCTCAAACCAGAAGAGTGTGAGAAAATGGTGTACTGAGAAGACCACAGTTTAAATCTTATCTCTGACATTTGTTACTTGTGTGACCTTGGGCAACAACCTTTCTGGGCTTCAGTACTTCCTCATTGGGGCAGCTAGGGAAAGCAGAGGATAGAGTGGCTGACCCAGAGTGAGGTAGACTTAACTTTCTGAGTTTAAATCTGGCCTCAGATACTTCCTAGCTGTGTGACCCTAGGTAAGTCACTTAACCCTGTTTGCCTCAGTTTTCTTATCTGTAAAATGAGCTAGAGAAGGAAATGGCAAACCAGGTGGTACAGTGGATAGAATGTTGGGCCTGAATTCAGGAAGACTCATTTTCCTGAATTCAAATCCAGCCTCAGACACTAACTGGCTATGTGATCCTGGGCAAGTAATTTCACCGTTTGCCTTGGTGTCCTCATCTGTAAAATGAGCTGGAGAAGGAAATGGCAAAGCCTTTCAGTATCTTTGCCAAGAAAACCCCAAACAGGGTCACAAAGAGTCAGATTCAGCTGAAAAACTACTGAACAAATTTTCTCACCTGTGAAATGGTGGAATTAGACCAGCTGGCTTCTAGGGTCTTTTCCAGATAGACATCTATAATCCTATCATCCCCCGAGTTTAAATTTCAAACAGCCGGAAGCCTGCCATGGAACAGATACAGCTGGAAAGGTAAAAATCCCAAACTGAAGATGACCCTGATATCAGTGGGCTACAGAGCTGACAGAAGGAGAGGAAAGTCAACTCTCCAAATTCCACCGTGATGCTAGGGGCCCTTGCTTCCAAATATTTGGCATTCTTCTCTGTTGTCAATGGAAAGAATGACTTTGCAGATAAGCTTTGCATGTAGTAGGTGTGTAAGGGAGGTCTAAAATGTCTCTGTATGTGTGTGTAGTTATAATGGTGATGGAGAAAGAAGAGAGAAACTGAGCTTCAGTCAGCAAATTCAGATGTTTCAGGAGATATTTGGGTGGTTTTTGTTTTAGATCATCAATTCTCAGGCTTTTAGTGGACTTGGAAGAAAGATAACTTTTTCATTGTACTTCTTACTTAGAAAAAGATTTTAGCCTGGGGCAGAGTTGGGGGGAAGGGGAAATACCAACATAATTCAATTTCTTCTTCTCTACAACTAAAAATAAGAGAAGATTAAGGTGTGGACATTTTGTTCCTTTGAGATCCAAACAACAGACCTTGCCCTTGGACTTAGAAAATGGAGCAAAAAGAATTCTCTAGCAAGCAATTACTCTTTTTATAAATGATCCTTGACTCTCATTTACTCCCTGTTAGTGCTGGCAAGTTTAATACCATGAAATGTGCTCAGATATTGCTGGTTACATGTTCAGTGAATAACTGCTTTCTGTTTTGTAGGCTACAGAGTGAGAATGAGGAATAAGCCAAGGACATCTTTTATGTAAAGGCAGTTTTTATGCTTTGTTGAGATCCATGGGATGTCAAGGGAACTAGAGGAAAGTCATCTCAGCACATTGGATGGATTCCCAGTGGAGGATTTGCAGGAAGAATGGTCAAGTTCTGTATCAGTCTCTCAGGGATGGATGAGATGTTACCTGCATTACTGGAGGGAATAGCAACATTGGAGAGACCATAGATCCATTAAAGTATTGATTGGATTGTTTGGAACTAGTGGCTGGCCCCTCTAGCAGAGGTAGCTAGGCACAGTGGACAGAACCCTGGACCTGGGGTCAGGAAGACTTGAGTTCAAATCCAGCCTCAAAGACTTACTAGCTGTGTGACCTTGAGCAAGTCACTTAACATCTATCTTCATCTTTAAAATGGACATAATAATAGTACCTATCTCTCAGGGCTCATGTGAGGATCAAATGAGATAAGCTATATAAAGCACTCTGTAAATCTTAAAGTGCAATATGAATGCTAACTATTATTATTAAAAACTATTTGCTCCTCCTTGGTCTATCTATCTGTGTACATAAACTCCAAATCTGGCATTTAAGATCTTCCATGATCTGGGTCCAACTTTCCTTTCTAGTTTTATTTCATACCATTTCCTTCCATGTACACCATGGTCCAGCCAAAGTTGACTTGACTAAGATATGCTTACCAATCTTATCTTATATTCTCTGTGTATATATCATATCTCTCTCCCCTGCCCCCCATAAAAGTGTAAGTTTTTTTGACTTAAGATGAAGGCTCAAACCCTACCTCTAACACTTAGTGGCTCTGTGAGGCGGGGAATTTCATATAACCTCTCTGAGCCTCTGTTTCCCCATCTGTAAAATGAAGACACTAATACCTCCAGGAGCTACTTATAGGGCTGTTGCAAGGCTCAAATGAGATAATATTGGTAAAATTCTCTGTATCCTTTAAAGCACTATATAAATAAAATCTATCATTATATTTTTTTCTTCTTTTAACTATGAACGGAGAGCCATGTAACCAAGGAGGAGTATGTATTAAAAATGGCACAGCCTTTGGGGAAAGAAGAGAATGCAACTCCTACATGGGAGGGACTATATTTCATTTTTAAAAATTGTATTTTAGACTTAAATACACAACAGAGAAAAGAAAAAGAAGAGTATTATAAACTTAAATATTTAAACTTAAATACAAAATAAGAAAAGAAAAGCATGTCATGTGCACAGCAGAACACAGGAAAGGATGAAAAATATAGCATAAATTTCCATTTCAAGAAAGCCTATATCATAAATACTACACGTTGTGCTGACAGCTGTCCCATTTTTTCTTTGCTTCCTCATAAGTTTTCTTTTGTTCTCTGCTGTGTGCTTTTTACTTTGTTCTTTATTTCCTATATTTCATTTTTGTTTTTGTATCCCCACTATAGAAGGAGATTCTCTATAGATGAGGAGGCCCCTCAGGGGCTCCTATTTCTGGCAGGTGTTGTGCTGGCTGCATCAAGATCCAGAACATCGGTCTCCTAACTGAGATCTGTAACCATGGACAACAATTTGGCCGAACATTTTGCACAGAAAAAGTCAAGTAGACAAAGCATGCCTGTTGATTGGACCACAATATGTGGTGACATGGATATCCTATAGTGTTCATCTGCCAGTATTCATACCTTGGATAGACACTGCAAATGGAAAATGAGTTGGGTCTGGAATTAATTGGTAGATAGAGAGTGGGCTGGACTTGAGAAATAGCAAAAATTTTTTAAGCACCCCAAACTGCTCCCTATAACACAAAGGCCCACTAAAAAATGACAGTTAATAAAACACTTGGCACTGTGCCAGGCACATAGCAAATGCCTAATAAATGTTTGTTGACTGAAAGACAATTTTCTACCAGTAGTGTTGTATGACTATGGGTCATGGAACACTACAGTCTCCAAAGAATTAAAGATGCATATGAGAACGATTGGGAGCCATGTGGTGGGTATAAGTGGACTGCAAAACATTATGAACAAGGAATTGTAGTGGAAAAGTAGAGTAAAAATGTCATCAGAGAAATGTTGGAGATAAAAAGACTCATGACAAGAGGGAAGGGTAACCATTGGACAGTTTGTGTGTGCCACTGCCATCCTTGTGATGTAGGGAGAAATCAAGGGAACCCTTGGCAGGTGAGTTAGAACCTCCTGTCTATCAAGGATTTATTGAAATATCGTGTAGGATGAAAAAGTGAAGATGGGTTGCAATGAGCATAAGTGGAGACAGTGTCCACATTAATGAAGTCACAGATCCATCAAAGTATTGAAAAAGTCAAGAGACCTGCACATTTGATGAAAAAAGTCAACTGTCCAGGTACAGGAAAGGAGAGTCTTAGCATAACAGAAGTTCACATGAAAGGATTTGGGGATTTTAGGGGACTGGATGACCAGTATAAGTCAATAGTGTGATAGAGCTGCAAAAAACTCTCCTAGGATTCAGGCTGCATGACCCTGAATTTGACCATGTGGAAGGAAATAGTCACACTAGCTGTGTGACCCTGGGCAAGTCATGTAACCCTGTTTGCCTCAGTTTCCTCAAGTATGGTACCTAGAACAAACACAATCAACAACAGATAGACAGCCTGACTAGCAAATGGATGCCAGCTAGAGAAATATAAAATATAAGTATAAAAAAACCAAGAAGATTTCCATTGTATTGGTAGATCCTTTAAGATAGTGTCACAGTAGGGCACTGGAGAAGAGTGATCACAGGATGAAAAGAATGTGGACTGGTTGTGATCTGGGTTGGTGGAAGGGGTATACACATGGTTAACACACAGACCATTCGGAGAATCTGAGATAGATCGATGCCATCCTCTGTTACAAGTGGCCGTTAGAAGTTACAACAGGACAGACTACATCGGTGGCTGGGAAAGATGCGTGTGGACACTGACACAGCTTCAGGTGGTTTATGTCTACAAATGGGTGGGGATAGGGATGGGGAATTCATTGGTATAGGCAGCTCCCAGACTAGGAAACTCCTTCTATCAATGCAGGCCAGCACCTCCTCTGCAGTTTAGAATGCTAACTGCCTAGAGCAGTAGTGTTCAACGCATATAGAACTGGGGGCCAGTATACATAAACATAAAGATCCCTATGGGCCTCTTATATAGATTTAGAAAGCCACATATTAGCATTATCTATGTTTTATTGTATTTTTATTTATTTTGCTAAGTATTTCCTGACTGCATTTTAATCTGGTTCAGGCTGCACTCAGAAGTGCTGTGGATCACCTATAGGCCGCGTGTTTGACACCTCCAATCCAGATCAGAAGGGTTAACTGATTTGTCCAGGATCTCAGAGTCAGTATGTGTCAGAGGCAGGACTGAAGTCTTCTTAACTCTGAGGACAATTCTCTAGCCACTAAGCTAAGATGAATGGGGAGACACTTTTAAATCTCTAGGTACTGAATGATGGGCAGCTGGATGGTAAAGTGGATCTGGAGTCAGGAGGACTTCTTCCTGAGTTCAAATCCGACCTCAGACACTTACTAGCTCTATGACCCTGGGCAAGTCCCTTCACCCTGTTTGCTTCAGTTTCCACATCTGTAAAATCAGCTGGGGAAGGAAATGGCAAAACACTCCTGTATCTTTGCCAAGAAAACCCCAAATTGGGTCATGAAGAGCTGGATACAACTGAAATGATGGAACGATCACAAAATTGGGTGATGCTAGATGTCATGTCTCTGTGATCTAACAGGAAAGCTGAAACAAGGCAAAAAAATAACAGCAGTGATGTGAGGAAGTGTCGGTAGAGGAAAGAACGAATACCTGAAGTTGGGAGAACTGGATCTAAGTTCTGGCTCTAGCACTTGGTATGCCCCCTATGCCCATAGAGAAGTCATTTAATAACAGCAATGATAGCAGTAGCTGGCCTTTCTACAGCGTTTACAAAGCACCTTATGTATGTTTCTCATGTGATCCTCATAACAACCCTGGGAGGTAGGTAAGGAGTATATTAGCCCCATTTTATAGATGAGAAAATTGAGGCCAAGAAAGTTTAAGCAACTTGCCTATAGTCACACAGCAAGTGTGAACTCAGGACCCCAAGACTAGAGCTACTACGCCACCTTGACTTTCTGAGCCTCCATTTTATCATCTGTAAAATGGGGACAATCATACTGGTTCCACTTCCCTCATAAGAGCTATTAGAGGAAAAGTGCTTTGTAAACCCTTAAAGTGTTATATAAATGTGAGCCGTTGTTCTTGTTGTTTTGATTCAATGCGGCATTTGCTAAGTGCCCTGAAACAGGTGCAAAGTGCCATGAGAGTCCATAGGTATTAGAGTGCATGTCTGGTTTTCAGAGGAAAGAGAGAAATCCAGGAAGCCTAAAATGAAAGGGAAGAGGGCTTCAAAGGGTGGTCAGGGTTAATATGGGGAGGAAAGGGATATCATGAATCAAGGTGCAGAGCTGGGAAAGTGAAGGAACTAATAATAATTGTTATTATTCTAAATGACATCTATATGGTGCTTTAAAGTTTTTCAAAATTCTTTGCCTATTACCCTTTGATTCATCAATTTACCTTTTGATCCAGAAATACCACTACTATGTCTGTATGTCAAAGAGATTAAAAAAAATTTTTTTTTTGCAGGGGGAAGGCAGGGCAATTGGGGTTAAATAATTTGCCCAAGGTCACATGGCTAGTTAGTGTTAAGTGTCTGAGGCTGCATTTGAACTCAGATCCTCCTGACTCAAGGACCAGTGCTCTATTCACTGTGCCACCTACCCCTCACCCTCAAGAGATTTTTAAAAAGCAGAGTGTGGGGGTGGTGATGGAGAGGACCTAGTTGTATAAAAATATTTATAGCAGCTATTTTTGTGGTGGCAAAGAATTGGAAATTGACAGGATGCTCACAATTGGGGAATGGTTGAACAAGTTGTGGTATATGAATATAATGGAATACTATTGTGCCATAAGAAATAATGAGCAGGTTGATTTCAGAAAAAACCTGGAAAGACTCACATGAACTGATGCAAAGTGAAGTGAGGAGCAGAACCAGGAGAACATTGGACAGAGTAACAGCAATATCATATGATGATCAATTGTGAATGACTCAGCTATTCTCAGGAATACAATTATATGAGACAATTATGAAGGACCCACAATAAAAATGCTATCTGTCTCCAGAGAAAGAACTGCTGGAGTTTGAATGAAGATTGAAGCAAATTATTTTTCACTTCTGTATTTTTTTCATGTTTTTTTTTTCCTTTGAGTCCGTGTTTTCTTTCCCAATATGATTAATATGGTAATAAGTTTTGCATGATTGAGCATCTATAATCTATATCAAATCCCTTACCATTTCAGGGAGGGAGAGAGACAATTTGGAACTCAAAATTTTTAAAAATGAATGTTAAAAATTGTCTTTACATGTAATTGGGGAAAGAATAAAATATTATTAAAAAAAGAAAAGATCCTTTGCATATATTATTTCATTTGACTTTATAACAGTTTATAGGAAACAGACCTCTTACTTTTCAGATGATGAAACAGATGCTTCAAGAGGTTGTGACTTGCCCATGGTCATCAGTTGGTAAGCTGGTAAGTAATCCTCAGAAAGAGGATTCAGGCCCAGATCTTCCTGATTCTATGTTCAGCACTCTCTCTACAACATTCCACTAACTGTATTTAGAGACTGAGGAGTAGACTAGAGGGACGGCCTTGCATTTCAGTCCAACCTTCATCATCTCCATCTGAAGTCCAGAAGCATCTCTCACTCTACTGACTTATGAGGGAGAAAGAGAAAGAGAGAGGGTGTGTGTGGGGGTGGAGCCAAGATGGTAGAGTAAAAGCAGGAACTTTCTTGAGTTCTTGCTCCAATCACCTCCAATACCTGTAAAAAATTACTCTAAACAAATTTTAGAGCTACAGAACCCACAAAGTGGCAGAGAGAAATAAATCTTCCACTGAAGGCAGCCCGGTAGCTCGACAGGAAGGGTCTATCACACTAGGCTGAGAGTTGAGCGCGGTCCCATGTGAGCTGTGCTGGCCCAGACCAGCAGCACAGACTGACCAGAGCAGACTTCAGGAGAGTGAATCACCAACAGCTGCAGTCGTTTCCAGACTTCTCAACCCATAAATGCCAAAGAGAAAGTAAAAGGTCAGTGGGGAACTCTGTTAGAACTAGATAAGAGAAGAGTGCAGTCTGGCCCCTGCTCCTGAGGTGGTGGAGGGTGATGGTGGCAGGGCAGCTGCAGCGGCTGCTACTTGGCTGCCTCTTGGGCTCTAGGCCTACGGATCGTAGGGGGACCAAGGGACCATTCAGAGGGTAATTGCTCTTGCTTTGACCTACTTGGATCTGGGTTGCAGTTTTGGGTGGTAGTCCTGGGGTGAGGAGTGCTAATGTGGCAGAGTTTGTGGTGGTTGTAGAGAGTGCATCCTCCTCACAATTCTGAGACAAATGCCTGGAAGAAGCTCTGACAACAGGTGCATGAAACCCAGAAATTTGTGACACAGCACTCTCCACTCTGGAAGCAGAGTTCTACCATGGCAAAGAGCTCAAAAGTCAAGTAATTGGCTGGCAAGATGATCAAACAGAGGAATCAAACTATAGAATAATTTTTTGGTAACAAAGATGATCAAAACAGAACCAGAAGAAGACATCAAAATCAAAATCCCTGCATCAAAAGCCTCCAAGAAAAAATATGAACTGGTTGCAGGCCATGGAGGAGCTCAAGAAGGATTTTTAAAATCAAGTTAAGAGAAGTAGAGGAAAAATTGGGAAGAGAAATGAGAACAATGTGAGAAAAACATGAAAAGCAAGTCAATAGCTTGCTAAAGGAGACCCAAGAAAATAACTCCTTAAAAAAATAGACTAACTCAAATGGCAAAGGAGGTCCAAAAAACCAATGAGGAGAAGAATGCCTTAAAAAGGCATTGGCCAGATGGAAAAGGAATTTCAAAAATTCACTGAAGAAAATAATTCCTTCAAAATTAGATTGGAGCAAATGGAAGTTAATGATTTTATGAGAAATCAAAATACTATAAAACAGATCCAAATGAATGAAAAAATAAAAGGCAATTGGAAATATCTCATTGGAAAAACCACTGACCTGGAAAATAGATCCAGGAGTGATAATTTAAAAATTATTGGACTACCTGAAAGCCACAATTAAAAAAAGAGCCTAGACATCATACTTCAAGAAATTATCAAGGAAAACTGCCCTTATATTCTAGAAACAGAGGGCAAAATAAAAATTGAAAGAATTCACTAATTGCCTCTTGAAAAACATTCAGGGGCGGGCGGGGGGGAGAGAGAGAGAGAGAGAGAGAGAGAGAGAGAGAGAGAGAGAGAGTTAATAATTCTTAAATCAAAGGGAAAAGGTTAATCAAGTTTGGGCAGATTTTGTTGTATTCTCCCTGTCTTCTAAACAGAGCTGAAGCTACTAAACTAACAAAAGATCAGGTCCAGGGAGAGTACAGTCTCGGGGTCCTAAGCAAATCCTGCATTTCCAAGGGACATGTGCATGTTCTGTTTTTGTTGAGTAGCCAGGATGTTTGATTTTGAGTGTTGGGGTGGAAGTGGGGCTAGGGAAAGGAGCACAAGACAGAAACCATCCCTGAAACATTATCTTGCCTCCCTCTGCCAGTTCTCTTCTCTTCTGATACCTCATGCTCCTTGAATTTTCCTGAATAATTATAATAATAAAAATAATTCATATGTATATTGTACTTTAAAGTTCAAGTACAAATTACTTTAGTAAATATCACCTAGTTTTAACTTTTTTGCTACCTTGACTCCCATACCAAGGCAGCAAATTAGCTGGGATCACAAAAATAGATGGAGATTTAAATGTACTAGGCCAACCTGATTGCAGTACAATCGTGTCAGAAGTCCTACTGGAAATCCCTTGCCTCCTCAAGGCTACAAAGCATCATTCCCACATCTATTCTTGAAATATCACAGGCAGGGCAATCAAAAAAGGGAAGAGCAGGTCACGGTCAGATAAATTTGTGTTCAAAATTGTTTAACAATGCTGAAATTTTTCAGGAGTGGAGGACCCTGCATCTTCTTTCTTCGTCCCTAGAGAAGTGAGGAAAATAAAAATGCCCGTTTGCTTTCCAGAGGCATCTAAGCCAGGGTCAGGCTCCCTGAATGTTTTCTGGTTTGTGTGCTAGGTTTCTGAGGCTTACAAACCAGCATTTTTAGTGGACTTTCTGTGTCTCTTGATTCCTAAGGCTGGGACTGGATTGAGTGACATAAATATGTTAATGCCCATAATGAAGCTGTGTAATATAATGGAGAGAGAGTTGGCCTGAGAGTCAGGAAGACTTGTGTCTCTCTGTTGGAACCTTAGAGACCCTTGGTGAATCATCTAACTTCTCTGGCTCTCGGCAACCAAAGTTATAAATTTCTTAGCAATTGACCATCTGCATAGAAGGAGCTTACTTACTGGGAATTCCCTCTACAAATATAATCACCATTCTGGCCAAAAAAACCCCAAAACAAAACAAAATAAAGCCAACTCTCCAAACAATACACATAATGTGATTCTGGAAGGCACGTGTGATAGGTTAAGTTCATTCATTTTGCTTTAATTAGGTCCTGATGAATCCAAAAGACAAAGTGATAGCACTAGGAGGTTATGAGACTCTGAGTAGGGGGGAGGCTCTAGGGCCCTGCTGTGAATTCTATGGGATTCCTTTAGGCTCTGTGACTAGAGCATTAAAGAGAGGGTTTGATAGTTATTTCTCTTCTGATTGGCTCCGAGTTAAGTTTAAATACACTCATTCATTTCCTCTCATTAAGGCCCAGCTCTCCCTCTCCTCACTTTACTCTCTTTTGATTTGAAAAATGTAGTATTTTAATATAGTCAGGTGGTGATTTGCTGGGTGCTGGGTGCTATTTACTCGAGCAAACACCAGCCTCCAACTCTTTCAACTATTGATTCATTTCCTTGTGAAGCCTTTCTCCGGATTCAAAATGAAGTCTAGAGACATGAACAGATTCATAAAATTGGAGAAATTCTATCTCTAAATGGCTCCTTGCCCCAACCTCAGCCTGAGATAAGGAAAAACTGCTTCTCTGACTTTCTGCTCCAGGGACAGTGCCCAATCTTTTGCTTCCTCCTGAATCAGCAGAAGAAAGAGGGTGGAGGGTGAAGGCAGGTAGCTTGGCTCACGGTTCTCTTTTCTTCTTCTCCATCTCTGTTGTGTGGTTTCGAAGCGAAAGAATTCACACCAACTTCCCCCTCTCCCTCAAGCACACACATCCAAAACCAAAAGCCCTTGAAACCAGGGAGATTCTCAGTAAATGCTCATGGGCCATCCTTCTTTCCTTACAAATTTCCATAGCAATGTCCTTGGGGGAGGGATTACTTATACAGCATCTTACACTTTTCAGAGGGTATTCATGTTTATCTCACTGATCTTCAAAACCCTTTGAGGGAAGTAGAACTGTCATGGAAATGGTTAAGAGACTTTGCCAAGGTTACACAGCAGAAAAAATGTCGTGAGGACTTGGGTATATGATTCTCTATTGCAGTGGTTCTCAACCTTCCTGATGCCCGCCCCTTTAATACCCATGTATGGGTGTATCTGCATGGGCTGACCTGCATGGAGATGAATTGAGGAGCAGTGTCTCAGTTCCTAAGATCACAGGAAATATGTGTTTTCTGATGGTCTTAGGCGACCCCTGTGACCCCTGTGAAAGGGTCATTTGACCCCCAAAGGGGTCGTGACCCACAGGTTGAGAACCACTGCTCTATTGCATTATGCTATGTCCACAATTTAACAAAATAATTTATTGATTGTTTTTAAAAGGGAGGAGAAGAAAAGTACAAAGAAAACAGGCTTGCGTTGACCATCACATTCTAGAGGATTCAGATGGATGATTTAGGGCAATAAGCTTTCAGAAACCCTGCACCCTCTCCTCATATTCTTCCAAGGCTCCCACCCTCTATTGGTGACAGTTTGTTGGCAGTTCAGCCTGATAAGGGTACCCTCCCCCCCTGCCAACTGCCTCTTTATTGTAGACAGAGATAAATCATCTCTGCCACTGACATTACCTCTCATAACCATTTCCATGCTGATTCTAATTTAGTGTTTCTAGCCTCAGCTGTTTGAAGGGATCCCAGTTAGGTATATATAGAAATAGACTTATCAATTCTTTTTTTACCTGAACCCTCATTTCACCCAATCAAGATTGCTTCCGATTCTAAGTCACAATTCTCCTTTCCATGTTTGCTAATTATTTCTTAGTACCTAAAACTCAAATTTTTAAACATTGATATAATTTGAAGTCTCTGATAATAGTAGTTGTGTGACCTTGAGCAAGTAACTTGTCTAGGGCTTAGTGTCCTCATCTGTAAAAATGAGTGGGTAGGAGTATATAACCTTAACTGTGCCTTCTAATTCTAAAATCATGATCTTATGATCACCCTCTAAGATCCTGATATTAAGATGGAAATAGCTGTCAAGTTTAGATACATGTGGTCGAGGGCTAGAATGATCAAAGTGATTTCTAATCATTTGCCAATGGTCAGCCAAGGTCAAAGGAGGCCATAGACAAATGTCGAACTCAAGTGAACAGGAAACCTAAGAGGGTCTGGCTACTGGATTGGATCAGACTATTTTTAGATGAACTAATTTAAGATGATTCCCCAACCACATTACCTCAATTATTTTTAAATACTTGCCTGAAACTGCTATTCAGCAAGATTCCGTCTCATTTAAATCCAAATTGCTTTTAAAAGAGTCAATAAAAGGCAATGTTTGGTAATGGGTTTTTAAACTTCAAAGATCTAGTTTCATTATAGGGCATCCCTTCACCAACACAGATTTCAACCCCTCTATAACTTAGAAGGTGATTTTCAAGATTTGCTAGGGCCAAAAAATTTGTCATCCTACAGCCATATTGGTCTTTAGATAACAAATGACAGGAAGGAGAACCTGTTACTCTTGTAAATTCTACACTGCTAAAGGAATGTATGTGTCAAATTTTTGTGGCCTCTAGATTTTGTTGCCTTGGGGCAAAGTCCTTGTCACATGGTCTTAGTTCTGGCTCTGATTCTACCTGATATTTGCACAGGGCACTGCGGTTTACAAAGTTCTTTTATAGAACCACTCTGTGAGGTGGAGAGGGTAGGTGGAAGCATCCTTTTTTCTCTGATGAGGAAACTGAAGCTCATAAAGATTAAGTGACTTGCTTGGGACCAGATAATTAGCAAAGGGATGATAATTATTCTTGTCTTTATGCTAATTGGTCACTGTGGTATTAGGGGTATTTGCTGGAAGTTAATTTGATATATATATGAATATATATATGGATGTATATACACATATATACATCCATTTATATATATGTGTGTGTGTATGTATATATGTATATATACATACACACACACATGACTTTGCTTTCCTTTTCTCAAGTCTCACCCTTCAGTAAAGATAGCCCCAAGATATAGGTGCAGGGAAATAAGATTAAATAATAACTTACCCTTAGAATACCAAATAACAGGAATGAGAAATGTCACAAATGATTCCAAGAATAAAATTCCAAGAATGCTGCTCCCTAAGGCTAAAACAATTTAAAAACATGGCCTTCACCCTGTACCAAGAAACTCTGACTTGTTGGTGAGAAAACAAGATTAGAATGGACCAAAAAATCCTTTTTTTTTTTTTTAAAGAGAGAAATTCATGGGGCAGCTAGGTGGTGCAGTGAATAGAGAAACCACTCTGGAGTCAGGAGGATCTGAGTTCAAATTTGACCTCAGACAATTAATACTCACTAGCTATGTGACCTTGGACAAGTCACTTAAGCCTAATTGCCTTCCCCCCACCCCCCAAAAAAGAGAGAACTTCTGATTTATCCTAACCTTTTGATCTAGCCAGCACATCACTAATGTTTACACGAAATAGAAGAGAATCTATCAATAAGAATTTATTAAGCATCTATTATGTGTTGGTCAATAAGAATTTATTAGGTGCCTACCATATGCCAGGCACTGTGCTAAACACTGGGGATACAAAAAGAGACAGAAGACAGTTCTTGTCTTCAAGGAGCCTACAATCTAATTAGGGAGGCAAAAAGACACAAATATGTACAGTTAAGCTATATACAGGATAAATGGGAAATTATTAAAGGATGGAAGACATTAGAATTGAGAGGGATTAGGGAAGGCTTCCTTTAGAAGCTGGGATTTTAGTTGGGATTTAAAGGAAACCATGGAGGTCAGTGGTCAGAACAGAGGAGGGAGAGCATTCCAGGCCTGGGGGAGAGCCAAAGAAAATGCCCAGAGCAGAGATGGTGTGTCTTGTTTGTGGAATAGCCAGGAGGCTAGTGTCAGGATCAAAGAATACAAGGTGGGGATAAGGTATAAAAAGATTGGAAAGTTTGAGGAAGGCCAGAAAGTTAAGGGCCTTGAGGATTTTATATTTGACCCTGGAGGCAGTAAGGAGCTACAGAATTTATCAAGTAGGGCTTGACATGGATGAACCCGTAATTTAGGATAAACACTTTAGCGACTGAATGGAGGGTGGATTGGAGAGGGGAGAGACAAGATAGGCAGACCCACCAGCAGGCTGTTGTAACAGTCCAGATGTGAAGTGATAGGAGTCTTCATTAGAGTGGTAGCAGTGTTAAAGGAGAGAAGGAAGCCTATTTGAGAAATGCTGAAAAGGTGATATCAATAGACTTTGGCAACAAATTGAATGTGGGGGGTGGTGAGAGATAGTGAGGAAGCTGGGATTACTTCTAGGTTGTAAACCGAAGGACTGGGATGATGGTAGTGTGCTTGACAATAATAGGGAAGTTTAGAATTTGGGAGAATTTAGGAGGAAAGATAATGAATGAATTTGGTTTTGGACATGCTTAATTTAAGATGTCTATTAGACATTAAGTTCAAGATGTCATCTAGAGGCATGAAATTGGAAGTCAGCAGAGAGACTGGGGCAGAACAGGCAGATTTGAGAATCGTCAGCATAATCATCAGTAATTAAGCCCATGGGAACTGAAAAAAGTCACTTTCTTTTTAAGGGCCAACCTATGTGCTACCTAGTTTGTGAAGTTTCCTAATCTCCAATGATCTCTCTCAAGTTTCTCATAGCACCTTGTCTGTACTCATCCTTTGAAGTTATTACATCGTGCCAAGTATCATGGTTATCTATGTTTATATCTTCCCACACTGTTAAAGAGTAATCTCCTTAGGAGCAACACCTCTATTAATTTCTATGTCTCTAATATAGAGTATAGTACCTTGCGAGTAGCCAGCACTTAATAAATGTTTACAGAATTAAATTACAAATGTTCACTCTCAAATAAATACACACTTATTATGAGCCCTCTCTATTCCAGGGACTGGGGATGCAAGGACAAAAATGGAATGGCTCCAGTTCTTGAAAAATCTGACCTTGTAGTGGAGGAGACAGATACATAAATATAAAATTAATATGGGATAACTTTATGGAGGAAGCACTAGCAGCTACAGTGAGGTTGGAGAGGACCAGGAGAGGCCTCAGGTAGAAGGTTCCATTGGAGATGGACTTTTAAGAATCAAGGACATTGGAGAGGATTCCAGGAAGATGGCGGAGCAGGTCAGAAAATTTCAAGCTCTCAGGATTTTCCCCCACAAAGGAGATAAAATAGCACCTCAGGGCGAAGATAGAGGGTGAAAATAAATAAGAGTAGGGGCAGAGCAGGGGTTCTCTTGGGACAATCTGAGAAGATTTGAAGAAAAATCCCAGGATGAGGTTTCCTCCCTGTGAACAATAAACACATCCAGGCTAAGGATCACCCTGAGTGTAGCTGGATTGGGAGGCTGCCTTGGCCCCAGTCACAGTAACTTTTACCTCCAGGACAGTGAGCTGAGTTGGGCTTTTGAGCTGGGGAAGATCTAGGGAACCTCTGCTGACAAGGAATGCCAGACTCAACTGTGCTACATCCAACAGAAGGGGCGAGGAGGAACCAGCCCAGGCCTGGTGAGTGCAGAAGCAGTGGGGCAGGGACATGGCTGGCTGTGGGCACTTACAGGAAGCTAGAGGTTGTGGTTTGAGTCCAGGGTCAGAGGGGAGAACTGAAGAGGATCTGAGATCAGAAGCACCCATACCCCAAGACCAGAGGTGATTATAAAAACTAAACTATTCCCCCTCCCTCCCAAATGTGCAGGCAAAGGAGAAAGAATCCAACCACAGAGAGCTACTATGGGAATAGAGAGGACCAGGGTTCATCTTCAGAGGATGACACCGAAGCAAAGAAACCCTCAACTACCCCAAAAAGTAATGTCAAATGGTCACCTGCTCAAAAATAACTCACTGAAGAACTTAAAAAAGCCTTTAAAAATCAAATGAAAGAGACTGAGGAAAAACTAAAAAGAAAAATAAGAATAAGTCAAGAAAAAGACTTTGAAAAGAAAGTCAACTAATTTGAAAAGGAAATCCAGAATCATAAGGAGTAAAATGACTCCTTAAAAATCAGAATTGATTGTACACAACCACAGACACATTGTATGTGTGATGACCAACCTTGATAAATTGGATGCAATGCACAACTATAAGACAACTCTACAAGTCTCAGGATGGAAGGAAATATCTACATCCAGAAAAAGATCTAGAAAGAACAGAGTTTAAATGGAGACTGAAGCAATCTACATGCTCTCGTACTTTTCCATGTTTGATTTAGTTTCTTCTTTCCCACTGTTCACTCCATTGGTCACAACCCTTCTATACAACCAGACTAATGTCCAATGTGAAAGTATTTGCAGATCCTGTACTTGATTGCAAGCCGCCATGGTGGGGCGGGGGGAAGGGGGGGGGAGAGAAAAAAGAGAGGGAAGAAAATTTGAAACTCAAGGGATTGTGGAACTGAATCTTGTAAACTAAAAGTAAATAAACAAATCAATTTTTAAAAAATCAGAATTGAGCAAGGGGAAGCCAGGGAAGTTATAAGAGACAAAGAAATTAAAACAAAACAGAACAAAACCAACCAACTCAAAATATAAAGAATGAAAAAATAGAAGAGAAAGTGAAACATCTCATAAGAAAAACAATTGATCTGGAGAACAAATCAAGAGGAGAAAACATAAGAATAATCAGACTATCTGAAAGCTATGATAAAAAAATGAATCTTGATACAATAATACAATAAATAATTTTTAAAAAATTGTCCTGAAGCATTAGAACAAGAGATGAAAGTAGAAATAGAAAAAACCTACCACTCATCACTTGAAAGAGATCCTACAAGGAAAACTCACAGGAATATTACAGTCAAATTCCAAAACCCCTAAGGTAAAGAGAAAATATTATGAGCAACAAGAAGAAAACAATTTACATATGGTGGTACCACAATTAGAATCACACCAATATAGCAGTGGTGACACTAAAATATTGCAGGTTTTAGAACACCATATATTGAAGAGCAAAAGAACTGGGCTTCCAGTTGAAAATATACCCAGCAAAGTCAACCAAAATTCTGAATGAAAAAAAAAACTGGATATTTAATGCATTGTCAGACTTTTGGGACTTTGTTAAACAAACCAACCAACTTTGAACTCAATAGATGATTTGACATACAAGAGCCAAGAGAAATATAAGGTACGTACCAATGACCAATTACAAATGCCTCGATAAAGATAGAATGTTAACCTTTTAATATGTAACATGTCTATGTCTGAGATCGTTACTAGTAATTAGGTATCTTATAAGAAAGACTGGAGTCGACCTGAGTATGATAGGATTTCAAAAAGTAAAACCATTCAAGAACAGCTAAGAGAGTAATTATCATATATGTATGAGGTGTGAGATGAAGAACGGATACAGAGGAATTAGGTGAGGGAGGGGGGCTGTTAGTTGTGGAAACTTACTTTTATTGGCAACAGATTCAAGAGGAAAAAATACCTAAACATCTAGAAGAGTATAAAAGTCTTCTAAATTTAGGAAGAAATAAAACTCTAAGAGATAGGGAGGGGGGAAGGATAAAGGAGGAATCTTTAGAGGGGAGGGTGAGGGAATAGGTAAAAGGGGTGTAAAAAGTGTGTTTAAGGGCAGCTGGGTGGCACAGTGAACAGAGCACCGGCCCTGGAGTCAGGAGGACCTGAGTTCAAGTTTGGCCTCAGACACCTAACACTTACTAGCCTTGTGACCTTGGGCAAGTCACTTAACCCCAATTGCCCTGCCCTCCCCCCTCCAAAAAGCAACAAAAAAAAGTGTGTTTAGATTTGGGGAAATAGGAGGATAGGGAAGGAATTGTTGTAGGGGGGGTAGGTTAAGTAATAGGAGGGCAAGGTAGTGGGTAAAGTAGAGGAGTTAGGAGAGACAGGAAAAAAATATTCACAAACATAAAAACAAAGATTAGGAGTAGAACCTTTCAGGGAAAGTATATGTTTATATGTGTATGTATGTATGTCTATATATGTATTTGTGTATGTATGTATACATGTATGTATATATGAATATCTATGTATAAATATATACATGTTTAATGATAACCTTGGGTAGGGAAGAGGGGGAAGAAAAGGGGGAGAAAGAATAAAGTAAAAAGTGCACAGCAAAGAAGAAAAGAAAACCTAGAAAGAAACAAGGAAAAGATGGATAGTTTTCAGCATAACGCACAGTATGTAATATATCGGCTTTCTTGAAATGAAAATTTATTGCTATAAATTCTGAATACTGTCCTACATTCTGTTCTGGATATGACATGTTTTTCTTTTCTTATTTTATATTTAAGCTTATAATATGTTTCTTTTTCTTTTCTTATGTATTTTAAGTTGTAGTATTTGTCAAACATTTTTAAAAATTAAAAAAAAAAGAATCTAGAGGATTGTAAAAGGCAGAAAGGAAGCAAGAAGAGCATTCCAGGCATAGGAGATAACCCGTACAAAGAGGGAAAGAACCTAAGCTACAGCCTCTTTGTTAAGAGGCTTTCAGCCTTCTCATCCTGTCTTTCTCTCTCGTCTCCAACCTCATCCCTGCTGCCCTGGCAATTCAAATTCAGTTTTCTATGCTTATGAAGAGCTGCTTCAGGGACTTTTGGGGCGTAATAATAAAAACGTGGTTAATATAGGTTCTAGTCAATAGCCTGATCAATAAAAACACATCCTGCCAGGCTTCGCCACTGATGCTGTAATTATCAAGTGACATCAGGACAAGATGCCTTTTTATTGGAGTCAGAAAAGAGATGGTTTGATGAAAAGAATGAGATCTTTAATGGTTCCCTGGGTTCCAGGGGGCATTGTATTAACTTGGTGCCTGTTCAGCAGTTGATCCCAAATCTTGATTTGTTTCCCAAGTGGACTTTGGGCATTAGGCTCAGAGTCAGGGGGATCTCTAGATTCTTCTTCTGCTTTCTCAGCTGAACAGAAAGGACGATCTTTTTGTAGAGTTTGTTATCACTTCAGAGTATTATATTGATTTTTAATCAGTTGATCATATTGATCCCCACTGCTATCATCAACAGAGGGAGTTACTGTGCTAGACAAAGGGAGTCCTTGGGAGATGGAGTGGGTTGTTTTAATTAATTTATTTTTTTTGCCTTTTTTTTTTTTTGCTTTTTGGAGGGCAACTGGGGTTAAGTGACTTGCCCAAAGTCACATGGCTAGTAAGTATGCCAAGTGTCTGAGTCTAGATTTGAACTCAGATCCTCCTGACTCCAAGGCTAGTGCTCTATTCACTGCGCCACCTAGCTGCCCCAAGTGGGTTGTTTTTAGATAGCTTTAATTCTTTTTTCCTATAGCACACTGCCATCTTCATATTCCTTCCTCCTTTTTCCTTTCCCTCATCTTCTTCCTCCAAGGAAAAAGTGGTGTGCTATACAGATAGGGGTGGGGATGAGAAAAGAAGGATGTTGGGGAGAGAAAGGATAGGCTGTGGAGGATGAACCTAATGTTAGCCTTGAAATCATAGAGCCATACTGATTGAATTCACTAAAAATATGTCATATGATCTCAACTGGGTTCTCACTGCAAGAAAGGTACACATTCTATTCTTCCCTAGTTGATTTCTATCCTGCTTTCCACAGCACTTATTCCAGATCTCGTCATCTCTCATCTCTTTCCATGACACCTTCTTCACTCACCTTCTCTATTAAGGATCTGTTCCAATTGTATGCTGTTAAATATTTAACAACAGGCTTTCTGAAAAAAATGTATACAACACACTTTTAAGGTCAATCTGCATTACTAATATTTTCTCCATCACTCTTTTAAGTCTAGACAACCAATAAAACAATAACTCACACCTGGATGAATATTTTCCTATTTTCAAGGTATAAAGGCTCGTGCTCAAAATATAATATCAGGCTCTCATGGGATGGTTTGAACTAGCTTCAGCATGCCTCTGATCTATTCTCATATTTCCCCAGAGAAAATTAAAACTGCTTCTTCTCTCCTTCTCCTCTTCCTCCTCCCCCTCCTTCTCCTTCTCCTTCTCCTTCTCCTCTTCTCTCTCTTCCTCCTCCTCCCCCTCCTCCTCAATGAACATCACTTAAGACACTGCCACTATCTCCTCCTTCAGGATAGTATCAGATGAAGAGGTGGTTCCTCTTCTGCCCAGGCCAATCCCTTCAAAGGAACCTTTCGTCACATCTGCTTCCACCTTCTCTAGTGTGTAGTTCCCACTAACATTCTCACTCTCTCTAATTTAGTGTCTCTTTATCTGCTGGCTCCTGTGCTACTGTCTACCAACACTCTCCTATCTCCTTCATCAATAAAACTAAAACCTTTTGATCCCACTATCCTCACTGACTATCTCCCTTTATCTCTTCTCCTGTTCCCAGCCAAACTCTTTGAGAACATTGAGGTCATCTAACCTCCAAACTGGCCCACTTTTCGTTGTAGCCCACTGCATTTCACATATGAGATGATCCTCCGTCTGTCTGACCTTTTTTGCTCCTATAATGACGGTGCCAGATTAGTGGGAAAAGGGAAAGAGGGTACTAAGTGCCATTTACATTTTAAACCATCTGTGAATATTAGTACATTCAATGAATTCCAGTCATTTGTCCAAGATGGACTACATCCTTCTGTGATAAAGGAAATGGAAGATGTTGTTGTTGAGTCAGTCAGTAATATCTGAAAGGTTATGAAAAACAGAAAAGGTATTCCAAGATTGGAATTTTCAAAAAAAGGGAAGAGAATGGATTCGAAATATTATATGCCAGTAAGCTGGCATTTGCTTCCTGGCAAAATTTTAGAATGAATCATTAAAGAGATGGTTAGTGGACATTTGAAAAAGGAATAGGTGATTGCAAAAGTTAGCCTGACTTCATCTAGAAGAAACCATGCCAGATTAGTCTTATATCCTTTGTTCTGACAGGGTTACCAGTTGGTAAATCAGGAGAATGTTAGAATTTATCAAGGTTTTAAGAAAGCATTTGATAAAAAAAATCTCCTATTGTGGAAAAATGGGGGAGATGTGGACTAGAAGATAATGCAATTAGATGTATTCAGAACTGGTTGAACGGCCAGACTCAAAGAGTCCTTGTTAGTGATTCAATGCTAGCATGGCAGGTATCCAATAAAGAGCCCCAGAGATCTGAGCTTTGTCCTAGGCCATTTGACATTTTTATTAATGACTTGGATAAAGACATGGGCATCATTCTTATCAAATCTGCAGATGACACAAAGCTAGAAGATGATAGAGTCAGGATCCAAAAAGATCGTGAGAAATTCCCCCATTGGGGTGAATTTAATCAGCTGAAATTAAATAGACATAAAGGGAAAGTCTCATATTTAGGTTTGACAATTTCCTTTCCAAGAAGAGAATGTGGAAGGAGGCATGGATGACAGCAGTTTGTCTGAAAAAGATCTGTGGTTTTTTAGTGGTTTGCAGGCCCAGTAAGAGTCAGTGACACAATATGGCAGCCCAAAAAGCTAAGACAACATTGGATTGTATTGAGGGGTTTATCTCAATTAATAATATAATTGATATAATATAAACTTCAGTCTTTACAAAATACAACAATATATAAATAACATAATATAATTGAGGGGTAATAATTGATATAATATGATAATATAATATAATTGAGGGATATATATCAATATGATAATATAAATTTCAATTGAATAACATAGTATAACAAGGAAGACACAGTTCCTCTGTCATCTGCCCTAGTCAGATCTCATCTGGAGTACTGTGTTTAAATGTGGGCAACATATTTGAGAAAGGATGTTGATAACTTAGAAAGTGTCCAGAGGAGGGCAACCAAGATAATAAAGGGTCTTGAGTTCAAGTTAAAGGAGAATTGATTGAAGGAATTGAGAATGTTTATCCTGGAGGTAAGAAGGCTCAGTAGTGAAATGAGAACGTTCTTGAAGTATCTGAGGGGCTCTCTTGTATAAGAGAAATTGGACTTGATCTGTTTGATCCCTGGAACAATGAGAGTACACTGCAATGAAGCAGCAGAAGGGTGGGGGAAGGGAATGACATTTTCTAAATTAGAGCAATCCAAAGTGGAATGGAATCGCTTTAAGACATGCTAGATTTTCCCTTTCTTAGAGGTCTTTGAATTGAATCTGGATGACCACTTCTCCAGTTTGTTATAGTGTGGATTCCTTTGGGATATGGGTTGGACTAAATGGATGCTAAGATCCCTTCCAACTTGAAAATCCAAGACTTTACAGAAGTTTAACTGAAACAAAATAATAACCATAATGATAAGAAATAAGGAGCCCAGGAATTTCGATTGACATCAATCACGTGATTTCTTCACCAACTTGAGAGAAAGGACAACAAAGAGCAATGTTGGTTTAGAGCTTAGGGGAAACTGGGCTGAGCTTAGAAAACACATGAAACAAAAGGGTAACTCATAACTCCTGTATGCTAGAAGTCCTTTTCTCCCATCTATGAGGTGATCAAGATATTCTCTTTAGGTAGGTTTAGTTTCTTTCCTGTTCTCCTTTTGTGGAGCTATGAATCTATGTCCACTCTGTCCTTGGCACCCAATATAGACATTGTTATCCACTGAGATAGTGATAAGGCACCACTTGGAAGACAGCCCCCAATTTTCCAGATCCTTCAAAGTTCCCAAACTTCTTTATAAGCAAGGTGCAAGGGAGAGGAGAACTTAAGGAGAGCCACATTGAAACTAGAGCTAAAACTGATCCTTCCCTCCACAATTTGTCCTCTATAAACATAAAGGTCCTGACCCTAATGAATGTGATGGCTGGAAACCACTCCTTGCTAAGTGATCTTTCTCACACGCATCAGGGTCATAGCTGTAAATGTGCAATAGTGGACCTCAATCACCCTTATGAAGAACCATAGCTCTTAGAAATATATGGTCTCCTCATTCTCCCCCCTGCATTCTGAGTGAAACCAAAGAATCCCAAAAGCATAGTGCTTTTGGAGGAATCCATTAGGACGAGGGTCATTTCCAATTTTGCCCTTACAAAGAAGAAGTAAAGGGAGAGTTTAAAACAGGAACCAAAAAATATCACCCCAAAACTTAAGGCAAAAAAGAGATGCAAAAGTCTCTAAGATAACAAAAATGAATTTCAAGAAAGGCTAATAAAAGTCATCTTGATTTGCTAGCAACATTGCATATATCATACCTCAAACCACTCATTCCTCAAACACTGTACATAAGCTATAACATGATGACCTGATTTCTCCTCTGTTATCAGATGGAGCCAAGGGTAGTTCTGTTGAGCAAAAAGCTAAGTTTTCTCTTAGACCTAGACAGACTACAAAGCCATTTCAAAAAGGAGGGATCAGGTTCTGGGCTTTATTGCAGCTCTGAGAGCTCTTGAGCACCCACGCAGTAAGACCACAGACTGTCAGAATGGCAGCCCTGTGAAATGTTGAGCATTTTATTGTGGCAGGCAGATCAGCCAGCTGGCATTCTTACAGATAAGTAGGAATTAAATCTGGAAGGGGTCTTAATTCAACTTCCTTGTTTTACAGTTGAGGAAACTGAGACCCAGGGTGGGGAATTGACATTTCTGAGACTGAACAACTCATATAAGTGTTAGAAGCAGAATTTAAAACTTGACTTTCAAAAAAAATTTCAAATCCACAAATCTCTTTCCATTATACCATTTTCAGGAAAAATCTGCCCAGTGCTTTAGGGAAGCATTGTAAACTTAACCCTTTGTGGTTTTCTAGATCATAGAATCACAGACTGAGAGATAGAAGAGATTGCAGAGGACATCTAGTTCAACTCTCATTTTACAGGTAAGAAAATGGAAGGTCAGGGAGGTTAAATGACTTTGTCCAAGGCCATACAGGAGGTAAATGTTCAGGGCTGTCTGAAGACTCAGGGAATACTAAAGTGACTTAATTTATGTAGTTATGTATAAATTCAATTCAATAAATATTAAAATATTTTCGGTATTGTGCTAGGCACTGGGAATATAAATATAGTTACAAAACAGACTATTCTCATTGAGTTTTTACTCTAAAGAAAATGAAGAAATGTACGTAAATAAGCACGATATAAATGTGCTTCTCTCTTTAGGCTCCTTATTCAACTCCCACTCACACAGAGAGGCAGGGTCCTCTGAGGGCAATTAACTATAATGTTTCCTTAGGGGTAGCTCTGAGAGGTTGCAAGTGATTTCTCTAGCACAATTGCTCTTGAGCCCCTACCAGTGTACTCCTTCATTGATTACCAGCTAGGCAGACTTAGCTAGTTTTTATAAATGGAGTATTTACTGAGATGCCATAGCAATAACAATGGGTACATCCTCCAAACCTGTGACACACTCTCCTCTTATTAATGCATGAATCCTTGAGTGAGTGAGCTCAATCTTAGAGAGAAAATATGGTAAAGGGGCAACTCACAGCTCCTGACTTCTTGGAAGTCTTTTGTGGAGTCCTTGTGAAGTTTTCCTTTGGTGCAGGTAGCTTTCTTTTGGTCTCCAAGGGTCATTGCTCTTGTACAATCCTAGAACTGCCTTTCTTTGGTGTGTTTAGTTTGTTCCTAGCTCCTGATACAGATTCTTCCATAAGCTATTGATGGTCTAGGGACCTTGCTGCCATCACTGATGCAAAATCCAAATCTTTGAACTTTTTGAAGTTTACAAGTCGTTGTCTGATCAAGATGGAAATAGAAGAGACTCTCTCCTTTCCCTCATCCTCAAATGGTCTATATCTTAGGGGCTTGTTAGAAATTGTTCCACTGTTTGATTGGCCTGCCATTGGAACCCTAGATTCCTGACTGGCTTGCTATTGTATTCAAGCTCCACTGATTCTATTTAGCTATAATTGCAAGAGTGGACGCATCTGTTATCATTCAATTTATATCAAGTTTATACTTTTGATTGATTCTGCAATTCAATCAAAGAGGGGTTCTCACATGATAAATGGGTCAAGGAGTAGGCCATCTTATTGGTTACATTTATTGAGACTGAGGGGTATGGGATACTCCTCTACATATGATAGTGTGTTATAAGTGCAAAGGAGAGGTATGGGCAAAGTTCAATAAGAAATTTGAGGAGGGAAAGGCTATTTTCCTCTAGGAGAGTGTTTGGGAAAAAAGAGGAAAGGTTGGGAGGAATCAGAGAAGGCTAAATGGAAGAGGTAGCATTTGAGTTGGACCTTGAAGGAAGAGAGGGACTTCCACAGGCAGAGGTGGAGGAGGGAGTCCAATCCATGCTTTGAGGCCAGTGAGAGCAAAGACAGAATGATGGGAAATAGATGATGAAAATAGGACTAAAGGCATAGTCCGTTTCGGCTGGAAAGTAAAGCATATAAAGGAGAGTAGCCTGAGTTAACACTAACTCACTTTTCTGTACTGCCCTTTCCTTATAATAACCCTGTGAAATAGGTAGTGAGAGTATTATCTTTCCCATTTTAAAGTTGGAGAAACTGAAGATCTGGGAGGTTGTCACTTGCCCATTGTCATACAATTAGTAAGTGCTTAAGGTGGGATTCCAAGTAAGGTTTTAGGACTGGGTCCAGTACAGATTCCATGATACTGGTAAGGGTTAAGGTTAGAATCAAACTGTGGAAACAGGAGGAGTACATGCTCTATTTGGTAAGCATTGTGAAATTATTTAAAGTTTAGAAGTAGACAAAAAGTGGGGCCAGATTATACTAGAAGTGCAGAGAGAACAGGGAAAAAATGGAACAGGACAGAGTTTGTGGAATTCTCCTTTGCTGATGGATTAACTGATAGATCTGTCTGGTTAACAGCAGAGCTTGGAGGACTCAAAACCAAGAGTTTGGAAACATACCAGTTACACTTCACTCTAAGATTAGGAGTCAGGAGACATGAGCTGAGTCCAGGATCTGCTATTAATTAGATGTTTCATCTGGGCCAAGTCTTTTCACTTCTCCATGTCTCTGTTCCTCATCAATCAAATGCATGTAAAAATACATTGCCTACTTGCTGCACAAAGATGTTATGAGAACAAGGGAATCATAAATGTGAAAGCATCTAAAAAGTTAAAGGCAAGCTATGATTATGTAGAATCTTCATTGAATCAGTCGACAAATATTTATTGAGCAAGGATCAGTATGCCTTAAAAAGGGTGCAAATAGCTTACCATTACCCATACCTCTAAAGCCTTTCTTCCTTCTCTACTTTTGTCTCCCCCCCCCCCCACCCGAAGTGAGGTCAGGACAATTATGTGGCCCAGCAAATAACCACTAATTAACCATGAACAAAAAAGTGAATTCTATCAAACATTCAAAGACTAATTCCAATATTAAAGTGTGTGCAGAAAAAGAGAAAGAAGGTGAGTGATAATATGTTTTCTAAGAAAGGAAGAAAAGACCATCAATTTTTAACATTTTTAAAATTCCCAGAAGAGAACAGAAGGAAGTTCAGAAGAAGGAACAAAGACAACCAAGGTAGCATTAATACTGCCATGTTAAAAAAATATATACTTTATAAAGATCAAACTATATAAATAAATTCAGTTTCATATACAATCCTTTTTTTCTGTCCCTTTTTGTAAATGGAAATATTCAGATTTGTTGATTGTCTTCAAATTTATAACTAAAAAAAAAAAAAAGAAAAAGAATTTGGCAAATATAGAATAGCATGGGAAGACTTATATGAACTGATACAAAGCAAAATAAGTTGAACCAGGAAAACAATGTACACAATTCCTTTAACCATGTAAATGGAAAGCATGACAACAAAATAATCAAAACTGAGTGCTACAAAATTATAATGACCTCACAGCGCTAAAGAAGAAAGATAAGGAGGCAACTTCCCCCATTTCTTGGCAGAGATGGGAGACTATGGGCAGAAGCACTGCAGAGAATGTCAAACTTTTGCAAGATATTAGTTTAACTGAACTGTTTTCTTCCCTCTTTTCGATTCTTTGTCATAGGGGATGACTTTCTTGGAAGGGGAAGGGGAGAGGAGTATAATGGGAAATGCAGGTGATACTAAAACAAAAGACTAACAAAAATGTATTTTAAACCGTTCCTCCTTCCCAATTAAAAAAATTTCCATACAGATAAGTTATCTGACCAATTGACATATTTCTTTTTTTTTAATTGACTTGTTTATTTATTTTTGGTTTACAAGATTCAGTTCCACAATCCCTTGAGTTTCAAATTTTCTCCCTTCTCTTCCCCCTCCCCACTTTCTGCCCATGGTGGCATGCAGTCAAGTACAGGATCTGCAAATACTTTCACATTGTACAGTAGTCTGGTTGTATAGAAGGGTTGTAACCAATGGAGTGAACAATGGGAAAAAGAAAAATAAAACAAACATGAAAAAGAGTGATAGCATGTAGATTGCTTCAGTCTCCATTTAAACTATGTTCTTTCTAGATCTTTCTCTGAATGTAGACATCTCCTTCCATCCTGAGACTTGTAGAGTTGTCTTATACCTGTGCGTTGCTGAGAAGAGTCCAGTTTATCAAAGTTGACATACTTCTTTTTAACTTAAAATTACCCTTAATATAATGATTATTTAAATGCTGCGTATTTGCTGCATAAATATCTTTTTTTTTCTTTTGTTTTTCTTTTGGAGGCAATTAGGGTTAAGTGACTTGCCCAGAGTCATGTAGTAAGCAAATGTCTGAAGTCACATTTGAACTCAGGTTCTCCTGAATCTAAGGCCTGTACTTTATCCACTGAGCAACCTAGCTGCTCAAATATCTCCATTTTCAAAGAAGAATTTGACACACATGTCATGTGATTTTCTAGTAAAGTAAAAGGATACTGAACCTATAAGATTCTTGAATGGCACCCAAGTTCTGGTGGAGAACACAGGTGAAACACAGACTAGCTCTAGGTCTCATAGGACGCTACTGTGCTCTCTAGTCAGTTTTTTCTCTCTTGGCACTACATTTTTGAGGAACCCCACCTCTCTTCTTTGAACAGGGTCCATTAAAAAAGAAAATGTGAAACCTCCCAGTGAAAATCACCTGGACCTTTATGGATAATGATAATGAAAGAGATAATTCCCAATTCATATATGTGCTACCAAGGAGACCAACCCAATGGGCACCTGGATAGGAGGACATAACTCTGGTAAGCTGGAAAGAGCCAAGGAGAGCATTGTCCAATTAACCAAGACCAAAGAGGCTATGTTATCTGAAAGTACTGATGGTGTGTAATGTGTTCTGTATATGTTGTCTCCTCAGCTATCCATATGACTCTGGGACCCCCTCGATTCTTCCCAGATTCTGTGTTTTTTCTGGGTCAGGAGTATTTAAACCTCTGAGCAGTCAGGTCATTCGGCGACATTGCATTAAGACTTTTGGTAGGCCATGTCACGTGGCTGCTCCCACTAAATGTCTCCTGTAGCGCTAGCCAGTCTGTGCTGCCTTTACTTCTCCTTTCAGTTCCATCCCAGAGGGAGCAGAACATGAACAGTCCTGCCTCACGGCAAGGGTGTTATAAGCCAGAATCGGCAGCTGTCATTCGTAAAAAGTTGGCGGCTTCATATTCCATTTCACCGTAGCAGCAAATCCTAGGAGCACTGTGTTCTCAGCATAGCCCATGGTGCACTCTGCTAGTGCCTCATGGACTCCTCTTTCTTTAATAAGCAGCTGAAGCACTACCTTCTACCTCAACCAGATTAAAATGTAATTGGGAAATGTTTAGCAAAATAAAGAAAAATACAGTGCAACAACAACAACAACATTAATATGCAGCCGGAGGTCATCCCTACTGTTTGAGTTTGACACCACTGTTCCATAGAAAGTCTTTTCCTGATCCTCTCAGCTCCTGTGTCCTTCCTCTTAAACTACCTTGTGTCAAACTGCTTTGTATATGTTTCTATTTATTCACTTTATATTCATGCTATATATATTCATATATGACCATAAGTGCCTTGAGAGCAGGGATTTTCATTATTTATATTTCATTATTTATATCTCCATCACTTAGCACAGTGCACATAGTAGGCTCTCAATCAATACTTGTTGATTGACTAACTGATAGAGTTCTGCTACCACTACTGCTGTAATTGTTAGCCCTTGCTGAGTAGAGATAAAATTATCCCTTCTTGTTTCTGTCCTTCACTTCTTCTACATTTCAACCTTTTAGAGACTTTTTCTTCCATGTCTCCCCCACCCCCAATTCCCTGCTTTGGGGCTATTCACTCTTCAAACACCCACACAGCCTTCTGGGAGATAATAGTCCTTCCCCCTCTCAATACCTCTCTTCCCTCCAATGTGCTTTTCTTTTCCAGATATACCCTCTTACAATTGGATAATTATTACTTTTCATTTACAGTAACTGAAAGGGGTCCAGGATGAGACTTCAGATGTGGTGTGTTGCTTATGCTCATGAAGATGGTCTTGATAACCAAGAAACATGACATGATCTGAATGACACAGCAAAATGGATACCATACCAAAGAGTGTCATAGGTGAACATTGTTGGATTTCATATTGAGGTGATGGAGATTACTCCAAGGTCCAGGTAGACTCTTGAGCTATGACATGGAATTCTTGAATGAGAATAAATCTGGAATTGTATAAAATGAGGGCTAGATGAACTAAATGGTCTATGAGTCCTCTCCTAGCTCTAAATCTATAATCTTGTGATTCTACCTTTTGGGCCAAGTAGAACACATCCAGTCCTTTTTGCACATGGTAGCACTCTTGAATTATTTGAAAAAGCTGTCATTGTCCCCAGTCACATAGCTAGAAAATGATAGAGCTCCTAAGTCATTTATTTTCCAGGCTAAACACGTCCATATCCTTCCAACGATCCTCATGTGTGTAGTTTTGAGTCCATTTGCCCTCTTGCTCACCTTCTACTGGATCCGCTCCAATTTCTCAACGTTCTTTTTAAAATGTGGCACCCTGAGCCGAAGACATTGTTTCAGACGTTATCTGGGCAGAACAGAGTAGAACAGGACTGTTTCCTTTCTCCTTCTCAATATTGTTTCTGTTTATGCAACCTGAGATCACATGTTGGTTGTGCTGATAGCATCAAGTCTCAGAAAGCTGAAGAACTCCTACTCATAGCTCTCTGGCATTTAAAAATATTTTAAAAACAAAATTTTACCTGGGGAGACTTTTTTAAAAGTTTATTTTAAAAACTTTTAAATTTACTTATTTTCAGTTTTCAATATTCACTTTTAAAAGATTTTGAGTTCTAAATGCCCTCCTTTTCTCAAGATGACCTGCAATCTAATATAGGCTATATATGTACAATTACATTACACATACTTTTACATTAGTCATGCTATGAAAGGAGAATCAGAAAAAAAGGGGAAAACCACGAGAGAAAAAAACAAAGAAAAAAAGAGGAAATCGTATGTTTTGATTTACATTCAGACTCCACAGTTTTTTCCTCTGGATTGTGGATAGCACTTTCCATCACGAGTCTTTCGGAATTGTCTTAGACCATTGCATTGCTGAGAAGAACTAAGTCTGTCAAAGTTGGTCAATTGCACAATATGGCTGTTACTGTGTACAATGTTCTCCTGGTTCTGCTCACTTCATTCAACATCAGTTCATGTAAGTGCTTCCAGGTTTTTCTGAAATCTGACTGCTCATCATTTCTTATGGGACAGTAGTATTCTATTACATTCATATATAAACACACACACATATATGTATATATATACACACATATATATGTATGTATATGTAGAGGTATGTATATGTATGTATGTGTGTGTATTTGTATAAATATAGTTCCCAATAGCTCTCCAGAATGGTTGGATCAGTTCACAATTCCATCAACAATGCCAATTAGTGTTTCAATTTTCCCACCTCTTTTCCAATATTTATCATTTTCCTTTTCTGTCATATTAGTTAATCTGATAAGTGTGAGGTGGTACTTTAGAATCATTTTAATTTGCATTTCTGTAATCAATAGTGATTTAGAGCATTTTTTCATATGACTATAGACAGCTTTAATTTCTTCATCTGAAAACTGCCTGTTCATATCCTTTGACCATTTGTCAATTGGTGAATGACTTGTATTCTTATAAATTTGCCTCAGTTCTCTATATATTTTAGAAATGAGGTCTTTATTAGAGTTGCTTGCTGTAAAAATTATTTCCTAGCTTTCTGTTTCCCTTCTAATCTTGGTTGCATTGGCTTTGTTTATGTAAAAATTTTTTTAACTTAATGTAATAAAAATTATCCATTTTGCATTTCGTAATGTTCTCTATCTCTTGTTCGGTTAATTCTTTCATTCTCCATAGATCTGACGGGTAAACTATTCCTTGCCCTCCTAATTTGCTTATAATATCATCCTTTATATCTAAATCATGTGCCCATTTTGACTTTATCTTGGTATACAGCGTAAGACTGTATGTATATATGTATGTGTGTGTATATGTATGTATATATATGGTATACAGTGTAAGACCTATGCCTAATTTTTGCCGTATTGTTTTCTAGTTTTCCTAGTAGTTTTTTGTCAGATAGTGAGTTCTTATCCCAGAAACTGGAGTCTTAGGGTTTATCAAATAGTAGAGTACTATAGTCATTGACTGCTGTGTCTTGTGTACCTTACCTATTCCACTGATCTACCCACCACTCTATTTCTTAGCCAGTACTAAATAGTTTTGATGACTGCTGCTTTATAATACAGCATTAGATCTGGTACAGCTAGGCTACCTTGGGGAGACTTGTATGAACTGATACAATTGAAATGAGAAGAACCAGGAAAACATTATACACAGTAACAGCAATATCATAATGATAATCAGCTGCACTTATCAATACAATGATCTAAGACAATTACAAAGGACTTATTTTTTATTTTTTTCTTTTCAGAATTTATTTCTTTATTTTTAGTTTTCAACACTCATTTCCACAAGATTTTGAGTTCAAAATTTTCTCCCCATCTCTCCCTACCCCCCACCCCAAGATGGCAAGCATACTGATTACTCCTTCCTCCAGTCTGCCCTCTTATATATCCCCCCATCTGTCCCCTTCCCCCTTTCCCCCTTACTTTCTTGTAGGGCAAGATGGATATCTTATTTCCAATTCACACGTAACAACAATTTTTCAACATTACGTAGGACTTATAACGGGAAAAAATGCTCTCTACATCCTGAGAGAGAATTGATGAGCTCTGAAAGCAGATTAAAGCATCCTTTTTTCACTTAATTCTTCTTGTCTCTTTTTTTGCAACATGGTTGATATTGAAATATATTTTGCATAACTTCACATTTATAATTGATATCATATTGCTTGCCTTCTCAATGGGTGGAGGAGGGGCTAGAAGGAGGGAG
The DNA here is from genome assembly GCA_028627135.1 of Pseudochirops cupreus. NCBI lineage: Eukaryota > Metazoa > Chordata > Mammalia > Diprotodontia > Pseudocheiridae > Pseudochirops > Pseudochirops cupreus. The sequence continues at coordinate 67,006,777 of CM053581.1, read as the reverse complement.
AGACTTGGGAACTTAAATTTTTTAAATGAATATTAAAATAAAGTATAATTATTTAAAAATAAAATTTTATCATCTTTGTTTTTTTGCATCAGAGTTCTTCCCTGTATCTTTCCATCTCCATATAACAAATCTCATATAATAAATAGTATTTTAAAGAAAGCAAAAAAAAGAGAAGATACTGAAAAGATCAATACATCGAAAAAGTCTGAAATACCATTCCAAGAAATCTCTCACTTTTGTGAATGAGTGCAGTGGGGCTAATTTATCATATCTCTTACTTGGAGTCATACCTATTATTTATAATTCTTGCCCTGTTCACTTTTGATTGTTTTGTATTTCTTTTTAAATACATTGTTGTAGTCATGGTATATATTATTCTCTTGACTCTGCTTGCTTCAGTGTGCTTTAGATTGTGTAAATGGTTCCATGTTTTTCTGAATTCATCATATTCCTTATTTCTCATAAAACAGTAATATTCCATTATATTAATTTACTGTAATTTATTTAGCCATTCCCTAATTAATGGCTACTTGCTTGTTTCCAATTCTTTACTGCTTCAAAAAATACTGCTATGAATATTTTAATATATATGGGGACTTTCTTGTTTATCAGTGAACACCTCAGAGTACAAATCTAGCAGTAGTATCTCTGGGTCAAAGAGTATATCTATTTAGTTGTTTTGTTTTCATTATTCTCTATTGCTTTTCAAAATGGTTGTACCTATTTGCAGTTCCACCGACAATGCACTAATGTGCTTATCTTCCCACAACTCCTCCAACAATGACTGTTCTCATCTTTTGTCTTTTTTGTCAATTTGCTGGAACTGAGGTGAAAGCCAAGGTTCATTTTTATTTGATTTTCTCTTATTATTAGTGATTTGAAGCATTCTTTCATATGGGTATTAATAGTTTGCAGTTCTTTTGAGAACTCTGTTCCCATCCTTTGACTGCTTGTCTGTTAGGTAATGTCTTTAAATATATGTTAGTTGTCTGTATATCTTATATTTCCAACTCTTATCTAAAAAATATGAGACAAAGATTTTTCTCCCCATTTGAACCTTCTAATTCAAAGTATATTAATTTTGTTCATATGGAAGCTTTTCAGTTTCATGTAATCAAAATTGTATTTTTTTAATCTTTTGTCATTTATTCTTTTTTTTTTTTGGTTAAGAACATATCTCTTATGCATAGCTATGAAAGGCTTTATAATCTGTTTCTCTTTTAATTTGCTTTATGGCCTCCTAAAAGAGATATTTAACAATCTACACAAGAAAGAACAAAAAAAATAACTGGAATCCCAGAATTTGAGAGTTATAAGGGGCTTCATTAGCTTGCTAGTCCAATCCATATATGAAAGGAATCACCACTATACCATACCAAGGAAGGACTTGGGTGTCTATTCTCTGCTTGAAGACCTCCAAGGAAAGAGAATCCAGCACTTTGGACAGCTTTAATTTTGGAGAAGTTCATCTTAACATCAGGCTGACTTCTTTCCTTTTTCCACCTGTCATTCCTGGTTCTGTCCATAATCTAATCCTTTCTTCATCTAATAGCTCTTCTAATATTCACAAACTGATATCCTGTCACTTTCTTTCTCTCCTGCCCTTTTCTTCTCCAAGATAAAAAAAATCCCTAGCTCCTTCCTCTTATATAACATGAACTCAAGTCCTTCACCATTCTAGTTTCTCTCCCCTGCTCATTCCACAGCTTATCAATGTCTTTATTTTACTATTGTGCCTGGAATCAAATACAATACTACAGATGAGGTCTGACAAGAGCAGAGTTCAGTGGGATCAGTACCTCCTAATTCCTAGAAGCTCTGCTCCTCTTAAGGTAGCCCAAGCTCATAATAGCTTTTTTGACTGCCACATCATACTGCTGACTCATACTGAGCTGGTAGTCCACTAAAATCCCCAGATCTCTTTCAGAATAACTGCTATATCACCATGTTGTGCACATGACTGTTAAACACCAGCACAACCCTGGATTCAGATGATTGGTTGGGAATAGCTGTTAATAGTTAATGTCAAACTGGCAGGACACAATTGCCAGTGGAGTAACCCAGGAGTCTGTGTTTGACACTGTACTGTTTAACATTCTTATTAAGGACGTGAATAAAGGTACAAATGGAAATGATGGAATCAAGATACAAAAGGATCTTAATAGGCTAGAACACTGGACTAAATCTAATTAGGTGGAATTCAGTGAGGGATAAATGTAAAGTCTTACATGTGGTACATAAAAACATCAATTTCATGAGTACAAGATGAGTGTTTGACAGTCATGTGCATGACACATTTTTAAGTTTTATCTGCATTTTAAACTTTTTATTCATCATTTTCTTGAGTCTAGACAATTAACAAAATAATAAATCAAATCCTTATTTGTAGTATTTGCTGACTTCTCAGGTGTAAATACTCCCACTGAAATTTTAACGATGGCTTCTTTCAGGAGTTTGAACTGGCTCTACCACACCTCTGTCTGAAGCTATCTAATTGTATTATCTACATCTCTCTGTTAGAATAGAAGATACATTATTAAAAAGTTTGCTAAAATTTAGGTAAACTATATGCATAGTATTTCCTTTATTTACTAGTTTAGTAATCCTGTCAAAAAAAGGAAATTAAGGTAACTTGGTATAACCTGTTCTTGATAGAGCAATTCTGGCACTCTCTGTTTCCATTTCTTTTTAAAAATTTTTGAGTTGTTGAAATTTAATTTATGGAATAAAACAAGCATTTCCATAACATAGCACAATAAAAAGATCATTGCTCATGAAACTGTGAGTCTGTTATGCATAATGTGCTATTCTTTTAAAATATATAATAAGGTTATCATGTAAACATTTTTCCTTTTTTTCTTTCCTCCCTCTGCCCTTATACCTTGCCCTAGAGATGGCTAGCATTAGACAGAAATATGTATATATGTAAACTCATTCTATACATACTTCTATTTATCAGTTCTTTTTCTGGATGCAGAGAGCATCTTCCTTCCCACATCCTTTGTAGTTAATTTGGGCATTTATAATAGCCCAGATAACTTAGTTGCTCCAAGTTGTTCTTAAAACAATATTGTTGTTACTGTATACAGTGTTCTCTTCAGTTTCTCTCTTTATTATTTCATGGAAGTCTATTCATGTTCTTCTAAGATCATCAAGCTATATGTTTCCCCACCATCTTTAATAATACATTCTGGAATTTCCCCAGAAATCTATGTCAAGTTCATTGGCTTATAATTTATGGATAGTTCTCTTCCCTTTTTGAAAATGGAAGCAAAATGGATGAAGAATGCCTACTTCCAAAGTACAACATGAAGGTGCATGGATAGCCCACTGTATTCATCTACTAGCATATAAGTTGGACAGAAATGACTGAAGGAAAGTGACCTGATCCCAGCATTGAATATAAGGAAGAAAGTGGGCTAGATTGCATTTGAGTAATTGTGGAGTGTTTTCAATGATTCTAGGCTGCCACTTATATCTAAAATCAATATCTGTAATACAGATAGTCTCCTGGTAATACTAAATACTGAATCACAGCACACCAGAATCATTGAAGAATTAGCATTCTAGGTGACTCAAAAAGGTGATGGAAACAGTTATGCATGGTGAGTATAGCTAAGTTGCAGTCTATGGTCAATAATGTTTTTGTTTTACAAGAAGTGGCATAAAAAACTTATGAAGGTATAGAAAAGGAGATGGTGTAGTCATGTTGGAAGAATGAAAGTTAATAGATGGCTAGCCCAGTTATTGCCCAGTTACTCATGAGATGTCAAACGACCTGGAGAAATTCATACAATCAGTCAAGTAGTCATTTGTTAGGCACTTCCCCTAAACTAGGTATTGTGCTAAGCATTAGAGATAAAAAGAAAGGCAAAAAACTGTCCTTACCCTGAAGAAGTTCACATTCTAATGGAGGGGACAGCATGTATATATAACAGGCACATAAAAGATACATGCAATGTACATGAAAGTTAATCATAGAATGAAGCAATAGCAGCAACAGGCATTAGGAAATATCACCTGTGGTCAGTCAACTAGCATTTAATAAGTGATTAAGATGGCCACACTTTGTGTTAATTGCTGGGAGCACAAAAAGAAAGAGTCTCTGCCTTCAATGAACTTATGTTCTAATGGGGAAAAGCAACACATAAGAGGAAGCTCAAAAGGGAGATTTGGGCTGAATCTTGGAAGAAACCAAGGAAACTAGAGTCAGAGGTGAAGAGGGTATAGTTCAGTTCATAGCTCATTGATGAAGTATCTGTAGATGAATATAGACCAAAAAAATCACATGCAATGAGAAGGCAAAGAAAGGTTGCAATCTGTACTGTTGAAATGGTTGGTCAATTGAAGCATAATTATGTTAAGTTTGTGTTAACTTTTTTGGCTGCCATGTGCTACTGCAGTGATCTTTTGTCTTGAAGAGACTCTTGTACTCTTGGGCATGAGTGGATATCTTTTCTGATGGGAATTCTCAAGGGATGCCTAAATAGTCCTCAGTTATGTATGAAGAGTATAGAAAAATTATGAACTGTCAAAGTTGGAAGAGGTATTAAGGGTCATCTAATCTGATCAAGTGGAATGTAAACTCTTTGGGGGCATGTTTTATTATTGCCTTTGTATCTCCAAGGACTGGCAAAGTGTCTTACCCATGATATAACCCTAAGAGATGATTATGGAATTGAATTGTTGAACTGAAACCCTTCACTTTACTAATGAGGAAACAGCCTTAGGGAGGGGCAGCGACTTGTCCAAGGTTATACTCTCAGTTACCAAACTAAAACCCAACCCCAGGTCTCTTGAGTTCCAGTCCATCATCTCTTCCATCGTACCACATTGAATGTCTTCAATCTCTAAAGAATGACTTTGAGGGCAGTTAAACAATATCACATACTGATCTCTTTGGGAAGGTGTGCCATTTATTTGTGGAAGCTTATTTCAAGGTGTTACCTGTTGGCACACACATTTGAGAATAGAAATCTCTGCTTAGATGGTTGGAATTGGAAAAGAGGCCAAGGCTTTTTAACTGCTTATCCTGCCCCACTGTTTGGTGTCCATTTGCATATTTAGGTTTGGAACACTGAATTGGACAGCTGCCTGTTTTGATGTGAGTCTGTTAGCCATTGGAAGCAATTCAAGCTGAAGAATTAAAAGAAGGCTTTTGTTCATTGGCAATGACTTTTCTTCCCCATCCCCTTTAATTCCACATTCAGAAGCTGTATGACCCAGAACTCAGAAGCTCTCCATTCTGGTTCTCATTTTGTAGGGGTGGTCTAACAGAATTGTAGTTGTAGGAAAATTACTAAAATTCTCAATGTTAAAAGTTGAAATGTATATATCACTTTCCATATATTATTGCATCTCATTTGATCCTCATAATGATACTATGAGGTAGCTACTACAAGAATTATTATGACCATTTTACAGATGAGGAAACTGAGAGTCAGTGAGATTAAGAGTCTTACCTAGGATCATGTATCTGACAGAGCCCTGATTAGAAGGGATAAAGGGAGCTGTTCTCCAGGATTGAGTTTTGGGGACATACTTCTTTCTCCTCACCATGCCCACACCATTAGATTGTAAGTGGCTCCATTTGATTGTAAGCTCCTTGGGGACAGGGAGTGTCTTTTGCCTCTTTTTTTATGCCTACAGCTTAGTACAGTGCATGGCACATAGTAGGCACTTAAATATTTATTTATTAATTGACCTAACCTTGTTGACTTCCTTTGCAAGCTATCTAGGAAATAGGTCACCCCCTCTTTTCAGGTATAATTACAACTGAGTTTAGACACTCCCCTGTACCATCCTTTTACTCCTAGTCATACTGCTCTTTGTAGCATTGCAGTTTCTATTGCTCTTCCACCATCCCACTGTCATATTTTTTTTCCTTAGGTTAAAAAAAAAGCCCAAGTTATAGCTCTGATAGCCAGTAAGTCTCAGAAGAGGGGCTTGAACCCAGTTTCTGACTCCAAGTATAGCTTGCTTTCTGCTACACCACACACCCTCTCCAAGTTTCTTTGTCTACTGAACTGAAGAAAGTTTTAAGAAAAAGAGTCTAGAACTCTGCAGGTGTTCAAAAGGCACTGTCAATATCAATGATGTGATGAATTCTCCAACATGACCATGATCTCATAACTGTGATCAGCTTCTTCATGAAATAGTTCCTGTGTTTATGCTGAAGACATAGGAAACAAATAAGCTTTTGTTCCAAAATGAAGGCTTCACTTTTTAACTTTAAAGCCTGTCTATAGCAGTTACTACTACTAGTTAACAAAAAGAAGTTTACTTAGTTGTACCATGGAAAGAGGTTTTAAGCAAGAATACAGCTTTGGTTCAGGTACATGGAGTGCTCCTTATCACCCTTCAGATAGACAGGATAGAAAGATAGATAGATAGATAAATAGATAGATAGATAGACAGATAGACAGATAGGTGGATAATAACTGGTCAATAATAGCTGATAAAGAGATGATAGATACAGATAGATGATAGAAAGATACATAGAAAGGGTGACTAGGTGGCACAGTGAGCAGAGCAATGGCCCTGGAGACAGGAGGACCTGAAGTCAAATCCAGCCTCAGACACTTAACACTTACTAGCCATGTGACCTTGGGCAAGTCAGTTCACCCCAATTGCCCTCCCAAAAAAAGCAAAAAAAAAAAAAGATACATAGATTACTGGATGGATAATTAGCTAACAAGATAAAACATTTATTAAGACCTTATTATGTGCCGAGCACTGTGAAGTGCTGGAAAGACAAATGTAAGCAAAAAGAAAGATAGTTTCTGCCCTCAAGGAGGTTACATTCAAGTGGAGAAAGAAAAGGGGAGTTGTTTTAGGGAAGCTGAAAAGTGGGGGAGTGGGGAAGGTACCTCAAAGGTGGAGAGGTGGTCTGGGATATCATGGGCTGGTGGGGTTTTGAAGAGAGCATGATGGCTGGAGGGTATGCTTCCTCAAATGGAGGTTTGGAGGGGAAATCACCAATGGGAGGCAAAGGTTATGGGAGTGAAGATATTGCTAGGTGAGAAGAAGCTGTGGAGGCAGAGATGGAGATGTGGTCTGGGGCATCCTGGGCTGACAAAAACCCATCTGGGCAGCAAAGTGTGATGGATCAGATGGCCATGGTGACGAACAGGGCAGTGGGACAGCCGCCAACCCTTAACCACACTGATTTCTTGTGAGCTGTTTTGTAACGCCTTAGGTGACCAGGAGGCCTTTTCAGTGGCTCAAGCTTTTGACTGGACCAGTCTAGTTTTAGGAACAGCTTCTCTGACTTTTGGAGAATAAATTAGTCCAGTCTGCGTGGCAGGAACAATATCTACTAAGGGTGTGCCACAGGGACTGGGCTTCTCCCACACAATTTCTGGTTTGCCATTTGTTACCCTTTGCTGGGACATATCATGATCAGTCCTATTGCTATTTTGGTGATGCTCAACCCTGATCAAATACATGCAAAAGCTAGTGCTGGTACTCAGGGATCAATTTTCAAGAAAAGTTTCCCTAAGAATGGAAAAGACAACAGATGGTATTATCATCATTCTTATTATTTAGAGGTGTAAAAAAAGCATCAGCAGCTACTAATCCGTTTACCTCTATTTTCCCATCACTACAAAAGTATGAGAGATGACATGGCATTGTAGATAGAACACCTGTCTAGAGTTAGGGAGCTCTGTGTTCAAGTCCTGACTCTGATATATACTGGCTGTGTGATCCTGGGAAAAAGGATATAACCTCTCGCTTCTCCTCTGCTCCCCCAACTTTCTAAGACTATAGGTTACAGAGTAGGTGCTGACCACCATGGGTAGAGGGAATTACCCCAATGAGAGGTCCATGCACTAATGAAATCATAGGGCCAGGCAAAATTTAAAAAAAAATGCATCAGAAGATTCCCTTAATGAAAATGTGAGAAGGGACTACAGGTGGGGTTTTTTCCCCCCAGACAAATTTCCCCTGCAGAGCAGATCTTTGCTATCACACAATTAAAAGGTGAATGGAATTCAAGGCCTGCGGTGTCTGTTGCTTGTTGATTACAAAGAACGTTTGATCTGACAGAGCGAAATGAAGCCTTCAAGTCTCTCCAACAAAGTGTCTCCCATGAATGCATTAAGACACTATGAGATTCCTAGACTGATATAAGCAGAGATGTTCTTGTTCACTGACAGCCCCGAGCCTCAGTATCGACGGAGATGTTCCACAGGTTCACCTATAGCATTTGCCAATGTTGTGGAGAATGTCCTATACAAAGTCCAACTGAAAGAAAGATTCTCTTTGGTTCTGGCAATGTTCTTTGTGGGAGACACTGAGCTGATTGTTTTGAGGCTCAGAAAACTACAGGGCTTCCCCAACAGAGCCCTCATTAGTGCCTCAGAAGGAGTAAGCCTCCCAGGACACAAAAGGAAAGACAAAGTAGATGAAGAATGTGTATTGCACAGATTTTAACTTGTAGTTGGATGAACAGCACCCTGAATTTATCAGTCTATGCATACACACACACACACACACACACACACACACACACACACACACACACACACAGGGGCTATTGTTATTGTTCAGTTGTGTCTGATGCTTGCTGACCCCATTTGTGGTTTTCTTGGCAAAGACACTAGAGTACTTTGCCATTTCCTTCTCCAGCTCATTTTATAGATGAGGAAACTGAGGCAAACAGCGTTAAGTGACTTGCTCAGGGTCACACAGCTAGTAAGAGTCTGAGGTCAAATTTGAACTCTGGAAGATAGGTCTCCCTGATTCTAAGCCTGGCACTCTATCCACTGTACCACCTAGCTGCCCCCAGGACAGGGGCTACAGATGAACAAAAACATTGGGGATAGAATTTAAGAGTTAGAAATGATCAGGCTTGGTTTCAACTCCACAAACAAGATGCTCCTCCCAAGGCAAGCTGATCACCCCAGATCTCATTTCCATGCAGTTCATTCAGCCTTGGATATTCAACACCTTCCCACTGCTCAGGTTACCCTCTAGTGTCTCCCCACGCTTTCCAGCTTTATTTTGTGTGTTGTCTCCCTCTATTAGATTGGAAACTCCTTGGGGGTAGGAACTACTTTTCCTTCTTGTATCCCCAGTGCTTAGTAGAATGACTGGTAAATATTTAATATTTATTAAATTGAATTGGTTCACATTTGGGAAATTATACAATTCTTCCAGTAATCTCAAGCTGCTCCCAGCTGCCAAAGCCCCTCTTTTTTTGTGCCAACATTTTCCTAGTGATGCTATAACTGTCAGTCATGAGGCACCATCATCTCAGAGGAACAGAATCGTAGGTGACCCAAAGGACAATACATAGACACATGGGCAGATGGGCAGATGACAGGCAAGCACAAACTGTAGCATCTTACCAACAACGACTTGCACACCAGAGGTAGCTTTAAAAATGTCTGTAAGGTCATGTATGATCAGTAAAAAATCTGTCATGTAGCCAAATCTGTCAGTCATGTAGCAAGAATAAGGGATAGCAGACAGATAGCCTGTTTCTAGGAGATAGTTGAATAATAACTGAATGACTAAGTTATTCTGAATATTATAAATACTCAGTTCAACTACAAAGGAGCTGTGAAGGAAGGTGCTATCCATCTCCAGAGAAAGAACTGATAAATAGAAGCATGCATAGTATGATATATAGATAGATAGATAGAATATATATATGTGTGCATGTACATATGTATATGTGTGTATATAGTATATATAATGTGCAATACATTATATATCATGTGTAATACATGATATACAATACACATAGCCTGTGTATGTGTGTATATGTACATGTGTAAATATGTATACACATACATACACACGTAAATATATACATATATGCATGCATGCATACATATATATGGAGAAGAGAGGGAGGAAAGGAGACAATTTGAAACTTAAAATGTAATAAAAAAATTAAAATTTTAAAAAAGAACAAAGTGAAGATTTTTAACACTTTAGGAAGATTTACAGGGAGGCTGTCTGAGAGGGGACAATGCGAATAGGATAAGATCTTCATGAGTAAGGGAACTGCCCATGCCAGGGAGATTGCAAGTAAGGAATGGTACATGTCAGCAATATCTTCAGGAAGAGCCTTGGCTCAAATGCTTACAAAATAATTAGTGCCCCTTTATAATCTCAGTATTTTTTAATCACAAATATTTTTTGTACCAAGTTTGGAAAAAATCAGGAAGTTTTAGGTGGTAATAGTAATGCATACTAATGATGATAATAACAAAAACAGAGAGATGACATTTGTGTAGTGCTGTTAGGTTTGTAAAGTGTTTTACAAATATTGTCTCATCTTATCCTCACAACAATCCTGTCAAGTAGGTGCTATCATTATTCCCCTATTGTTGCTGATCTAGGGAAGACCAAGAGCAAAGGGCACAGGTCTGTCTGGAAAGAATTTGGCCACTCAAGCCTTTTATCAATCCACTGTGGGGTCAGGTGTAGACAAAGGAAGGAGTTAAGTGGTAGAAGAGCCCCAGTGAAAGGACAGTTAAAAGGATTATTGACTTGGATGGGCCAGGTGCCTCAGGCCAACAATAGTAAATTTTTAATAACTGGCTCTCCAGAAAAAAACACAAGTATGTACAACACACTCTTAATTTTACTTTTTCTCCGTTACTTTTTCACATCTAGACAATCAACAAAAAAAGTCATAGATGCCTCCCAAGTCTCCTCCTGAGGAGGTAGAGGCTCTAGGAACCCACTTGAGTTCTCCTTGAATCTTCCCACATGGGGCATTTGCCTGAGGCCATAAGCCTTTCATTATAGATAGGCCCAAATCTCTGCGATAGTTCAGCTACCTTCTCACCTACTCCCATCTTCCCAAAATATTTATGCCCAAATCTGTTGCCCTTAAAGTAGCTGAGCCCTCCATTGTCTGTCATCTCCTGGTAGCCTCCAGCTATTTCCCACCCTTGATCTCATTACTGGAGTGTGACCTCATCTGATACCTCCTGAAGACCCTCCCCAAACTCCTCCTATAGACCACCCCTAAATTCCTCCCACAACCTTTCTTTATATAAGCTCCATCTTTCTTCCATGAGAGCCAAGAATTTTCTAGTGTAGACTCACCCTGTGGCAGATTATTCTGGCCCACTTGTATAGCATCACAGATAATGAGGCTCCTTAATAGTCTACCTATTATGGCGAACTTTTAATAAACTTTGCTTTACTTTGATTGAGAGAAGACTTGAGTCGAATTTATTTGGCAGGACCTGGTGTGTTGGTGTTTTGGGGTCTTGCGCACCCCTCAACCTTAAACTTCAATATTTTATGGTTCTCTGATCTCATCATGTCCCTGGATCTTATTTCTTCTTTTAATATTTAATTACTTGTTGATTTCATCACATGGGTTCAATGATTCCCTCTATGAAGATAATACTCATAAGTAGACAAATGGAGATAGCGATACGCTGATAACTGTTTAACACCTGGCTGGAGGAAGTATGCAAAACACATTTTTAATTTTAATCTGCCTTATTCCAAAGGATCAAGAAAAGAATAAACCAAGCCCTGTTTAGTAGCACTTGCTGATTTCTGAGGTATAAATGTTTGCACTGGAAATTTAATAATTGGATTTAACGAACTGGTGTGAGCTTCCTCCCCTATGTCCCTGAATAGAGACACAGATATTCTCCAATCTGTCCTCTGAGCTCTAATACCACATCTTCAAGTGGGGTACACTCTCTCTGTGCACCCTCTGTGAAGACTCCTCAGAAAGAGGAGAAGGGACAGAAACTACCTTGAAACCAGAGGCAGACTTTTTTAAGACTGGACAGACCTGAGTCCTGGGTTTCCTAAGAAATTACACAACCTAGGACCCTTTTCCCCTTCCCTTGCTGTCAATCAGTCTTAAGCCCTTCAGGAATTTTAAGAATCTCCTAGAGCCTTTCCCCCTTCTTCACTTTGGCATTTGCCTAATATGGATAGGTACATTTGGACTGGCTATCTCCTATTTCCTCATTCCTTATCATTGTATGGTATGAGTGAAAACTTCTCAATTTGGGGTAATTAACTTTTCAAATTGCTTCTGTCAATCACTTTCATGTTCCTTTGTCTGTTTTCCCGCCTTGGTGGGATCCTCCCCTTATCTTTCCCTGCTGTCCCAGTTGGGGAAGTATTTGGTGAAGTGTGCCTCTCCACCAATGAGAGGGGAAACAGTTGGGGAGGGGTCTTGACTAAGTTAGGTTATAAATTCCACTACTATCTTTTGTAACTGGCCTCTTCTCCATGATGAGTCATGGGGAAGACCACCCTCTTCTCCTGGGGAAGAGAATA